>CM065464.1:12932500-13621500 GCA_032872475.1 Leptopilina myrica (nomen nudum) | reverse complement strand
ACGATATTTTATATTACATTATATATATTTTACGCTCACCAACACACATATATATATACATTCACTTTTTTGTCAATCATCATTTTATCACCTACACCTATAAAGCTCACTATATTTATCTTGACCTACAAAGCTCAAATTTCGATATATACATGAAATTGTAATTTTACAGTCATAATTAATCGAAATTGATGAAAATTTTATTTTATTTCTTAAGGATTGTCCAAGGAGATTGTACCCGATACTCCAATGTAAAATCTTGCATGTTTGCAACCTCAAAAACAAATTTTCAATTTCATAATTTTAATTAAAAAACCTACATATTTATTTTATTAAAAGAAAAAAACATTCAAAAAAGATGTGAAAATTAATGCTAAAATTTGTTTAATACTTGAATATCAAAAAATATATTTAATTAATTTTCTGAAATTGTGTTAAAAATCATGACAATACATACTCGACTTGTGGTTGGTACGACTGGTATAGTAGTATATTGTCAGACGTTAACCTCAAATTTTTTAGTGTTGGGAACAGGGCCAAAATAAGTGAAACCGGCCACTTGAAAAATTTTTGTCTCCAATTTTCAAGTTATCTATGATTTTTGGTAGATATATGAGTACACTTTTTGCCCCTAAGATATTTAAAAAAAAAAAATTTATTTTTGAAGTAATCAGGTGTTAAAGTTTTGGGTCATTTCATTTTCATTTTATTATTACTTTGAAACAAATAAAGATAATTAGGTGAATTTTTTTTTAAATTAAAGCTTAAAGTCTATATTTTAAGGAATAAATAAAGCGATTGCTAAAAAATTAAAATTTATAATTGTTATTAACAATTCTTTTAAACAATTGCAAATTTAAGAATGTTCTCAATGTTTTTGAAACATTACATTTCGATGTTGTATTGCGCAAAACTCCAAGGATTAATTTAAAAAATAGAAAAATGAGTAACCTTCAATATTATAGAAATTCTGTAGTTTTTTCTGAAAAAATGCAGGCGAAAATCGACTCGAGTTACTGGAAAAAGATAAAATTGCAAACGAATAAATAAGATCGTGTTTTGTTTTTTTAGAAACTTCACGTTTTCAAGCGAATTTTTAAGATTAAAAGTCGATTTTCGCCTGCATTTTTTCAGAAAAAACTACAGAATTTCTATAATATTAAAGGTTACTCATTTTTCTTTTTTTTAAATTAATCCTTGGAGTTTTGCGCAATATAACATCGAAATGTAATGTTTCAAAAACATTGAGAACATTCTTCAATTTGCAATTGTTTAAAAGAATTGTTAATAACAATTATAAATTTTAATTTTTTAGCAATCGCTTTATTTATTCCTTAAAATATAGACTTTAAGCTTTAATTTAAAAAAAAATTCACCTAATTATCTTTATTTGTTTCAAAGTAATAATAAAATGAAAATAAAATGACCCAAAACTTTAACACCTGATTACTTCAAAAATAAATTTTTTTTTTTGAAAAATATCTTAGGGGCAAAAAGTGTACTCATATATCTACCAAAAATCATAGATAACTTGAAAATTGGAGACAAAAATTTTTCAAGTGGCTGGTTTCACTTATTTTGGCCCAACACGAAAATTATGATAAAATGTAAAATATATTTATGATACAAAAAAAACATGAAAATTATTAACTGATGAATAAGGAATATTGTTAATTTCAAGTGTACAGATCAAATTTGTATTTTTTTGAGGTTATGTGTTGTTGCGATGTTGCCACATTTTCATGTCTTTTTATTATTGCTTTGAAAACTAAAATTAAAATAATTATTTATTCATTAAATCTGTGGTAAACTTTCTCTAAACTTTGCTAGTTTTAACTTTTTGACATTGTCTATCTGCACACAAAATCACAGATTTTTCTCTCATTTCCTTCATACTTTTTTTCTAAGATTTATCCAAGCTCCCATAATAGCCCATGTTAAATTGCAAATTTATTTTATTTTTTTAAGAAAAAAATATGTGGTAAAAATTTTGAAAAAAATCATATGTTTCTAAAATAATCTAAAGAACAAACTGTCAAATTTTTATAAGTTTCTCTCATTTCCTTAAATTACAGATGAAAATCCTTAAGATTACTTAAAAATAACTATATTATTAAAATTTAGTTGCAATTCCTGCTACAACAATTGCTAGAAAGTAAATAATCGTCAATGAAAACAAAAATTATTACTAAAAACACTAACTAATTATTATTATTATAAAATATGATTATAAAATAAAATTAATGATTGGTATAAAGTAATTAATAATTTGTAAAAACAATAACTATTTACTGGTATAAAATAACTAATGCGCCGTTTACAAATTACTTCACTCTATTTTGAACTAATTTTTAAACCCCCCTTCAACCTCCATTCACTATATTTTTTACATAAAAAATAACAATTTTTCCGTGCTTCGTCACACGGAATGACCCCCCTTCTCTTTAGGAGTATGAAGTAATTTGTAAACGACCCTTAATTATTAATAAAGAAATAAATTATTAGTAAAAATAGTAACTAACTATCAGCAAAAAAAAACTATCAGTAAAATTTTGAATAAATTTTCGTCTCAGAATTTATAGTAAAAAATCACTAATTACCAACTATTCTCTACTCTCTAAATTAGAATGAGTAAAAAACTAATAAGACTAATACTAATAAAAAAATTAATAATAACTACTCTCTAAATTAGAATTAGTGAAAAACTAATATTAATAAAAAAATTAATAATGACTTTATAATTATTTATGTGAGAAAAAATCATTCCTTCCGAGTCAAATAATTTAATTATTACGATGGCTCCTAAATTGAAACATATTATTCGTGAGAACGTTTATAAAATGCGTAGTTCACAAAAATAAATAGAAAATATGTTTATTTAAAATGACAGTTTTTTTAAGGCTGTGTTACAATTTTTAATATTTATTATTTAAAAAATTTTTTAAATGTAAAAAAATTGCAAAAGTATAAATTAATAAAATTGTTTGATTAAAACTAAATTAACTTTAAATAATAAAAATTCTTCATTTCGCATTGACAAAATTTTCAAAAATAAGCCTAAAAAAATATGTCAAATGAATAACGCTTTTTCTATTTTTTTCGTCAGTTACGTGTTTAATCATTTCTCTTGTAAATAATGTGTTTTCATTTACGAACTATTGATTAGGTAGTATAATTATTTAATTAATACTTTACTTGAAGTACTTTAATTATTAGTTAAATCAACCTTTTAATTATGTAAAAATATTTAAAGTTTAAATTAAAATTAATTCAATTAGTAATATTAGACTATTTTGGTAATTTATTGTTTTACTATTAATTACTTATTTTTATTACTAATTATTAGTTAGTTTTCTACTAACTGTTGGTAAAAAAAAACTCGGCTACGATTTTACTGTGAAATCCAATCCGAATGAAATAAAAATCACTTAATTATAAGTCATTTGTCACTGAATCAGATTTAAAAATTAAAAAAAAAATTACATCAAATTGTTATAGTAAAATCATCGATAATTATTTTTTTCTGCACTCTATTTAAATTTCAAATTAGTTCAAAAGTATTTATTTAATAATAAAAAATCATAAACTAATCTGAATAGTAATATTTCTATTAATCAAATATTTTATCATAACTAATTAATCAAATTCACTTGCAAATTTTATTAAAACAACTAAAAAACATGTTTGTATCTAATTAAAATTAGTGAATTTATTATTAATTTATTGTCTATTTATATTAGTTGTTGTTATTATTATTAGTTATTTTCTGTTAATAATTAGCTATTTATTATTATTTTCTTTAATAACAATTAATTATTATATTATAATTAAATGTTATTAATTATTTTCTTTATTAATAAAAATCAGTTAAAAAAGAACTGAAAAATTCGTTAAACTTGACTAATTAAATCAGTCAAAAACAATTTACTAAAATATCAGTTATTTTTATCTGGAAATCAGTCATTTTTAACTAATTGTTCGTAGAAATATTACTTTTTGAATCAGTGACAGACTTTTTGCTTCTAAATCGGTTATTTTTAATTGACTTAAATTTAGGGAGCAAAAAATCAAAATTTTATTAACATTTACATTAATTTAGATTAGTAATAATAGTAAAAAAAACTAAAAATTAATAATAATTGACTTATTGAATTTGATACTGGAAACTAATTAAATTCTCCAAACGTAAAAAATACGTTCAGCTAATAATTACTAATTTTTCACTAAATTAAGAATGGAAATATCACTAATTGAATTGATAGTTCAATTTTACCTATCAAAATGGTTAGTTTAAGCCAATTTAAATTATTATTAATAAATTTATTTCAAAATTGAAAGAGTAATAATAATTGTAGTAATTTCTTTAAAAATCTTAAATAAACGATAAAATTTAAAAAGAAATTGAATACTTTTCTAAATATTTTATAACAATTTACATTAATGATCGTAGGTTAAATTTTTGAATAAAGACTTTTTTCGCTTACTGTGCCAAAATCATTAAAGTTTCATTAATTTTTGAAAAATCTATTCTTAGAATTTTAATTACGTATAGTCCAATTTCATTGACAATTAATTAAAAATAAATAAACATAAAAAATAACTGAAAATTTTAACTATTTTAATAATTCATTAAATAGTTTCATTCTTTATTCTTTTAGTCTCGATTAGTGGAAAGTCTCAAACTAATTTGAATAAGTAAAAATATGAACTAGTTTTTAGTATCTTCTACTTTATTCAAAATTTGTCTTTAAGTTTTAGTAGAAATTTATATAATACTAAAACTCAGTAAAAAAAATAATAGTAATGTAAAAATTAGTAGAAATTATTACTAAACTGAAGTAATTTACGACCTTTTTTTCAATTCAAATTTGGAGATAGCAGTTTATTAAGTTATTTATCTATTAAGGGCTGTTGAACCATTCATTTATTCATTTGTAATCGTTTATTAAAAATTCATTTATTTGTTTAATTATTTATTAAGAATTATTTTATTTTCTTCTCTCTAAATTTAATTGGTTTAAATAAAATGATTTAAATATTCAAATAAAAATAGTTTACTAATAAAATAATTAATAATAACCAATTATCATTTGAATTCAATTTTAGTTTATGTTAAAGTACCAAAAAATTTTGTCAACTAATGTTCTTAGTGAAATTTGACTATTTTTGTTAATATCTACTAAAAATTAGTTATTTTTGTTACTTTTTCACTAAATGCTGAAGGAAAAGGACAGTATCAATTCTACTAATAATAATCTTTTTTAACTAGTTCCGAATTAGAGACTTCATTGTTTATTAACAATATACGTATTTGTTTAATTATTTATACAGTATTCTTTAACTTAGTCACGTGTTGAGAATTTACCGATTTGTTTAATCATTCATCAAGAATTAATTTATAATATAAAAACATTTGAAGTATTCAATTAGTTTTGAAAAATTGGCCAAGAAGAAAAAAATAACTGATAACTGAAACTTTTTTAACCAAATTCCAATTAAATTCCTCCGATTAAAATCATGACAATATTCACTTGATATTAGTCCAAATTTTATTAATTCAGTTTCAGAGAATATAGAATTGAGACACAGAGAGGGTCAACGAACTCGACGATATGTCTACAATAATAAAATTTTAATCCCTCAATAAGAGTTTTATTCATCAATTATAGACAATTTTAGTTCAACTCAAATGATTTCTTTTCAATTAACGAAAATTGAGGCGAATCAACATTATTTATTTCCCATTATCGAAATATTTAGAGACACATTAAGAAATTGTCTCAAATTTTTCCTTTATAAAATTATAACTTAGAGAGTTTTCAGGACCTTAATTTTCGTCAGCAAAATTATAAAATAGAAACAAAAGAAAATCACAGTTGAATTTTACAATTCTTTGAAAGAGTTGAAACTGAAAACCTTTATTTACCTATGTAAATAAAAAAGTTTTTCTACTATTTTCAAAGAATTTGAAAAATCCAACTGTGGTGAATTTTGCAAATCTCAATGATTTAAAGAATAGAGGAAAGAGAAAATAGAAAAATATCGTGATTCAACTAATCATAATTTCCCCTTAGGAAGAAATTAGCAACTCGCGTGCACACGAAACACGTTTTCCAAACGTTGAGCCGGCGAAATTTTCATTACAGACGGAGTATAATAGTCCATATATAGTGGAACTTACCGGCTATGATCAGACAGCAGACGAGCATTATCACAGGCGATCCGTCAAACTTGCTAATAGTTTTTTTTTTCTCAACAAAATGAGGCCAGCTTCCTCACTTCCTTTTTTTTCTTCAAAATACCCAAACAACCTCCCTCGGACTATATTTGAAAAACAAAAAATTTGTGCTCCAAAAAAGAAAGCAAAAAAAAAAAAATTTCCTTCAATCACAAATTTTGAAAAACTTTTGTATATAAATATTAAACGGCACTGTAAAATGATGAAGGGTAAGAGAGGGATGATGGTGAATTAACGATAGAGTCGAAGGTGTGTGTGAAAATTTTCTTTTTTTCTTGAGAAATTAGCCGGGGCAAATTGGCGGTCATACGTGACGTGCCCCGTGACTTGGAAATCGCGCGAAACATTCACTATGAGCAAGGAGTCTTTGCCCCCCGGCACCACCGGCTACGACTGTTCGTGTTCACTATTCCCTTGGACTCGCGCAGGCGCTCAACTTGCAAGTCATTCCTCTCGCTACACAATTTACCCTCCATCCCTCTCTTTCTGTTTTATCATTGCAGCATCCCTTTGTCTCATTTTCCACCCTCGTCGGGTGTCTGCCCTCCCCCCCCACGAGAGAGAAAGGGGTAACTGCGTAGCTGGTAGGCAGGTGCTACAAAGAGTGAAAGACAGGGAAGAAAAAGTGTGATGGGGATGAGAGAGAGAGAAAGGGTGAAAGAGAGAGAGAGAGAGAGAAGAAGGAATAGCTAGATGAGAGGCACAGAGCATACAAAGCTTTGGAACTTTATGACGTAAATACGAGTTCTCAAAACCGCGGGATCTTATTCTTTCGTTTTACTTCTTCTCCTCCTAAGAGGAGACTTCTTTCTTCATTTCCTGATACATCTCTCCTTTTCTAATTCCTTTGTGTTTTTAAGATTCACCAACTTTCTTTATCTTCTTCTTACATTGACCACTTATTTCATAATATTTTTTCTTTATAAAGACTTTCTGTCCGTTTCATTAACTATGTTGTCGAGTCAAAATTTAAGACCTGCTTTAGACCCATAGTCTCACTGATTCCAGAAAACTTATTTAAAACCCCATTGGACCCACTTTTCTCATAAGGAACACTATAATACATTTTTAGAAAAGGTTAATTTCAGGTTTTAATTATTATATACTTTATGTAAAAAGCAGGAATTAATGAAAATTAATTATTTTATAAAAAAGATGTTATTTTGACTCTAAATAAACGTGTCCTTCGGACGAAAAACGTAAAAGGTAGTGGATCCCCTCTCTACTGAACTATTATTCAGTTAATAGGTTGAGATTCTTATTCTTAAAAAAAGGAAATATAATTTTTAGGTTATGAAAATTATAAACAAATTAAGATGAAAATAACAATAATTATATTTTATCCGAGAAATTACCTAATACAAATAAATTCTAATTTTTATGTGTGCAAGGAAATAAAATGATGGTGTATGTGTAAAAAGAGTGCTTATATATGTGTGAATGAAAAGTGTAATATGTGTAAATCGTAGCGTAGAAATATAATACTCAGTATTTCCTTCGATTCGTCACTTTAATCCAATGTAGTTGTTTCTTTTCACGACGAAATTATGAATAACTTTATTTATTTCGCGAACTCTTTATTTTTTAAATTCTTTTCTTTTTTAATTATTTTACAGATCAATATTATCTTTTTCTTTTATCTTTTCAATTGTATCACTTTATATATTCTTTATTATTTTAATCATATATTTTATAATTCAACCTTCTTTTTTTCTTTATTATTAGGGGAGAGTCACTACGGTCGGGACACTTTTTGACTTGTGCCCATAACTTCCATTCTAGGCCGAATTTCACGTTTTATGATATATCGTTGGAAAGATCTGCTAAAGTGGAATGTTTCTTCTGTACATCAAAAAATGTCTGGACAAAAATTGGAAAAGTTATAAACATTTAAAAAAAGAAAAAAATGTCGTTACGGTCGATCCAGGTCTTTACGGTCAGGCCACCGTAGAAAATCAATGTGAAATGAAGGAATATTTCTAAAAATGGACCGTAAATTACAGAAGAATGCTGAAATGCACTTGAAAATGGAAAATAGGAAATATAAAATTCATGTAAAAATTAATCTAAAAACGTTCTTAATATACGAAACGTTTACAATACGTTATCGAAGGAGATGTGAAATGAGACTTTTAAAAATATTTTACGAACGTTTTTTGAACATGAATATATTTTTTTCACTGTAAAATGACCTTCTTCACACATCTCTTTCTTATACAAATAAATTTCCGATGTCAGAACGCACCATAATTGTAAAATTATGTGTCCCAACCTGCACGATATAAAGTGACCCGACCGTAAGTTTCACGTCGTTTTGATTTTTTTAGCACACAGACATAAACGCTCGATATAAAAACCAAATAACATACCAAAGTATTAAAGCACTCTCTAATGAATAAATTCCATCATCTTACTTTATTGTTAGCATCTTCCCTTTTGTTTAATTAATATTTCTCGATATTAAGTAAAAGTTTTGCTTGAAAAATTCACCACACATTTCCGTTTTACGTTTATACTGCTCGCGTACTTCATTGGAACTTAATGAAAATGACATGAAAAGTTTTCTACCATCACTAACAAGTATTTACATGCAATGGCAAATAGCACTAGTTTGTTACAACTAAGAAACCTGAGGTGGCCCAACCGTAGTGACTCTCCCCTATGTATTTATATTTTTTTTCAATTAAATTCACTTTTCTCAACAAACTTCTTATTAAATTCTTTAAACTTCTGAGATTATTTCACATCAACACGGCTAACTTGACGGACTTAAACTTCAGGCTTCTATTGCCTAGACAGAAAACTACAGGCTTAATTGCCTGGGCTAGCCGCCGGCTACAAGGCCTAAACTCAACTGCCCAGATTTCTTTGTGTCAATCAATTTTATTGAAAGACGATTTAATGGGGAAATCGTATGTTAAGTTTATTGCACTTGACTGTTGCCAAGCCAATTCTACAAGCTTGCAGAATTAGATTATCTAATTGAAATGCATTGGAATTCCTTTTGTGAAATTACAAAGGGTTGTTTTCGTGTAAAATGCTTATGTTAGGTTTACAATATCTGATGTTGTGTGTGATGTTAGTTTTTTAGTATTATAAATAATTATTTATGATATAAAAGTTACGCAGTTCGGCCGTAAAACTTTATAAACAAGATTTTAATAATAATAATGATTCTATTACTTGGTTTCCAAATTAATTCAATGTTAATGTTGACGATCACTCCGAATCAATCCCATTTAAAAAATTAAAACAATTCCTTTAACGTTTTCAACAACAAAGCTGTTCCTTTCAGAAACTATAATTTTAATATTGTAATGAAGGTATTGACTAAATTTATTTAATAAAATTATAGATCCTGAAGAGAACAGCTTAGCTGTTGAAAACCGTTAAAGGAATTGTTTTAATTTTTTGCATTGACTTGACTCGGAGTGATCGTTAACTACAATACTTAATTAATAGTTCAATATTTTTAATTTCAATAACCTTTCCTAAAATGGTATTAGTTTATTTAAAAACTGGTCAAAATTAAATTAGATATAGAATTTTATGCATCAACCCCAATTATTATTATGGCTTTGTAGGGTCTAGGAGTATGAAAGTAGGGGATAAAAGGTTTTACAATGTAACGTCTAGGAATATTACAGTAGGATACAATGTAGAGTGTAGGAGAATGAATGTAGGTATTACTGAATTCGAAATAGGCCCACCTTTGTTTCTCCAAATAAAAGATTTAGAATTTTCCGACGGTTTCGAGAGTTAAAGTAGGGTCTAAATTGCATTGAAGTTAGAACATCCTTTACTACTTCTAACATTCAAC
This sequence comes from Leptopilina myrica (nomen nudum), assembly GCA_032872475.1. Lineage (NCBI taxonomy): Eukaryota > Metazoa > Arthropoda > Insecta > Hymenoptera > Figitidae > Leptopilina > Leptopilina myrica (nomen nudum). The sequence goes on along the minus strand of CM065464.1, from coordinate 13,611,442 downwards.
AAACCCTGGAAATTTAGGGTTGAAGTAGAGCTTAAATTTCGACTTACGTGGTTCCAGAAAACTTATTTAAGACCCCATTGGACACAATTTTTTCATAAGGAACCCTATTTAAAACGACCTTAAACCTAATTAACCTTAATTTAGAGAAAGCTAATCTTATTTCTATTTTGAAAGTCGAAACTAAACTGATGGGTATAAAAGAGCATAAGAATCAAATAGGACGGATAACAATTTAAAACGAATTTTAGAGATCCATTTGATTCTATCGGAACATTCTTTTAAGCCTCAATGGTTCCCAAAGTTCTATTTAAAACCCCTTTAGAGCTACTTTTCTCATAAAGAGACCTATTTGACCCATTAACGCCACAGAGAAACAGAGAAAACGTATAAACCAATGACACATCATTCTCAGGGTTTTTGGGGTCGCTTATTACACTTTTCTACTTATTACGCTACAAAATTGGAATTATTAAACTTTTCTTAAATTTCAAAAAATGGCCTCTGCTGTTTCAGCTTTGTTTATGGAAACCTGGAGCCGCCATTTTTTATTTTTTTAAATTTAAAAATAATCCTTATTTGTATAATAATAAAAAAAGTCGCAAAAAGTTGTTCCGAAATTCATTTACTTCCCATCTAAAAGAAATTCCTGAAATTGAAAAATTTTTGGGGCCTGAGAAGGAGAACCTTAAAGAGTTCTTATTGTTCTGACAATAAGAAAGAAAAGGAAGAAAAAGAAATAATTCTCGATACTTTATTATAGTTTCGCAAAAATAAAACAATAACTTTTGTCAAAAATTAATCGTTCTTTCTAAACTTGGAGAGATTTTTTTTGTTTTTCAATTTACGAGATATTTCTGTGAGGGGATTCAAGTTTATAGGAAGTAGTAAACTGGGGAGGAAGGCTCTTTGTTTCGAGTTGTTCTAACTCGGTGTTCGTGTATCGTTTTAGTGGTTGAAACATTGATGGGAAGAGATGTGACTTTTGAATTGTTTGATGGTAGTTGGATATGACATGAAAATCGAACGGATTTGAATGGATATCAACGTGAAACGTTTGTGATGTGAGCTTGCCAAAGCGCATTTGGAATTTAACACGCGTTCCTGTTGACGTGCACTTTCTAATTAAACAGTGTGTGCACGTCTGATCTGGAATCCCAAGACCGAGTTGTGGGGAGCATCGATTACTCAGCCAATTTGCGTCCTGCCTTCTGAGTACTTCAAGCTATGACCAATTTCGAGGATTCTCCCTCATATAGCTAAACATTTATATGATGAGAGTCATTGAGCATTGGAGGACATTAATTAGAAAAGTATTGTTTTACTTCATCAGAGCTGCCACAAAAATTTCATTTTGTTTTTCTCCCACTTTTCCCTGATTTCCAGACAAAATTTTGACATTTTTTCTTATCACGCCACTGTCAAATTGCAACTATGCAAAAAGCACTGGTTGATGACCAGGTGTCGCAAAAGAAATATAGTTTTTACTACAGATTGGTACGGACCTTACTAATTTTTTGCACTACATTGTCAAAAACAGATACTTTCGTATGATTAAATAACCCAAAAACATCGTTTTCCCATCTTTGAACTGAATCATACTAAAGTTTAAAATAAATAATATTTTTAAACAAACAGTCTTTCAGTTCACAAAGAATCAGAATTTTCTTGTAAATTGTATAAACATTTATTTTCAGTACCTTTATTAGAAATTTTTGACTTTTTCCTATTCTTAGTTCCAATTCTAGTTTCCCTGACTTGTGACAACCCTGTTCATTATTTTGTAGAAAACAAATTCTCTCTAAAAAGAACGACTGTTTTTTGAGAATTTGTTTCTACAAAATGATAGAAAGGAATCGTTTTTGAAAAGTAAAGTTATACATAAAGGGAAAAGCATATCATGGAAAATGAAAAACGCTTTTAGTCTGGGACCACTCTTTTGTTGGGTGAAAAAGGAATTCAGAAGATTTGAAGCTAGCAAAGAATGTCCTTTCCTCTTGGATGGTGTTTGATTCTTGGAATAATCCTCTTTGTACATAGTACAGTCGTCTGTCGTTTCTCAAGCGACAGTCGATACGGAAAAGAGGTTCTTTATACTGTCGGCGTTCCCCCTTATTTCGTGACATGAAACGAAATCTTTTTGAACACTAATAAAATAAATATTTAATCATTATTATTTTCCCAAGGGAACTAAAACATTCAAAATTTTTGTTTTAATTGATATTGTTAATAACTTCTTTAAAATTGTATTCATCATTTTCATTCAATTATTATTTTCTAGAATTTTTAACTAAAACTCTTTTTTAAATTGATTTTTGAAAAACTTCATGATTTCAGTTCAATTATAAAATTTGTAACTAACATTTTTATAATAATTTAAAAAAAGTATTTTGAAATTTTCAAATCTTGTAATGAATGGACTTCGTCATAATTTATCCTTGTGGGATAATAATAAATTGTAAAACAAAAATAAATTCATTGTAAGTGGTATGCTTAAGATCAGTCAACTAGGATCACGCCACTGTCAAATTGCAACTATGCAAAAAGCACTGGTTGATGACCAGGTGTCGCAAAAGAAATATAGTTTTTACTACAGATTGGTACGGACCTTACTAATTTTTTGCACTACATTGTCAAAAACAGATACTTCCGTATGATTAAATAACCCAAAAACATCGTTTTCCCATCTTTGAACTGAATCATACTAAAGTTTAAAATAAATAATATTTTTAAACAAACAATCTTTCAGTGCACAAAGAATCAGAATTTTCTTGTAAATTGTATAAACATTTATTTTCAGTACCTTTATTAGAAATTTTTGACTCTTTCCTATTCTGAGTTCCAATTCTAGTTTCCCTGACTTGTGACAACCCTGTTCATTATTTTGTAAAAAACAAATTCTCTCTAAAAAGAACGACTGTTTTTTGAGAATTTGTTTTCTACAAAATGATAGAAAGGAATCGTTTTTGAAAAGTAAAGTTATACATGAAGGGAAAAGCATATCATGGAAAATGAAAAACGCTTTTAGTCTGGGACCACTCTTTTGTTGGGTGAAAAAGGAATTCAGAAGATTTGAAGCTAGCAAAGAATGTCCTTTCCTCTTGGATGGTGTTTGATTCTTGGAATAATCCTCTTTGTACATAGTACAGTCGTCTGTCGTTTCTCAAGCGACAGTCGATACGGAAAAGAGGTTCTTTATACTGTCGGCGTTCCCCCTTATTTCGTGACATGAAACGAAATCTTTTTGAACCAATCGTCCAGTGTGACACGCTTCAAAGGCGATATCGTCAGGAAACATTGGAACGAATTTCCTCGTGAAAATCTATAAACTAGGGTGCCCGCAGTTGGAACGTGTCAAAGTGGGCGGCAGAGTGGCATTCGCGTTGCGTACTCTAGAACTCTTAACTCAGTTCCAAGTTCGGCTTGAAAAGCTCAAGTTTCCATCGCCCTTCAGCGGCCATCGCACTTTAAAGAGAACTAGACTTGAGAAGGAATGAGAGAAAAAGAGAAAAGTTAAAAGAGGGAATGACTAGAGCCACCCATCCTACTTACTCTCAACTCTCTCCCTCTCTTTTAAAAGGAAACCATGTTTCCACCGACTGGCTGCTTCCGCTTCTCTTGTCATTTACGGCACTCGTTGCTTCGACGATTCAAATTTTAATTCAATTACCTCAACGCACACCTGCCTCTAGTTTGTACCTACTGGTACTTCTCTTTCTACGGCAATTCTTGCCAAAGACCCCTCTTCACCTCCTCCTCCTCCTCTTCCATAATCACCTTCATACAGAAACGTCTCAACGTCAAGTACTACAATTTTCTTCAATAACTTTTCAGTACGTCTGAAATATTAAGAGAGAATTTTCATTTCTCCCTCGATTCAAGAGATGAAAACATATTTTTCATACTTTAGGTTCAAACTATCATTTTTGCATATGAGAAGAAGGATAATCATTATTTTTATACTCTTAAACTACCAAATTCGGTAAAACTCCACTTTGATAAATTTAGTAGTCATCGCAATTGTAATTCGACTTAGTTTCTTTCTTTTGTTACGTCTTAAGAAATAAAACTAAAAATAAAAATATTAGTTACGTTCTCTTTAAAATTATTCTTAGAGTCGTAGACCCAACAAGCGATACCTCCTTCAGAATAAGGTCGAAGAAATGATGTTGTCTAGCGGAATCAGAGAATGCAATATTTTCCCTTTGAATTGTTTTCGGGCCAGCCAAAGCAAACGGTCCGGAATCCAGGTGTCAAATGTAAATTAGGTGTGCACCCTTCAGCTTAAGAGTGACCGAATTATTTATATGAAGTCGATGTCGATATAATACAATTCTTAGAAAATTAGAAATGTGCTTCGTAGTAGAAATATTCTTCTTGAATGAATTTGACTTAGTCAACTTGGTCGCTGTTGCTGGACTAATGCGAAGGAGACACAAGGTGTTAGAATACGACTTGTTAACTTGGTGGCGATTTCTGGACTGACACCAAGAACGCAGATTTGGTAATTCGAGGATGACTTCTGGACTAGTAAAGTTGATGAAGTTTCCTGGGCTATCGAATTTGGCGATGATGGCACCTTTTATATCTTGGCTTCCAATGGAAAGAAATAATAATACTACCCACTTTGATTATCTTTGGGTCAGTTTCATTCTATCGATTAAATTAGGCGCGTGTGCTTGACCCTTGTCATAGACAGGTGAGTCACCTTATAGAAGGGCTACAATCGTGGATGACCATATATAGTAAAGGTCGTTCAGATGTCTGACAATTGAATCGATTAGTTTGGGTTACAAGATAAAGAGAGGATTCACATCCCAACATTACAAATATCAAAACAAATACGTCGCAATGGTGTCATACTTTTAAACTAAAAAAACAATTGAATCAATCGATTTGGTATTTTATGAAGATTAAAATATAAGATAAAGCTGAAGCTAGTAAAAAACCACACAGAACCACATTTTTTAAAGGAAGTATTGACCAGAACATGTTTTTTGGGTTACTGGCTTCGGATCCGAAGCTATTTTTCCGCAACACGGCTGACCAATTTTTAAAACATTTATTGAATTATCTTAAGGGCTTCCGGGAAAAATAATGGTTTTTGTTGATCGATGTCTCATTTAAAGAAAAGAATATTTTGAGTCTAGATAGTTTTTGAAGAATTAAGTTATTAAAAAAGAAATTATTGTCAAAAATATAGAAAAAATTGAAGGTTATGTGTTACAAATCGGTAGTAATTTCCTAATTTATGAGGTAAACGAAGACACCAATATTCAGAATTTTCTTATGAATTTCAAAAATTAAAATTTAATTTTTTCTAGTACCTTTAACAAATATCCCCGACTTTTCCCTGATTTCGATCAGTAATATGCCACTAATTACTAGATCCACTTCATTAAAAGATTAGCATCTAAAAAGCAATTCTAAAATAGCAATTTTCCTTAATTGAAAATAACTTTCTCTTGTAAAGAAGAATCCATTGTCCTGGAAATTTATGCAAAAATGTTCAAAGACGTTTTAAAGGAAAGATGTGAAGAAAGATAAGCTTGCGTTAAAATGCACCCCAAGACAAATCACATACTCGCTGGTCTTTAATGCCGCCAGACTCTTGGGGGTTTTCGCGGGTATTGTTATCATTATATTCCAACCTGGCGAAGGGACGAAGGACACTATCTAAATAGGGGACAGATAACGAGTTCCACGCCCTGGTCAAGAAACGATTATGTTTCTTCGTGTTTACACGTCCCCTAGGGAGAATCCTTGAATCAAAAACTTCATTACGAAAGCCATCACTTTCATCACGAATGCTTTAAAAGACGCTCAGCTTCTCTTTCTTTGCTCAAAATTCTTTTTGTGTGTATTCTCACGGGACAAAAAACGAAACCAAAATCATCTCTCAAAGATTAATGTTAGTCCGACCACTTTTTATCAAATCATCTAACCAAGAATATACATATAATTTCTAAACTCTTTTATATTTTATAGAAGCATTTCTATGGACATTGGCTAGAATGTTATTATATACATCTCATTGATTCTGTTATTAAGTGATGATCTTATTCATAATTTTGTCAATTCTTTTGGGCAATTCGAATTAATTGTTTCAACCAACTTAGACAGTATCCCATCAGGCAGATGCCATAATATTGTATTTTGAAATTGAGCTTTGATTTTGTTCTTAGTAGTTCGTCAAATCGAATAAGGCTTTTCTTGACGAAATCATATAGTCTGAACTACTCAGAAACATTCTGAAGCAGCTCGATGTAAAACATTGAAGTCCTTGAACGATTCGATTTCTCTGTCGAGAAATCACCATTGTAACTGGTAAAAATATTTTTATTAAACCAATCATATTATTATAATCTATATCTTTTATTTTTCCTTCATATTTTCCTTATTTTCATTTTACATAGAAACAATATCAATAACAGCTTCCATAAAGCTGAGCATTACAACATCCCCTACTAAATTTTATTTATCTTTCAATCAAGATCTATTTCTTGTTCGAAAACTTTGCTAACGACCTCCGAATTTTCAAGTAAATTACTAATAACAAAAATAAGACCGCGACCATCAATTTATAAACGTAACAATATTCAATTGGACAAAAAAAAATTTTACTTAATCCGAATTAATTTCTTCACATTGCAATGGTTATATTTTCATTTCGTCGAAGAAACCATTATTAACTTTTTTAACATTTCAAATGAAAAATAAAATTACATAATTTGCCTAAAATATTTTAATAGCTCATAGGAATTCCAATTAGAAACGGAGAAGAAAATTATTTTGCATACAAAGCACAATATACGGAAAATGAAGAAGGAACATTAACAGCATGTGGCGGCCAAGTCACGTGATAACCATAATGTTGACACTGTACTAGTGAATAAAAAGTAAAGAGAAATATTGTAAATGAAAAAGACGTGAAAATCACGAAACAAACAAAAAAAATCTGTTCATTTAAAGAGATCGATAAAGGTATAAAAAAAGAAGACTCTATATAGAGAAAGATGGGCCTGCTTGTGAATCCATCTCACGAGTTATCTTCAAAATGAGAGGAACAAACTACTTCTTCTGATGCGCGAGCAAGATAGAACACGTCACGAAACGAATGAGAAAAAAGCGGCAACGTGAAGGGTCATAATTAAATTCAGATTTCACGGCAAAACCTGAGGAAAATAAATGAAAATCTGATTGCAGTTCGACATTATTCGATATTACGATTCAAATTTATTTTTTTAAAACGTATTTCAATTAATATTTCATTATACATTCATGAAAATTCATTCAGGATTGTCACAATAATTTTATTTTGTTTTTCCCTGACTTTCCCCTGATTTGCAGAGAAAATTTTGACTTTTTTCCTGGCCCTTAAAGAATATTCTGATTCACTCAAAAAATGATTAGATATTCAAAAAAAAATGTTCTACTATCATTTATTTATGAATTTTCTTAATTGTAAAATTATCAAAAACGCCACCAACTTAATTTTTAAATAAATATTTAATCCTTACTATTTTTCTATTGGAACTAAGTTTTCCAAAATTCTCCATGTTTTACAATAATTAAAAGCGACAGAATGATAAAATTATCATCTTATTTTATAGTATAAGAATATTGTTACTGTAACTCATTCAAAATTATTCTCATCATTTAAATTGAATTGTTTTCTACGATTTTCAATTAAAATTCTTTGTTAAATAAATTATTTTTAATAATTTTTGATGAAGTTATTTGAGAATTTTTAAATCCACTTGTTTGCAATTCAATCTTATTACATGACATTTAACTTATTAGAAAATTCTTCAATTAAATATACATTAAAGAAAAACTTGAAACAATTTTTAAAAATTTAGATTAAACCTTTTTAAAAAATTATTTACACCGAATTTTTAAATATAAGTTTAAAAAATTCAGATTTCCCAAGATTTTAATTTAAAACCATTACAAAGTTGAACTATTGCTAAAAATTATACTTATTAGTAACTTTTCTCAAAGAGAAAATTACAAACAATCATGTATCAAGATTCATTCAAATATAAAAAAACTTTTTTCAAAATTTACAACAAAATAAATAATATAAACTGTTAACAAACATAAATATACAAATCCAAAGAAATAATATATTTAAATAAAAGGGGGTTTTAAAAAAAATTCCTTGTATTTAATTAGGTAGATTATTTTTTAATAAAAATTTGTAACGCTCTGAGTAGGCTCTGCGTCGTGAAGTGAAAGCTTAGCGAATTTAAATAAATAAAAAATATCTGATCAGAAGAATAAAAAAGTTTTAACGTCTTTTTATTTTCATAAAGAATTTTATCAACAAATTTTTAAGTAATTTTATTCTTTCGACGAATTTTAATAACATTTTTAAAAATAATTACATTTTTCGACGAATTCGATTAAAATTGTATTAAAAATGGTTAAAATTCTGCGAAAAGTTTTCTTATTTAATAAAATAATTGAAATATTAATAAGAATTTCATTAAAAAGGTTCAAATAATTAATTTTTCTCAAAAAAATATATGCAAATTCTATTTTTAATTTATGAATCTTTTTTTAAATTCTCATTATTTAAGAAAATTACTAAATATTAATGCAGAACTTCATGTCAACAATGTTTTTAAATAACTGAATTCTTTTGAAGAATTTAATTAATATATTATTTATAAATACATATTATTGGATTTAGAAAATTTGTTGAAACTAATTGAATTACTGTGATATTTTTAATATAGTTGAAATTTTGCTATGACTTTTATTAGTTTAAGAAAATAATTGAATTCTTGTGATAAAAAATATTTTTTATGACAAATCTCATTTTGTAATGAATGTTATTTAAGTTTTTGAAAATAATTAAATTTTATCGAAAAATTTTGCTATTCGTTTATAAAGATAATTGGAATGTTGGCAACAAGTTTTTAATATTATTTTAATATAATTTAATTTCTTTGAAGAATTTTATTATTGGAAATTTATTGAATTCTAATAAATGTTGATATTTATGAAAATAATTAACTTTTCCTCCGATTGATTTCATTATTATTTATGGAAAATAATTAATGTTTTTAAAAGAATCTTAAAATTTATAAAAATACTTGAATTACTGCAAAGGATTTATTGAAAAATTTTACAGCATTTGCTTTTTTCAAAAAAAATTTATGCAAATTCTACTTATAAATAATTTAATTCTTGTAAAATTTTTATCTTTTTGGAAAATAATGAAACGTATGTGTAGAATATTGTCAAAGTTTTTGTTAAATAATCGAATTTTTTAAGGAAATTTTATTAAAACATAGTTGAGTATTCAAAATCATTAAATTCGGAACAATTTTTGAAAATACTTGAATTTTATTATTTTTGAAAACAATTGAATTCTTATTATGAATATTATTATTTGTAAAAATAATCGTATTTTTATATGAATTTTATTAAAATGCCTGAATATAATTGAATTTTATAGAAGATAATAAATAATATAATTGAAATGTTGACAATATATTTTTTTAGGTTTTCTGAAAATAATTAATTTTTTGCGACGAATTTTATTAATTTGAAAAATAATTGAATTCTTGTGATAAATATTGTTATTTATGAAAATAATTGAATTTCTGAAAAGAGTTTTAATATTTATTAAGTTTGTTGAATTTTTTCAAAGAATTGCGTTATAGTTTTGTAATAACTTTATGGCATTTCTGCAATAGAATTAAGTTATTTAAAATAAATTTTTGGCAGAAATAAAATAAATTTAAGAATATTTTATTCCATCACTCGGTAAAAATTAATATTTAATAAAATGTTGAATTTTAAGATTTTTTATAAGAATTAATGGTAATTTCATAATATATGAAGCCTAAGCTCACCATGCAATCTTTCCAAGCTTGCAAAATATGATTTTTTCAAACTATTCTAAAATATAAAAAAAATGTTATCTTTATTTTTTATTTCTTATTTATTTTTTTTCATATTTGAAATATCTATATTGTATAGCAATCCCGTAGTAATCTTGTAGCAAAGTTTCATCGCAAGCTTACAGAAACCTTTCGTGGTCAACTTGCAAAAATTATCTCTTGGAAACTTGTTGCAACATGTTTAGTTAATATTACAGGAACCTTTCAAGAAAAGCTCGCTAAGTGTACATTTTTCAATTTGAGACAAGCTTGCTGCAAGCTTATATTGCAAGCTATAAAATTTTATGAACAAAAAGAAAAGTTAATGCAAGAATAATTTTACAGCAGTTAATTTAAAAAAATAGGTACAAAAATTATTTTCATCATAAACATGGTGTGGTATAAAAAAAGTTATTATGCAATTATAGATAAAAATAATGAAATATTAAAAAAAATGGTACGGAATTATGAAGAAAATGAGAGTTTGCGAAAGGTGGGAGGCGAAAAAAAGTAGAAGAAGAGAAACGCTGCGCAGGCAGTAAAAAGTAGTATGTCCGAGTACGTCGTTAAAACTCAACCCGAGGCTATACGAAATCTATGCCTTCTCTTGGTTTGGACTCCCCACCCCCATTAAACTTCTTACCGGAGTCCTTAACACCCTTCAAGCCCTTAGCATGGTCTATCGCTGGTACTCGTTCGACTATTGTTTTCTAAAGCACGACATAAAAGACTTTGGAGACCATCAACCCCCTCCCCACTTGTCCCTTTATCATTGTCACAACTATTAAGGCTGTTGTCTTAACGTTGACCCCCTTTATGAAGAAAAACGTGGTTTGCGCAAAATTCAAATTCAACCCCCGGGGTCAGCTGCTAGTCAAACACTTGGAAAGAATACACTCGACAGCAGTGCGTTCTTTTCAGTAAATATTTTTCAACCTATTAAACACCATTCGAGTACCAATTTATTTTTAATATTTTATTTTTCTTATTTTAAATTTTTTATATATTTCATTATCGTTCGTTATAGATTTTATTAATATTTAATCCGATAAACTAAATCAGGTTTGCAACAAAAATTTTATTTTGTTTTTTTCTGATTTAGATATGAATTAATTTTAAAAATTTAGATTAGAGGTCAAATAATAATTTCAAAAAACAATATTTGTCCATTACAAAATTGTTCGAAAGTTTAAAGCAGTTGGCGTAACTATCATTTTTAATTTTCACCCCAAAAAATTTTCATATTTCACTCAAAAAATTTTCACTTTCAACTTTAAGTTTAAACTTTCACCCAAAAAAATGTCCACTTTCAATTAAAAGTGGAAACTTTTTTTGGTAAACTTAAAAGACCCATGAGGCAAAATAGAATCTAAAATTTTTTAAGTAAATATTTCATACCTTAAAAATATTTATTCAATGCTGATTCATACTGAAGAAACGCTAATATTACAAAAAACACGAGTATTTTGAATGAAAAAAACTTAAAAACAAAAAAAATAATTAACATTATTAGTAAACTATTGCAATTTTAAATAGAAGATTAAAAAAAATTGAGAACAGAGGATATTAAATAAGAGACTAGACAATATGGGGTTAAAAACACGTGCACCATCGAAATTTAGAAGCGCGCACTTTGAGTAATAAATGTATATACAAGTCTGAACACGTCGAAGCACGAATTGAAACTAATGTATAGAGAAGAAGTTTGCATCAAATTTACCTATTATACTGTCTCTCTGACCGCATTGATCCGTGATAAACACACCCCTTTGTTATTGCCTGAATTGTAAACAAACTGCTCGGAATACCCAAATTCTATTAATTAGCTTCCCTTGCATTCAAATAAATTTCCTACAATTATAATTCATATGACAATGAATTCTAAACTCTCATTTATTCAACTAACTTTGAAAAACGAAATTTATGATTTCAAATTAATGAAAAATGCCTTTTGAATTCATTTTATTCTCAATTTATAAATTTAAATCGTAAATAAGGTTTGTTTATAAAATCCTTTCCTAAAAACGAGAAGTGTAAGATCGGCTAACTTCAGGTGTAAAGATAATTCCTGATTGGATGCAGACGAATGCAAAACGATTTAATTGGCTTATTTTAAATTTTCAATATCATATATTCATACAGTTCAATAAATTAATATAAATAGAAACAAAAATAAAATTTTAAATTCAAAAACAAGTTTACACGGTAAAATAAAAGAAAAATAAATCATGTATCATTTTAATAGTCAGCGTGATATGTCTTTTATACACAGTTATGCAATATATAATTATGTAAACTATTCTTGGTCAGTATAGAACATTTTTCTGCACCGCAAGCTGGCCAAAAGTGAGACATTTGAAGCTAATGGCAAGTTTAAGCTTGCATGGCAATCTTGCAGCAAGCTTTTGTGCTATTTGGGATTAATTAATTTTTAATCAATTGATTTTGATATGACATCATATTTTTTCATGACATCATGTTCGTTAGTTGTCTGCTCATGCGCACTTATCAATTTAATCACAATATACAGTGAATGAAGGTTAGGTTAAACTATTAATAATTCACTAATTTCATAGATAATAAAAAATTATATTTGATACATATTTGTTGGATAAAATTTTTAAAACATATTAACTGCTAATATTTTTATTTACATTAAAGGAAAGTAAGATTTGTGTTTTACATTAAAAGTAAAACATATTTTTTCATAACATCATATTCGTTAGTCGTCTGCTCATGCGCACTTATCAATTTGATTCACAATATACAGTGAATGAAGGTTAGGTTAAATTATTAATAATTCATTAATTTCATAGATAATAAAAAATTACATCTGATACATATTTGTTGGATGAAAATTTTAAAACATATTAACTATTTATAATATTTTTATTTACATTAAAAGAAAGTAAGATTTTTGTTTTACATTAAAAGTAAAACATATTTTTTCATGACATCATGTTCGTTAGTCGTCTGCTCATGCACACTTATAAATTTGATTCACAATATACAGTGAGTGAAGGTTAGGTTAAATTATTAATAATTCACTAATTTCATAGATAATAAAAAATTACATTTGATACATATTTGTTGGATAATAATTTTAAAACATATTAACTGTTTATAATATTTTTATTTACATTAAAAGAAAGTAAAATTTGTGTTTTACGTTAAAAGAAAGTCATATTACTTAAAAGTGAGGTGCAAAATGGAATATATGATATTGTAATGATAACGAAATTTTGCATTCCATGAATCTTATAGAAAAGCATATATTGAAATAAATTATTTTCTCTGAAATGACGGAGTACTTACATTTCGTTCTATAATATTTACAGAAACCACACTTATATTTCTTTTTATTGATATTAATTAATCATACTGAAGAAATAGTAAATTTTACTTTTATAAATCTTTTTACATTTCTAAAATTATCTTTCCTTTATTCTATATTGTACAAATCCATTTTTTTACATGCATTTTTTTAATAAATATTTCTTTTGTTTTTTTCTGAGATAGAAGTATGATTTAGAAGTTTACTTTATTTCAAAAATTCGTCTCAACATATTCTACTACATAATTCTACATCTTGATTATCATTCTCATAAACAATTCTTTTTCAATTTTTATTTAAAACTTTTATTATATTTGCGCCATTATTCTCATTGTAAGAACTTTTGTTAAAAAAAAATTTTTTTTAATACAAATATTTGTATAAAAACTTTGCCACTCTGTAGATGTCGTCTCTTCTCCACAATAATACTTTCATTCTGGAGTTTCTGTGTGTTTCGTGCACATCGCGAAAATTCTCGTCTCGGAAAATTTATATTTATTTATTTGAACATAAACTGGTTTCAAATAAACCCTATCGTACAGAAGTACTTATTAATAAATTTACATAAAAAGATTTAAAAATAATTAAGGTAAGTTATTAAGCGCTAGGTTGGACCATAATATTAATGGTAGTGGTATAATATATTTCGCAAAACGTTTACAAATCTGCCAAAGGAAGTATCAAAAAACTCAACTGAATCGCTTATCGTACTTGCCTCTCTACTTAACCTAATAGTTAATGAATTATTAACATAATTCGTTTTATGTAATTCTATATTAAATAGGGAACGATATCTTGACTGTCTTGAAGGTACATTAAGTTTAAACAAAGATAGCAATGCTGGACAATTTATATAACCATTCAACAATTTAAAAAGAAAAGTCATATCAGCATATAAAAATCAAGAAACAATTTTAGGCATTTTTAGTCGATCACGCAGTACATCATAATTTTGCTCGCGAAAATCGAATGGCAAATTTAATTGTCTCGCTGCGAACCGAAGAAAACGGTTTTGCACACGCTCTAATCTTATTAATAAATAAGCAAAATATGGTACCCAAATGATAGAAGCATACTGTATTATACTCATTACAAAAGTGAAAAACAATATTTTAAGAGTACGCTCATTACGAAATGAAGAGGCATTTCTCATGTCAAAACCCAGGGCCCTAAGAGCTCTACTAACGACATCCGAAATGTGATAATTAAATGTTAAAGAACTGTCAAGTGTAACACCCAGATCACAAACCCGATTTACCCTCTGAATTTCATTGAGTCCAACTGTATAGATAGAGATAATATAAAATGTGTTTACTTTTTGAAAAAGAAATGACTGAGAATTTTTTAATATTAAAAGACATGTTGTTTTCAGAGCACCATTCTGCAAGGCTACTTAAGTCTAATTGTAAGTTTTTATGATCCTGATCATTTTTAATAATTTTATACATCTTAAGATCATCTGCATACAATAGGAAATGAGTGTGTTTAAAGATCAAATTTATATCATTGATATATAAAATAAATAGAAGAGGTCCCAAGTTTGATCCCTGGGGAACACCTGAGGTAGATTGAAAAGGATTTGAATAACTATTGTTGAGACGTACAGATTGATATCTTTTATCTAAATAACTTTTTATAAAATTTAGTAGTCCATCAGGAAAACCAAGAGCCCTAAGCTTTGCCACAAGAGATATAATATTAAAGTGTTTTTTAAGCGTTCTTGAACAATGAATTCATCATCGGATGTATACCGGAGTGCTAAGAAACGGAGGAGACAACACAGCGGTAAACATTTTCTGAAAAAATTGAAGAAATGGGTCGTTAAAATTAATAAGGGATTTTCAAATCAAAAAAGAATGTAAGATCAAAAAATTGACTCAGGTAACCGGAACCTTGGTGTCAGCATGACCAACGGTTAAATATGGATGGTTGTACACCAAGGAACTGGAGTGACAGAAATATTTAGCACTGCTTGAGTCAAATCAAAACTTCAATGCTTAAATGACGGTGAACTTAAAAATTCAATAGACCTAAGTTGGTGGTTTTCGAAATTGGAATTTGCAAGTAATCCCATCAGAAAACAAACCTTTCAATTCAATCGTTAAAAAAATATTGCCTTCGCAAAATTATTATTATTATTATTATTATCCTTATAAAAATATAAGGTTTTAATTATATAATTTATTTTCTAGAACAACTTGGACAAAGTGGAAGTAAAGTTGATGCACGAGGAGGCAATGCAAATCCAAAAAGAAATATTGGAGGAATTAACAATAATTTCAAAAATTGCTTCCAAAACTCATTAACAATTGTCAGCAGTTGTCGGCGAAGGAAATTGATTTAAAATTTAAATTATATAGATAGGGTCATGGCGGAGAAGAGACAACATCTGTAGAGTAGCAAAAGAATTACCCTCTTTATTTTAATTTGAATTTAAAATATCTGTGCAAAACGAATAGTCATTCGAGAATTTGAAAAAATTTCTTTGAACATAATTGAATTTTTGTTTTGTAACATTTTTAATAAATTATTAAAACATTCGAACAATAAAAATTTATTTTTCGATAACAAAGTAAAAAAAATACGTTATAAATAAATGTTTAGTCACTTATTGTTAACATTAACCTGCCAACAAAATGATTGATACATTGTTTTAAATGTACAAAAGTACCTTACAATTATTTATCAAGAAACTGTTTTTATCAAACAATGTAAGACAATAAAACTATGTTTGAAAAAAATATAGTTCAATTTCAGGAATATAAAAATCGTTTTAAATTTATGAATTATAGTATTTATAATATCAAAAAGCTATAATTAAAATTAATATCCATGTAATCACAGATTGTAATTACACATTGATGCCCTTATTACTAATATATTTAATTTACATGAATTCTACTATGTTCCAATTTATTGCTAAATTATATTGCTTACGTATTATTTTTTAGTGATAAGAAAATGTTTCAGTAAATTTATTACCTTAACAATATTTTTTCGTAAAAAAACCATCAGCGATAAGAATTCAAACATTACAATTACTTTGTTACTAAGTTTTTGCGGTAAAAAAGTTTTTTGATATCAAAAGTCCAGTTTCAATATTATACACTTCATTATAACGCTCGTAACAACCAGCAAAATGTTGAAATTCATACTATGTTTATTTATAGTTTTTAATATTGGTACACATGTAAGTACAATATTGAATTAAATTTAATTATTTAATTCAATATTTGCAGCAAATATGAAGTGAACCATTTAATTGGCTCAAATAAAAATTATTTGATTCCTTGATTTAAGTTAATATTTAATTTAGTGTATTAAATTATTTAAATATATTTTTAGATTGTACTTTCCGCAACTTCAGTTAATCGAACAATAGTTCTGTATAATGGTGATTTTTTGATGAACAACATAACAACAGGTGTGAAATTATCAAAAGAGGGTAATAATCTTAAATTTCTCTGGACGGAAGAATTCAACAATAAAAATAATTCTTTCAAAGTTAGTAAATTTTTGTTTCAACTTGTAAATTAATATTATCAAAACTAATTTTCAAAATCACACGTAAAAATTATTTGATTTAAGTAAATATATTTACTTGATAACAGACAAATAATCGATTATTTGAGTGAAATAATTTTTTTTTACAAAGTTAATATGAAAATAAAATTCACTTTAAAACTAAGCAATAATTGTGTAAAGAATTAAAAAAAAATTTTATAATGTTTATCGTTTCACAGATTTACGTAAATTACTTCTTTGCAAATTCTGGAATACGCGAAGTTGTAACTGTCGAAAATGCATGTGCAAACTATAAAAACGGCAGTTTACAGTACTTTCTTCAAATTTTAATTTTAAAAGGATATGCTAACACTTTTAAGTGTCCAATTAAAAAGGTAAGGTGCAAAAAATTAATTCCTACTTTAGTACCCTGAGTCAAATATTGTACGATTTTTCTTTTGGTGTGAAGATTTCAAAAAAATAATTTTAGAATCGTGTTTAGGATTTCTTAAAGTGTCATAAATAATGAAAAGAAAATATTTTACTTCTTGCAGGGAACAAGAGCTACTTTTGCAATGCCATTAGTTTATTCGTACATGACTACAAATCACGCCTGTGGACCATTTTACGCAATGTACAATATTTTCAAATTAAATCCAAAAAAGCCTAAGATTACGCC
Source organism: Leptopilina myrica (nomen nudum) (assembly GCA_032872475.1). Classification (NCBI taxonomy): domain Eukaryota; kingdom Metazoa; phylum Arthropoda; class Insecta; order Hymenoptera; family Figitidae; genus Leptopilina; species Leptopilina myrica (nomen nudum). The sequence continues at coordinate 13,594,032 of CM065464.1, read as the reverse complement.
AGCACTTTTTGTCGCTACTTTTACGGGACACATATCCGGTCCTGAATGTCATCCTAATGTTAAATTCAACCAAATGAATTAATTATTCAAGTTATACAACAATCAACAAATATAATTGAATATATAATTCGCCATGTGAAAGTAAACAATAATAAAAAATAAAAGTTCTAGTTCTTTTACAGTTCATTGCAAAATAATTAATTTATTCTGTATTTTTTGAAATCGTTAATTTTAAACATTGTATTTGCGTGGTAAGAAGTGCAAGAGTGGGGGCAATGAGCGCGACAGAGAAAGCTTCGACTTTCTCTCTCACTTTATTCCCACTCCAGTACCTGCGCAAGCGCACAACATTTCTCACGTAACCTACCACCCGTGTTGTAAATAAAGTCAATAAAATTGAATAATTTCCATTTTATTATTAATAAGGTATTACTTTCAACTGCAATAATAACGAGTTTTGATAAAAGAAAGATTAAAACAATTAAACTATATATTAATTCCATTCTCAAAAAATATTCATGTATCATATTCCTTTCCACATAAAGAATATTCAATAAAAACTTCGACATTAAGATTATTTGGTCAGTATAAAGTTTAGAACAAAAAAATAACTTTTAAAGAAAATAGTCTAAGAATTACATAAAACATTATCATTATCAAAAGTGGGTAATAGGTAATAAGTAATAACATATTTCATGAAAATTCAATCATTTATAAAAGATTTAATAAGTCTTTTAAATTTTTAATTAAAATTTTTTCATAAGAATTCCCAAATATCAAATAATAAATTTTCCCAAATTCAACTATTTTTCTGTAAATTTATAAATTCTTTGTTTAATTATTTAAAATTATTCAACTATTTTTTCTAAATAATAAAATGTTTCACGAAAAGTCAATTATTTAAAAAGAATGAAATAAAATTCTTTGCAATAATTCTATTATTTTCGTAAAAAATTAAAGTCTTTTCTAAAATTACATTATTTTTTTAAAAATTGATAAATTCTTTCTTCCATTCTTCACAATTATTCAATTATTTTCCGAAGTAATAAAATTTTTCATCAAATCAATTATTTTCATGAAAATTAAAATTCTCTTCAGACAATTCAATTATTTTTTAAAAAACCGATAAATTCTTTCTTTAATTCTTCACAATTATTTAATTATTTTTCCAAATAATACAATTTTTCACGAAAATTCAATCAGGTATGTAAAGAAAAAATTCAATAAATTTCTTCGTAAAAATTGAATTATTTTTTTTTAAATTGATAAATTTTTTCTTGAATCCTTCATAATTATTTGATTATTTTCCTAAATAATAAAATTTTTCAAGAGAATTCAATTATTTTTAAAAAAATTAATAAATTCTTGATACGAATTAAATTTTGTGAAATATTTAATTATTCAATGTATTGTTTAATTTGCTATTTGATTAGTTGAATTTCATTTGAACTTTCTAATATGAATTGATTTTTAAAAAACGAATTTCAGTTGAAATTTTATAGAATAATTGAATATTATAAGCATTATTTTTGAGAATTTCTTAATTCCTGTGAACAATTTAAATAAAATTTTATGATTTAATCTTATTTGTTTGCTTTTAAAAATGACATTTTAATACAATTGTATTTTTTAGGATAAGACTTTAGAAAATAATTGAATTTTTCGAAAATTTATAATTATAGTTCTCAGGAAGATTAGAATATAAAAATAAATATTTATTATTAAAATTAGAAAACAGTCAGGTAAATACTGAATTAAATTTTTGTAAATCGACTAAAATAATTTTTTGACTATTTTTTTAGTATTAAATCTACTTTTTGATACTTTTTTAAAATTAATAATTGAGTATGAAGCCTGAAACAATTATCCTTTTAAGATACGAATTTTTTTTCCATCATAAAACATTTCTGTTTCTGGGATGCTGATTCCGAATAAAAATGTCCGTTTTTAAAAATTCAAAATGGTGGATCCAATATGGAGGCCAAAATTTTAATAAATTTACGGATTTACTTTAAACTTCTTACTTGAGAGTTTCAGGGGTCACTCATTACGAATATAATATTCGTTTGAAAAAATTAACATCGGATTCATAATCAGAGACCCTAAAAACTACCAAATAATAATATTTAAGTAAATCTGTTTGAATTTTAAATATTTGACTTGCCAATATCAATTTTTTCAAAATATTTTGAATAAAAGTCAATAACTAATAAAACTTTCTTTGACTTCTTTATATACAATGAAACATATCAACAAAAAGTATTTTAACATTTTATAGTCAAATTTAATTTAACGAAAATAAATACAAGTAACGAAAAAATAGGTGCGGAATGATAGACGTCCCATTATACCGCAAAGCGTTATACAGTAAATATTTACTAGAATCAATTAAATTCTATTCAAGTCAATTAAATTCTGTTTAAATTATTAATTCTCTCATTTGGCTGAAATACAAATTGAAGTAAACGAGAATTATTTCATTCAAGTAAATTTTATTTCAATAAGCGAAAAGTAATCAATTATTTTACTCAATTTAATTTTTGTAAAAAAACTAATTTAATAAAATTTAAATGAATTTAATCGTGTGTTTTCTTTATCTACTAGTTACTAAAATACATTTTCAATACGAAAAAAAATCTTCACCTGGAATAACTACAAATTTCACTATATTAGCAAAATTTTTAGTTATTGCAACGAATACTTTCGCTATTTTAGCCAAAGTTATCGCTGTTCCAGTTAAAGGTTTTTTTCGTGAAATAGTGTTAAATTTTCAAATGAAGATATTTAATAGAGTAAAATACATTCTTTACAGGGGACATCAGCCTTCTTGGACAATCCTTAATGAATTAAAAACACTATTTAATAAGTACATAAGAAATTATAAAATTACTCTTTTTAAAAAAAAATAGTTTGTATGGCCAAAATTTTTGCTTTTATATTCGGAAAAAGTAGATTCTAATTTTTATGTTAATGTAAAAAAAAGTTGACAATTCAAATTGTGCTACTTCAATGAGCCAATCACAGAAAATTCAATTTTTTACTTTATTGTTTCACGTGGAATATTCTGCTCATATCTTAATTACACTCACAAACAATATTCAAGTAGAATTTTTTTACACATAAACATTAAACGATAAGAATTTACACATTTAGATTACAAAACGCTATAAATTTAGGAACAACAAACTTTAAAAGGAAATAGTTTGAAAATTGCAAAAAAAAATTACAAAACCTACCAGACAAAAATGGCGAAAATCTTATGGTTTTTAATTATTCTTGCTTTTGGTACAACTGTAAGTATTTTACGATAAATTAAAAAATGTGTAGTTTCCAACTCAAGTACTTTATTAGGAATGAACAATTTTTTAAAGTATCATTCAAACAATTCTAATTCAATTATTATAACAGTTTCTAAATATTCATACTTTTTAAAAACCGAAAATATTTTTAAATACTACAAAATTATTGTATTTCAGCTGGTGAACTGCTTTCTTTTTCCAAAACGTATGGCAAATCGAACCCTTACTTTATATAACAGTGATTTTTTGATGAACAATATTACAACAGGTGTGAAATTATCAAAAGTTGGTAATGATTTAAAATTTCTCTGGACTGAAGAATTTAACAACAAAAATAATTCCTTCAAAGTCAGTACATAATTTTCTAATTATTTATTTCTATTTCATAATTTGTAGATATAATTATTAAATACCAAAAATTAATTCCAAAATTTAACTTTAATAAATAATTTATTTTTATATATAGGTTTATGTGAATTTCTTCTTTGCAAATTCTGGAATTCGTCAGATAGTAACTCTCGATAATGCATGTGGTACTTACAAAAATGGCAGTATAGAATACTTTCTTCAAAAATTGGTTTTAGGGGAATTTGCAAACACTGCAAAATGTCCAATTAAGCCGGTAAATTTTCAACTATTTCAACATGAGAAAAGAACAAATTTATTAAAAATTAAATTTTAAAAAATTGATTATTTATTTGTCACTTTATGTTGAGAGAGAATTTAAAAAGAGCATTGAATCCGGTACCTAAAGTTAACGTCGATACTCAAAATCGAAAAATATATTTTTTTATTTTTATTGCTGAAAATGTCATTATTTTCACTGCTTTTATTCACAGATCTCATACTGAATTTAGAAATAAAAAACAGTATATAAAAAGTGTTATAAAGTATTCGAAATAGTTCCAAATTATTTATTTGCAAATGTTCAGTAAATTTTGTATTTTAATAAAAATAGGATTACAAATGTACTCTGGAAACACAATTTACATTTTTCTCACAATGATTTTATAAAAAATTTTTATCAAAAAGTTTTCGATGGAGGAAATGGTGATTTAATTTCTCCACTTGAGAACGACAAGATCGCCACTAGATGGCGATGAATCTAATTTTAACAACGGAAGTACCATCTAGCGGCGACCTTGGCGTTCGCAGGTGGAGTGTAGCATCTCCATATTAAATCACAAGATGCTCTTAATTCTATAATTTATTTACAATAAAATTTAGAGAGTTCAATAATTCATTTAAATTTTTAATTTACTCTAAACTGCATTTTTTAAATAAATTTTATAAAAAAATAAAAACATATTAATAACAATTTTTTTAAATTAATACAATCAGTTGATTAACTATACTAACTTATTTAATTTTAAAAATAATTTCTTTTTAAATTCTCATGAAATTGAAAATTTTAACTCAATTGTTGCAAAAATACTTGAATTTTTAAAACAATTTTATTTAAAAATTAGCAATTCAAAGTTTAAAGAAAAAGAATTATTATTTAATTAACTAATTAATTATTTTTGTTCGTTAATTTCAAAAATTTTAATAAAATTCTTCACAAGAATTCAATTATTTTTATAAATAGTAAAATTTTTTGCAAAAATTCAATTCTCATTAAACAAAATTTTAATAAAATTTAACGAACAAAAGTCAATTTTATTTTCTAAAATTTTAATAAATCCTTCGAAACGAATTAATTATTTTTTAAGTAGTAAAATCTTTGCAACAATAAAATTCAATTATTTTAAAAGAAATGTTGGGAAAGAATTTAATTATTGTCTTAATTTGTTACAAAAAATTTGAATAGAATTCAGTTGCAAATTTCTTTGCAAAACTTTAATTATTTCAACAACAAAATTCCATGAAAGAATTTAATTCTTTTCCTTATTCATCATAACATCAAAAACAAATTCAATTATTTTTCAAAATTTTAATAAAACTCAATAATTGAATATTTAATTTTAATTATTAACAAAAACGATTATTTTAAAAACTTGGCATTTTTTGGAAGTTGAATAAAAATAATACAATTTGTTCATTAAATGTTTACTTTTTTTTGCTTACTTTGTTTATTAAATGTTTATCTTGAAATAATTTTATTCAATATTCTGATAAAATTGTAAATTATAACTCCATAGTTAAACAATTCTTTAATTTTTAAAACAACTTTATTAAATTAATTTTAATTTTATGAAACTGTTTTAAAAGGATTACAATTTATTAAAAAATTTAATTAGCGAATTAAAAAAAGCCGTAACTTTAAAGAATTATTATTTAATAATTATAAATAATTGAACTGACTTTTACAGACAGTTACAATTACAATTTTTTAATAATCAGTAAATTTTAAATTTATTTTTTAATTTTCATTTATTTCTTTTTATTTTTCTTCGCAGGGTGCAACAGCTACTTTTGCAGCTCCACTAAAATTTCCGTTCCTAACACCGAATTTTGCATGCGGCCCTACTTATGCAATGTACAATGTTTTTAAATTGAATCCAAAGAAGCCTAAGATTACACCAGCACTTTTTATTGCTACATTCACAGGACACGTCACTGGTCCCAACTGTTATCCCAAAGCAAAATTTAATCAATTAACATAATAATTACTGACATTTTAATTTGTATATTTTGTAATAATAATTTATTTAACAATAATAAACTTTAAATTAAAATCCTCTCTCTCTCTTTTAATTAATACGAATAAGTGGAAATCATTTTCACTAATTACTACAACCACTGATGAAATAAAACGACTGTTTTTTCATCAGTCGCTTTCACAGTAATTCGCAGATTTATAGTTGGGAAATAAAAAAATAATAAAATAAAAAAACAGGACACTCTCATGAAACAATAAATATAAATATAAATATAAAAAAATAATTGAAATTTAATGGAAAAATGGACACATTAAAAAGGGAGGTAGAAATGTAATAATTTTTATAAAAATGTAACTCAATTCAAAGAACAATTTTTGTAAATGGAAAAAAGGAATTTTCTGAATATGCCATACATTATTAAAAATACTTTTTCAGGTGTAAAAAATTAAACAATCATTCATTCAATACTTGTTTACAAATTTATAACAAAAAAACATCAAATTTTTAGTATTTATTCTATTTTGAAAATGTGTAAAGGAAAATTATTTTTTATTTTTTATTTCATTATTTATTTTTAAAAATAATTACTATTTGTAATTAAATTCTTTCGTTTTAATTTAATTTGAATTGACTTCACGAAATTGACTGACGTAGAGTAGAGCGTAAAATCAAATGAATTCGTTACTTCTTAAATCCAAATTTAACTATTATCATTAGTAGAAACAATAAATATAACTAATTATCAATTAGTAAATGATAATAATGACAATAATAAATATTTTTATTTATTAAAACTATTTTATAGTTAATTCTAAAAATGTTATTTTCTTGAGACATAATGATATCTGCATTGTTTAACCTTGTCAATTTAAAATAAAGTATTTTTCTATTTAATATAAAGCGTTAAAGTTTTAGTAAACAAAAAAAATTGTCGAAAGTTTAAAATTCCTTCTATTGAAAAAATATAAAAGAGGACAAAAATTATCTTACACAATTATCATAATGTTCAATTGATATTAAAAAAGAAACAAATTGTTGCAAATTTATTTAGAATGATAAGAAATGATAAAACATATTACATACGTTTCGTTACAATTTAGTTGAAAAACTTTACAAAAATTACTTTAGTACAAAAATGTTAAAATTCACATGTCTACTTTTTGCACTCGCTGCTTCTACATTTGTAAATTATACATTAAATTATACATTTCTACATTATAAATTAATAATTATCAATTATTATAGTTTAATTTTTCACTATAGTAAAAAATGCATATTATGACTATTAATAGTTATAATTTATCACTATAGTGAAAAACTGAATAGTTATGAGCAATTTTTACGAATTTAAATTAATAAACAATTTTAGTTAGTTATAGAACTGAAAATATAATTATATAAATTCACAAAAATTCGAATCTAGTGAGTAGAAATGAATTGTTTTTGGTGCGATTGTAAATTATATTTCAGGCATATGTTCGGTACGTCGAACTTCCTGAGGGACATTTCATGCAAGGGGCAAACTCTTCTGGATTAATTACAAAACTGAAAGGTACCTATCTCGAAGTTGAATGGTTAGAAGACTTTGGTTATAAAAATTCATTGAAAGTAAGTGAATTTCTATTTATTTTTTAATTTATTACATATTTAAGTTAAAAGAAAATTTAAATATAAATTTTACATTTACATTTCTAAAAAATCCTCACCAATGTTCCAAAGTGAAATAAGTAAGGCAATGAAAATAGACTTCTGAAACATCTTAAAAATTATAAAAATAAAAAACAAAATATCTTTTGTGCTATATGCAAAAAATCTGTTGTACGCTCCAGGAATCGATTTCAGAAATATCGACAGTTAAAAACAAAATAGAAAATATAACAATTTATGTTCCAGGTTTATTTCAATTACATTTTTGAAGAAACTGGCGAACGTGAAATTGTTGAACTTCAAAACTTGTGCGGTAAATACAAGAAAGGCTCTATAGCCGATTCCCTTAAGAACTTTATTTTGGCTAAATTGGGAAACACCAAAAAATGTCCAATAAAAAAGGTAATAATAGATGAAGAATACCACAAGTTTCTATAGGATTATGTTTCCCTTCAATTGAGGGATATTAAATTACTTCATTAAGATTTAATTATTAATTACGAATTTTATATTGATTATTATAACAATTAACTTTAATTAATAATAATTATTATCACTGTTTATGTATATAGAAATTATGTTACTTTTAGGGTACCGTAAATGTCACATTTCCAGTGACATTTACCTATAATACAAAATCAAAAGGTTGTGGACCCGCTTTTGGATTCTACAATATTTTCCGAAATAATAAAACAGATTCGAAGAGAACACCTTTACAAATGGGTTTAACATTTAGAGGTGTCGTATATGGCGATGACTGTTGATCATAAAATTTTTTATGCAATAAATAAATTCTATAACAACATTTATTAATTACTTTCTGAAACTGAATTTCATGAGAAATATGCTTTTTAATATTATAATCTATATGGGTTTATAAATTCGAAATTTAAATTCTTTCTGTTAAAAGTGATTTTCCATTCTGGCTTATTTATTCTAATTCTAAGATGACTTTAGAATTTTTCAAGTTCAGCGATAAATGTCTTATTTTCCTCCACTGAAAGAAAATATCTAAATAGAATTTTAATGCAAGTATTAAAATGTTGTAGCGACGAAAGTGACTTTTTAAAAAAATTCGAATACTTTTTCAGTATCTGGGAATCTAATGCAGGACTTCTAGATGTAAATGAGAATTTTTTAAGACTAGTAATTTATTTAATACGCAAATTTAAAAAAAAGAAATATTTTTGTTATAAATTAACCACTAGCATTATCTCTCTAATGGTTATTTATGTTTAATATTTTCCTACCTAACAAAGAAAATTCCCTAACGCCTTAAATAAAATAATATTCTAATGCTTTATACACACGAAATAGGAAAAAACGAACTTTATTTATCAGTACTTTACAGAAATAACATGTTCAAATGATGCAAAAAAACAAGTTAACAGTCCACTAAAAATTAAGTTGAAAATGATAAGAATTGTTTTTAGAGTATATTATGCACGTTTCGAAGGTACATAATTTACTTTAAAACTTAATGAAACTTCAACACTTTGAAAATGCTAAAATTCATATGTCTATTTCTTGCCTTCGCTGCTGTTACAAATGTAAGAATTTTTGATACTTTATTTATTATTATAATTATTATTACCGTCAACTGGGGTTATTTTGTGCATCATACAGTTTTTTTTCACACAATGATTTTTTAAAATTCAGAATTAGAAGAAAAAAGAACATCAACATTTGATGTATGTTGTGGACATCCATCTGAAGGTTTCCTATGTGTTGGGCGATGAAAAAAAAATTTTGTCTGAGTTATATTCATTAGAACATTTTCTTCATCCTTTCTGCTTCATTTAATCTTTTATCTACATATTATTATTATTATTATTATTAATATTATATTACTATTGTTATTATTATTATTATACTTCGCAAAATATCAAAATAGGAAATGAGCATTGACACTATTTCCAAAAGTAAATTTTACAAATTTTAATCACAATTTTCCTATTTGGAAATGGTAAAAATTTATTCATCTGAAAGTAATAAAAGTTTCTGTACTTTTCTTTTCTCCTTGCAACAATGAATATTTATCAAAAAATTATCTACAATAATTATTGAAATTATATTTTAGGCATACGATCGCCATGTCAACCTCCCCGAAGGTGATATAATTCAAGGGAAAAATTCATCGGGAGTAATTATAAGAAAGAAAAAAACCCATGTTGAAGTTGAATGGTTAGAAGACTTCAATTATCAAAATTCATTAAAAGTAAGTGAATAAACTTTTCATCCACAGAGTATTTGGGTAATTAAATTTAAAAAAAAAATACGAAAATAAAAAATTAAATTAAGTTGATGGAATTGTAGATGTATAATTTATACACTCTAGGTTTATTTCAATTATGTTATCGAAGAAATTGGTTTACGTGAAATTATCGAACTTGATAATTTATGCGGTAAATACAAGCGTGGTACATTAAAAAATTCTGTGAAGCAATTCGTTTTGAAAAATCTCGGACTTACCAGCAAATGTCCAATAAAAAAGGTATGTTTTACAAAAAAAATTCCATTTTCATTAGTTGTTAATTTTTCAATTATAATAAAAAATTGTATAATTTTTAGGGTGTGAAAAAAATCACATTTCCCATAAAATTCGACTATCAGACAAAAACTAAAAGTTGTGGAAGCGTTTTTGGATTTTTTAATCTTTTTAGAAATAATAAAGAAGATCCTAATACGACACCCTTACTAATTGGCCTGACGTTCAGAGGAAAAGTAACTGGTGATGACTGTTAATAAAAAATTCACATATATGTATTATTCATGTAATAAAATGTTTATATAATTTTATGAAACTATTTCATGTCTAATATTTAAACAAATACGACTTAATAAAATTTCAATAATAAAATAAATAAATTCATTTTCTTTTTTTGTATTTGTTATTTCTGTCTGATACTCCAGGAAAAAATGAACGAGACCCAGCGATATTGTAAATTTGCTAAATATTTACCTATAAAAGAGCTATTTTATAACTAATTTTCCATGTAAAATTTTTAATTAAAAAAATTCTAAAACAGAAGTAATTAATATTTCAAACACGTTATACAGTTTTAATACAAAGAAGGAAAACAGTTTAAAAATTAGATAAACATTATATTTTTAAAGAAAATTTTTTGCAATTAAATTCAATGTTTTTTCATGAACTAATTTTGTGACATTCATGAAAAAAAACTAAAGTAATGATACTTTTATCTATATATTTTCTGATAAAAAAACCACCTTACAAGAATATAGTCACTATAAAAGCAAATATAATTTTGTTTAATAATTAGTTTACATTGTATATGGAACTAAAAAAACAATGGAAGTATTAAAACTACTTTGTTTTCTAATTTCACTTGCTACTGTCTCAAATGTAAGTTTCTCAAAAAGAAAAATATTTTTATTTCCTATTTTTATTATTTTTTTCAAATAAGAGAAGAAATTAATTAACATAAAAATTACTTCACTTAATAATTATAGTTCATCATATATACAAAAAAAATTTAAAGCGACAACTTAAAACCTGAACTGTCTGGAAATTTTTACCATTTTATAAAGTAAATTTTGTTATACGTTTGAAGTACAGTTCACTTTAATTTATATTACAGTTTACATAGAAAATTATTAGATACTCAAAAAAATGTTCTAATACATTTATTTACAAATTTTATTAATTGTAAAATTATTCAAAAACAACGATAATTTTTTATTTAAATAAATATTTAATTATTATCATTTTTCCGTAAGCATTAAAATTCTTCATAACACTGAAATTTAATTAATTGGAAGAATATCATTATAAAACATGAAGATATAAGCTTGCATTAACAAAATTTTACTTTTATATTCGAAAGACATAATATATTCCAAGTTTTATGTCAACTTAAAAAATATGTCATTTCAAATTGCACTGCTTCCATGAGCCAATTACAGGGAATTAAAATTTGTACTTAAGTACCTCATGTGGATTATTGATCATATTTTAATTACATTCATAGAAAATGTTCAAGTACAATTTTTTTACACATAAACATTAAAAAGGATGAGAATTCAGACATTTAGAGTACAAAACACTAGAAATTTAGTAACAAAAAACTTTAAAATAAAATAGTTTGAAAATTAAAGAAAATATTACAAAACCTACGAAAAAAAATGTCGAAAATCTTATGGTTTTTAATTATTCTTGCGCTTTTGGTACAACTATAAATATTTTACAATAAATTAAAAAATTGAAGTTTCAAAAATCGAATACTGACAAGAATTAATTTTAAAACATTTTAAAATATTCATATTTTTGAAAATTGAAAAACTATATTTCAGGTAGCGAACTCTCTTATTTTTGCAAAACAGTTAACAAATCGAACCCGAACATCACGTGAAAGTGGATTTTCGAAAAACAACACAACAACAGGTGTAAGTTTCACAATTAAACAAAACATAATTTATACTAAAAAAAAATCTAATTTTTATTTGTAATTTCAATATCTTTAAACAAAAGAACTAATCCCCCACAGAACCAAAACTTTCCTAAAAATTTATTACAAATATTTACTTGCAACATTCGGAATATTTAACTGCAATGTTTATTCTGTTCATTTCCCTTGACTTCCTCATTTTGTTGTTCTGAGCATTCCGCTGCACACGTCTATCGCGATAAATTGTATTTTTTCAATCGTTTATTATCGAAATGAGTTCTAATTTTGGGAGCAGAATCAGTGAAAGATCGTCATCGTCGATCTAAGAAGAATAAATCGTCAAAGAAACAAGTTAAATACGAAGTTACGGAAGATGGAAAAATTTATCAAGGAGGTGACGCGAAAACAGTCACACAAAGGAAGCTCGTCGCCATTTTTATCATCTGATGGATGACAAAATAGTTCTTTAAGTTCTATTGACAGACAGACATGCCCAAGCCCGAGAAAAAGGGATAACGAAGAGAGTCGTACGAGAGACACGCTATGTTTTGCCCGTGACCGTTACAGATCCAGAAGTCCTTCAACGTCCCGAGGATGTGACCGGATTCTTGATAAAAATTAGAATCAACCGACTTTGGATGGCGACAACGATAAATCGACATTGGATGGTGGTCAAAATGAATCGACTTCAGTTGACATTAAAAACGATTCGGCATTGAATGGCGATCAAACTTCGCAGCAGTCCGTAATTAAAGAAAATAAGTTACTGAAACTTTTGGGAGATGGCGCTCCTGAGATAAATGTTTACAATTCTGACATTCATAACTCCATTGTAGAACTATGGATGAAAATATTAGTCAGGCTTGTCAAAGGACATACGTCAATTACTTATAAAAAAGTATCCCCCTGCAGCAAACTGCAAAGCAATGGGGGCACCAAGTCTCAATCCAGACATAAACAAGTTTGGGTGCATTAGCTTTAAGAAAGAACCAGTTTCAGGTGCCTACGCAAACACAACTGGGCGCAGCGATCGGACGAGTCCTTTCTGTGAATGTATAAGCCATCGTAAATCTCAAACCTCTGGACAGTAAAGGCATTGGTATCATCTTCAAAAACATCAGTGACGTAGATCGAAAGTTGACAGATCTTCAACATGGTCTGTCAGTCACACAAAGATCTTTTATAAATCCCTTCGTTCAGCTCGAGACTTAAAACAATTGCAGACGACACTGGTGTGGATACGCTGCTCTTCAGAGAAACTCTAGCTGAAAAACTAAGGTCAGCTAAAGAAGTGAAGAGATCAGGAAAGGATATCTCAAAGACTTCGCATCCCTTAACGAAGAACACGCATAATTTCAAGGGCATAATTTCCAAAGCAAGCAGTTCAGAAGCCCATTCAAACTGAAAAGTAGTACTTTGGTAGCAGCACAGTTATTAGGGCAGCATTCAAAATAAGACGAGCCTCGGAGGAAGCAGGGTCGATTATGATCCAATCGATATCGAAAAAAACCCTCAAGTAGTATTCCGAAAATTCAAGACTTAAGAATTTACTGTCAAAAGGAAGGAAACAATTTATTTCGGAGTCCGATAACAGAAGTACTGAAATTCCTTACAAAGTCACTGGAGCACAAGAAATTGTACAGTTCGGCAAAAACTTACCGTGCGGTTTCCCGATTCTATAAGGGAATTTCTTATCCTTACTTACAGGAAGCCGAATAACTATGTCTCTACGCAGACTATTAGCAGGTAGATACGCGAAACCTTAGAATTGTGTACGAACAAATGTCGAGATTTCTTGTCGGGCAGCTGGTTGGTCAGCGACATCGTGCAACTTTACGCGATTTTACAATCGTCCGCTTTCAGATAGCGGGACATTTGCTTCAGCCATTCAATAATCAATCATTTACGTTTGCCTTAAATTTTATTTAAAAAATATTGTTCTTACTTTTTTTGTTACTTTACCCAACTATCATAATCCTTGTTCTAACAATGAATATAATTAATTGCTTCAAATAAAAGTATAAAATCGCATAATTCTTTAAATATTTACGTGTATATGATCTAGGAGGACGAGACAGTGAAATACAATTGAATGAATTGATAGAACTTACTTCAAGTAAGGGTCAATCCAAATTGTATGAACTTTCTCGTTCTCCTAAATCACTCCCACCTCACCTTAAAAAAAAGAAACAACAAATGCGATTTAAGGAACAAGCAGTACTACGCGTATATGATCTAGGCAATGAAAGATTTAGTATGCTTCAGTGTTCCTGTTAAGAATTTTAGAAGGTCCGATGTGCTATTTAGAAAAGGATTGTTTCCCTCATTCTGGTAAAATTCTTACCAGACTTGAATTGGCTTGGAATACAGTTTTAATGTTCTTTTGGATATTGAATGAAGCATTATGCCCGCTGCCTCCTCTGTGGGAAAGCGTTTGGTGTAGAGGATGCGTCGCCCTGTGTGAAGAAGATAATAGGTTAACGTGAGGTTCGAAACAGATTGTATCAGAGGTTGATAACGACATAAACAGTGGATACCACTGTTGTGTGGGTCAGAGAGAAACTACCAAAACTCTTTCCGCCTGATCTACTTAAATTTTTTGTAGTACTATAAGTATTACTGAGAAAGGTGGGAAGGCAGGATATTTCCCCAATTTAGTGTAAATGCATGTTTGCCAATCGAATCAGGGTCTCTTATCCAAGAAACATTTATTACACTTAGCATTGGCACGTGATGCGAGAAGATCCACCTCAAAAGATCCAAACTTTTTTATGATCTTTTGAAATGCATTCTGTGATAATTCCCACTCTGTGGGAATTACAATTCCGATTCGGCAATGATAAGTATGTCATCTAAATATATTACCATAATTATACCATGGCATCTCAATTTTTGGATGACTGGCTTCATCAGCTATTTCTGTTGATACGGTACTTTGTTCTGCAAAGTTCCGAATGCCCTGATAGACCCCCCCCCCTTCTCCAACTCCTGCTCGAGTGGATCTTTTTGAGGGGGGCTTTACAGTTTGAAGAAGCCCTTAGTGCTGATGATTTACCATTGGTGTTTTGGCTGCTGTTCGATTAGTAAAGAGATGTTTTGAAAATCCCTTTCCCTGATTTTTCGACTTCCTTTGCCGATTTGAGCTTTTCAGCTAACCCTTCACCAAAAAGCCAAGTGTCAACTGCCGTCTTATCCGCAATTAAAAATCGAAAAATAAACTTTGGTGTTATAAATGACCTACGAGTCACTGACATTTCATGTTGAAGGTCTATTAGAAGCCTATCAACATCACAAGTGTCTTCGAAAATGCCGGAGATCTCATTGGAGTTTAATTCTTTAGTATGTAGGTTCGCTTCTAGAATTACTGTGAGCACTTTTCCAATCGCACTAATTGTGGCACATAATTACTCTTCCGGGTGCGATTGCTTCTATAACTCCCCAACTCGGATGCAGAAAATGATCTCATTTTTACTTTGCACTATTAACGAAAAATCTATCACTATATTCGATGTGTAACAGAACGCACAACACAATGTAATGACGGAACGAGAGAGAACAGTCAAGAGGTGAACCAGTAGATACCTATTGGCGGCGAGAAAAACTTTTGGTTTTAAAATTGATTTGGCAAAACAAGCAGTACACCGGTACTACGTATATATAATCTAGAAGGACGAGACAGTGAAATACAAATAAAGTTAAATTATTAAAGTATTTATTTGAATCTTTTACAATTAGAATCAGAGAGAGAGGGCAGATCCAAATATGTTTAGGGATGCTGAAACAAAATTATAACTTGTAGAATTAACCGAGAATTAAAATGGAGATAAAACTCTAATTTATTAGTTACTTACCTTTTAAAATTATACTTAAGTCGTAGACCCAACAAGCGATACCTCCTTCTATGTAACGCCACAGAAATGACGTCTTGCGAAAATAGAGAATGCAATATATTCCCTTTGAATTGTTTTCGGGACAGCCAAAGCGAAACGTCCGAAGTCCAGGTGTAAAATGTAAATTAGGTGTGCACACAGGGACCTTAGTGTTATTTTTGATACAGGTAAATTTTGGTAAGGTAATTTTAGTGAAGATAAATATTCTGCAACAGAAAATTTGCCTTAATTTCTGTGTTAAAATAATTTTGTCTTAAGTAATATATAAATAAGAAACACTTTCGAGCGAACGTTTTATTCAGATACTTTTAATGCAGAATTCAGTGTTAAAATATCGTTCAAATTTCTCTATGTGCACCCCTCAGCTTAGGAGTGACCGAATTATTTATATGAAGTCGATGTCGATATAATGCAATCCTTAGAAAATTAGAAATGTACTTCGTAGTAGAAATATTCTTCTTGAATGAATTTGACTTAGTTAACTTGGTCGCTGTTGATGGACTAATGCGAAGGAGATACAAGGTGTTAGAATACGACTTGTTAACTTGGTGGCGATTTCCGGACTGACATGAAGAACGCAGATTTGATAATTCGAGGATGACTTTTGGACTAGTAAAGTTGATGAAGTTTCCTGGGCTACCGAATTTGGCGAGGTTGGCACCTTTTATACCTTGGCTTCCAATGGAAAGAAATAATAATGCTACCCACTTTGATTATCTTTGGGTCAGTTTCATTCTATCGATTAAATTAGGCGCGCGTGCTTGGCCCTTATTTTAGACAGGTGAGTCACCTTATAGAAAAATGATAATCGTGGATGACCATATATGGTAAATGTCGTTCAGGTGTCTGACAATATTGGATCGATATCTTTGGATCACATAAATTTGAAAATGTTATTAAAAAATTTTTTAATTCAACTAGCTTGTACAATCAAGACTTATTACTGAAAGGGAAGTGTTATTTAGATTCACAATTGATTTTGACGTAGAATAAAATTTTTATTAATTTATAGAGATATAGTTTAAGTGCATTTTTTGTTGTAGCATACACATATACAATTAACTAGAACATTTGTTTAATAAATATGGTCAATACAAATGTTTTTGTTTAATGATTTTATTTTAATTTAAAAAATAGTCTCATTAAAAGATGATGTATATATATATATATAATTATTAAAAGCAAAAGATATATCAAATAATTTTATTTATAACATTTTAAAGAATTGAATTTTGAAGAAGTTACAAATGATTCGCAAAAATCTAATTATTTTCAAAATTAATAGAATTCTTCTTATAAAAGTTCAACTATGTCAAAATTTAAGAAAAATTCTCGTCAAAATCACAGTTACCTTTATAAATAACAAAATTCAGTTACTTAAAAGAATATTCTTGATTTCAATGATTTTCAACATTTACTATTTTAATCAATTTTTAAAAAATAATTCAATTTTTTAATAAAATTGTAGGTACTGAAACATTTAGTCGAAATGCTCAAAAGAAGTAATTATTCATAAAAGTTTTATTAAACTTTGTCAAAATAATTTAATTTTTATCAAATTTGTTAATGAAATTCTATATAAGAATTTTAAATACATATTTTTGTTTTTAAATAATTAAATAATTTTGAAAAGTTTTCAAATTGAAATATTTAAAAATAAGAATTTTCTATACTTTTAACTGAAAATTTTAAAGAATTAATTGTTTTGAAAAGTTTAATTAAATTTTTGTTTAAATAGTTTGAAATCACATGAAAATTTTTCTAATTTTTCAGAAATGTTCCTATATTTTCATAAGGAAATTGACCTAAACATTGGAGAGAATTTTTCAAAAATTTTGGAATTTTTTCTACACTGGCTCTTCAAAATGTTTCTAAATTCATATAAAGTTTTCGGTTATTTTTTAGAAAAATTCTCTTATATCTGTTAGTTCATTTTTCCAAAAAATTAGTAGAATTTGCTTCTTGAATTTTTTTTGTGAAAATTTCCAAAATTATTCTTACAGCGTATTTAATTGTAGAATCTTCGAATAATCGAAATTTCATAGAATTGAAATCGCTTACTTTATAGAATTTAAAACTTTGTATCTAAGTTCCTTTCTGATAGCCCGGAAAAAGACATTAACGACAAGAACGAGCGATATTGTGAATTTGCTAAATGTTCAGCTGTAAAAGATATCTAGTTTATAGCTATTTTACCGTGTAAAAATTTTAAATTAAAAAAATTCTAAAAGAGAAATAATTAATATTTCAAATACGTTATGGTTTTAATACAAAGAAGAAGAATAATTTAAAAATTAGATAAATATTATATTATTTTAAAAACTTGTTCACTATTAAATTTAATGCTTTTTTCATGAACTAATTTTGTGGCTTTCATGGAAAGGAAACTAAAGTAATGATACTTTTATCTATATATTTCTTGATAAAAATTCACCCTACCAGAATGCAGTTACTATAAAAGCAAATGAAATTTAGTTTAATAAATGAGTTACAATGTATATTAAACTACAAAAACAATGGAAGTCTTAAAACTACTTTGTTTTATAATTTCACTTGCTACTGTCTCAAGTGTAAGTTCCACAATTTAGGTAAACTTAATTTATTCTTACAAAAATAGTATAATTGCTTTAATAATTAAAACTATTTTATTCCATAATTGTGTATCCATTTTAAAGTGAATACTTTTCTTTAAAATTTGAAAAACTTCATTTTAAATAAGTCCAATAAATAATCAATAAGAAATATTATTCTTTGTATTTTTCATATTGATTATTTAACAGAAATGTTTAAATTGAAATTTTTCAAATTGTGAAAAAGGGTGCTCTCTAAAATGCATACACAATTATTGAATAACATTGTTTTATGTATTAAAACGTCACATTTACATTAAAAGTTTGTGTAATATGCTAACACTGTTGACGGTGACGCGCGTATGAAAAATGCAGCAAAAATTTCAAAAAAATAAAAAAATCACCAATTTTATATTTACACAGTCGATTCAGTACGTAATGAAGTTTATTTTAAAACACTAATAAAAATCTGTCACCATCTTCATAAAAAATTTAAATTTAAAAAATTACTGTTTAAACAAATTGTTAAAAAATTTAGTTTTGTTATTTTTAGAAATAATATTATTAAAGTCTAATGTTTTCTGTATAATTTTGAATAAGAAAATTTTTTTCTATTATTATTAAGAGTTTACCAGATAAAAATTCTTGAAAAAACGTGTCGAAATTATATGATTACATATATCTTGCAAAGTATTAAAAATTTTGCAAAACTTTTTGACACGCTTATTTAGGACCCTAAACACTATCAAATTACAAAGAATAAGCAAAATCAAAATTTCGTCACTGCACGAAGCCGTGGAACGACTTCTTTAACAAAAGAACTAAAGTTTTGCAAAATTTAATTAAAATTTTTTTAGGTACTTTTAAAATATATTTTGAAATATGTATAATTGTATTTTTTTAAGAATTCTAATTGAAAATTTGGAAAATAATGACCTGTGTCAACCCTGATAATTATTTATAGTTAATAATTTTTAAAGTTAGTTTTACATTTTAGGCTCTGCATCGAAAAGTGACTCTTACGTCAGGACACATAACGAAAGGTAGAAATGCCAGTGATATAACAATACGAAACCACGGCGGCTCTCAAGAAATTATATGGGAAAAGGATTTTAACAATTTGAAAGTAAATGCCAAAAGAATTTTTCTCTTTTCAAAAAGTATAAAATTAAAAAAAAAATATTTCTATTTCTTAAAAATTTTCATAAATCATCATTCAAAGAAATCTAAAGTAATAATTTATAATATACTGTAATTTTCTTTCTAGTATTATTTCATGCAGATAAATGAAATTTCTGGTAAAGTGGAATCATTTACAATTGATAATGTGTGCAATAATTATGGAAGAAATAGTATTGAACGCGCTGTGAATGATTTTGTTCTACAGAAATTGGCAAAAACGGATAAATGTCCAATAAAAAAGGTAAACATTGAAAAATAGCTTGGATAAAAATAAACAATTTTTTGTAAAAATGTAAAAAAATTTTGGTTCACAGGGTACAGTAAAAATGACTTATCCGATGAATTTCGAATTTCAAGTAAAAGATCCAAAGACAGCATGTGGACCAATTATTGCAATGTTTAATATTGTTAGAAAAAATCCAAAGAATTCCGATGTAAATCCTTTATTAATCAATATTTGGTATCGAGGTATTATAACTGCTGACGATTGTAAATGATATAGTATTCGATATACTGTATATATAAATTGTTACTATGGATAATAAAGTCGAAAAATGTAACATTTATAAAGTACTCTTTAAATTTGAATCAGTTAAAAATCATCGATTAACTAATAAGTGACTGAATTTTTTCTTCCAAATCAATAATTTTAACTGATTCACATTTAGAGTAGATATTTTTATTTTTTATTACATTTCCCTGATTACAAGGAAAAATTTAGACTTTTTTCCTAAAGAATAAATTAACAATTTTATCAATTATTTTTAATAACTTTTTCCAAAAGATTTTACAGAATTTTCAAATCCATTTGTTCACAATTGAATTTTACAAAATTTTGATTATTCAATAATCCTTTAATTAAATATTTAGAAACTAAAAACTTAAAATGATTTCAAAGAAAAGAATTGAATTAAACTTTTTTAAAGAAGTTAATTCTACAGAATTCTGAATTTAAAGAATAAAAAATTCAAATTTTCAAAAAACAGGAATAATTACATTTTTCGAGAAATTCGTTAAAAATTATATTATGTAGGTACAAATTATGAATAATGACAAATTTATTGAGTAAATGAATGTTTCTGAAAATTGAATTCGCATAAAAAATTTTATACGCTTTTTAAATAGTTGAATTTTTTCATGAATTTAAATAAAATATTCAAAAATGACATTTTTCGAGGAATTCGGTTAAAATTGTATTAAAAATAATTAAAATTCTATTATGAGTTTTATTATTTATGAAAAAAATAATTGAATATTGCAGAAGAATTTCATTATTTTTAAAGTTAAATAAATTCTCGTAAAAAAATTTATTATTTATGAAAATAATTGAATTATTGAGAAGAAATTTTTTAAAAATTTGTAAATAATTAAATTCTTGTCAAAATTTTAATACTTAGAAAAAAAATATTAAAAAAAAAATTTTTTAATCCTATATACATTACCGGTCAAAATTGATAATTTAATAAAAAATTATAAATAAAACACAAAAATAAAATATTAACGAAAAAAATGAAGAAAAATTTTGAATAAATTATCAACAAAAAAGACAAATATCAGTCAAAATTTGTATTTAATATTAAAAAAAATATAATAATATTAATATTAATATATTAATATTCAAAATTTTTATTTTATATTTATAATTTCAATAAAAAGATTGAACCATTGCCCCACTCCTGGCTGCTAATTGGAGTACACAGAAATTGAAATTCTCATTTAATAAGTTTGCAGAACCAAAAAAAGTTTATTAATAATCTCTAAAAACAGAATATCCCTTCAATCGAAATAAAATATTGGCTAAATGATGACTTCTGAAAAATCTTGTACTCTTCAAAATTTTATCATGTTTCAAAAAATGAAAATAAAAAAATTGTATGTTTTAAAGTTTTTTATAATTTTTTTTCATTTACCTGAAAATGGGTGGTCTCTCAATTTTTGACAGGCAGTAAAAATAAATTTTTTTATAAATAGAAAAAATAAATATTTATTTTATTCTTTTTTGTGTCTCAATGACATTTTCTCAAATAATTAAACGTTTGCCTTGAATTAGATTAAAATTTTCTTAATATGAATGAATTCTTTAAAAAAACTTTTTCACAATTGTAGATAATGAAAATCATTTAAATTGATAAAAATTTTTAGTAAAAAGGAATCCTTCTACCATAAGCGGATTTTCCTTTTAATATTTATCTAAGAGGAATTCTTTTTCTATTAAAAGAAAACTCTTTTAATTATATTCTTTAAATTATTAAATGATTTTTGTTTACTATTAAAAAGAAAAATTTTATCAGTAGTTTTATTAATTCGTCTCATCAGTAATTCATTAATTTATTTATTTAATTATAATAATTTATTTATTTTTCACTCAAATTTATAAAATATTTGAAATTAAATTTAAAAAAAAATTAATAACACAAGCCTGCAAATAATAATATATTGATAGGCAGGAAAAAAATATATTAAAATAAGAACTAAATTTCTTTCATCATAATTTCCATATATATAACCTTTTAACAATTTTTTTTATTTTTAAAAAGTTATGACACATTTTTTAATGAATTAAATTATAGTTTTCGAATATATAAATAATTATTATAATTATCAAAAATTGTTAATATTTTATTTAAATTTTATACATTGTTTATTTCATTAAAATAATTTAGTTCTATTATTATTACCTATTATTAAGTATTAAATTTCTCCACTGTTGTTTTATAAATAAATAATTATTGTAAAAATTGTGCAGATTACCTTTGCATTATTTGAAGAGTAATGAATTTTTTTTATTATTTTGACATGTTTACAAATGTCAAATAACTTGAAATTATCCTTTTGACATAAAAAAGTTTCATTTAAAAATAATTAAAATCAGTTAATATTTAGACGATTTTCTTTTTTCCAATAAACTTCTAACCTTTTTGTATTTAAAAGATTCCTTTTACAATAAAACTATTTCTGCTGCCAGTTAAAGGACATGGTTTAAAAGGAAATTAGTTTTATGGTTAATAGATCATTTTTGTGAGTGTATATTAAAAAAATTAATTTTTTTAATTTAATTTAAGTAAAACTTATCAGATTTTAAGTAAATATTTATTCCACAATAGAAAAGTGTGCGGGTACACTTGAATTAAATATATTTAAAAGAAGGAAATAAACAGGAAAAATAGGTGAATTTTAATATGTTAATTAAGTACAGTAATTAAGACGACAAAAAAACATCTAATAATAATTTTCTCCCTAATAAAAAATTTCAAAAAGTTATTAAAGTAATAGCCTTCTAAACGGGTTTTTCTAATGTTCGAATGATAATATGTTCAAGGTCGAAACGATTTTAAAAGTTTAAACAAAGTTGATATGAAATTAATTTATATTCTTTCTATTTTATGATAAAAAAAACTTGTTTCATCATTTTGTTAATATAAATACATGACATCGGTTTAAAATAATTGAAGATTTGAAGTTCGCTTCTATAGAAATGTTGAAAATAACCGTTTTCTTTCTTGCTCTCATCACTGTTTCCTACGTAAGTTTTCTTCTATTTTTTTCAAACCAATTTATCACTTTAAAAAAATAATTCTGATGTTTTATTTTACACACTGTTGACTTAAAAATGTATCGAACTGTTAAAAAAAATTAACATTTTCTTTCCTCTCCTTTATTTTAGGCTGCAGATTATAAAATTCTTTTAGTTAGCGGAAATGTTGTTCAAGGGAAAAATTCTAAGGGTGTAGTGATAAATGTAAAGAAAAATCATAAGGAAATTGAGTGGCAAGAAAATTTTAACAACAATTCTATAACGGTAAGTAGTGAAAAATATTTTCATTAATATTTTTTCATCCAATAGAAAATTTTTTTTTAAATACATTTTTTATTCCTAAAGGTTCATTATATGCAAGTTTCTGAAACTACCGGCGAAGCAGAATACGTAAAAATCGATAATTTGTGTAATAATTACGAAAATGATAGTTTGGAGCATGCTGTCAAACAATTTGTTCTCCTTAAGTTTGCAAGATCTAATAAATGCTCAATAAGAAAGGTATGAATGGAAAAATTTTGTAATTCAAGTATTGAAGATTAAGTTCTTTAATGTCGATAATTTGAACCTAGTTATAATTTAGGTTTATAATTATATTTTGTAATTATTTTAACAATATTATTATTATATAATTATTAAATCACAATTACAATTATTTACTTATATAAAATTATACTCTCTAAATTGAAAATAGTAAAAATAGCTAATTCAACTTGACTGAGAGTTAATTTGAATTGATGTAGATTTTTAACTAACAAATTTTTACTCCCTACTCCAGTTGCTATTTAATTTATTTTTTATAAAAAAATATTTGTTTCCAAAAAACTGTAAAGTTTACATTGCCGATAACTTTCAAATTCAAATTCAAAATTTTATTTTAAATATAAAAAAATATTTTTGTTTTCAGAAAACTGTCAAGTTTACATTTCCGATAACTTTCAAATTCAAAGGATCGAAAGAAACTACAATTTGTGGACCAACTATCGGTACATTTTACATATCTAGAAATAATGAGCCAAATTTACTATTCAGCTCCTGGGTTAGAGGTTCTATACTTGGTGAAAACTGTAAATAAATCTAGAGAGACTTTAAAGTTATGTTCTTATAAATTATTATTATCGCTTTATTTATAATGTAACTGCATATTTTTAACATTCATCTGCTTTAATTTTAATTAATTAATGTATCTACTTTATTAAGGAATAAAACTTTCTTTGTATTTTATTTGTCATTGTATTAAATTATTTCATAATAAATAAAACTTAATGAAAAAAAACAGAAGTTTTTAAAAATTAACAAGTTAATGTTGTCAGGAAATTTTTTCTCCAATCTATATCCAAAATAGAATAAAAATTGTAATAAGTATATATAATATCGGTATTTTAGTGATTAGAAGTCCTTGAATTGTTACTCAAGTAAAAAATGGGTAAATTAGAAGAATAAACAAAATTTTATCTATATTTTTGTGATAAACGAACCAATGAACTGCATAGTATAATGCAGTTACTATATAAAACCATTTAGTTTCATGTGAATAAATTAGTTTTAAATTTTTAATTTACCCTACAACTATGACAGTGTTGAAATTAATTTGTCTTCTAATTCCATTTGTCGTACTTTCAAATGTAAGAGTGTTCTCTATGTATTATTTATACAGTAAAATAAGATTTATTAAGTAATGCAGCAAATTAAAAAAATATTTAGAATCTTCATACCACCTTTTCTTAAAAATTTGTATCTTTTTTCAAAAAACTGCCCTAACTTTGGAACAAAGCCAAAAAAACTTTATGAAGATTACGCTAAATTTCAAAATAATGAATTAACGAATTGTTTATTTAACGATACAGAATACGAAGAAAAAAGTATCATTGCCCCCCGTTGATAAATTCAATGTAATGTTTATTAAAATAAATAATATTAATGAAATTATAAATCCCTTTTTAATAATTATGTTAACATGTTTTTTAGTGACCCTTTGTATCTAGTTCATACAAAATTTTATTAAATAATAAATAATCAAAGAATAAATTCATTTTGAAAATACAAAAAAT
The DNA here is from genome assembly GCA_032872475.1 of Leptopilina myrica (nomen nudum). NCBI lineage: Eukaryota > Metazoa > Arthropoda > Insecta > Hymenoptera > Figitidae > Leptopilina > Leptopilina myrica (nomen nudum). The sequence continues at coordinate 13,568,846 of CM065464.1, read as the reverse complement.
TCGACAAAATGGTCCCCTTTCTAAAAAGGACGGTTTTTTGATTAATAAACCATTTTTTATACAAGGTTAACGATTCGGTACAATTTTATTGTGTAATTTAAAGAAACAGAATAGAAATTAAACTTATTTAAAATTTTTTAACAGTCTCCATTATGAACAAAATTTGACGAAATATCGAAATTTTCATTTCATCGACTACGAAAACAAAAATTCTAACATTAATATCTTTGTTTCTTGTAAAAAGTTATTTAGGCCTATTTAGCTCTATTTCTCAATTACATATTTCAATTTAAAATTTTAAAATTTTTAGAAATAAAGGAAAAAATTTTGCACAAAAAAATGTTCTGTTACATTTATTTACAAATTTCGCTTTATAATTACAAAATTATTCAGAAACATTAATAACTTCTTCTTTAAATAAATATTTAATTATTAATAATTTTCAATAGAAAATAAGATTTTCAAAAATTTCAAATTCAATCTTTTTAAAAATTAAACAACATTAAAAATATTGTTTTTTCATCGATTTTTATAATATTTAAAGATGATCGAGAGATAAAATAATTATTTTATGTTACAGGAATATTATTACTATAACGTCTTTAAAATTGTTTTCATATTCAATTTATTATTATTAAAAAATTTTAACCAAAATTCATTTTTAAATCAATTTTTATTAGAAAATTCTGTAGGAATTCAATTATTTAAATAGAAAAGTAAATTATTTGTTGAAGAATAGAATGTTTCTTAAAATATAATTATAAAGAATTTTATTACGAAATGCAATTAAAATTGTATTAAAAATAATTGAAACTCTGTGATGAATTGTATTATTTATAAAAATAATTAAATGTATTTTATTAAAAGTTTTTTTAAATAATTGATTTCAGTTTTATTCAAATAGTAGAGATATTAAAAATTATTGAAATAAGGAAAATTTTTGAAAATAATTTATATTTTAATAAAATTTTATTAAAAATTTTGAAAATAATTGAATTTTAAAGAAAAATTTTGTTATTTATAAAGATAATTGAGATTTTAACAAGACTTTTTTCAATTTTTAACATAATTGAATTTTTTAATAAGAATTTTATTACGTTTGAAAGTAATTAAATTTCTGCAACAATTTGTAACTTCTTCAAAATTTAATTTTTTTAGTGTTTTTAACAAAAATTTATTGTTCTTTAATTCCATTATTTTAAATAAATAACTAAATATTTGATAACTCGTCAACAATACATCGAAATTATATGATCTAAACTGGAAATTGAAGTTAATGCTTTAAGATTTTTAAAAATATTTGTTAGCAATGATAAAAAAAATTTTTTATCAAAGTTACATTTCTTTAAATGTTAGTCAAACAAGCAAGATTTTTAATAAGTGGATAATGTGCATTTAATAAAAAAATGTATGAAATCAGCTTATGAAAATCATTACTCGGAGGATTTTCGGGGTCGCTGATAACGAATCTGATATCAGATTTTTTCCAATTCAAAATGGCGGATCCAAAATGGCAGATCTGAAGTCAAAAAATTCTTAGGTGCTTTTCTTTGCGACGCGTCATAGATAAATTTGAATTAAAAACTTTTACGTTCCATTATTTTTAAAATTGCTTATTTTATTTAAAAAGTTGATAATAATATTTAAATTATTACTAGGTTTGAATTTGTAAAATTTTTAATAATAATTTGAATTAGATTGACGTTTTACTTTTCAATTATTAAATTTTATAAATATATTATTAGAAATGACTATTCATTCGTAAATTTTACTAATTTAAAAGCAAAAAGTCAGTCACTAATTTAAATTAGTAGCCAGTTTTTACTAATTTGAATTTAAAAAACTCTATATTATAATTTATTTTACGCATCACATGTATAAGAACTTTACCCACTCTGTAATTTAACATTCTAAAAGTAAATTAAAAAAAAATAATAAATGGTCTTCACATTCTAGGCACTGGATCGGAAAGTCACTCTTTTTTCAGGATATATAATGCAAGGTAGAAATTCCACTGGCTTAATAGTACGAAAATACGATGACTATCATGAAATTATATGGGGACAAAAATTTGATGATATAAAAGTAAATGTTAAAATAAACTTTCTTTTTTTTATTTATAAAGTTATAATCCAATAATTGCAAAAACCTATATTAAATAACCTAAACTATATAATTAATAAGTAAGTAACTTTATTTTTCAGGTTTATTTCCAACAGATTTACGAAAAAACTGGCAAATTGGAAAACGACGTGATTAGTCTATGTGCTTCTTCAGAAAGTGGGTCTTTCAAAAATTCTTTAAAGCAGTTTATTTTTAATGAATTGCAAAATGGTTGGAGTCTTTGGGGATGTGCAATACAAAAGGTGTAAAGAAAAATTAACATTAAAGTTCACTTCGAAATTGAAATCGAAATAAACACATTTCGAGAGTCCTTCTAATATATAGAGGAAACTTGAAAATATAAAATCGGAATATTTATTCTTATAAAATATCATTATATTTTATTAGAATAAATATTCGGATTTTCATAAACTCTTTTTTCAGGGTACGAAACAAATTTCCTTTCCTGTAAATTTTTCATTTCAAACAAAATCTCTGAGTATGGATTGTGGACCAATTATCGCGACAATAAATATTGTTCAAAATAATCGTGACAGTTCTGGTGAAAGACCATTGCTACTGAGTATCTGGTTTAGAGGAACGATAACTGGCAACGATTGTAAAAAATAATGTAATATTTAAAAAAAACTTTCAATAATAAAATATTAATGTGTATAACACTTGAAGCATACAAACGTTATCATTTATTTATCTAACGTCCTCGTATAGGGAATTAAATTTTTTTTGTTATAAAAAATAGTAAAAATTTCACCAGAAGGGAAATGATTAAAAATTCTAATTTTTTACACAGGTGTGACAAATCGACTTCGTCACAATTTATACCTTCGTGATAACAAAATACAAATATAATGTTTATAAGAAAGTGTGAACAAAATACAAATATATATATTAAAAATAATAATAAAACAAACATAATTCATCTATTCGTTATAATATTGGTTACAAGAATTAAAAAAGAAGTAAAATACATAAAATATAAGTCTCATTTATAGCTGTTTATTACATTTCACACATTTTTAAATTTGCTTTGAAAAGTGAATGAACCTAATTTAAAAGAATGATACTTAAAATACTAATGTCTTGTGAAATCCATGAAGTGGAGTGTCCAGGTTAATGAACCAAGGTCACACCACTGTCAAAAACTGCAAGCTTGCAGAAAAGCGCCTGGCAACGAGCAGGTGCAATAAACTAAAGAAAATTTCAACACTGTAATGTCGATTAATAAAATCGATTAACACAGGGAAATCTGGGCATTTGACCGTGAGTCTTCGCGATAGAAAGTCGTGGGTCAGTTTGGCCGTTATTTTGAATATAAAGAAGTTATCATACGTATTACTGATAATTAACTATAAAGTATAAAAAGTTAAGAATAATAAAAGTTCTAAGTGAGAAATTTTGCTATAAAAAGTTCATTTAAAATAAATATTATAGAAAAGGATTATAAGAAGTTTAATGGAATAATATGTAATAACGAATAGGTGAGTCAATTGTATACATACACTTAAATAATACTTTACACACACACAAACATTATACATTTGAGGAGAATAAAGATTGTGTTAGAATTATACACACATTAACAAGAATATATTATAGTTATGAATTAAAGATACAAGAGATAAATAAATATGTATTAGGGTTTTAGAGGAACGAATAATAAATTGTAATTGTTTATAATTATCTTAACTTCATTTAACACATCATTCTTTTCATTAAAAAAAATTGCGACTCTGAAATAAAAAAATTTTTTGTAATATTTTCTAAAAAATAAATAATCGTTTTCCTTTAAAGAATCGTACTTGGAGTTGAAAATTATTTTTCTTTTTTGCAAAAAAAGGAATACCACTCACTGGCAGCGAATACAAGGCGCGACGTTATAAAAATTACAGACATTTTCAACTGCGAGTGATACCATCAATCCACAAACCGCGGAATAAAAGAAAAGCGGAATGAGTCCCGCTGTGAATCGTCCGCTGATTCACGACATGCATTGCACTCGCACCTAGAGCCCCTTTTTTTGCTCTCTTCTCGTCTCTTCTCTTTTTTTTACAAGCGCACGAGTTTTCGGTCTCACTGAGAGCACCCCAACACCGTTCTTTCTCTTTCTCCTTTGCCTTTCTTCCGGAACAAGAGAAAAGAGAGATTGAAATTGCGGATTAGACCGTCTCGCACAGGAAAAGAGTGTACAGACGTATAATCGCAAGCAATGGTTGCTACCCTCGAAAAACAGGAAATCCAAAGGTTATAGTACCGCAGATTCATTGCAGAACTTTCTCGTTTTCGATGGATAAAGATAATCCCCCCTGCAGTGCATTTCTTTATACAGGAGAATATTTTTAAAATTTTTAAATGCTTGAATTCCGTATATGAATCGGGGTTGCCACAGGTCAGGGAAATCAGGGAAAATTCAAGGAAAGTAGAATTTGTCAGGGAAAAGTTAGAGATTATTATTAAAAATACTAAACAAAAAAATTCTAATTTTAGAATTTATGAGAAAATTCTAAACTTTGTTTGACTCATAAACTATGTAAAATTACCATGAATTCTAAAGAAACTTCATTGGAGAAATTCAATTATTTTCATAAATAAATCATCACAAGGATTCAATTCTTTCTAAAAAGTCAACTGGATAAGTCAAAAATTCAATTATTTTAAAACAAATTAACAGATAAAAAAATAATAATAATAAACAGATTTGCTCAAAATTTTTAGATAAACTCAAAAAACCGAATTAAAATTTTTAAAAAATGTTTTAACACTGCAGTAGTATAGTTTTTCCCGTTGAATACGAATTTGAAGTCAGTGTTACGTCCGTAACTTATTCCTAATATACTACATTTACTTATAATAATTACGTGTTTATTCTCTTTTTAAATATTGAATCTTACCTACATTGTAAGATATTATTATTGTCATTAAAATGCTTCTTATTGTATTAATACAATCTCTACATATTATTGCATTATATTCAGTATTTTTATGGTCATTGTTATAATATATGTTGAGAATATATATGCTCTTGGGAAGGTGAGATTTGAATAAAAATTCAAAAGTGTGTCGTTAAAGCGACGTTTCGCTGGCCAGGGTTTGCCAGCCTCATCAGGCTAAAATTGTATTAAATACAAGAGTTACACATCAGTATTTTTTATAAAACGGTTTAAGAGCACTATTTCAATTAATAAACAATAATAATATACCTAAGTTTTGTTAGAACATGGAACACATACTAACGCGTCAAAAAATTAAAAAGATTTCGTCAAATTATAATAAAAACTAATCATTCCACACTTATAATAGTAAAAAAGTTTTTGAGAAAGAGACGACATTCTCAGAACAGCGATTCACTGTCAACTGAAAAAGAATTTTATTTATCTTATAAAGTCAAGCTAGTAAATACGTCAGAGAAGTCAAAGAACTAAAATGTAAACACATTCACAGAAAAGGTACAAGATATATTGATTTTATTATTTTCATTATGGACACGAGTCCAAACGTCTAAGTAAAGGAAAGAATGTTTTGTTTAGGGTGAAGATATCTTCCTTTCTGTTGATAGTGGAACGGTTAGTTTTTATATGAATCATTTCAGATATTCGTCTTTTTTCAAAATCAGGTTCATTGTCCGATACTTTTGCATTTTCCCAGTCAAAATCATGATTAAAATGTAAGCGATGTCGATAGACTAGAGAGTTATCATTCACTTTTTTATGTTCGTTAATGCGAGTTTGTAATGATCGTTTTGTCTCATTATTATAAGTTGCTGGGCAGTCTTTGCAATCAAACTTATATACAACATTCGTTTTGTCCCATTTTTTGGTTATATCTTTTCCCAATTTTATGATGGAACTAGAGTTTTTATGTATGATGGGAACAGAAATACAATTAAAATCTTTAAGAACGTTTGACAACTTAATGAAATATTTTTCATTGAAGGGCAAAGACACCTTGGGGATTTGACTATAGATATTGATTCTATTTTGGTTATTATTATTCTCATTAGAGAATCTTAGTTTGTTCATTCTAATACCAATATGTTTTTCGATGAAATCCAAGGGGTAATTATTATTTTTTAGAATTGTTTTAATTTTCTTGAAGTTGTCAAAATGGAACTCTTTATTGGACAATGAAATGGCTCTATCAACTAAGTTGTACACAATGTTCTTTTTTTGTTGAGTTGGATGATCTGAAAAATAATTAATAAGTCTGTCAGAAGAGGTAGGTTTTTGATACCAGTCAGTGATTATATGGTTATTTTCTCTAATGAGTGTCAAGTCAAGAAAGTTAATCGAATTGTTTTTTTCTATTTCCATAGTGAACTGTAATTTTTGATTGTAAGAATTGAAAATGTCAATTACAAGATCAACGTGTTCTCTTCTCACAGCCAATATTGTGTCATCTACATATCTAAAATAGAATAGAGGGACACAATTCTATTTTTCTTTTAAAATTTCAAGACAGTCAGTTTCCAGATCATCCATTACAATGTCAGAAACAAAGGCTAAGATAGGTGAGCCCATAGGTGTTCCGTAAATCTGCCGGTAAAACTTTCCGTCGAATAAGAAATACGTGTTATTGAATACAAACTTAGTACAGTCGACAATATCACCGAATGGAATCTTACAATTTTCATTTATAGAGCGTATGCGTCGATCTAAACTCTGAATGACTAGTTCACAAGAAATGTTTGTAAACATAGAACTCACATCAAGTGAAAGAAATAAATAATGTTCGCAGGAATTTCATTACTTAAAATAGAAATTTTCATAAATCAAATGTTTTAAAATCTTCACAGTAATTTAATTATTTTCATAAATTGTGAAATTTCTTTCCAGGATTTAATTATTTTTATAAATTCTTAAATTGTATTTCGCGGCTCTTCTGAAGATATTATATATTGTAGTACCCCTTCAGGTGTCTCACTAACGCCACACTTTTCAAAGATAATCGAAAAATTGAACTACTAACTGGAATCCTACATTATCTACTCTCCCTCTCTCCGGATTTAGCTCATTCTTTTCAAGTGTGTCACAACGTCAATACAAAAAAATCGAAAAGTTTTTTTCAAATTTAAAAATAGAAATGGGAAGAAGAAAAAGAAGTAAATCCAGTTCGTCGGAGGATAGTGACGGCATGTGGATGAAGAAAAAAAATGCGAATTTTTCAAGAAGAAATGGAGGACAGATTTCGAAAAAGAAGTAAGTTAAATTTTGAGGTTAGCTTTGACACGAGGTAAAAATGTTAATTTGATGTTTTAATTTTAATACCGAGAAAATGTTTGGTTTTTAATGAGAATCTTAATTTAAAAATAAATATGTTCGGTTAAATTTTTATAATAAAAAATGCAACTGATTGTGGAAAAGGGCGAAGAGCACTGTCTGTCACAACGTTCTGCAAACGTTTGTGTACGAAGAGACAGATTCAAAAATACTTTGCTCCTAGAATAAAGTAAATAAATAAGACACTATCTTGCAAGATTTTTGTCTTAATATATATATAATTTCTCATTAATTGAGAACATATTGCTCAAAACCAAACTCAATCAGTATAATATATCCAAAATATGTTTTTTGTGTGCAAACGATCCGAGGTTGTTCATATGCATAAACATATTTATTATTCAAAAAAAAAAAAAAAAAAAATTAAAATTAAAAAATTAAATATTTTATTTTAGGAAAATACAAAAATCGTCAATCTAAAAGGTCGTCAAGGGAAAAATATAGACGTCGAAGTTTGTCTAGAGATAGTTATCATTATTCAAATTACAAAACTGATTCTGAAAGTCCAACAGTATGTACGGACGAGTGCTCTGACGATGAGGGTTTCTCTGCAAGAAGCCAAGATGCACGTGAAAATGAAATTTCACATAATTCAGAACCAAAAAGTGTAATAAATAGCGAACAAGTATCCACTTCAGAAAAAAATACTGAACCGGCAAAGACAATAAATTCGCTTTCTATTGAAGAGCTAAACGTTATTGGTAGCCGAATTGATCCAGAAAGAGTTCTAGCGCCAGAAGCTAATGAGGATTTGGCCGTAAGAGTACATGAAATAATTACAAAAGGATTACCAGAGGAAGAAAAGAAAATTTTGAAGGTTAAGTTTCCGCCAAAAAATTGTTTGTTTTTGGATCCACCAAAATTAAATGCTGAAGTAAAAGCCGCATTACAAGATGCTGTTGTAAAGAGAGATATACGCATTCTCGACACGCAACAAAAAATTACTGCTAGTCTTGGTGGGCTCATGAATTTAGCTTCCTTTGCGTTTACTCTGGAAAATGAAAAAAAACTCGAAATGCTAGGAATCGTGAGCAGTGTTCTCAGAATACTTGCAGATTTGCAATTCGATGAGTCAGCAATTCGTAGAAATCTTATTTTAAAAAATATAGATGTTTCTATGCGAGAAACTCTTAATTCCACTCAAGTAGGTGAATGGTTATTTGGAGAAAATTTAGAAGACCAAGTAAAGGCGACAAAAGTGTTAGCCACATCAAGTGGAGCATTAAAGATGAAAAAACAAAACAATTCGACAAAAAACTTGAGAGGCCCGGAACGTCGTCAACCGCCGAGACGTCAATTTCAGCAAAACGGGCAGAAGTTTCCAGCGCGCGGTCAGAAGACGAGTTACAATCCTCCAATAAAGAAGAAAAAATACAACAAGGAACGCAATTAAGTCAGGTAAAACATGCAGGGCGCTTAAAATATTTTATTAAAGAATGGGAAAAAATGTCACCCACTAAAATAATTTTAAGCTGGATTACAGGTTATAAGATTCCTTTCGCGTTTAATGTATACCAATTAACAATCCCTAAAGAAACCAAATGGTCGGAACTTGAAATTAAAATAATAAAGAAAAAAATTGTTGATCTAATGGCAATGGGCGCCATTAAAATAGTTGATCCTTGCAAGGATCAATTTATTTCAAATATATTCGTAGTTCCGAAACCAGACAGTTCATATCGTCTCATTTTGAATTTAAAAAATTTAAATAAATTTATAAAGACTGAACACTTTAAATTAGAGGACGATAAAACAGTTAGACGAGTTATAAGTCCTGGTTGTTTTATGGCAACTCTTGACTTTCAAGACGCATACCATTTAATTCCAATCGCGGAAGATAATAGGAAATTTTTAAGATTCTTGTTTTTAGGGAAACTGTACGAATATACCTGTTTACCGTTCGGGTTAAGTACAGCACCTTATACTTTTACTAAAATAATGAAACCAGTTATCTCTCATTTAAGGTCGTTGGGGTTACAGTCTGTAATATATTTAGATGACATGCTTCTTTTTGGAAGAACAAAAAATGAGTGCGAACGAAATATAAATACAACTTGTTCTTATTTGAAACAATTAGGTATTGTTATTAATTTACAAAAGAGTAATCTTATACCTTCGATGAAGTGTAGATATTTAGGGTTAGATTATAATTCAGACAATATGACTGTCGAACTTCCATCAGATAAGCAATTAAAAATATCTTTGCAAATTAAAAAGATTAAAAATACAAAACAATGCACGATTCGTGAATTCGCTTCGTTTATCGGGACGTTAGGTTTCTGTTGTTGTACGTTAAAATACGGCCGCGTATATATAAGAAATTTTGAATACGAAAGATTTTTGGCTCTTAGAGAGAATAATGACAATTTTGAAGCAATTATGTCTTTAAAAAATCTGTCATTATCCGATCTCGAATGGTGGAAATTAAATATTCCAAAAGCAGTCAATTCTATCACCTGTTTCGACCCTTACATTGAAATTTTTACTGATGCATCTCTCACTGGTTGGGGAGCTGCATGCAATGGAAAACGTGCTCATGGGTTTTGGACGAAAGAGGAAAAAACGAAACACATTAACGGTTTAGAATTAATGGCTGTTTTAATGGGCCTAAAATGCTTTGCGAAAAAATTAATAGGAAAAGATATACTTTTAAGGGTGGACAACACGACGGCCATTGCATACATAAATAAAAAAGGTGGGGTTCAATATCCTTTATTAAATGCGCTTTCAAAAGAAATTTGGATCTGGTGTGAAGAAAGAGATCTGTGGGTATTTGCATCATATATAGCATCCAAGAAAAATAAAGAAGCAGATTTTGAATCACGAAAACTAGAAACGGAAACGGAATACGCGTTACATAGTGAATCTTTTGTGGGTATTGTAAAAAATTTTGGTCAACCAGAAATTGATCTTTTCGCATCAAGGTCAAACACCAAGTGTAGACGTTACGTCTCCTGGAAAAGAGATCCCGATTCCTATGCTGTAGATGCGTTCACTTTAAAATGGAAACAATATTATTTTTACGCCTTTCCGCCTTTTTCCATAATATTAAGAGTTTTACAAAAAATTGATTTTGAAAACGCAAAAGGAATCTTAATCGTACCTTACTGGCCAGCTCAACCCTGGTTTCCACTGTTTCTAAAATTGTCAATTTCTAAGCCTTTAATTTTTAAACCAAATGTTAATCTTCTACAATCTATTAACAGGGAGCCCCATCCAATGTGGAAGACGCTTACCCTGGTTGCGAACGTGTTATCAAACAGGCATTTGAAATGAAACAAGTATCAGCAGAAACAGCGGATGTTATGTTTTCCTCATTAACAAACTCAACTAAGAAACAATATGATTGCGGGTTGAAAAAATGGTGGGAGTTTTGTAATCTTGAAAACATTGATCCTTTACAAGGCTCAATTCAAAATATTTTAAGTTTTCTTACTAATGAATATAAAAAAGGGATGTCTTATGGTTCTTTAAACTCTTTTAGATCCGCAATAGCACTAATATACGGAACAAATTTAGCGGAAGATGACAGGGTAAAACGTTTTTTCAAAGGTGTGTCGAAATTGCGACCATCCAAACCGAAATATAATACGACATGGGATCCAAAGATTATATTAGATTTTGTTTCAAAGTGGGGTCCAAATAGCGATCTGAGTCTAGGAAAACTTTCTTCGAAAATGGCAATATTGTTAGCCCTCGTAACGGGACATCGGCTTCAAACCTTAATATCAATAGATGTTAGAAATATTAAGGAAACTGACAATGGAATTGAAATTAAGATCCCTGATCAAATCAAGACTTCAAAAATAAATAGGCCTCAACCTACTTTGTTTCTTCCTTTCTATACTGAGAATAATCTGATATGTCCGGTTTTGTCCCTTAAAGAATATTTAGAAAGAACTAGTTCATTAAGGGGCGAGAATAAACAGTTTTTGTTATCTTATAAGAAACCTTACAATCCGATCTCTACACAAACATTGAGTCGCTGGATAAAGGACGTAATGACGCAAAGTGGAATAAATACTGAGATTTTTAGTGCTCATAGCACTCGTCATGCTGCTACTTCAGCGGCACATAAAGCTGGTATTAATATAGATACCATCTTAAAAACCGCAGGTTGGACCGAAAAATCCAACACATTTGCGAAGTTTTATAAAAGAGATGTTGTTGTAGATCGAAACTTGTTTGCGCTATCTGTGTTAGAATAAGAAATATTTTTGTTAGTTTTTCTGTAATGTTTCTCTATAATTTCATAATTCTTAGAATTATTATAAAAAAAAAAAAAAAAAAAATCTGTATTTCACAATATTATAAAAATTGCAATAAAGATTAATTACTTACTTCACAAGAAAAAATTGCCGTAATGATCTTTAAACGACTACAATATATAATATCTTCAGAAGAGGCGCGAAATACAATTAAATGATTAAACGAACTTACCTGTAAGTGAAGTTCTATCATAATTGTATGAAGCGCCTCTTCTGAAGAGATGCTTCCCACCCGTAAATTTAATTTGAAAAGTAAATAAATTATCCCGTTATTCTAAAAAATAGAATCCCATATATTACGGCAATACTTTAAAGGAATGAGCTAAATCCGGAGAGAGGGAGAGTAGATAATGTAGGATTCCAGTTAGTAGTTCAATTTTTCGATTATCTTTGAAAAGTGTGGCGTTAGTGAGACACCTGAAGGGGTACTACAATATATAATATCTTCAGAAGAGGCGCTTCATACAATTATGATAGAACTTCACTTACAGGTAAGTTCGTTTAATCATTTAATTATTCAGATAAAGTCAGTTATTTTTATAAATAAAAGTATTCATTGTCAGAACTTAATTATTTTCGGAAGTAATGAAGTTCAACAGTTTTTAACCATTTTAATAAAATTTATTGCAAAAAATCAATTATTTTCAAACATTTTTTTTATTTAGTATAATTTTCATAAAATTTCCCATAAAGTATTCAATTATTTAAAAACAATTTTAACAAAGTTCTACACGAATAATTAATTATTTTCTAGAGTAATGGAAATTTTACAGGAATTCAATTATTAAAAATGGAATTTACATATATTTTTTCATAAAAAATCAATTGTTCGAAACTATTTCCTAAAATTTTTCGCAATAATTTAATTTTGTTTTCAAGAATAATAAAAATCATTGCAAAATTTGAATATGATTTGTAATACAATTTTAGTTGAATTCCTTGAAAAGTGTAATTATTGTTAAAAAATATATTAAAATTCGCCGGAAAAATTCTATTGTTTTTTAATTATTGTTTAATTGAAGACTACGAATAATCCAAATTTCACGTAAAATTGAATTGTAAACAAATGGATGTAAAAATTCTTGAGAAGAACTTTTTCAAAAATTAGGTAATAAAAATAATTAATTTAAAAAAGCATTTTATTTAAAAAGTTTAGAAAATATTATTATTCACTTTCGAAGCAACAACAAAAATTTCATTTTTCCCTAATTTCCAGACAGAATTTTAATTTTTTACATAATCTGATGTCAGTTCTAAGCAGAATAATAACAGCAAAACAACAATAACAAAAAAAATAAAAATATCAGTAAAAATAATGAGCACCAACAAACAAAAATTGATATTAAAAAAAGAAATGATAATTTGGAAGATTCATTTTGTAACAGGTGCTTGGAAATCGAGTTTAGTCGCCCAGACAGTCATATCTTTCCCTGAGAGTTTATCACTGAAATCTGAGAAGTGAGCGTAGCGCAATTTCGCCGAATGAAACCAAGTGGAATACACGAGGATGGTTAACGTGGTCGACCGCGTTGTAAACGTCGCCAGGGAACAGCAATTACGTGTCTACGCTCTTCTACACCGAATGCACGGACGTAACCAATTCAGATTTCCTGCAGTGTGCGCCTAATTGCTACGATTTCTAAAGGTTCGTCCATAACGCAAATAGACTCTTCCTTAATCAAACTATTTACAAGATTACTGCAAGCAAACTCAAAAATATTGCCTTCATTCTACAACTAAAACTTTCATCCCATTCATTAACTTCTATCCCTTCAGATTAACGCAATAAACTCCAAATAGTAACATTCTACTAAATTCTATTTTACTTTAATAAAATTTACTAAATTTAATTAGATAAATTAGGGTAATTTCGGGTAAATGTAAACAAGGGGTAAATGTAAACAGTAGATGTTTCAGCTAAATTTACAAATTTTAAAATAAGTACGACGTTATCATTCTTACCTCAGCTCACCTACAAGATGTTCTAAGTATTGCCAATATTTTATTTTGACAATTGGCAATGCCATAGTATAAGTTATCTTTTAATGCAAAAAAGATTTACCCAGAGAATTAGAAAACACGGTTAAATGTATACAGAACATCAACTATATTTTAAAAGAACTAATTGAATTAATTATTGGGTCCGACATTTTGAAATTTAAAAATTCGATTTTAGATTTTCATTCAGCAACCTTAAAAACTTCTTTTTACCAAGTTGAGTGAAAATCTATTAAAATTTGTTGAAGTTATTTAAGTTTTTACATTACTAATTTTGTAATGGTTGATTGTTTATTTTATATGATACATTATTAGTCAACTGGTTGATTTTTCTATGCATCTACGAAGAACTTTTTTTTCAGTTTTTCTATCCCTTAAAACAGTAGTATACTTGAAATAACTTGTTTCTTAAACCTCGCTTAACTACAGTGGTGTTTACATTTACCCCAAATTTTAGGAAAATTTTAAAATCTTGGAGTAAATGTAAACAGTCTGTTTTAGGTGATTCAGGTGCATCAATATTTTTTTATTTGTTTTACCTTTTAATAAAAAAACTAATGTTTTTGGTGACAAAGAGATAATACGTTTACATTTACCCCCAAATGACCCTATATAATGTAACTTTATATTTTTTTATAAGCAAAAGGAAATCTAAATTAAATTGATTAAATAAACAAATAATAAGGTTACCTACGGAAGACGAGTTGTTAGGCGCCAGTCCTTTCTTGGGACACAAAATAAAGACGCAAAATGAGACTCAAAATTAAATCAAATCAATAAAATAGGATTTTTGGCTGAACCAAAAAAAAGTATTGACAATTATCAACAAACAAAGGCCACCAGACTAATTGTTGGCAGGTGTCAATATATTCTCTTGAGATTTAATAATTACCGATATACAAGGCTACCAGGCTAAATATCAGTCATTATCTATCTCAAGCAAACAAAAAAGCACAAAATATTATCAATTATATAAAAATCAAATTAAGATATAGAAAAAAGAAAAGGGGAAAACTCAAGAATCAAAAATCTTCCGGCATTGCTGACTAGCTATAGACCCAAACGATGGCGAATGGCAGAGGGGGAATTTTGTTGCTGATTCTCCAAAAATAAATATTTTTATATTCAAAAAGATTTTAAAAAAAGTAATTCAATCAAATTCAGAATTAAATTAAACGAAAATAACAATTTATTCAAATCGGATTTGATTGTTTTTGAGGTTATAAACAAGGTTTATATTCATGATTCTACACAATTTAATTAAATTTTTGAGGTTAAGTTAACAAAAATAATTAAGATTTTCTATTCAATCAAAATTACAAATTTAGTGAATTTTTGAGGTTAAATTAAACAACTTTGAAATATTGACCAGAATAATAATAATAAAAAAAATTAAATGCGTTAATTTTTTACTTATTCCAAAAGTAATAAGGATTCTTTCAATTCGAGATGTATGGAAATTGGATAAAAAAAACATAATTAAATAATTTTGACAAATATATAAACAGAATAAAACATGAATGATATCTCAAAATTCAGAATTAAAGTTAGATAAATTTAGTGCTAAAATTAAGAATGTCAAAAAGGAATTTTTAATTAAGATATCCATCGAAAAACAATCATTAAATTTTACCAGAAAATAAATCCAAAGAAAATCGGTCGAAATCAAAAGATCCTCAGTTAAATAATAGAGTTGGAACAAATTTCCTGGGTCTCCACAAATTTCTCCTTTTAGCAACAAATTGATGATGTTTAAATAAAATATGCCTTCAAATTTTAATTAAGAACTCGTTAATATACGTCTTGTCTTAACGATTTCACTGAAAAGAATAAGGAAATAGCGTTGTTTATTTATTTCCTGGGAAATTCGTTGCTAACTTAAAAAATGGAAATCGCGAGATTCGCGTGACGAATGATCTAATTTCTGATTGGCTGTGAATTAGTCCAGGAATCTTCTTTACATCTCTCGATGCTGATTGGTCAGACAAAAAGGAGAGTAATTCAAATGTTAACAAAATTAATTCTTCACAATAAATAACAAATTCTTGTATAAAATCGGTTTCTTGAGTTATTCTTCAATAAATAATTAATTAATTCGACAGGAATTTGTCAGAAGAATAAATCCACAAAAAAAGAAGAATACAAAATAAAGGTTAGATCAAACAGCAAAATTCAATTTTCGTTAGTAATAAAATAGAAAAACATCAAATTCAAATATTAATCTTCAAAAAATCCAGAAATCTTCATAATGTTGACTCGCAAAAATTTTACATGAAATAGAAAAGAGATCACAAAAGTTAGTTCTTAAATTAATTATTCTAAATTATTTCCATATCTCGAATTGTGAAATCATTGAGTAATAATAGCAATGATAATTTTTAATATTTAATTTAATTTAAGGAAGTTTCACCGAACTATTCCTGAAACAATAATGACCATCAAGGAGGTATTCAAAAATAAACGTTAAAATTATATTTAATTCATATTGAACGTTCAGTTAACATTTGTTTTGAACTTTTACAATACTAGCTTGTAAGAAATAAACACTGAAAAATATTTTTTCAACAAAATTCAACTACTTTAGGTAATCATGTGAGAAGTAGTTAAAATAATTAATTTTTTACTAAATCCAACACTGCTTGTAAAGTTCATTTTACTGTTTTTATGCAGTTCAAAATTCAGTTAATTAAGAAATGTGATTAAATTACAAAATCAACTACAAACTTTGATTAATAAAATATACGTCAGACATAATAATTCATAATTTAAAACTAGAAGCATAATGTTGTCTATTGAAATACGTAAAATTGTTGAGATGTAGGGTTGGTACAATTTTATTCAAAATATATTAGTGTGGCATTCCAGGGGAAATTTACTACTTACCGGAGCACTCTCACCGATTTCTTTAAAACTTGGTAGTGCTACATTTGTTGGTCTAAAGTTTCAGAAAATTAATTTTCCAATTGAAATCAATTATTTATTTAAGTCACAACAAATTCTCAAAATTTTTTAAATGGCCATATCTTTTAAACGGTCCAAGATAATTGAGTTTAGTTTCTTTCTAAAAATCCATAAAGCGAGCAATAACCATGACAACTTTTTTCTTCGGAATATTGTTACGTCTCAAGAAATAAAACTAAACATAATTATAATTTACATATTAAATTTGTCCGGCATCGGTGATTCAACCTGATTTATTCGCAGAGCAAAAAACCCTCATATTAAGGGACAGGTTTTAAGAAAGAGTAACTGTTTAATTAAAGTTAAATTATTAAAGTTATTTATTTGAATCCTTTAAAATTATAATCAAAGAGAAAGAGTAGATCCAGATGTCTTCAGGGATACTGAAACAAAATTATTACTTTGTGTGATCAATCGAGATTTTAAAAGGGACAAGATTTTAAAGTATTAGTAACTTACCTTTTTAGAAATATCAATTATTAGAGTCGTATATCCAAGAGGCGATACCTCCTTTAGTATGAGATCAAAGAAATGACGTTGTCTAGCGAAAGCTAAATATGTAGTAGATTTTCTTTGAATTGTTTTCGGGCTAATCAAAGTGAAAGGTCCGGAGTCCAGGTGTCAAATTTTTTATTTGACGTTGAAGTTGAAATAATGTAGTCGTTAGAAAAATAGAAATGTGCCTGGCTGTAGAAATTATTTCATTGATTAAATTCTTCTTGAATAACTTAACTAAGACTTGAAGAATGCACTTGCTACTTGATGAGATTTTGGAATTACATGAAGAATACGCTTAGGGGTAGTACACGAATTGTTAAGTTGATCGCGGTTTCACGAAGTTGATTTGGTGGTGACTTGTGTCTACTTAAGTTGAAGGCTCTTCCTGCACTGAGCCACTAATAACTTAGGGTTATTTGGGTTAAAGTGATAAAAACGTTTTTACATTTAAGTGGGGAACCAATAGAAAGAATGACAATGTGCGGATGACCAATTCTCGGCATCCTTATAGAAGGGTGACATTCATGGATGACCATATAAAGTACAGTCTGTCCAAGATGACACACATTTGAAATGATTTGTTTGGGTTACAAGAAAAAAGGAAGATTCAGATTCTAACTTTACAAATATCAAAACAATTACGTCGCGATGACGTCACAGTTGACACTGTAACTTTTTGTAATAGTATAGTACAATGTTTTCAAATCTATAGTGCAATAATCAATAGCACATGTTATTGAACCAACAGTAATTGTATTCGAACCATATTGATATATTTAGGGACTTATTGAACGAAGCAAAGGGAGAGTAGTTAAAAAGTAGTCAAATCTACTAGGGATTTTTTCCAATGACGATATCACATTAAGTTTTAATCATTATTACTGAAAAATAATTTAAAAATTACGAAAAGTTACAACTATGCCACTATATGCGAAATTTTATTGAAAAGTTCGGTAAAATATAAGAAACAAATATTCTCCGTGCATATCTACAATTATACACACCAATTATTTGCCTAAAAGTTAATTACAAATTGCATAACAGTTGCACTGTTGGAAACATATGCTTCATATGAAAGAAAACCGTATTTCTTGATAAAGGAAAATCTATAATTACTCTGCAATTAGAAGCAATTAGAAATACATTACTACACTCATGGTACTGTGGAATTACCTTAATTGACGACAGAGTGTCAGGTCGATTTGTACCGACTAGCAAATGGTGGGGATAAACGCAACTCCCAGGTTTACTGTTGGGTACTACATAAAAGAGAGACAGAGAACGAAAGCAAGAGAGAGAGAGAGACAGAGAGAGACAGAGAGAGAGAGAGGGGTTTGATATCACACTGCACAGATGTATTTGAAACATCGCTGCTGGTTGCCTCAAATTTATATGCGATCTCACACGTACCATTCTACATATATCCCTACAAATCCAACGTGTTTCT
Source organism: Leptopilina myrica (nomen nudum) (assembly GCA_032872475.1). Classification (NCBI taxonomy): domain Eukaryota; kingdom Metazoa; phylum Arthropoda; class Insecta; order Hymenoptera; family Figitidae; genus Leptopilina; species Leptopilina myrica (nomen nudum). Next base: position 13,550,277 of record CM065464.1, on the reverse strand, counting down.
GTGTGCCCTACACCTCCATCCCTACAACCCTTTTCAATCCCCTCCACACCCATTGCAAATCGTTCATTTCGCACACTCTAGCGCGTATTTCGTAATCCGCGCTAATTTAATTGCTCGTCGTCATCGATGGTTGTTAGTCGGAATAGAATTGTAGGAAATATCCGTTCCAACGCTTTTGCGTGCCATGCAAACAGATTATGACTGTGTGTACGTGGTGAGTATGAACGTGGGTGTGTCAACTACTATCACGTAGCGACACTCGCCCCCTAACCGCTTTAACGTAATTAGACATGTGTTGATTTAAAGTGGGTTCGAGGTATAATCATTGTGGTTATAAAGAATGTTACACACAGTCACCCCCCTCACACCCACTCTTGTATATAATGAAAATTAACTCTCGTCTTTTCAAAACCCATACACTTTCTTCCTCGCTTTCTGCTAAAGCTTAATATACATAACGCTGATTCACCTCGTAATTATTATTATATTACACCTCACCTAAACGGTTAATATCAGGATAATCCCTATTTCAACACCGTGGAAAATTAGTTGTTATGAATATTTAATGATTTTCAAAAAGCGATCTTATTTTTGAAAATTATATCTTCGTTCAACATTTTTGGATGAGTAAAGTAACGCAACATTTAATAAGGCATTATTTAATTTAATAATGTAATAATATTGAGTCAATATTGCATGGTGATTAGTGAAATTCTACTTAACAAGCTGGTAGTCATAGTTAATTACCATCGAGTCACTGTGGCTGCGTGGTAACTCACATGCGTTGCCTCCAAAACCCCATTAGGTTCGATCCCACATGCGTATCAACTCTCTTCATCCTTAGACTTAATAAGTTTAATAATTGATCAAAATTGTTCATCAGTTTTAAGTATTTAAACAACAACAAAAATATAAATAAGGACTCAGCCTTTTTATGAGGGTTGGTTCAAGAAGTACCAATCCCGAAACTTTTTACAATTTTCTCTTCTCCATTTTCTTTCTGTTACGTATGGCTCCGTAACTATTTTTAATTTTTTTATTAATTAAAAATTTGTTATATTATATAATTTGATAAAAAATTTGGGACTTTTGTAAATAGAATTAAGTACTCAATAGACATATAATCAGGACATAAGAGGATATTTACATAATTAACTCATCAATTAATTTGTCTTAAAACTATTTTTTCATAATTATATTATCCAAATTTAAAAATAACGATAACTATTCTTCAATGGATTTCATTCCCAATAATATTCAATATTATTTTTAAATTATAATTCTAAAATTGATTGAAAGAATATGGACATCACTCTTATTTCAAAAGGAATTTGTCTACTTTGTTATAAGTTACTTTCCACAGAAAAGACTTTTAATTGTATTGGTAAAATACCAAGAAAAAGTATACACTTAAACATTGGCAATAGATGATACAGAGCATCGAACTATATCACGCCATTTTGAAGAATTTGCAAGCTTGCCTGGCAACAACGAAGTTTGGCGAGCCGTGTGCACAGGCATCCCCACTCTATCGTTTTATATTAATTTCAAGGTGTGATCCATATTTTCGATCGTTTTAACTAATGAGTCCGAATTTGTTCCTCCCGCAGTAAAGCTGCGTAGAATTAAGTGTTCCTCCCGAAAATCGGTAGAGAGTTTTAATAATTTGTTTTTCCCGCAAAGCGGTTGATTATATATAGTTGTGGATTTATTTCCCGCAAAAGGCGGAAGTTTATATTTTTGTCCCCAGAAATAAGGGTTGATTTTGAAGTTTTATTGATTAATTGATTTTAATCGAATTGAAGTGAATTGATAATTTATATGATTTTTTTTAATTATATATGAAAAATAAGCAATTTTAAAGAAATAAAGTGAGAAAAGTGATTTACCATATCATTGAAAAGGAATTAAAGTTAAAAAGAAGTTAAATTTCAAAAATAATTGTTTAAAGAAAATATTACTAGAAAATAGTGATTATTAAAAAATAAATAAAAGTGATTCATTTAAAAGGGAAGACAGAGTGTTAAATTTCAAACCTCTATCTCGTGATTATAAAAGCATTTTTTGTAATTGTCTTTACTGCAAATATCAGAGCTGATTAAAAGTTCAAAATCGGTGACCCCGATTTTTGAATATTAAAATCAATTTTGATATAATTTTGAATTAAGATAAGCAAAGAGTCTTAAACTGAAAATAAATAATTAAAAAGAAGGAATGAAAACCATTGAAGAATAAAAGAAATTAAAGAAACAAGGAAGAGAAAATCTTGATAAGGAGTATACTACAGGTATGAATCTGAGTGATTCACCTATAAAGAGTAACAGGAGACTTTTCTGTCTCTAATATAAATAAAAGATTTATAAGTTGGTGAGTTGATTATTAATTATTACATACTTAACACATTTATACACTTTTACACATTACGATTTATATTGGCACAACAATTATTATTTTATAAACAAAAAGAAATAATAACTATTGGATATCATAAATGTCATATTATTATTACGCATAAAAAAAAGAATTTTCTATTGTATTTTATAAAAGGAATGTTTCACAATACTAACTATTATGCTTTAATAAACATAAAGAATTTAGAATCTAGCAAAATTCTTGTTAGTTGTATCATTATTTTAAATCAATATTTTAATCTTTTAGAATTAAATAAACAAGAGCATTCTATATTGAATCATATTGCAAGTAGTGTTTTATTACGGTTTTCTAACTGTTGTCACCTAATCCTTTTTTTTACTTCTTTCAATTAAAATACCGTCTAACCGGGGTTATTGAATTAATAATAAACCTAAGAGAGGGATCCACTACCTTTTGAATATAAATTTTGTTCCTGAAAAGCAAATAACGTTTACCTTGAGGTGTTTGATTTTGAGTCTTATTCTATTTAACATATTGAAATTACTTTCAATACAGTTAAAGTTGAATTTGCTCAAAATAAGGATTTTTATTAAATAAATAATCAAATTCATCTTTAACACTTTCTAAAAACCAATCTGATAATTAGTCAGCCTCTTTTTCCATCTCTGTAAAAATATTTTCCAAAATCGTGGAAACACCCAAAAATCTTAGTCTGGACAATACTTTAAAAACAGTATCCTCACAAGACAAGTCAGTTAGTTTTCAAATCTTTAAAAATTTAGTTCTCAATTCTGAGTTCCGTTTTCAAACAACAATTCCAAGTTCTAATTTCCAAGTTAAAACATACAAGTCTTATTTCCATTTGAAAAGTGGTGCGTGTCAAAAACAGTCAAACAAAAATTCCAAGTTCTAATTTCCAACTTGAAAAATATCTCAAACATACAAGCCTTATTTCCAATTGAAAAGTAGTGCGTGTCAAAAATATTCAAACAAAAATTCCAAGTCTTATTTCACAAGTATTTCCATTTATTAAATTCATCTTTCTCTTCTCAACTTTTCTCAAATCTTCTCGAATTTTCCAAATCCATGAGTTCTATAACTGAGAATTTCCATTTTCAATACCTTTTTCTAAACGTTTTGTAAATCCAAAGATTGTAACCTATGTTATCGAAAGCTGTTATCATATTTTATTATGCTCGATGATTTGCTTTTATTCCTTCTAAATTAAATCTCCAAAAAATCCCAAAAATTATTTCGAAACAAAATAAAACTCGAAGTGTCCCGAACTATTAGGCGAGAGTTTTGGTTCAAATCACAATAACTATTTTTTAAATAATAATTAATTTAATAAATAAAAATAAAAAATAATTATGTCTCGTCCATAGGACGTAACACTACTAACGAATAGTAAAATCCATAAAGAGGAATATTTTGTTAGATGATAAAAGAAGGAGAGAACGTAGAAACTCTCTGTCAAAAATTTTCCATTTAATATGAATTTATAATTTTTTTTTGCAGGAAGTGACTCAAGATATTACTGCGCTCTACATTTCCAAGCTAAAACATATATACAAGAAACGTGTATTCCTGCTAATTCGAACGTGGAACTCGCGACAATAATTTATTACATGGCACATTTCCACAGAGTAGCGCGGAAAAAAATATAATTAAAAAAAGAGACACTAAAAAGACAAGCCAGGAAATCTCGTCTGCATATATAGAGAATGGAGCTTTACAATAAAAAAATATGTCATATTTGAAATTTCTCCTGCCAAGTGAAATCATTCATTAATCCACCAAATTTTAAACTCAAAGCGTACATTTTTCAAATTAAAAAATGGAAGAATGAAAATAGAATATTAAATATAATTATCAAGTTAGTAAATAATTACCATAATTATAGATAATTATTAATTAATTTAACCATAATAATTATTTTTATTTTAATTTCTTATAATTTAAATTTCCATAAAATTTCAAAAGAATTAAATTATTTACAAAAATTTTAATAAAATCCTTCGCAAAAATTTAATTATTTTTATAAATAATAGAATTTTTCATAGGTATAAATTATTTTTAATACAATTTTAAATGGATCCTACGCAAAAAGTAATTATTTTCAAATATTATTTGCAAGAATTCAATAATGTTTTAAAAATAATGAAATTCTTCAATAAAATATTAATATTTTCAAAAACCACTATTTTAATAAAAATTCTTAAAAGAATTCAATTATTTTCATAAATAACATTATTCTACACAGAATTTCAAATTATTTTTAATACAATTTTAAGTAAATTCTTCGTAAAATGTAATTAATTTCTAAACATTTATTAAAATTCATCGAAAGAAATAATTGAACAATTATAAATTATTTTAAATAATTTTTGCAATAGTTGTAGAGAATTTTCAAATCCATTTATTCACAATTCAATTTTTATCTAAAATTGTAATTGAAATTTTTTTAAATCAATTTTTATTAGAAAATTCTATGAGAATTTAATTATTGAAATACAAAAATTCAAAAAAATTATTGAAGAAATAAATTCTCAAAATTGAATTTTCATAAAGAATTTGTTCGTCGAATTTTAATAAAATTTTCAAGAATAATACATTTTTCGATAAATTCAATTAAAATTGTATTAAAAATAATTGAAGTTCTGTAAAAAATTGTATTATTTACGAAAATAATTAAAACCTTGAGTAGCATTTAATTCCAATTTTTAAAATAATTAAATTCTTTTGAAAAATTTCATTAAAATAGTAGATATTGAAAATCATCGAACATAATTGAATTTTTGCAAAGAATTTTATTATTTTTAAAATAAATATTTTTTTGCATTTATTTGTAACATTCCTAAAATGCAATTATTTCCAGTACTTTAATAAAAATCCCTAAATTTTCCCCTATTTCCCTGAATTTTTTTCTAAATTCCCTAATGTTTCTGACTTATAACAATTGTTTAAAAAACTTATTATTTTTAACTAATTTAAATTTATAAATGAAAAGCAAATATCACATAAAATAAAAAATATCAATAAAAGTATCATTATTGTTATTATTGTCAAAAATTGTGAAACTAAAATTTTATTTGTTTTTCAGCAACGTTATTTTAAAAAGCCTGTCACTATTAATTGAATCATAAAATTTTTTTTCCTCTTTTAAAAATTCGATTTCAGAACATTATATATAGCTTTTTTTCAACAGCGAAATTCAAATTTTCCCTTACAACGGTAAATTCATGTTGCACTGGAAACATACACAATGCTTATCAGATTGTTTTCCCAAAACGTTTTTGGTACCGTGACATGTATATGATTCATCAGTTTTCGATCCTAATTGGAAAATAGTTATCTCTGATATACTTGTTCTTTATTTTCTCCAATCGTTATATAGTGACAGGAAATTCATTTTTAATCACAAACTATAAAATATACGCGAAGGCGATCTATAGTCAAAGCACAGTGAAAATCAATCTCTCAAAATTAGGTCACTGATTTTATTTTTTAACTAAAAAATGAACAAATCTTGATAGGGTGTAAATTTATAGTTATACCATCGATTTATTATTATTTTAATATTTTTTATTATCTAAATTATCTCAATAAGGGAATGGATGATCTTAACAGCATCTATTATCTAAAAATTATTATAGACATAATCTAAATAATTAGAATTAGCAACAATTCGCGCCGCTAACTTCTTACATATCTACATTTTAAAATGTAAAATTATTAAATTAAAAAAATAGAATTTAAAAATTATTAAATCAAATTTTTGTTTTCATACATAGAAAACGTGAATTGGAATATAGATTATTACTTTTATAACCACAATAATTATATAGGTACACTGAAAAAAATGTATATTAAATTTTGTAAAAGTGTTTTGCAATTTAGGGAAACAGTGCAACAAACCGAAATTTTGATATCAAAAATACTAAACTTTAAAAAAATTTTTAATATAACTTTACTAAATTTTACATAAATTTTTTTAAAGTTTAGTATTTTTTTATATAAAAATTTCGGATTGTTGCACTTTTTCCCCAAATTGCAAAATACTTTTACAAAATTTAATATTAATTTTCTTTCAGTGTATGCAAAGAAAAGTCAGACAAAAAACTGTAAAAATTTTAAATTTAAAAATCATAAGAAAATTCTAAATTTTGTTGTCTTTATTGTTTGGTTCATAAATATATGAATTCACCACAAATTCTAATACAAAACCCTCAATGTTTTCTATTTCTGACAACAATTTCATTCGAAATAACTAATTCGTCAAAAACTATCCTAAAATTATTATTTATAACTTATTTAATAAAAATTTTACTTAATTATATCAAAATTAATTCAATTTTAAAAGAGTTACGTTTAAAATTTTCATAAATAGATGAACTGCAAAAAGTTTTAATTTGAAATTCAAAAAAATTTAGATATTTGCAAAATGTTAATAATTTAAATTCTTCTTGAAATTAGTTAAATTTGTCAATATACAGGTATTTAATTAATTTTATTAAAAATAATATAGGTAAAAAATTTTAGTTAAAAACATTTGAAAAATTGTAATTCCGGAGAAGTTACAAACGATTTCAGTAATTCAATTATTTCCAAAAGTAATAAAAGTCGTCTTACAAAAATTCAATTATGTTCAAAATTTAAAGAAAAATTCATGTCAACATTACAATTATCTTTATAAATAATAAAATTTTTCCCCAAAGTTCAATTATTTTCAAGAATTTTCCTTATTTCAATGATTTTTAATATCTACAATTTGAAAAATTTCCCAAAAGAATTCAATTATTTAAAAAAAAATTAATAAAATTGTACCAAATTGTAAACATTTAATTATTTTCATAAATAATAAAAATTGAACATGAATTCGATTATAAAATTTTTTTTTATAACTTTCTTCGCAATACTACAATTAATTTCATAAATAATATAAACTTTTTAAAAATTTAAACATTTTTTAAATAATAAATTTATTTTAGTATGTAATTTAATTATTTTCATAAATAATAAAGCTCATCATGGAATTTTAATTCTTAATACAATTTCAATTCAATTCCTTGAAAAATGTAATTACTATTTCTAAAAATTAGATTAAAATTCATCAAAAGAATTTAATTATTTAAAAATTTGTTGATAAAATTCTCTATAAGAATTAAATTTAAAAATATATTCGTTACGAGCTCCCAAGAATGGTACCTAAGAAGCAAACAAATTTCAGGTTAGATTCGCGTTAGATTTACTTTGATTAAAAGTTTATTTTTAATTATTTGAATTTAAAACCAGTGTTTCATTGAATATTTTGCATATGATAAAGACTTGCAGATCAATAATTTTAAAATTCAAGAAATTTGTGAACAGAACATTTTTTTGAATAAAATTTGTTCCTTTATTTTTTAATTTTTTTTTTATTTTATTAAAAAATGTTCAATTGCACTTTCAATAAAAATTTGCAATTGACAAATAGAGTTTATAAACATTTCCCCTTTTCATTTCAAAAAATCTTTAAATTTTATTAGAACAATTATAATTCTAATTAAAATTCTATAATAAAAATAAAATAAAAAATAATATAATAAAAATAAAATAAAAAATAATATAATAAAAATAAAATAAAAAATAAAATAAAATTCTATAATTATAATTCTAAATTGTCAAACGATACAAATTATTTTCTTATAAAAATTGAAAGAAACAGAAATAATTTAAGTTTTTTCTCCCAATAAGAAAACAATAAAACGAATATATTTTCTATTTCTTAATAATAATTTTTAAACAATTAATTTTTAAAATATTTTTAATGAATAAAAAGGAAAAAGACTTTACATAATTTTGATTAGTCAAATCAACTTTGTTATAAAAATCATTAAAATAAAATTTATTTGTTAATCACAATTTTTTCAATTTTCATATTTTCTATTTGCAAATAGTATTTTATTATAAATCATGAAAAATACCAGCTTATGTTCGATTTGTCAAACAACCTATTTTCTACAGGAAAAAAAACAAAATCATACACAAAAACTAACTTCACAATGTGAGGGAACGAAAAAGTGAATGAATGAAAGAATATTCAGATTATTATTATAGTTAATTATTTAATTAAATAATTAATTAAAAAAATAATTGTGATTCCTTTTAATTAATTTCTACTTTGGACAAATAATCTTTTTCCCTCTTTTTCTATAACTCCCTCTCTCTTTCTCTCTCTCTCTTCCTAAATTTTACAACAATTTCTCTCTCCTTGTCCTATAGATTATACTATTTCTTGTAAAGTTGTAACTTTCGAATAAGACATTGCACCTATTAAGAGAAAACCTTTCACTTGAAGCGTAAATTAAGTTTATTAGTTGTCTCTGTGTATTGCAGAAGTGAACATTATTTGTTGGGGGAAAAAAAAGAAAAAAAACGATGAAGCTGAATGAAGTTTCAAGGATCTGTGAAAACTGACATTTTTTTTTTCTATTCAAAGTTTTCGCTTGGATTTTGAAAATGAACAAGAACTCGTCTGACGAATTTATGTCTTTTGTGTGAAACACTGTGGTGTGAGTTCATCGTCAAACATGAATCTCTAGGAGAGTTGGTCATTAATGCAAAAGCGTGATTCTAAAGAGCCCAATTAGTATCGGCGGCTCTTAAACTATTCTGAGCATTCATTCAAGTCTAAGTGTACAAATTGGCTGGCCTCTGGAAACAAATTCGATTCAGCTTTCAAACTCTCCTTTAGATTCGAATGTTAAGACTCTTAGAATTTTAAATGCATTTTCACTAATTTAATAATAGTTTTCTTGAAAAAGGGGGAGAGGTGGATTTTTTTCAAAATAGAGAGAATGTTGCTTACAATTTTTTTTAGCAAAGGGAACAAAAGTGAATTGTTAATTAGTATAACACTTTAAACATCCTGGATCCAAATGTTACGAAACGTGTTATTCAATTTGTTGTTATGCAAATTACAACATTTTTTATTTTTAAATATAAATTTTTTAAATAATTTCATAGTCAAAATTTAAAAAATTCACTTAGTAAGTAAAAAGTTAAATATTACTGTTCGTATTTAAAAAATTTTAATAAAATTTCAAGAAAGAATTCACTAACTTCTAAAATGTTAATAAATCCTTATAAACAATTCAATTATTTGTTAAGTAGTAAAATCTTTACAAAAATTTAATTATTTTCAAAACAATTTTAATTGAATTGCTCGGAAGAGAACGATTTTTAGAAATATTTTTAACGCACTTCGAAAAAATTCAATTTTTTCCTAAAATTTTAATAAATCCTTCGAAATAATTCAATTATTCTTATTAATCTAGTAAAATTCTTCGCAAGAATTCAATTAATTTTATAACTAGTGAAATTCTTTGCAGGAATTCAGTTATTTTCAAAAAAATTTTAATTAAATTTCTCGGATGAATTCAAATATTTTTTAATATTTTCATAAATTTCATTTATTTCCTAAAATTTTAATAAATTCTTCGAAACAATTCAATTATTTTTATAAATACTACAATTCTTTAAAGGAATTAAATTATTTTTAACCCAATTTAAATAAAATTACACGAAATAATTTATCTACTTTCAAAAATTTCCATAAAATTCGATTTTAACAAGAATTTTGAATTCTTTGAAAATAATTCAATTATTGTCAAAATATTTATAAAAAAGAAAATTTTTTTCATTATTTTCAATTATTTCTATAAGATTCTTCATATCAATTTAATTATTTCTCAAAATTTTCATAAATTCTCTGAAACATTTCAATTACTTTTATAAATAGTAAAATTATATTATAATAATCGACATAATCTGTCCTCACCTGAAGTTAGCGTTGTTTTTTACAATATTTTGTTTTATAGTTTAAAATATATCAAAAGAAAGAAAGTTAGTTTGTAGATTGTGTGTAAAAAATGTGTAGAAAATTGTGTTGAATGTGTAGTGTTTTAATTTGTTGGCTTCCTTAAAAATTAAATTTTGAATAATAATATTACTCAAATATTCTAGAAAATTAATTGAATTTTGGAAGACTTGCAGTACAAATTTTTAAGTTTTTCAAATGTTAAGCAAATAAAGAACAATAATTAGTTTAATATTTATTTTACAAAAGTTATTAAAATTTGAAAAATTTAATTTTTAAATTTTTAAAAAATTAGAACTTTGAAAAATACTAATTAAAATTTTTTTAAAGAAAAAAGTACTTCAATTCACAATAACAATTTTAACAAATTGAAACAATTGAAAATTCTGTAATATTTTATATTTTAAAGAATTTTATTTTTTCCTCTTTAAAAATTGTCTATAAATATAATTGTATTTTTTAAATTATATCATTTTATGAATTTACAAAAATTATTCTATTTACATAATTCAATTCTCGTAGTTAACTTCTGATAAGAATTGATTTAACAAAAATTTCAGTTAAAATATTAAAAAATAATTGAATATTTAAACCCTTATAACAATAATTTTAGGAATTAATTAAATTTTAAATAGTTTTTAAATTAAATTCATTGAAAATTTTAGGGAAGCAAAAGTTTAAAAAAATTGAAATTTTTATTTTAAAAAATTAATAATAACATTATTCTTCTTTAAAAATTATTATAGTTTTTCAATAAATTTATTTAAAAATTCTAAAGAAATAATTTAAATTTTGGATGAATTACAGTTGCAAATTTTAATAATAATTATATTTCATGAGGTTTTTCATTTAAATTATTTGAAATTTTAATTCCTCGGGAAAAATAAATATGAATAAGTTTTTTAATTTTTATTTAACAAAAAAATATTAAAGTTTTGATAAAGTTAATTTATAGAAATTTCGAAAAATTGTTTCTTGAAATAATGAAACTAAATTCTTTTTAAAAATACTTCTATTTCCGAAACTAATTTTAAAAAATTGGAACAATTAAAAATTTTGCCAATTTTTATTGAAATAAATTTTGAATTTTATTTCAAGTTGCTGTTAGAAATATTTTGACATTTACTGTACGAGTTGATCAAATAATTAAATTTAATGAAAAACCGTAAGAAAAATTATATTTTTTAAGAAATTAAGAATTTTTACTAAATTTTGAAAAGCAAAGTTTTGAAGGTAAGAATGGAAAAGAAAATTTAAAGCGTGTAGTTTTGCTAATTCTTTGCAATAATTTATTTATGCTTATAAGTTATAAATAGTAAAAACCTTTGCAGAAATTTAATTATTTTTAAAACAATTTTAATAGAATTTCTCAAAAGAATTTTAATCTTTAAATATTAACATAAAATTAATTTATATTTTTAAATTTTAATTCGAAACAATTAAATTATTTTTATAAATAGTAATACAATTTTTCGCAAGAATTCAATTATTTTTAATGCAATTTTAATAAAATTCTTTTTCATAAAATCCAATTGCTTTCGAAATTTCACTTAAAATTAAAAAAAACGCCATTAATTTGAAAAAAATACAAATAAATTCTTTAAAAGAATTTAATTATGATTTTTCAAAATATTAATAAAATTCTTCATGAGAATTTAATAACATTTATAGAAGGAATTCTATTATTATCAAATTTTTTAATAAAATTCTTAACAATAATTCGATGACTTTCAGTACATTAACTTAAAAATTGAAAATATTTGAAAAGGCAAAAAATTATGCAAAAAAAGTTAAGAAACAAAAAAGCAAACAACAACTAACTTCAAATTGCGAACAGATTACCTTATATGACGAACTTTATTAATATAGATTACTCTTTTAAAAACGCATAAAAACATAAATCAAAAGTACGCAATGAAAATAATTTTTTTCCAAGCTCCCTTAAACAATTATATAATTTCTCTCGCAGACGATTAATCAGAGGAAAATTCGAGAACCGATTAAGATTCCTCGCTTTGCTGAAAGTTACATCCGCGAAATACTTTAAGATCCCGGAAAAGTTTCGGAATCACTTCCTGGTTGTGGATCGAAAGTCGTTCGGAAGTCGTTGTCGTTTCTTGAGGCGAACTTGGAATGGTTGAAACTTTTCAATGGGGAGTATAGGTTTTCTTTTGGGAAAATTTCAGTGCTAAGTCTCGAAGAGAAAGAGAAATTGGCTTCCAGTCGCTGAAAATTGTCGGGAATAAGAATAAAAAAAAAGAGACGAGGTAAAAGAGCAAGAATGGAAAAATAGAAATATAGCCGTTTATAATGGGTGTTGTGCCTCTATGCAAAAGTTTTTATTAGGTGAAAAAAATATATATATAATACAATGACGTAGCTGCACATAACAACGTCTCTCATTCTTTTGATTTGCCTCGCAGTCGATTTGTGCCGTTTTAATTTATAAACAAATGCAATGGAAAAGGACCTCCTACGATGTAGTTCTTCTTCACGTTCTTCTTGAGAATCGAAGGAAATGCAATTTTTTTTTCTCATTTGGTAATTTTGTTTGTGGAAGTGGGAAATTTTCATTCTTAAACGAAGAGAATTTTCTTTTTTCCTTTACCACCATCCTGAAAAAAAATGGAGAAAACAATTTATTATTTTTATTCGTCTATAGCGGAAATATAATAAGTCTTAATTATGATGCATACAAAAAAAATTAACCAAATTATACTAATGATGTAATTAATTATTTCTTCAATTAGCACAAATAACGCATACGTGAAGTTTCTTATTTCACTTTTAATATATGTCACATGAATGTTATTCTTCAGCATTAAAAAGATTTCATTTATTTCAATCTCTTTCTGTTTTTATTTTTTTTAACAATAATTAGACTTTACAGATTTAAAATTCATTTTTTAAAATACTTTTATATTATTTTTAATGCAATTTTAATCGAATTCATCGAAAACTGAAATTGTTCTTAAACATTTTATGAAAAATCGTTAAACGAAATCAATTATTTAAAAATGTTTTGATAAAATTCTTTATAATAATTCAATTTTAAGAAATTTTAATTATTCGCAGTAAATTATTTATTTTTGCATTTAAATTATTGAATTCTCTAATAAGAATTTATTTAAAAACGAATATCAGTTAAATCTTTAGATAATAACGAATATTAAAGGCATTGTAGGATGAATTTTAAGAAATGATTAAATTTTAAAAAGGGTTCAAATCAAATTCTTGAAAAATTTATGTTTTTCATTCTTTCAACTAAAAATTCTGTAGAAACAATTATTTTAAAAATGTTTATTTGAATTTTTTTCTGAATTTATTTAAAGTGTTTATTTTTTAATACGTATTCAATTGAAGAATTTTTGAATAATTTAAATTTCGTAAAATTGATTTGTAAACAAGTGAATTTTAAAATCCTCAAAAAAAAATTTTTTTTTAATTATTATTTAATAATTGATTCCAGTGGGAAAATAATAATGATTAAATATTTATTTGGAAAAGAAATCATCGATGATTTCGAATAATTTGACACTTAAAGAAATTCGTAAATGTAATAAAAGATTTTTTGGAGTATCTAATTATTTTTGCAGTGAATCAGAATATTCTTTAGGGTCACAGTAGAAGTCAAAATTTTGTCAAACAATTAGGTTTTTCATATTAAAAAAGGAAAATATTTTACAGAATTTACATTTTTTAATTATCTGAAATGTTTGTTACAAAATGCTAATTTTTTAGAAAACAAAGAAATAATGAATGAATATAATAATGAATATTGATAATACAATGAATAGAATTATAACATTAATACTTTTTTTAGATTAATAAAAATATTCATATTTGAAATTTTAATCACTGAATTTTTGTAATTAATTATAATTTTCCAGTTATTAATTATTGTTTTTTTCAAAATGCCAAAGTTTCTTCTTATTTTCAGTTTAATAATTATAAATACTCTTTTAAAAGTATGACATTCTACTTGGATTGAATGGAAAAGAGAAAAAAAATTTCATAAAGTTAAATATAAAACTGACTTCCTAAAGAGCAGATTATCCAAAGTTACAGTTCTGGTAATTGGATTATGAAACAAATGACTGATTTAACAGGTTTAGAGAAAATTTTCATTTTTTCATCGAAGCGGTGCAAAATTAATTGCAATGACTTGACACGATCGTAAACCAATTTCCCGGGCTCGCGTTCATTACGTTTTATCCGGAAAAATGACAACGTTTTCAATAAAATCCCTGCGTTTTCGCAGGAAACAACACCCAAGTGCAAAATGCAATCTAGACAAAAAATAATAGTCTTCGCACTGCAAGATTACTCCACTAAAATATTGATCAACAAAATTTGAAGTATTTTAATTAATTAAAATAGTTCTAATTATTCTTAATTTAAATTATATTTAAAAAATTAAGAGAATTAAAAGTAATTATATGAATAAATTTTAAGAATTATTAATTACAATACATACTCGACTTTTGGTTGGTACGACTGGTATATTAATATATTATCAGACGTTAACCTCAAATTTTTTAGTGTTAAGAACACGAAAATTAGGATAAAATGTAAAATATATTTATGATACAAAAAACATGAAAATTATTAACTTATTAATAAGGAATATTGTTAATTTCAAGTGTAGAGATCAAATTTGTATTTTTTTGAGGTTATGTGTTGTTGCGATGTTGCCACATTTTCATGTGTTTTTATGATTGCTTTGAAAACTAAAATTAAAATAATTATTTATTCATTAAATCTGTGGTAAACTTTCTCTAAACTTTGCTAGTTTTAACTTTTTGACATTATCTATCTTTACACAAAATCACAGATTCTTCTCTCATTTCGTTCATACTTTTTTTCTAAAATTTATCTAAGCTCCCATAAGAGCCCATGTTAAATTGCAAATTTATTTTATTTTTTTAAGAAAAAAATTTAAACATTCTGAATAAATAATGTTTCTAAAATAATCTTAAAAACAAACTGTCAAATTTTTATAAGTTTCTCTCATTTCCTTAAATTACAGTTGACAATCCTTAAAAGAAAAAAGAAAAAGAAAAAAATAGAAAGAAAAATAATAGAAATACACAAAAAAAAATAAATAGGAGTAAATTAAAAATATATCTTACCACTACCACCTCCACCGCCCCCGGACCATCCGCCTCCGGATTTCCATCCTCCACTTGGCTTCCATCCGCCGCCACCACCTCCACTCGACCAGCCACCACCTCCACCTCCGCTAGACCAGCCGCCGCCGCCACCTCCCAATTTCCAGCCACTTGGCCATCCACCTCCCCCACCACCGCCGGACCATCCGCCCCCTCCGGATTTCCAGCCGCCACCGCCTCCGCCGCCGCTGACTGTGATAACTTTAATAATTTTTCCTCCCCCATTGTTCCAGCCACCTCCACCCCCACCTCCGTTCCAACCGCCTCCTCCACCACCACCACTCCATCCTCCGCCACCGCCGCCGCTACTCCAACCAGATTTCCAGCCGCTGCCACCTCCACCGCCGCCACCCGACCATCCACTACTTATGTAACCGCCTGTAAAAATTACAAGTAGTAATAAATACCTCTCTTTTTATTTATGGGAACTTGCAGAGAACTAGTCTCTCTCCGTTACTCAACACTTCACACCTGTCTGTCACTCAATCCCATAATTGTCTAATGAATTATTGAATACACAAGTTTAAAGACCCATTAGGTTTTGAATTTAAACAATTTGCGGCTTTTCAGCTGAATCTTTTCTTGTTCATAAAACTCTTCCTATTACATACAATAATTACTTGAACATTTCCACAGTTGCAATTTGAATTGATATTTAATTTAAGTGGATTTTTTTACACGAAAAATAATTACAAGCAAATCTTTATCTATGATTCTAAAGCAAATATAATTTTAGTTTTAAAAATAGACTGCACTTTAACAAATTTTTGAAATAAATAGCATCGGGAGTAAGGAGTAAAATTTTTTAAGTTGAAAATCTAATTAAAAAGAGAGTTATTCTAGAGTAAAACAAACGAGATTGTTATTTATTCACATGAAAGTTGCATGTCAATTTATTAAATAACTTTCGTACTCTCTAAATTTGCATTAGTTAAAAATAACTAATTTGATAGCAGAAAGTCAGTCACTGTAATATTTTACTAACGAAATAGTTAATAATGACTAATTATTAGTTAAATTCACTTTTAGGTTATGTAAAAATGACTGAAATTTGCAGTAACTAATTCAACTAGTAAAATTTGACTATTTTTTTAGTTATTTATTTACTCAAATTTAGTTATTAACTACTAACAATTAGTTATTTTTTACTAATTACTGAAGCAAAACGTCTGCCACGATTTTACTATAATAATTAGTCATTTTTAACTAATTCAGATTTAGAGAGTAAGAGATATTTTTTGAAAATTTTTTTAATTGACTAAAAAATGATGTTTTATTCCTTTTTTAAAACTATTAAATATATTACAAAAAATATTCACTTTAATAGATAAGTAATCATTTATTTTGAATTTAAATTTATTGTTAGAAAACTGTAATAAAATTCGTTTTAAGAATTCAATTATTTTCAGAAATAATAAAATTCTTCACAGGATTTTAATTATTTTTAATGCAATTTAAAGCAAATCCTTCAAAAAATTGTATTAATTTCAAAACTTTCATTTAAACATTTTGAAGGAGATAAAAGAGTCAATGATTTTTAATAATTTTTGCAAAAGTTTCTAGAGAATTTTCAAATCCATTTGTTTACAATTCAATTTTACGAAATTTTGATTATTCGTAAATTCTTCAATTAAATATTTAGAAAATAAAAACTTGAAATAATTTTAAAAAACAAATCGATTAAACTTTTTAAAATACTATTATTTTTAAAAATTTCAGGCAATAATACTAATTAGAAGTCAATTATTATCTAAAATTGTAACTGAAATTCATTTTGAAAACAATTTTTTTTTAAATTCTACTAGAATTCAATTATTTAAATACACAAATGAAAAAATTATTGAATAAACGAATGCTTCTCAAAATTTAATTCCTAAAGGGAATTTTAACAAAAAAATTTTTGAACCTAATTGAAAAATAAAGAAATTGTAAATCAGTTAACAATTACTTTTATTAATTTTCTATAGTGTAATATGATTTTAGGTACTTCAAAAATTTAATAAAAATTTAAAACCCATAAAAATGGTTATTTTTGATTGGCTCAAATTTTCCTAGTACTTCGTACAAAATTCAACTATTATTTCCATATTTTTTATTATTTTTTACTGACAATTTTTATAGGCTTTTTTACGATTCAGAACAATCAATCGTAAAGGGTCTAAATCACGAAAAACGAAACTTTTGTAACGTAAAAGTCGTTTTAAAACGTACATAACATTTAAATAATAAATACTACAAAAAATTTTACATTCATAAGCAATATTAGTTAGTTAAAAAATTATACTTTAAGATGCAATCATGGAAATCTGTGAATTTTTAGTTCCACCGAAAAGAATTTAAAATTATAAATGATAATTTTGTAAATATTGGAACATTTTCACCAAGGATATCAAATTTATACGTTTCTTAACCCCATTTAATATCCTTAGAAAAACTGTGGGACTAACTGATGTTTTGACTATTTTCTTAAGTAGAGTCTAAAAAAATCGCGTTGAAAATTAATTTTTGAATCAAATTAAAAATGTCTACTATTTCAAAAAATTTTAACAAAAGAATTCGATTATTTAAAAAGAAATTTTAATAAAATTCGTCTCAAGAATTCAATTATTATCAAAAGTAATATAATTCTTTGCAAAAATTCAATTATGTTCAAAAATTTACAAAAATTCTAGTCAATTTTCAATTACTTTTATAAGTAATAAAATTTTTCTCCGACATTCAAACATTTCTGAAAAATTTTAATGAAATTCTT
This sequence comes from Leptopilina myrica (nomen nudum), assembly GCA_032872475.1. Taxonomy (NCBI): domain Eukaryota; kingdom Metazoa; phylum Arthropoda; class Insecta; order Hymenoptera; family Figitidae; genus Leptopilina; species Leptopilina myrica (nomen nudum). The sequence goes on along the minus strand of CM065464.1, from coordinate 13,532,120 downwards.
GGCAGAATTTCAATTATTTTTAATATATGTACAATTTTTGGCAAATTTCTCGATAAATCAAATTATTCCTAAAAATTTTATTAAAATTTGTCAACTGAATTCAGTTATTTAAAAAGTCGTTGATAAAATTCTTTATGAAAATTCAATTTTAAGAAACATTCATTCATTTAGTAAAATATTTGATTTCATACAGTCAAAAAATTCAATTTAAAAAAAAATTTTTATAATATTCTACACAAACATTCAATTATTTTTCCAAAAAATAAAAATTCCAAAAAATCATTGCAGAAAATCAATTATTTTTAATACACAATTTTAATCGAATTTCTCAAGAAATGTAAAACATTTTTAAGAAAATTAATTCTACAAAATTGTTCGTTAAAGGTATAAAAAATTCAAAATTTCAAAGAATTTAATTTAAAACCTTTTGAAACTTTAATTATTTCTAAAAATTTAAAAAATAATAATTGAATTCACTTAACGAATTTTAATAAAATTTTTTCGAATAATTTCAGTTTTCGAGAAATTTGATGAAACGAATTTTATGAAATATATGAAAAATAATTGAAATTCTGCCAAGAATGTTATGAAAATTTTTCTAAATAATTGAATTTCGAAGAAAAATTGTATTATTTATAAACATAATTGAAATTTTAACTAAAATTTTTGTACATTTTTGAAGATAATTTTGATTTTTTCGAAGAATTTATTACTTTTGAAAGTAATTGAATTTTTAAGACTAATTTTATTAAAATTCGTTGTAAATAATTGAATTCTTTTGTGAAATTTGATTAAAATAGTAAACATTGAAAATAATTGAATTTTGACAAAGTTTTGAAATTAATTAAATTTTTACAAAAAATTTCTCTAAAAATATGTTGAAAAAACTTGAATTATCACAAATGAATTTCATGAAAGTTTTTGAAAACAATTTAATTCTTTAAAAAATGAATCAAAGAAATAAAATAATTGAATTTTTTAAAAGAATTTTACTACTTTTAAAAATAATTCAATTTTTTAGAAGAATTTTACTACTTTTAAAAATAATTCAATTTCTGTAGTAACATCTGATTACTGCAGAATTTCAATTTGTTTTAGTGTTTATAACTAAAGTTCTTCTGTAAATCCATCATTTTAGAAATCAATTAAATTATATTAAAAAATTTAACTAATTTTAAAACAATTTTAGTTATTTAAATTTTTTTTAATAATTTAGGTTTTTTTAAATTTCTAATCAAATTCATTTAAAACTGAAAGTTTACAAAATTTCAAATGATAATCTGTTCAAGTTAATTTAATTATGATGATAATTGTAAACGCAACTCTTCTAAAATTGAATTAATTTTTAAATATTTAAGTAAAATTAAACAGAAAGAAATACAATTATTTGATTTATTTGATATAAATATTAATTTGATAATACACTGGAAAAAAAAATTTATTTGACTCAAATAACCGATTATTTGTCTATTATCAAATAAATATTTACTTGGATAAAATAATTTTTATTTGAATTAAATACATTGTATTTGAATCAAATATTTCATTATTTGAAGCAAATACATTGTATTTGAATCAAATATTTCATTATTTGAAGCAAATATTATTAAATTGATTTAAATAAAAATTATTTGATTCATGTAAATATTTATTTGATAATAGTCAAATAATCGGTCATTTGAATTAAATAAATAGACAAGTAATCGATAGTTTAAATAAAATAAATTTTGTTTCAGTATAAAAGTATATAATCAAAAAAAAAATGTATGAAAACAACGTTAACAATTTTTGTATTACATATTTTACAAACCGAATAAACACACTAATAAATATATTACATCGTATAAAATATAATAGGGTAATAATTACCATATGCAGTTGCGGCAATCGCCAATGTAATCGCGAGCACGAACACCTAAAACGAGAAATTCACTGATAAACCATTTTAAATCCGCAACCGAAAATCCGCAACAGTATATATAAAAAGACGTTGAACTTTATTTTAAAATTTTCTTTAAAATAAATACTACTATAGTGTATTAGGTACATAAAACAAATAATATGTACAATGTTTTTTTTTTTTTTTTTTGAAACAGAAATATTAAAATTCACTTTTCTAAGAAACCGTGCACAATGTTTACGTACCTTCATGATAAAGTGTGTTTGATGCCCCACAACCAGGTCCGATCGTCTTTTATACCTCTGCCTTTCTTCTTGCATCCCCGCCTATTTCTTCTTTCGATATGAACACAAATTCAACATTAAACCACCACCATATAACTTCCTTTAAATCTCGCGTACAGTATATTATTCGATTTATACGAACAATACATTGTGTGTTCTCTCCACCTCTCGCAGATTTCGATTATATATTATATATTTTTATTCATATGCTCGCGAGCATAAACATTTAATCTATAGCGCAAATGTTTTCTATTCCAAACCATTAATTTTATATAGAATTGATTTAATATTTGCGAAGCAAAAAATTATTGCATTTCTTGGTGGTATTTGCCTTTTTGTTTTGAACAAATTTTTAATTGTTTTCTTATTAACAGAAATTTTATTTTGACTATTAATTATAAACAAATTGTTAAACGGATTAAGGTAAAAATTTACTTGCCTTTAATTTAACAAAATTTTTAATTTTATATTTAATTAATGACGTTTTTATTTTACTTATAATTAACCCCTTCAGTTTCTTTTGAAAATTAAATAATTTATAATAACGGGAAAATTATTTAATCAAATTTTTTTCCACTCTCGAAATTTGAATTAGTAAAAATATTTACTTACACTAGTGAGACCTTTTGCTTTTTAATTAGTAAATTCTACTGATAAATTAGTAGAAAATACTATCTATTAGTAAAATTTACTGATTCAAGAGCAAAAAAAGTCAGTCACTAATTCGAATTAGTAATTTTTATTTATTAAAATTTAGAGAGAATATTAAGCTATTAAAAAACTAGATATTTAATAAAATGTTTATTAAATAAATGTTATATTCAGAGGAATTTCTAGAATGATGTAAAAATTCTGGTAAAAAAAAGACCTTCCACTCTCCTATACAGGATTCCAATAGAATTCCGACCGTAAATAATCGATTTTTAAATTATCAAACAATTTCAGCAACGAATCTGATAAGTTTAATGTAGTAAATCATTTATTCATGTAGAGAAGAAGGAATTTCCAATATAGTAAATAAACACGTTATCAATATTATATAAGCATTTACCCCAAATATTACAAACAATTTAATTTCAGAATAAAAAGAGAAAAATTACAGAATAAAAGCATAAAAAAATCTGAGCAGCACCCATTTTTTGCTGCAGCTAAAAATGAATCAATGCGCTAAACGACATAGGACGTGCGCCACCTACAAGGTTCATATTTTAAATTTGCAGTGTAGTTCAAAATGAATAGCGTACAACTCAGACTTTTTTTTACGGCGAATAAAATATAAATATTTGTTTCTTTTTTTTTGTTGCCTAAGCGTTGAGTATAATGTGACACACGTTATATCTAATTTAAGTGAAGCGTTTCAGGTGTCAATATAATTAAATTATACTACATGCTCTAGAGCAATTAATTAAATACGAAACATGTATCTCAAATAAAGCGTGGAACATGGCACTCTCACGGTGTTATATATGACGCGGAAAAGGGGTCAGATGAACTAATGAAATTACATTCGACTGTAATCTAATCAAAAATCAAATCACAGTATATTCCTGATCACCATATATATATATATATATATATTGCTAATCAAACCTCGTTATTTAGAGTAGCCCGCATAATTAGGTTCAAAATTTTCAAAATTTCATTACAGTGATTTTCACACATGTCTTTAATTTTTAGAAATTCACCTCTAGGCACTCGAGACAATGAATTTTTACAAAATAATTAATTTTTTCATTGACAATAATATTAATACGAAAATATTATTCATTCAAAGAAATAAAAATATTATTACGAGTTTCATGATATAATATACTCTTTTTGTTTGAAATAGATGAATAGATGAATAATTATTTTTTTCAAAAATAAATACAAAATGGTGACGAAAAAATTGTACACGACAAAAGTTCAGGATTCACACAAAAAACTAATTTTGTTTTTTCCTGATTTCCAGATATAATTTAAAATTTTTCCCTACATCTGACTGTTACAAAATCAATGATCATTTTCTCCATCATTTTTCTCTTTAAGGGCATTTGAAAATTTATGACGTCATAGCATTAAAATATATGCTTTGCATCAATTGTGACGTCATAATGGTTCAAATGCCCTTAAATATTTAATAAATTAGCAAATCTGTAAACGCTCGTAAAATTTTCTTTTCCATTATTACTTTCAAAACATACTTTTCCAAATTTAATGAAAATTTTTAATTTCTTGAAAAATATAATTTTACTTATGATTTTTCATTAAATTTAATTATTTGAACAACTCGTATAGAAAATGCCAAAATATTTCTAACAGCAAATTGAATTAAAATTCAAAATTTATTTCAATAAAAGTTGGCAAAATTTTCAATTGTTTCAATGTTTTGAAATCATTTTCGAAAATAGAAGTATTTTAAAAAAATTTTAGTTTCATTATTTCAAGAAACAATTTTTTTTAATTTCTGAATTAAATTTTTCTAAACTTTAATACTTTTTGTTAAACAAAAATTTAAAAACTTATTCATATTTATTTTTCCCAAGAAATTAAAATTTCAAATAATTTCAATAAAAAACATCATGAAATATAATTATTTCTAAAATTTGCAACTGTATAATTCATCCAAAATTCAATTATTTTCTTAGAATTTTTGAATACAATTATTGAAAAACTTTAATAATTTTTTAAGAAAAATAATGTTAATAATAATTGTTTAAAACAAAAATTTAAAAAATTTTTAACTTTTGCTTCCCTTAAATTTTCAAGGAATTGAATTTAAAAACCTTTTAAAATTTTAATTAATTCATGAAATTTCTATTAAAACGGTTTGAATATTCAATCATTTTTTAAATTTTAAATGAAATTTTTGTTAAATAAATTCCTATCAGAATTCAACTACGAGAATTGAATTATTTAAATAGAATAATTTTTGTAAATTCATAGAATGATATAATTTATCATTTTAGAATGATATAAATTTATATGTTTATAGACTATTTTTAAAGAGGAAAAAATAAAATTCTTTAAAATATAAATTTATACATAATTTCCAATTGTTTCAATTTGTTAAAATTATTATTGAGAATTCAAGTACATTTTTCTTTAAAAAATTTTAATTACTATTTTTCAGAAACCTAATTTTTAAAAATTTTCAAATTAAATTTTTCAAATTTTAACAACTTTTGTAAACAAAATATTTAACTAATCTTTGTTCTTTATTTGCTTACAATTTCGAAATACTTAAAAATTTGAACTGCAAGTCTTCCAAAATTCAATTAATTTTCTTGAATATTTGAGTAATATTATTATTCAAAATTTAATTTTTAAGGAAGCCAACAAATTAAAACGCTACACATTCAACACAATTTTCTACACATTTTTTTACACACAATCTACAAATTAACTTTCTTTTGACAAAAGTTTAAAAAATTTTTTAAATCAATATTAATAAAACTTATAAAACACCTTAAAATAAAATGTTACAACTTTTACACATCACTGCCATTCTTTATTGTATTTTTCTTTATTTTTCTTTATTGTCGTAAAAAGTTTCAGCTCAATTTATTAAATATTTAAAAAGAAAAGTTGTCGAAAAAATTACCATTGAGAATCGTTCTAAGAATTCAATTATTTTCATAAATATAAAGTCCTTGCAAGACTTCAATTATATTACTAAACAACAAAATTCTTCACAGAATTTCAATTATTTTTAATAATACAATTTTAAGTAAATTCTTCAAAAAATATAATAAGTCTCAAAAATTTTATTACAATTCTACGAAAATAATAAATGAACAATTGTTAGCAATCATTTTTAATAATTTTTTTGTAAAAGAATTCTAGAGAATTTTCAAACTTATTTGTTTACAATTCAGTTTTACGAAATTTTGATCATTCTCAAAATTGAATTTTCATAAAGAATTTTATCAACAAATTTATAAAAAATTTACTTTTTTCGACGAATATTAATAATATTTCAAAAAATAACCACATTTTTTGGAGTAATTTGGTTAAAATTTTATTTAAAATAATTGAAATTCTATGACGAGTTGTATTATTCATGAAAATAATTGAATCCCTGTGAAAGAATGTATTATTTATGAAAATAATTGAATTATTGCGAAGAAATTTCTAAAAAAAAAATTGTAAATAGCTGAATTTCTGTGAAATTTTTATTATTTTTGAAGATAAATGAAATTTTTACGAGATCTTTTTAACATTGTTTAACATAATTTAATTTATTGCAAAAATGTGTAACTTTTCTAGAATTTAAATATTTTAGTGTTGTTATTAACTATAATTCTTTTCTGTAAATCAATGATTTTAAATAATTTATTTAATATATAGAAAAAAATTGAATAAAACTAATTTTTAAGGTCAGTTAATAATTAAAGTTAGTAAACAGTTTTACGAATTCAAGTTTAGAGAACAAAATAAGTTATCGCGAATTTCATTAATTCTTTTTTCACAGTCAAAGAATATAAGAATAAGAATAAAAACTGATAAATTTATTTTCAAAAATTTTTCTCTAAATAAATGATTGAAAGTCGCGATCAAAAAATTGGTTATAATTTTTAAAACTCAATATTCTCAACTTTTGAATAAAAAAATGATTTAAAAATTCGCATTCTTGCAACTATTTCGATTTTAGGGTCCGTTCATGTTAAAGAAAATAGAATAAAAAGTTTAGCAGGTTTTTGCTTAATTATTCCTTACCTTTAAATTGAACTTTAAAATGATTCAATTTTAAAATAAAAATAAGATTAGAATTTTAAGTTAATATTATTTAATCTGGAATTAAAAATTCAGATCGACTGAGTTTTGAGTCTTATTAAAAATATGTTGAATTTTAATTCCGAAGATTTTAAATTTTAACAAGTTCAATTCTGAGTCAATTAAGATGAAAGTTTTTAAAAATAAAAATAAAATTTAAATGAAAATATAAATTAATTATAAAATTTTGACAAAGTCAATTCAGAGTTTAGCCATAATTAAGACTTTAATCAATGAAAATTTTCAAGTACTACAAATTAAGCTTTATGAAAATATTTTAAACTCTTAAAAACTCAAATTTTGATACAAAATGTTCGAAAATTGTCAAAAATCGAAAAATTGTCAAAATTGACAAAATAGGAAAAATTGATAACGGAATTAAAAAAGGCGAAAAGAAAATGGAAAAGTAAGTCTATGCTCCCTGACATTTTCAAAAATATAAATTTCGATACTACCAAAAAATGATAATTCCTTGTCTTTAAATAATTATAATAATAATTAACGAAATGAAATTGAAACAAACGAAATTAAAAGTGCCCTTCGAATAGTTCGCAACTCTTTGGAAAACACGCCCATGCGGGGTCACACGCAGAATAATGCAACTTAGATATCATCAAGAAATAGAAGACGACGAGGTCGTAATACTTATGCGAAGATACGTTGCGAAAATCATGTCACTCGTCGTCTTAAAAGAGGAACAAAGTGTTACCATCAAGGTCACTTTGAAAAGCAGAAAAGTATTTCTGATTCTATCTTAACTGTTTATAATCGACGAGAAAAATGAACGAGAGATGATTCATTAGAACTTTTTTTTTATTTTCGCAAATATTTATTACATATTGCATTATAAAAAGTGAGAATCTTTTCTCTCTTCTTCTTTCATGCAACGATGTTAACAATCATCAATTAAATTACTCAATCTTTTTTCCATCTTCCTTAAAAAAAAATGAATGATATATTTGTAAATTTTTTTCCCACTAAATTTTAATTAGTAAAAATGTTTACTAATTTGAATTAGAGATTGACTTTTTGCTTTAGAATTAGTAAAGTTCAATAATGAATAAGTAATTTCTAAAAATTTATTAGTAAAGTTTACTAATAAATAGTCATTTCTATACCAAGTTATTAGTAAAGTTTACTATTAAATAATAATTTTTACTAATTTATTAATAAGGTTTACTAATTCAAAAGCAAAAAATCACGTTAGTAAACATTTTTAGTAATCCAAATTCAGAGAATTATATAGCGAATTTTTTTTTACCCACGCGTTTTAAGAAAAATTTTCTTACTTCAAGGAAATTTAATATAATTTAATTGTCTTACTATTGTTAGTTAGTTAATTGTTAATTCCCTGACTTTTATAGGTTATTCAGATTAAAAAATGGAATTTCTCCAGGTGTTTAAAACATACATTTATTATTAATTAGAAACTTATTCTAAAACATCAATAACTTCATTTTTAAATAAATATTTAATAATTGTTATTTTTTCTTATAGAAATTCGGATTTTTAAAAATTAAAATTATTTTTTTTTTATTAATTCTTCAAAGAATTAAATTATTTTCAAAAAATTTATTTTCTTTAAAACAATTTGTCAATATTCAATTACTTTCAATGTCTACTATTTCAAAAAAAAAATTAACAAAAGAATTCAATTATTTAAAAATACATTAAATAAAATTCGTCTCAAGAATTCAATTATTTTCAAAAGTAACATAATTCTTCGCAAAAATCCAATTATGTTCAAAAATTTACAAATACTTTTGTCAATTATCAATTATTTTGATAAATAATAAAACTTTTCTCCGACATTCAAACATTTTTGAAAAATTTTAATAAAATTCTTGGCAGAATTTCAATTATTTTTAATATATTTACAATTTTTGTCAAATTTTCTCGAAAAATGAAGTCATTCCTAAAAATTTCATTAAAATTTGTCAAGAGAATTCAAGCATTTAAAAAATCGTTGATAGAATTCTTTATGAAAATTCAATTATTTAGTAAAATATTTGTTTTTATTGTCAAAAAATTCAATTATTAAACAAAATTTTTTAAAATATTCTACATAAACATTCAATTATTTTTCCAAAAAATAAAAATTTCATAAAATCATTGTGCACAACATCAATTATTTTTAATACAACTTTAATCGAATTTCTCATGAAATCTAAAACATTTAAAAACAAATTAATTCTACAGAATTGTTCGTCAAAAGTATAAAAAAATCAAAATTTCAAAGAATTTAATTTAAAACCTTTTGAAAATTTAATTATTTCTAAAAATTTTAATAATAATTGAATTCTCTTGACAAATTTTAATAAAATTTTTTTGAAATAATTTCAGTTTTCCAGAAATTTGATGAAACGAATTTTATAAAATACATTTTTAAAAATTGAAATTCTAACAAACATTTTATGAAAATTTTTCTAAATCATTGAATATTGGATAAAAATTGTATTATTTATAAAGATAATTGAGATTTTGACTAAAATTTTTGTACATTTTTGAACATAATTTGATATTTTCGAAGGATTTATTACTTTTGAAAATAATTGAATTCTTGAGACGAATTTTATTAAAATTCGTTTAAAATAATTAGATTCTTTTGTTAAATTTTATTAAAATAGTAAAGAAGGAAAATAATTGAATTTTGACAAATTTTTGAAATTTATTTAATTTCTACGAAGAATTTTATCAATAATATTTTGGAAAAAATTGAATTGTCCCAAACGAAATTCCTGAAAGTTTTTGTAAATAATTTAATTCTTTGAAAAATAAATCAATGAAATATTAAATTGTTTGGAAGAATTTATACCTTTAAAAAATAATTGAATTTCTATAGTAATTTCAAATTACTGCAGAAATTCAATTCGTATTAGTGTTTTTAACTAAAAATTTTCTATAAATCCATTATTTGAAAAAATCAATTAAATACATATTATAAAATTTAATTAATTTCAGAACAATTTTAGTTATTGAAATTTTTTTAGAAATCTAGGTTTTTTTAAATTTTTAATCAAATTCATTTAAAATTGAAATTTTACAATCACTGAAAAAATTACATTCTAATTTTAAGAAAAACTTCTTATATATGCGCCAAGAATGTTCCCCACTTAAATTAAGTGGTAAATATTCTTAAAATAATAATGTTCTTCTTATTGTAAGAATATTCCCCACTTAAGTTAAGTGGGGATATATAAGAAGGCGCATATATAAGAAGTTTTTCTTAAAATTAGAATGTAATTTTTTCAGTGATATTTCAAATGAAAATGTTTTCAAGTTCATTTAATTATGAAAATCATAAACCCAACTCTTTTGAAATTGAATTAATTTTTAAATATTTAAGTAAAATTAGTTTCAAGAATAAATACAATTAGAAAACAACAATTTTCAAGGATTTCGATCAAAATTCCCTGCCTTTCCAGGTTTTTTCAATTTTTATTAAATTCCCTGACAATTCCAAGTTTTCCAAGTTTCCAGGTTGCGTAGCAACCCTGAATTAGTATTTACTTGAATCAAATAAGTGAGTACTTGCCATCAAGTAAACAATTAGGTGGTCTCTGAATACAAATATTTCTAATTAGTTATTCAAATTTTTGAATCCAATATAACAGACGATTTTTTTATTTACTTTAAAAAAAATGGAAATTAGATTAAAATTAAAAAGAAAACTTACGTATCGTATTAATTAAACCTTTTTTAATTACTTGATTTGTTTGTTTTAATTTTGCTGTTATACAATATAAATGCAAAAAAAAAAAATTATTGTGCGGTAGTTGGTTTAATTTAAAAAAAAACGTAAAAAAAGAAAAAAAAATTAATAAGTACGCTATATTGGCTTCATCAAACAATTTCAGCTATATGCAGTTTCAAAATATTGCCTTTTTATGCAAACAAAAGCGTAAAAGAAAAATCTCGGTAAAATGTTTCATGCAATTTTCAACGTGGTAGTTGATAGGTTTCCATTTAATTTGCAGTATGGGTGTGCGGGTGGAAAAAAAGGTCCAAAAAATAAAGTGAAAAGAGAAAAACAAAACAAAAAAAATGAAATCAATGGACTCAGGAAAAAATCGGAAACCAATAATTATTCGGTACGCAGACAGTCGTAGTATACAAATGTGAACAATATTTCAAAGTAATGTCAAATGCAGGTAAAGAGAGATATTACTGGGCCGATTGCTTTCTTTAATTGGTCGTTATTTATACGACAAATCACGCAGTAGTACAAGCACGTACGGTCAGACCAAGTAGAAATAGATTCATATCCAGACACCCTCTTTTCTATATATAATTTACGAAACGAAACTATTTTTTTTATTTTTCTAATTTTTAATTCTCTCCATTAAATATTTTTCCCTTGGGACTTTTAAAGGGAATTTAAAGAGGATTTAAATGTTTATCTACACTGGAAAAAAGTTCATTTGATTCAATTGATGAATTATTATTATTATTTGTCTATTATCAAAATAAATATTTACTTGAATCAAATAATTTTTTTCAATCAAATAAATTTGAACCAATAATTTTCTGTATTTGAAGCAAATTTACTTGACTTAAATGAAATTTGTTTGGTTCAAATAAAATTTTTTTGATTCAAGTAAATGTTTGCTTCATTCAACTATTGTTTGATAATAGACAAGTTATCATTTATTCGCATAGGAATAATTTTTATTTATGTCAATTAAATATTTGCGTTAATTATATATCATGAAATTAATGTTTAAAATAATAATAATAAAAAAAATAATAATAAAATAATAATTTTTTTTAATAATATTAATGTTATATACTAAAATAAAATTTATTTAAGTCAAATAAAAATTGTCTGATTCAAACAGATATTTTTTTTAAATTAAACCAACAACCGCACAATAATTTTTTTTTGCATGTATTGTAACAGGAAAATTAAATCAAACAAATGAAGTAATTAAAGGATATTTAATTACTATACGATACGTAAGTTTTCTTTTTAGTTTTAATCTAATTTATATTTTTCAAATATTTTTGGAATTTTCAATGCTTGAAAACTAATTGAAGTAAATAAAAAAAATCGTCTGTTATATTGGATTCAAAAATTTGAATAACTAATTAGTAATATTTGTTTTCAGAGACCCTAGGAAGTCTAGAGTAAAGAATTTTAAGGCGAAAGACGATTAATATTTATTGAAAATTTCCCACTTGTCAAAAAATACTTATTGCACTGAAAGTTCTAATTCCGATAAAGCCAGTTAATAGTTAATTATTAAATTAATTAAAAAACAAATTATTCTTCCAACTCGTATTTTTATGTCTCAATTCTCGTGGCAAGAAAATTTTACAGTTCTTCACATATTCAATTATTATTATTGAAGAAGGTCAAGATCAAGGAGAAAGTAAATTGAAATTAAATGATGAAAAATGGAATTAAATTCTATATCTCAAATAGAAATAGTTGAGCAAATACAGTTTGAGAAATAAAATCTCTCGTGGATGAATTCAATTAAATGAGAGAAAACAATTATCAAAGTAAACGCTAAAAAAGAATTTTTTCTAATTCTACACTATTTTACATTTAATTACATTTTTTTCCAGTTCCACATATTTTATCAAAAAAAAAATTCGAATAGTTTTCAAACTGTTGTAATTTTCGTTGCTGTTTTACAAATTAGAATTTTTTATAATACTAATTTGAATAAATGACTTATTTTTTGCTTCATTGAATTAATAAATTTTACTAATGAATTATTATTAGTAGAAAATAATATTAATTAGTAAAATTTTTTAATTCAAAAGCAAAAAGTCAGTCACTAATTAAAGTTAATATTTTTAAATATTTTTAAATATTTTTAAATATTTTTAAATATTGTTACTAATTCAAATTTAGAGAAAATAAATATTTTCTTGAATCAAATAAATTGTAATTGAACCAATAATTTCAGTATTTAAAGTTTTGAACCTTGTATTAATATAAATATATAAATATATTTTTAATTGATTCAAATAAAAATTATGACTCAAGTAAATATTTATTTGATAATAAAAAGTATAATCGGTAATTTAAATAAATATTTTCATTTCAATGTAATATTTCTAAATGTTTTTTTAAACTAATAAAATAGAAAATTATTCGCATCAGGGAGAATTTGTAAAAACATTTATAAAGGATGTGTTATCTTAAAGGACAAAGAGGGACACAATATAAATTGGGAAATTCAGTGACCCGAAAAATAAACTGCATATATATAGTGAAAGGCCAGTTTGAACTCACTTTCCTATCTAAACACAATTTACTGAATCACTCACTTTCAAGGATCCCTAATTTTCTCTCAAACACATTTTCCTTCGAATCAAAAAGTGGAAACACGTTGTTACTACATCCTCCTTTTGCCAAACTAACAGTAACCACAGTGTCTTCAAATTTGCCTAATTTAATCATTTATTTTTTTATTTCTGACCTTCCAAATTTAATCAACTTGTTAACCTTTTTTTTTACATAAACACAATTATTATTCTATTGTCACATTTATTTACAAATTTTATTTGAAAATTACAAAAGTCCTATTTAATGTTTTGATGATCTCATTGTAAGAAGACACTATGAGAATATAATATAATTTTTTTAATAAACTTTTTAGTTTGTCCTTGTTCACTTTCTTTTGTTTGTTTTAAAAATAGTCGGTAATTTCCTGTAACACAAAGAGGAAAATAATATATATATATATATATATATATAAAATTCTCTGCAATATACTGTGAATTGTTAAAAAAAAGTCTATATATATATATTAATCGTCGAATTCTGAACGTCTCTTCGTAGTTTAAAATTGAATGTTTTTAATTTTCATTTTGTCTTCTAATTTTTTTTTATAATTTACCATTTTAAATGTTTTAAATTAAAAAATGTTAACATTTTCAAGATTAAATAATAAAAAAAAACTGAATTCTTTAGTGAATTTTTATTCATATAGTATTGACAATAATTCTATCAACGCGAAGAATTAAATTATTATTTATAAAAATTTATATTTTTAAAAAATTTGAAAACATTGAAAGAAATTAATTAAATTTTATATTGAAAATTACTTATTTATTTTCAAAAATAATTGAATTCTTGTGAAGAAATTTATTAAAAATTCTCAACATAATTACATTTTTTTTTAAATTTTATTAAAAGTTTTATAAAAATTATTTTCAGAAAAAAAAACCTTTGAGAAAAATTTTATTATGTAATAAAAATAATTGAATTCTTTCTAAAAATGTTGTTCAAATAGTATTTTATATTATTATATTTTTTAAATCTTATAAAACATACAAAAACAATTAAATAAAATTTATATTGGAAAATTATTTTCTCATTTACAAAAATAATTATATTCTTTGAGAAATTTAATTAAAAATAATTTAATTCTTTTAAAAAATTTTATCAAAATTGTTTTCAAAAAAATAATTAAATTCTTATGAATAATTTTACCACAATTTTTCATTTTTTCTCAAATTTATCAACATTTTTTGGAGAAATTTTATTCAAATAGTATTTAAAATAAGAATCCACGCGTAGAATTTAATTATTATTTATGCGAAAATTATTGAATTTTTGCAAAGAATTATATTAATATATTTTTAAATATTTGACATTTTAAAAAAATTAATTAAAATTTACATAAAAAAATGTTTAATAAATTGTGAAGAAATTTATTAAAATTTCTGAAAAAAAACAAATTCTTTTGAGAAATTTAACTAAAATTGTATTAAAAATAATTTAATTCCATTGAAAAATTTTATCAAAATTATATTTAAAATAATTGAATTCCTGTATTCAGAAAAAAATACATTTAACTCAGAACCAACTAGACTTTTTACATTTTGTTTATAATAAATTTTATTTAGTTTAAATAAAATTTTTCTTTTGATATTTGAAGTATTTTATTATTTTCGAAAATAATTCAATTTTCATAAAGAATTTTCTTATTAGTGAAAATAATTGAATTCAAATGAAGAATTTTATTTTAACTTTTTAACACTAGCAAATGTTACGCGCAGAACGTGATATTTAATTTATTTTTAATGCTTCTTAATAATTCAATTATTTTCATAAATTATAAAATTTTTTTGCAGAAATTTAATAACTTTCAATACAATTTTAATAAAATTCACGAAAGAAATAAATTGAGGGGCTGGATGCTATAACGTGTTACGCGCCATTTACTTAACATGGCGCGTAACACATTGTAGCATCCAGCCCCTCAATTATTTTCTAAAATTTGCATAACTCTATTGAAACAATTCATAATATTTATTAAAGTCTTTGCAAACATTCAATTCTCTTAAAAATAATTCTAAATGTGATTTAATCTCAAAAATTCAATTATTTCCAAGATTGTCTGTAAAATTTATCTTAAAAATTTATTTATTTTGCAAATTTTTAAGAAAATCCCTGTAAAATATTGAATTATTTTCATTCAAAATTAAAAAAATGACACAATTTGGTTATACAAATTTTATTATGACAATTTTTTCCTATTTTTAATCATTTTTTTCTAAAAAATTCATTTATTTTCCAAACTTGTAATAAATTCTTCTAAACAATTCGATTATTTTTTAAAATAATAAAATTCTTATCTTATTTTCATAAATAATAAAATTCTTTAAAGGAATGCAATTAGTTTTAATTTAATTGTAGTAACATTTCTCGAAATAATATAATTATTTTTAAAAACTAAATTAAAATATTCTTTTAAAACATTCAATTATTTTCAAAAATTACATTAAAATTCTTTAAAACAATTCACTCAATTTTATCAATTGTAAGATTCTTCTCAACAATTTGACGATTTTCAATACATTAATTTTAAAATTGAAAATATTTAGAAAGAAAAATTATTACAAAAAAGTTGGGAAACAAAAAACAAGCAATAAAATTTTCAAACGTCTTATTTTCCGAAATTAGTGATTTTAAAAAATTTTATATTTCCGGGTAATATGGATGAAAAATTTTCAATGAAGGCTCAAAAGGTGCGTCTGAAAAAACTTTATAAATCTAAAAAAAAATATTTATAGAGGTGTCCTAACATTTTTTAAAATGTTTTGATCAAAAAACGTTTTCCTGCAAAATTAAAAATGCAAGAAAAATAGAGTTAAACTTTATGATTCGGACTGAAAATACACTCATTTTATATCTCCCAGAGAGACCTACAATTTAAAAAAAATTTAAAGCCTAAAGCGTAATGTCAAAAAAATTACAATCGAAAATTTTGCCAATGCAATCCTTCATGAGGAAGCAATAACAATTAATAAGTGCAATTTTCTTTTAAATTTTTATATCTGGAGTTATTTAAAAATTGAACTTTACACCTTAAAATAAAAAATATGTAATTTGTAAAATTATAATAACAAATTAAATCCCGTGTTTCGCTAGCATAAAACAAAGAAAATATCGCAAAGATTTATTTTTAATTTAAGAACATTTTTGATCGCGTACATTGACACGTAAATCCAATACAACTTCCCAATTTTTTTTTATCAACGCTATAGATATACATAGATATATGCAGAAATATTGTCTCGAATTTAAGTTCCATCAATTTTTTGCACAATATATAAACACACTTTCTCACAAAGGCGTCTTATAGGTGAAGCGTGACAAATTGCTCACACAGAGATACTCGATATCATAAAAGATTGGAGATAGATAGGAAGATAAATAGACACAGGACAGAAGGCAGACTTCACTTGAAAAGAGATTGATAAACTCAATTTCTTGTTGGAGTGGATGTACCTATCATAATGCAAGAGTACATTAAGTACATACATATATATATACAATGTATGTGAATGTATATATATATTACGCAAGAAGACCTTACATAACAAAAAGAAAAAAGCAAAAAAAAATAAAATACACCTATATACTCTCCGCATAAACGTAAAACATTCAATAAAAGTCCTATTATATATTTGTAATATGGTGGAAAAAAAAATTGTTCGATACGTAAATTTGAGGAAATTATATCGCAAAGAAAATAAGAGCGAAAGGAAAAAGGAGAGAAAGGAGGACTATTATTTTCGAGATATCGTGAGATGTATTCCCAATCACTTTTAAAAGATTACTACTACTCCGTGAGGCCAACGGCTATATTAGTTATTAGCTATTATCGCTTATCTTACTGTAATTCAATGCGAACTATGGTATATCTATCTATCATGGGAAATATGACATGCAGTATAACGATTATTGGAAATTACCTTCAGGTGCCTTAGTCCCAACAATCTTTTCACCTGCTATTTACTTCTATATATTAAAATTTATCGTAAATGTCAATTATTACATTCCATTGAAAATAGAGAGAGAGAGAGAGAGGGATTAATTACATTTTTATTGCGGCGTAAAATTTACCATTCGGATAAAATTGGTCCAGTATTTGTCCAAGAATAACAAACAGTACAATACTTTTTACAATATTATATCGCACTGTTGACTAAAAAGTATCTACTAAATTTCAACGAATTCACACCAAGAATATTCTGTATAGAAAATTATCCCGGCAATCTAGATCTATTTAAAGCCAATCTAGTTTTTTCCTCGCGTTGCTATTTACAGTAATGCTAGATTGGTGCGATCTTGATTCTATCTAGTTTCCTGGACAAACTTTTAATTTTTATATAGATTTTGCAGCGCTGCAATTCTAGTAAAATTATGTTAATGCTAGCTTGGTACTATCTAGTTTTCCTAATTATATTTTTATCACTCCGTAAACTGGATTGCCAATATAGTTATTATACAGAAATACTAGGTTTTACACTATTAACTCTATTTTACTGTTTTTTTTGCCATAAACTTTTTTTATTTCATTATTATTATTACATTTACTTCAAACATTAGGGTAGAGTGGGATAAAAAAGCCATTTGGCTTTTATTTTGAAACTATTGAACTATTTTACCATCAGCCGTTTGAAATATAAGTTTAATTAAGTAAAACTGAACTTTTGATTCTAGTTTGACTGTCGTATCGATAATATTATAGTTGTTATTGTAATTTGTATTTTTTAACTGCTTGTTTCGATTTGTTTCGATGACTGTGAATTGAAAGCAGGTAAACTTAACATAAAATACAATTTTGGAAGCTAAAAACTTTTCTAAATTATTTATTTGTTATACAGATAAAAGAAAAATATAATATTACAAAATTTGATAAGAAAATATTTTAACAAAATCACCAAATGGCTTTTTCACCCCACCAAGTGGTGCAAAAAAACCATATGCAGAACTTTCGTAAAACTCTTAAAACTTTGTCCTTTCACGGAATACAAAAAAATGTTCTACAAGGATTTTCAAGCTTAATAACTAAACTTTCAGTAACAATTTGAAATTTGAAAAAAGAAATTCAAATTTCGATTTTATAGTACCAAAAGTAAAAAAGTGGCTTTTTACCCCACTCTACCCTATTTATTGTTTTTTCGATACAGAATCGAAAAAAATTATTCTAACGAAATCAAATTTTTGAATGAAAAAAAAACAGTTTTAATTTTTTCAAATATATATATTTTTTTTAGTATTTAAAAGTTATTAATGAAAAATATTCAAAAAAGTGCGTCATTTATGGACTTCTTGGCATGGATGGTAGAAAATAAAAAATTAAAACTATTAAATTCAGCATATTCATAACTATAGCGCATATCAAGGGATTTTAAAACTTTTGATTTTAAATATTTTTGTCGAAAGATGTTCACCATTTTTTCAATTTTGCAAAATATTATTTAGGAAAATAATAATTGAATAATTGTGAAGAATTAAAAAATAAATTATTAGGTTTTTAAAGAATAATTTAATTCTTTTAAAGATTTTTATTGAATTTTTTAAAAATAATATTGAATTCTCGTAAAAAATTTTATTATTTGCGGGAAAATAATTGAATAATTAAAAAGAAATATAAAGAAAGAATTAAAGGATTTATCAATTTTTTAAAACAAATACAAATTCTATTTATGAGAAGAATTTTAATTAAATTTTTTATTAATTAATTGAATTCTCATGGAAAAGTTTATTATTTATTATAAAAAAATTTAATACTAACGAAAAATTTTATCTATAGAATCTTTTCTTTCTGAAATCTTATTAGAATTGTACAGATATTGAAAATTATTGATTTTTCAAAAGTTTTTGAGAATAATTAAATAGTTTCAAAGAAATTTAATACAATTTTTAGAAATAAAGAAAAAAGTATCTTTAGTGTCAAAAATCTAAAAAAGTATCCCAGGCTTCGCACTCCATTATGAGTTTAAAAAAAGTAGGAAAAAGTAACCTTGATAACAAAAAAATAGGAAATAGTAGCCTCAATGACAAAAAAAAGAATTAAGGAATTTCATTAAAAACTTTTTAAAAAATTGAATTTTCAAAGTATTTTAATTTAATTAATTGATAAATAATTAAATTTTAGAAGGAGTCATATTCTAAATGTATTTACGTTTCTTAGTGCGAAGATTAATAATTAAAATTTTTATTACTTAATTTAAAAAAAAAATACACACTTCAAATTTTTTAATAAAATTGAATTTTCGCAGTTTTTTTTTAAATTTTGAAAATATAATTCAATAATTTGTATGTCTACTATTTTAATAAAATTTCCAAAAAGTATTCAATTATTTTCTAAAAGAATGAAAATTTCATAGGAATTGAATTATTAAAAATAGAGTTTATCTAAACTTTTTTTTTTAAAAGCAATTATTTGAAACTTTTTATATAAAATCCTGGCAATAATTCAATTACTTTCATAAATTATAAAACTCATTGCAGAAATGGAATTACGTTTAATACAATTTCAATCAATTTCGTCGAAAAATACAATTATTTTTAAAAATTTGATTAAATTTTGTCTAAGAAATTCAATTATTTTCATAAATTTCCATAAAATTAAAAAAAAAATTCTAATATTTTCAAAAGTAATACAATTCTCCGCTGAAATTCAATTGTTTAACTTTTTTTTAAATTTTCCGAAATTTCAATTATCTTTATAAATAATTAAATTATTCTCTACAATTGAATTAATTTCAAAAATTTTAATAAAATTCTACGCAAACATTTAATTATTTTCATAAATATGTAATGACATTCTTTTGAAGAATTCAATTCCTTTTATAAATACATAGTAAAATTCTTTGGAGAAATTCAATAAGTATCAATAAATTTTAATGAAATTAAATTAATAAAATTTTCAATTGTACGCGGTAATTTATGGAAATTTATTAGGTAATTTACGGTAAATTTTCTATGATTCAGTTAAATAATAATTCAACAAGATTACATAGTTAAACCCCTTTCAATAATTGTAAGTGTAAAAGTTGTCGAAAATTGAAATTTAATGTCATGTAGCTTCGATAGGATAGTGGTTAGAGTGTTAGGCTACAAATCCGTAGGTCATAGGTTCGATTCCCCGTAGTGTCAAATTTTATTCAGTAATAGGTTTCCGTTTATTCTGTGTTGTAAACATTAACTTGATGAAAAGTTAAAAGTTAAGGATTATTACAAGCTTGTAAATACAAATTAATTATTTCTTTAATTATATTAACATTGAATTGAAATAAATTTCTCATTTGTTTCGTTAAAAAGACTTTTCTAACTAGTTTCTAGATCGCAGTAACAATAAAAAAATTTATCTAGTAAAACTATGTAGCGCCAGTCTTGACATGACTATCTCGCGCTTAAAGGATACGAGCGTTACATTTCGGTCTAGATACTAGATTGGAAAGATATACTGGGCCAGCTTAGCATCTAGACAAACTAGACAGAAACTAGGTAGCGCTATTACAATTTTCTACACATGGATTAAATTACAAATCGTTCAAAATTTTTTGCAACATTTTTATCTTGATTCAATTTTGAATATTTTCATGAATTTGATAGTCTCAAGAAAACTGTGAATACTGTTGTAACTCATTTCGCACGATTCAGCGAAAATTGAACCAGATTTGTCCAAATTTATTGGGAAAATAATAAAAATTTGGGGGAAAAAATTGAGCCACGATTGAGCCAATAACTAACCAGATTTGTTGACCAATGGTGAAAAATGATGTTTACTATATTTAATGACAGTAATTACTAAGTAATATTGTTATATCAATTGCAGCACAGACCTTTAAGCTTCATTGTATATTGGGTCAAACTTGGGAAACAATGTTTAATGAGTAATTGCATTATTATCTTTTAAATTTAACAAGTAATAACTCCAATATAATAATCCTTAATAATTATCCTAAACCCTCATTCTAATCGAATATTGTCGACTTTAAAAGCAGAGATTGAAAATCGCATTACGGAAATAAAAAAATACTTGTTCAATTGTGTACTATTTTTCTACATGAATAAACTGCTGAGTACTACAATTAATTAACTAATAAAATTTTGAAATAGAATTAGAATTGATTAACTAATTAATTTCTTAGAAATTAGAATTTTGAATTAGAATTATCATTAGGGAAGTGTGTCCAGTTGTGAGACACCTCCAGTTGCGAGACAGTCAATTTTCTTAATACGTATATACTATTTTAATAAAATTCTTTAAAAAAAAATCAATTATTAAAAAAATTTAATAAAAATTCGTAATCAAGACTTCAAATATTTTTCTAAATAATTAAATTATTTACAGGATTTTACATATTTTTCATACAATTTTAGGAAAATTCTTTGAAAAATGTAATTAAATTCTAAAATTTTATTAAAATTCTTCGAAAGAAATATAAGTGAACAATAAATCTTCTCAAAATTGAATTCTCATATAAAGAACTTTATCAACAAAGTATGTTTAAATAATTGAATTTTTCGACGAATTTCAATAGAATGTTGAAGAATAATTACGTTTTGCGAGGTATTCAGTTCTATTGTGATAGAAACAAAAATATAAATATCGTAAAATAGGACAATTAAAAATAGAAATAGAGGGGTAATAAATAACAAGACTTAAAAATTTTTATTCGATGTTTATTATGTCGACTTTTTTCTTGTCCAATTTTCATAATATGAACAGTTTTTGTTATTTTTTGATTCACAAAGATGGGACAACAAGAACGTCGATAATAAACGTCATGAATAAAAATTTACAATCGAACTACAATTACCCCATATCAAATGGGGCAAGTAGGAATACTTACACCATTTGACGCTATACAACCTTTAAAAAAATAAAAGTAGATAAACCTAAAAATAAACAAATATAAAGAAAAAAACCGCTGCCAAGTTATAAATTTTTGTTATAATTTTGGTGCAAAATTTCATTTCATTCATTTTCGTAAATCTTGTTGTATTTATTTCATGAACACTTTGCTTCCTCATAGAGATGTTAATAACAATAAAGTATAAATTTAGAACAATTATTCTTAAGTGCTGTAATATTTTTTTCTCTTTATTTAATACTTTCACATGAAAATTTTTTTTTCACAATTTCTGTTTTTTAAAATATCAATAACTTCTTTATTTCTAATCGAAATAGCTTCAAAAATAGGTCAATCGAAGGGTTTTTTAATGCTCCACAAGTTGGTAATTATGGTTTTAATTTTATTTCTACATTTTTCAACAAAATTCTCAAAAAAGTCTTATTTTCCAAAATTTTTGATTTTTAGAAGTTTAATATCTCCGGTGAATATGGACGAAAAATGTTCATTGTGGGCTCAAAAGATGCGTCTAAAAAACTCTAAAAAATTGGAGAAAAACATTTATAGGTGTCCTAACATTTTTTTAAAGTTATGGGCAAAAAACGTTTTTTTGAAAAATTGAAAATCAAAAAAATATATAGTTAAACTTTATTAATCTATCTCAAAGTACTCTCATTTTATGTCCGCAGGTGAGACCTACAATTTAAAAAAAAATCAGCCCAAAAGCTCTTTATAATTTGGAGATATTTATGAAAATATGATGTTTGTAAAAATGTCATTTTTGAACTCCTAAGGTCAAATAACATAAAGATATGTTAAAAAATCGAACCTGAAAAATTTTGGTATTATAATACTTCCTCAGTATGAGGAAGCAATAAAAAAATTGAAGGAAAATGTATGCAAAAAACAAGAGATAAAAATAATAATAATAATAGACAAGTAAAGGAAAAAAAATGACGTTATCTAAATATTATAACCTTACAGAGTCCATTTATCTCAATGTGTCGATTATACTCGAGTTGAAAGTTAGTACACGAAGAAATTTTAAAGTAACGACTATATTTCCCCAAAAGAATATAAAAACCACATGGGGTGCATTTCAGTGTAAGATATAGCAGAAAAGTCAGACTTTAATCTCAGGGACGTGGATTAGGTCCCTTAGCGCAGTCAATAGCGCAAGCACCAGTTCGCTTATGGCTCGTTGACTCTAGTAACAAGGGCTAAGTGCCTTCTATAAGCGGTAATGGCTAGCATTATACCTCATACAGCAACACAGATTTTCACTTTCATTCATTCACGTGCCGTGTGTCAATTTCCCAGTCACGAGACAAACTTTTCTTGCCGACATCAATTTCAAAATATTCCCCCATATAATATATCTATAAAAAATATTAATATCGATTTACTCGATTAAATATATTTTTAACATTAATTTTAGTTACATAGTTTACGTAATTAATTTTGAGAAAATAATGTGCCAATTTAATTGAATCTGTTTTCAGTAACTTCTTACGTACTTTTTTTTTAAAAATTAGAAAATTTAAAAAACCTATAGCATTTAAAAATTTTTAATTCAAATTCTAAAATTAATTCAATTTTTAAATAGTTACGTTGACGATTTTCATAATTAAATGAACTTGAAAAGATTTTCGTTGGAAATTTTGTAAAATTTCAATTTTAAATGAATTTGATTAGAAATTTTAAAAACCCTAGATTTCTAAAAAGATTTTAAAAGCTAAAATTGTTCTGAAGTTAGTAAAATTTTTTAATACATATTTAATTGTTTTTTTCAAATAATGGTTTTACAGAATAATTTTAGTTAAAAACACTAAAACAAATTCAATGTCTGCAGTAATTTGATATTACTATAGAAATTCAATTATTTTTAAAAGTAGTAAAATTTTTCTAAAAAATTCAATTGTTTTATTTTTTTGATTTATTCTTTAAAGAATTAAATGGTTTTCAATAATTTTCATGAAATTCTTTTATGACAATTTAATTTTGTGCAAAATAATTTTAATAAAATACTTTGTAGCAATTTAAGTAATTTCAAAAATTTGTCAAAAAACAATTATTTTCAATGTTTGTTATTTACAAAAGAATTTAATTACTTAAAACGGGTTTTAATAAAATTAGTCTCAAGAATTCATATATTTTTAAAAGTAATAAATCCTTCACAAAAATCAAATTCTGTTCAAAAATGTACAAAAATTTTAGTCAAAATCTCAATTATCTTTATAAATAATACAATTTTTCTCCAATATTAAATTATTTAGAAAAATTTTGATGAAATTTTTGGCAGAATTTCAATTATTTTTAATATATTTTATGAAAATTTGTTAAGAGAATTAAATTATTATTTAAATTTTTAAAAGGTTTCTTAAAATTGAATTTTCATAAAGAATTTTATCAACGATTTTTTAAATAACTGAATTCTTTTGACAAATTTTAATAAAATTGTTAGGAATGGTTTCATTTTGTGAGAAATTTGATAAACATTGTACATAAATTAAAAATAATTGAAATTCTTCCAAGAAACTTATTCAAAATTTTTCAGCAATGTTTGAATGTCGGAGAAAAATTTTATTATTTATAAAAGTAATTAAAAATTGATAAGAATTTTCGTAAATTTTTTGATGTAATTAGATTTTTGCAAGGAATTATATTACGTTTGAAAATAATTTAATTTTTGAGACGAATTTAATTAAAATTTAGTTTTAAATAATTGAATAATTTTGTTAAATTTTTTTGAAATAGTAGACATTGAAAATAATTCAATGACTTTAAAAATCGTTTATAAAATTTTTTACAAGAATTAAAGTTCAAAGATCATTCAATTATTTATAATAAATTATCATCTTTTGAATTTAAATACAGTAGAACCTCGGTTATCCGAGCCTCGATTATCCGAGATTCCGGATTATCCGAGGCACTAAACATGCTCAGATAATGCGGAATAACTCGGATAAAACGGATCGAGCGACTAAATTTGGAAAGTAAATTTTACAAAACCACTGTTTGTGATCATTCCATTTAAAATTTCGTCCATTTTTGTCATTTAATATTATTCTAACACTTTAAACACTTGAAAAATAATTTAAAATTTTGAAATTTTCATTGGTTCCGTGTTATCCGAGTTTTCGATTATCCGAGGTACCTCTTCCCCACATTACCTCGGATAATCGAGGTTCTACTGTAATACAATTTTATACAAATTCCTCGAAAAATGTAATTATTCTTAAAAATTTCATTAAAATTCGTCAAAAGAATGCAATTATGTAATAAAAATTTTGGTTGTAAAATTCTTTAGAAGAATTTAATTTTTAGTATTTTTCTATATTATTTCATGGGAATATTTCTAAATTCATAGTAACTTTTTAATTGCAAATTCTCAAAGAACTTTTTTAAGAAATATTTAATAAATCTTGATTTAGAGAAGAATTTTAGTTAAAAATTCTAGAAAATAATAATTGAATTGAAAGGATGAAAAAAAGGTTTTAATTTCAATGTTGTAAAAAATCTTAATTTTTGTGGAAAAACAGTAAATAAATATTTATTTTTAAAAAAAGTTATTGTTGTTTTCGAATAATTTAAGGTTAAAGAAATTCGTCATAAAAATGTAACAGAATACATGTTTTTGAGTTAAATTTTTTTATTTATTTTCTAAAAATTTAAAAATTTTAATTTTCATTATAAATTCAAATGTTCAATTGACAAATAGAATTTACAAAATATTTTTCCTTTATTTTTAAAAAACTTTAAATTTTATTAAAGCAATTGTAAATAAGAAGTAGTATAATGATACAAATTCTTTTCTTATAAAAATTGAGAATTTAAAACAAAATTGTATGAAACGAGAATATGAAATGTTTTTTTTTCCCAAAGAATAGAATATATATTCGTGAACAATATTGTTATTGCGAAATAAAAATTATGCACAAAATGAATACATTTCCTATTTCTTAATCATAATTTTCAAACAATGAACAATTTTCTAAGATTTTAAATAAATTTAAAAAAAATTTGCATAACTTTAGACGAGTGAAACGAAATTTGTTAAAAAAAACAAAATTTATTCGTTAATTACAATTTTTTTAATTTTTAAATTACAAATATTATATAAGTTCATTTTGTACTATTTCGAGAAATTTAAACAAACGCTATTTGACACATAACCAAAGTTAATTTCCAAATAGAAAAAATATGTACTTCTTTAGTTAAAAAAAAACCTAAAATTTTAAATCTTGTTGGTTGAGTACAAATATTTTAAAATTACTATATTTCTTTATTAACCAAACATTCGTTTGATTTAACTAGAAAAATTTAACAAAACGAAAACATAATTATTTCGATTCACGCATAAACTTTACAATTACATAAACTTTCAACGAAAATTGCACAAAAATAATTTTCCGACTACAATCCCTCCTTCTTTTTTTACATCCAAAATGGAAAGAATGGAATTTTTCTCGACGCGTGTTCATTAAAAAATCTTATTTGTTAGTGTAGCATCAAAAAAAAGCAAGTAAAGAAAAAAAATTGTCACATATTATTTGCAAGAGACGAAAAATTGTATTTGAAATTTTTTTTCTTTAATTATTGTATTCATAGGTTAGGGGAGACCGGGGCGTAATGGCTAAGGGGCGTAATGAATAATTGTAATTTGTTTAAAAACCGTAAATTGTAATAATTTCGCACAATAGACAAGTTATTGTACTTGGTATACTGCAAGTTTGTCGGAAGTTTCATTAATATTTATTCATTATTGTAAGAAATATAGTAGAAAAACTATTTTTGACATACGAAAGTAACTTTTCAAAATTTTCGTTTTTTCGTTCTATTTTTTTGAAAAATAGCTTTAAAAAAGAAACTGAAATGAGGTTTCGATCTTGACACGTTTGTTTTTAAGGGACAATTCGAGATTTTTGATTCACACTTCCGGTATTGTTAAAAAAAAGGCAAATATTTGCCGAACACCCCCGGGGCGTAATGGCTACTTTTTCCCGGGGCGTGTTGGCTAATGCAATACGCTATGTATAAAAAGCAACGTACCATATCGGCGAAGTGTAGGTTTGTTTTCGCGGTTACTTGTCACTTAGTTTAAGTATGATTAGGTGTTTTTAACCAAATTTTTAAGTTTTGGTCTAAAATTTACAGACAGTAGATTTCAAGCTACGATTTTAATGAGAAATTACAAAAAAATGGAGAGAGTGCCAATATCACAGAATATTATTGAAAAAGCGATAGGAGAAGTATTGCTGAATAAAAATAGCATTCACGGAATACCCAGGAACCTTAATTTACAATATACAATAAAATTGGAAACTGTAGATAATAATTAGCAATCATTATTCATTACGCCCCGGGAGTTATCCATTACGCCCCGGTTAGGGGCGTATTTTGGAGCTCTGCATTGCTCCAGAAAAACTGCTGTAGAATAAAAAGCAAGAGTCATATCGGGACGTTCGTAGTCTTAAAAGTAAGCTGAGATACCAGAGTAACTTTTCTGAGAGATAAACATTCAATTAGGACAAAAGTGTCCGAGTAAAACAACAAAGAGTGAAAAGTTAGCCATTACGCCCCGGTCTCCCCTACTTCGGGTCTTTTTCATATACGCGAGAGATGCAAAGAGAGTTATTTCACTACAGAATACATTGCTTTTCTCGGTGTCGGAATTATGATGCCCGAGAGCCAAAAGTAGAAATAAAAAGCGTTCATGCAATTTTCAAAGTTTTATTAAAGTTTAATTTCACGAAACTTTTTTTATTTCTCTCTTTTTTTAGTTTTTAATTGTTTTTATGGAAAATAATCGTAAGAGATTTTTTTTGGAATGAATCAATAATAGTAATAATAATAATTGTATGCAATTTAAATAAAATTTTTCTAAATATCAAATTGAATACTTAAAAAATTTATTTTATTCAAATAATGAAATTTTAATCAAATAAATGTTTACTTGAAATAAATAATTTTTACATATTTTAATCAGATAAATTGTATTTTAACCAAACAATTTTAGTATTTGATCCAAATACCGTTTAATCGATTTATAGTAATTATTTCATTGAAGTAAATTTTTATTTGATTTTAACGAAAACTATATCTGAGTCAAGTAAATATTTCCCTGATTAAAATGAAAAATTATTCGAGTAAATATTTTCTTCTTCTACAAGTTTCGAAATTAAAAAAAAAATTTCGCATCTCTTGCGATCGATATAATAAAATTCAACTCCCACGAAACATCCATTGATTTCGAATGCAGTTCAAAGACAGGTTGTATTTCGATGCTAATGCATTTCCCTGTCATTTCGAATTCCAAGAAAGTAAAAAGGTTTTATCAATTCTTCTGTGAATTTATTTTGTTTGAAACATAGCTACCTACAAAGGATTTTCTTAGCAATTTTCTTTTTTTTTTTTTAAAGAAATAAAACGAAATTAAAATGTTCGCATTTTTTATAATAGAACTCTGAAAAGGAATTTATAAAAGTTAATCCATATTTCCATAACAAAGAATTTATATTCAACTAAATTCATATTAATCCGAATTTTCATTTTGTAGAATTTTTATCAATTTAAAAAAATATCAAGATAACGCCATGTAATCTTGCTTTCAAAACTTGATGAAAAATTCAATTTTACTAAAAATTTATTTACCCAAAAATTCTTCAAAAAGCTCGTTTAAAAATTCACGATTCTATTGTACTCAAATATAAATTTTTCAAAAAGGAAAAAGCCCGATAAATAAAAATACAAAATCAAAAAATTTGTCTAATGAAAGCAAATAAAAATATATTATTCTGTTTCATGAAAAAATTTGTCCAAATAAAAGCCATTTAATGAATATTTGCTTAAATGTACTCATATTAAAAAATAAAACTTTGTCCAAATAGAAACGTTATATTAAAAAAAAAAAATTTCTATTTCATTCCACAAAGAATCTGATTTTAACAAATTTTTCATTAAATTAAAATTTTCACTTAAACAAATTTTCAAAAAAAAAAACAAAAAAACAAAAAAAAATGGACGTTAAAATAAGAAATGTGGATTTTTATTTTACAAAAGGACAAGCAGTGACCACGTGATTTAACGATTGTATAAATCGGTCAGCAATTTGCCGTATTATACCCGGTGCACATTTGGTCCATCCCCGTGAGTCTCGTAATAATCCCCAGTCGCACTTTTCTGGTCTAAAAAAAGCGAGAGAAAAAAATACGTAACGACCCATTGTCAACCGTGACCTGCGCAACTTGCGCGCGTGCTCCAAAAATAATACACACTGTACACTTGTACATTCGACCCCGATCGAAACTCTTGTTTGTATTCCTCCTGGCACAAATAACGGAAACAGGGATTGTTTAAAATCAAAATAAAAAAAAAAAGGTTGAAAAAATAATTATCATCCTGGGAATTCAAATTTTATTATTTCTCTCCCCCAATATTGAACTTGTTTTTTTCACAATGTTTTTTCAACTCCTAGGTATATATATATATATAGGAGTTAAAATATAAAACATATTCTTAAAATATTCAATGATAGTGTATTTAATTATAAAATTTTTAAAAAGTAAAAATGTTTCAAATTTTTAATTATTTTTTAATTCATCCATCAGTAAAAAAATTATATTTGAGGAATTTTCAACAAAATTCTGTTTATTTTTCATTTTTAAGCAAGTGTACTAAATGAATTTCAAGCAAAGTGTATTTAATTTTAAAATTTTCAAAAAGTAAAAATATTTCAAATTTTTAATTATTTTTTAATTTATCCATCAGTAAAAAAATTATATTTGAGGATTTTTCAACAAAATTCTGTTTATTTTTCATTTTTAAGCAAATGTATTTAATGAGTTTCAAGCAAAGTGTATTTAATTTTAAAATTTTCAAAAAGTAAAAATGTTTCAAATTTTTAATTATTTTTTAATTTATCTATCAGTAAAAAAATTATATTTGAGGATTTTTCAACAAAATTATATTTATTTTTCATTTTTAAGCAAATGTTTTAAATGTATTTTAAGCAAAGTGTATTTAATTTTAAAATTTTCAAAAAGTAAAAATATTTCAAATTTTTAATTATTTTTTAATTTATCTATCAGTAAAAAAATTATATTTGAGGATTTTTCAACAAAATTCTTTTCATTTAAGCAAATGGTGTATTTAATTTTAAAATTTTCAAAAAGTAAAAATATTTCAAATTTTTAATTATTTTTTAATTCATCCATCAGTAAAAAAAATTATATTTGAGGATTTTTCAACAAAATTATCTATTTATTTTTAATTTTTAAGCAAATCGAAAAAATTGAAGTTTATACTGAAAGTCGGTCAAATTTCACTGATTTTCTGTTGAATTTCAAGGTTGACACAAAAATTTAAATTCTGTTTTTTTCCTGAGTTTTCCCTAATTTATAAACAAACAGACTTTGTATTCGATAATAAATTTTTAAAAAGTAGCAAAAAGTAGATTTGAAACTAAAAAAAAGTAGTAAAAAAGTAGCTATCGAAATTTACAAATAAATGTAATTCTTGGGAAGAATTTTATAAAAAGTTCATTTCTCTCGAACTCATTTTATGCAAATTCTAATTTAAACAATAGAATTCTAAGAAATTTTTAATATTCATAAGAAGAATTGAATTCTTAGGAAGATTTTAACAAAAAATTTTTTGTAATAATTCAATTTTTTTTTTTTTTTTAAATAATTGAATTATTACAAAGATAGTTTACAATATTTTTTTAAAAATATAATTGAATTTAGTTTGCAAATTTTATGATAATAGTAAATATTAAAAATCATTGTAACGCGGAAAGTTTTTAAAAATAATTAAATTTTGCAAAAAATTCTATTAAAGTTTTTGAAAATAATTGAATTCTTGCGAACGATTTTATTACAATTTTTTTAAATAATCGAATTTTCAAAAAAAATGTATTACTTTTTAAAAATAATTGAATTTTTGTGATAAATATTGCTTTTTATATGAAAATAATTAAATTTTGCAAAGAATGTTATTAGAATGATTATTGATGCAAAAATAATTGAATAGTTCCTAAGAATTTTATAAACATTGTTTTAAATAATTAATTTTTTGCAAATTTTATATGCGAAAATAAATGAATTTTTCTATTAATTAATTTAAAATTTTATTAAAATTAATTGAAATTCTTCGATGAGTTTTATTATTTATTAAAATAATTGAATTTTATCAAAAGTTTTAAAGAATTTAATTATAATTTTTGTCAGTAGTTCTTTGATCTCTAATAATTGAAGGGATTAAATTAGTGGAAATTCTCTCAAAAACAGAAATAGTAGCTTTTTAGTTGCTGAAATTTAAAAAAATAGTTCCCAAATAATAGCAAAACGTAAAAAAAGTAGTAAATAATAGGTTTTAGTAGATGAATGCGAAGTCTGGACAAAATTTTGACTTTTTCCCCGAACCCTAAAGAATATTTTAATTCATTTTCATAATTATTATAGGTACACAAAAAAAATGTTCTATTACATTTATTAACAAATGTTTTTAATTGTAAAATTATTCAGAAACATAAAAAAATTCATTTTTAAGTAAAAATTTAATCCTTATTATTACTTTTCTATTAGAATTATGATTTTTGCAAACATTTTAAATACAAACCTTTTCAAAAATTATGAAAAATTGATAAATGAATTATTATTTTTTTATTTTATATGCGAAAATAAATATATTTTTCTATCAATTAATTTAAAATTGTATTAAAATTGGTTGAAATTCTTCGATGAGTTTTAATTTATAATTATTTATTATTCTTATAATAAAATATTTATTCACTCTAAAGTTTTGAATTCTTAATGATTTCCTCTTTATAGGAAGCATTTCTAAAAAATTTATGAACAAAATTAAAATAATAATATACTAAATAAAAAAGATATTAATTTTAAATTTTACGCCCCGGCGATGAAGTGGAGTCTGAAGCCAAAATAATTATAAAGAAACATAATATTCATAATACAAATTTAAAAAATAAAAATAATTGAAAAATTAAAACATTTAAAAAAATTAATAATTAATAAACTGTTCTCCATTGTCTGGGTGTAAAATTAAAAATTTAAGTCTTTGTCTATTTTAGTTAATAATTTTTGGTAAGATAATAATTATTTATTAATTTTATTTATATTATTAAATGTTAATTTATTTTTATTTTTTATTATTATTTTAATTTTGTATATATTTTTTAAATAGACATCCTAAAGAGGAAAGCATTTAAATTTCGAAACGTTGGAGTAAATAAATGTTCTATTCATTGTCGAATGTTTTCATCTTATTTGCCTTATTTTAAATAAATATTGGAAAATAATTCAATTTTTTCAATGAATTTAATAAAAAATAATTGAATTATAATAAAAATAATTCAATAATAATGGTGGAATTCAATTTTTTTAGTTTTTTAACTAAAATAAAAAAAATTTATAAAATTTCAAATTTAAACCTTTTAAATCTCATTTATTTTTAAAATAGTAAAATTATTCATTGAATTCTTTCTAAGTAATAATTATATGACAATTCTTCAAGAATTAAATCGTTTAAAAAGAAATTACTGTCATACATATAGAGAAAAATATTTCTTCTTCTGAATTTTAAAAATTTAATTTTGCCCAGTACTTTTAATAAAAATCCCCAACTTTTCCCCGATTTCTCTGACTGATTCATCATATATTTATAAATTCAAAATTATTTTTTTCATCAAAATACTCAAATTTGAAATAAAAAATTTTTTTAAAAATTTGATACAATATTGTATATAAATATAATATTGTAGATATGGACAAAAGGAAATAATACATAAAAAATTAAAAAGGTTCTGTCTTAAGTTATTTTTCTCACGTTTCCCCCATACAATTTTATCATGTGTGAAACTCAAGGCAAAAAAAGTGAATTTTCACGAAACGCGAAATTTAACCCCAATATAGGACTTTGAAATGGGATTTCGCTGATTCAATTTTATCAAACTTCACATCAAATCGTATATATCAGCAAAACTTTTGAAAACTACCTGATTCCTTGCAAAATAACTTTTTTCCACAAATTTACAATCAAATCTTTCACACATACACGCGCTTTCAAAAATTTATATTTCCTTCACTAAAAATAAACAATATAATTACAAAAAAAAACATCTTTTCCTCTCTCACTGCAAAAAAAAAGAGTTAAAAATGTATCTTCCATCAAATTAATTTTCAAAAAAGCACAAAATGATTATTACAATAACCTTTCTTTTCCTATATACGTATAAACTGTTGCTGTGCGAATTTAATTAAAAAATTACTCTTATAATTTAAAAGTAAAAAAAAAACAAACAATGATGTTATCAAAGGAATAATCTCACTTTGTATATCTCCAGGTCACGGAAAAATTATTAACAAAATAAAACAAATAAAAAAATAAAAGAAAAATTGATAAACAGATAGCCAAAAAGGGACAATGACTGCGTGAAAATTTTTTTTTTTTTAAGAATAATTGCAGATCAGTCCTTGACTAAACTACAAACTGTGTGTATACATTCACGCGCGATCAAAATTGCTTTCCACGCTGAGATTCGTGTCATATCCGGATTTTATCTTGATTGCAATGCCTCAACTAAAACACAAAAAACATGGAAAAAAATATGCTTCCCACAAGATCGATCTTTAGATTTCAAAGTGCTATTAAGTCTTTATCACGTAACATCTCTGTAATTTCATTTTACATTTAATTAATTAAACACCCGTCAATTAGTTTTAAAAACATTTTTCATTTCCCATTACATTAATAATAATTTTACTACAAAAGGTTTCTATAAATCCCCTATTATTTTTATTTCCTATACCCGTTAACTTCTTCACATACTTTTTCTAAATAAAATTAGCAACTTCAAACAAAATAGAATTAAAAAATTTTTAATTAAATTTTTTTTTACTAAAAAAAGT
This sequence comes from Leptopilina myrica (nomen nudum), assembly GCA_032872475.1. NCBI lineage: Eukaryota > Metazoa > Arthropoda > Insecta > Hymenoptera > Figitidae > Leptopilina > Leptopilina myrica (nomen nudum). The sequence continues at coordinate 13,498,131 of CM065464.1, read as the reverse complement.
TCTTTTTTCAGTGTATGAATTGGAATATTAAATAACTTTCATTCTAAATAATGAATTCTTGAACAAATTATCATAAAATTTTTACTTAGAAATTATTTAATGAAAATATTACCTTAATTTTTTTTTTTTAAATTATTTCAATTTTAAAAGACTTGCGTTTATAATATTCATAAATAAATGAATTTCAAAAAGTTTTAATTCGAAATTTTATAGAATTTTAATTTATAATGAATTTGATTAGAAATTACAAATGATTGCAAAAATTCCATTATTTTCAAAAGTAATAAAATTCTTTTTCAAAAGTACAATCATGTTCAAAATTTAAAGAAAAATTTTCGTCTAAATCACAATTATCTATCTAAAAAGATAGATAAATCTTTGTAAAACAAAATTCTTCTTCAAAAATTTTACTCATTTAAATTAAAAAATTAAAATTTGTATTTAAAAAAATTAATTTCCCCAAAAAAATTCAATTATTTTAAATAAATTTTAATAAAATTGTACTCAATCCTTTTATTATTTTCATAAATAATAAAAATTATACCATAATTAAATTGTTAAATTATTTTTTTATAAATTCGCAATAATTCAATTAGTTTTATAAGTAACAAATTTTTATTAATTCAATATTATTTTTATAAATAATAAATTTGTTTTTGGAATTGAAATATTTTTATAAATAATTAAGCTCATCGAAGAATTTTAATTATTTTTAATACAATTTTCTTTTAATTCCTGGAACAATGTAAATTCTTAAAAATTTGATTAAAATTCGCAAAAAGAATTTAATTATTTAAGAATTTGTTGGTAAAATTCTTTGTAAGAATTAAAATTATTAAAACACTCCATTATTCAATAAATTATTACTCACTTTTAAACTTGAAAAATTGAATAATTTTAAAAAGCTTTCAAATTAAAATATTTATATTTTCTATACTTTTAACTGTCAATTTTGAAGAATTAATTTTTTTTGAATATGCTTAATTTTATTTTTTTTGAATAATTTGAAGTTACATGGAAATTTTGCCAAATTCTCAGAATTTTTTCTAAACGTTTAAGAAAATTTTTCCAAACTTTTGGAATTTTTTTTACATTATTTCATGAAAATGTATCTAAATTCATAGGAAGTTTTCAATAATTTTTTAGAAACATTCCTTTCTTAATGTTAGTTAATTTTTCTAAATAATTTGTGGAATCTCCCTCCTGAATTTTTTTTAGGAAAATTTCAAAAATTTCTCTTACAGTGGTATTTCATTTTGAAGAACTTCGCAATAATCGAAATTTCGTAAAATTAAATTTTAAACAAATGTTTTTGAAAATTCTCAAAGAACTTTTAAAAAAATTTTTTTAAATGATGAAATTAATTTTCAAGACATTAGCAATATTCTTAATGTAAAATAATGATAATACTTTTATAAGCTGTTTAATTTACAAAAGATTTTAATTTGAAATTATTGAACATTCAAAAATTTTCCAATTAAAATTTGTAATATTGACAAATAGAATTTACAAACATTTATGTTCCTTAATTTAAAAAAAACATTTAATTTTATTAGATCAATTTTAATTGAGAAATAGAAATGATGCAAATTATTTCCTTATGAAAATTGAGAATTTTCTACAAAAGCATTAAGAAACGAGAATATGTCATGTTTTTTCCCCAAAGAAAGGAATGAATTTGTAAACAATATTTTTATTAAGAAAAAAAATTATGCACAAAATGGATAAATTTCCCATTTCTTAATCATATTTTTCAAACAATAAACAATTTTCCAATATTTTAAATAAATGAAAAGAAAAAAAACTTGCATAACTTAGATTATTCCAACGAAATTTGTTATAAAAAAATCATAAGAAACAAAATTTATTTGTTAATCACAATTTTTTTTAAATTTTCAAATTCCAAATATTTTATAAGTCCATTTTTTACTATTTCCAGAAATTTAAACAAATGCAATTTGACACATAACCAAAGTTAATTTCCAAATCCTTTTTTGGATTTAGAAGTCTCATTATTAGTTAATAACAATATTGTTATTCAGAAAAAAAATTATGCATAAAATGGATTTATTTCCTATTTCATAATTATAATTTTTAATCAACTAAAAATTTGTTAAATATTTTTAACAAATACAAAGGAAAAAAATTTGCATCATTTGCATCAGTTAAACAAAATTTGTTATAAAAGGGCATATAAAAGCAAAATTTATTTATTAATCGTAATTTTAAAAAAAATTTCCAACTTTTAATATTATTTTATTATAAATAATGAAAAATACCTGCATATTTTTGATTTGTCAAACAATATTTTCTAAAGAAAAAAAAAAACAAAAGCATACACAAAAGAATGAAATACGAAGATTATTATAGTCAATAATTAATTAATTATTATTATAATTATTTTTTTTTGTAAATAAATAATTAAAAATACGAAAAAATAGTGTAATTCAAATTTGAATATTCGTATGGATTATAATTTTACGTAACATAAGGCAACGTTTAATGCCATTTAATGCAATGCATTACAATATAAAAAAACTGCAATAAAAGATAGAAAAAATTAGAAATTATAGTAAATATTCAAATTTTCAAAATTAAAATTAAATTTTATTTTCAGTCGGTTTCGATTTCAACAAAATTAATATCACTACATTTTATTACGTTGTCCTACGTATTGTTATCGCAGGTCAGGAATATTAAGCAATATTAAAGCCATTTAATCTACTCTCCAAATGTTATTGTTTTGAAAGTCTTCACAAAGGTAAGTTTAACTTTTCTCGTTAAAATTCTTAACCTACATTTCATTTCGTTTCATTTCATTTTCAAATTTAATTTAATATTTTCTATAAATTTCACATGTCCAATGAAAATATTCTTAAAATTTTGCAATTAAAAAATATTTCACATTAAGCAAACAAATTTCCAGCATTATTCATGCTACGTGAATCTTTATTATCAATAGCGTTCTAATTATTTCTTTTAAAAATAATTACCACGAAACTGTGAATATTCCTTTTTGTCATAATTAACAATAACTCTTCTATTCATAATAAAAATAAATTATAGACAAAAAATAAATTATATTAAAAATAAATGTCGCGAGAGATATAATCAATTTCACAATATTTAATTACATCATACCTAATTATCATACATTATATCACTAATTACGAAAATATAATTTAAAGTAAAATTTTCTCTAATATATTTTTAATTACTCTCGTTTTTCTTTTAGTATTTTTAACTTTCAATTATTTTTATTTTTTAATTATTTTTAACTTCTAATTATTTTTACTTTTTAATTATTTTTAATTTCCAATTATTTTTATTTTTAAACTTATTTTTAATTTGCAATTTTTTTTTACTTTTTAATTATTTTTATTTTCCTATTATTTTTATTGTTTACTTATTTTTCATTTGCAATTTTTTCTACTTTTGAATTACATTTAATTTCCAATTATTTTTACTTTTGATTTATTTTTTAAATTCTTACCATTTTGAATTGCTTTTAAATATTTGTTAATAATATTGTGTATAAATAAATTCAAATATAAATAAATATTTCTGAATAAAAATTATTTTAATTTCCTTCTCAGATTCGTATGTGAAATTGAAGAGGATCATAAGGAACTGTCATTTTCAAAAAAAAAAAAAAAACAAGAAAGAAACCCAAGGTACCCACGTGAAACAGCAATTTAAAAAAAAAAGAAATCAACATGATTAATGAACTTCCAATTGAAGTTGTACAGTTTATCTTGCGAAAATTGGATAGCAAGTCACTATTGAATTCAGCTTTAGTTTCTCGTCAATGGTTTGACATTTGTAAATCGGATCCTCTTATTAGAAGGCAATTGAGACACCATTTGAGTAGGCGAATGAAATTACTCAACGAATTCCATAAAAATTTCAAATTACGAATCTAAACTTTCGAAAAACGAAAAAAAACAATTTCAAGAAGTACTGAGGGACTGACTTATGGTACTTCTTACAATGAACTACCGGACGGAACGACTCGATTGTGGGATACACAATCAACAACGAAAAACTAATCGTGAGTTTGTGATTTATTATATTGATGGAAATGATAATTTACGGCTTAAATATAGAAATTATTTAACGCCAAATATTAATACTGTATATATTTATAATAATTGTAATAAAAATGTTCAAGTTTAAAGAAATTTTATTATTTACATTTTTTCTAATTTTTTCTATCTTGTTTGTATAATTTTTATTATTGACTATTTTTAATCGGTTATTAATTGTTATTCATTAATTTTTCAGCTACCGATTATTAATTATTAAATATGAATTATTAAATATTAATTATTAATAATTAATTATTAAATATTAATTATTAATAATTAATTATTAAATATTAATTATTAATAATTAATCATTAAGGGCATTTGAACCATTATGACGTCACAATTATAAAACTCATGCTTTTTACACATTGTGACGTCATAGTGGTTCAAATGCCCTTAAATATTAATTATAAATAATTAATTAATTATTAATTAAAAGATTGAATGATTAAAAAATTCAATAATGAAATAAATCAATACAATTAATTTATTTGCCTTAGTTAAATTATATAATTAAATTAATTAAATAAATAACTTTTAATTATTTTTTAATAACGTAATTCATTTAGTTTTATAATACAATTCTTCTTTTTTAAATACCAGTAACAGATTTTGAAATTTATACAGATTATAATAATGTTTAAATTTATTTTGATTTTTGAATATTTGTATTTGACATTTCTTTGTTTTTGTTTTGAAGAAATTAATTTCTGTTTAATACTTTCGATATTTGGTTCCAAATGCATTATTACGTGAAACTGTTATAAGTTATTATTTCATTATTAATTATTTTGTTCTTTATTTTTACTCTTTCTCTCTCTTATTTATTATTCTAGTGAAAAAAACAATTCAGTTTTAATTTTTACTCTATTTTCTTCTTCTCCAAGTGTAATTTAGTTTTATTTTTTTTTCTTGTTTTTAATTTCGTATTTCTTTCTCTATTTTCAATTATATTTATATTTTTACACTAATAAAATAAAATATAATATGAATTGTTTGTTTATTTGTTTATAGATGTTCTCTAAATTTAAATTGGTAAAAATATTTACTAATTTAATTTAGTTTCTAACTTTTTGCTTTTGACTTAGTAAATTTTACTGAAAAAAATTAGTAGAAATTACTATTAATTAGTAAAATTGACTAATTCCAAAGGAAAAAAATTAGTGTTTAATTAAAATTAGTAAACATTTTAATTAATTCAAATTTAGAAAGTATACCTGAAATGCTAAATTGTTAATAATTAATGATAAATAGTAATAATAATAATTTTCATAAATAATAAAAATAATATTATTTGTTATAATAAATATAATAAAAATTTGGAACTAAAAAAAATAAATTAAAATTGCGATTTTTTCGACTTTTCCTCCAAACTTTGCCACAAAATACAACAATTTTTAGTTTAAAAAAAGTGCAAATTGTTTCGATTTTTATAATGCAAAAAAATAGCTATAAACAAATCTTTAAAAAATCGTTTTCTACTAATTTTTTTAACAAAATCAAAGTTTTCAAATAAAAATCTTTTTAAAAAGTTGAAATTTTGTAAAATTTAATTGAAAATAATTAATTTTTTCTGAGTATTTTGTTAACATTTTAAAAAATCAATTTTTGGAGAATTTTAATTACAAATTTTGAAAATAATTATAAATTGTCGAAAATGTTAATAAAAATCTTTAAATGTAAAATTTTAAAATAAAAATGAATGAAAATTAGCTTCGATTTTTTTTTAAATCAAATATTTTCAGTATTTTCTATTGCATATTTCCAACAATTAAAATACGTACAAAAACAATAACAATTAAACATTATTTTTATCATTTTTGAGAAAACAATCGTGTTTATCATTTTTATTTACATTATTCAAAATTTCAATAACGTTTGAAAAGATTTTAACAAATTTTATTCGTTTGAAAATATTTCAAAATTGAAAATCTAGTATCCTTCAAAAACTATTTTAAAATATTCTTCAAAAATGAATTGTAAGAATTTCTTTATATTTTTTTAAAATTTTATAACTTATTAACTTAAGAAAAAACTGTGGAGAGTTTCAATTATGCTAAAAAATTGAGTTTTTGTATTTAAATATAATTTAATTATTTTATTATTTATTTATTTATTATTATTTAATTGAAATTAAACATAAATTTGATTCAATACAAATTAGGTTGAAGTAAATGATAAAATACATTTAATTCAAACATATTTTTTCTGTTAACTATTTATATTTATATTAAGAAAACTGTTTTTCAGTGCATCGATTTTGAAAGGAACATTTTCTGAAAATTTATAAAAGAATATTTTCAAGGAAACTCAATCTTTTAATGAAATAGCAACCGAAGTACATCCTCAAGAGCAAAATAGAGAAATATCGTTATTTTTTCCTACCATAATTGCCCCCATTTTACAATTAGAGTAGAAAATATTGGATTCCTATCCTTCTTACGGAATAAAATCTCCAATAATTGAGAATATAAAAAATGCATCGCATCATTAAAAACGTCGCATATAAAAATATTCATAAATTAGAAACGAGGTGTAATTTTCAACATACACGTTATAATATATATTTTTATTATTATTTGGGTAGTTCTACAAACGGAGGAAGAAAATGAAGAAAATTTTGGCACAACCTTTTTTCACGCTCACGTTTTAAAAAGCAGGTCAAATTCAAGATAAAATAAGTATTATCAATGTTACCTAAAAGTGTCAAATCGAAAAAATACCAATTTTAAATTTTACAACATAAGCACGTGTGTATTCTGTCAAAAAGTTTGTTCGAAAACATCAATAACTTGATTTTTAAGTAAATATTAAATCATTATTATTTTTTCACATAGAAATTAGGATTTTCAACATTTCAATTATTATTTTTTCTTTATTCTTCAAGGAATTAAATTATTTTGAAAATTTCAAATAAAATTTTTTGAAAAAATCCAATAATGTTCAAAAATTTACAAAACTTTTCGTCAATTTTCCATTACTTTTATAAATATTAAAATTTTTCTTCGACATTCAAACATTTCTAAAAAATGTTATTAAAATTTACGACGAGAAATCAATTATTAAAAAATTTGTTCCTAAAAATTTAATTATTAAACAAAAACTTTTGAATATTCTACACGAATCTTCAATTATTTTTCCAAAAAAATTAAAATTTCAAAAATCATTGCAGAATTTTAATTATTTTTAATACAATTTTAATCGAATTTCTCGAAAAATGTCATTATTCTGTAGAATTTTATTAAAATTTGTTAAAAGAATTCTATTATTTAAAAAATTTGTTGATAATTTTTTTTTTATCCGAACTGAATTTAAAGAAAAACTGTATTATTCAATGACTTTTCTTTGTTTGTATTTAAATAATTTATTGAATTCTCCTAGAATTTTCTGAGAGTAATTGATTTTTAAAATTAATTTCAGTTAAAACTTTAGATAAGATTTAAAGTTTTAATTTCCTTACATATATTTAATTCAAGAATTTACGAATAATTGAAATTTCGTAAAATTTAATATTGTAAACAAATGGATTTGAAAATTGTCAAACAACTTTTTCGAAAATTATAAAAATTAATTGATTTAGAGCAAAATTTTAGTTAAAAATTTTAAAAACAATAATCGTAATGATGAAAATAATTTTTGAAGAAGTTACAGTAAAGAAGTAGCAAGTAAACTTTTTTAAAAAAATTAATTCTACAGAATTGTTCGTTAATAGTATAAAAAATTCAAATTTTCAAAGATTTTAATTAAAAAACTTTTAAAAATTTAATTATTTCTAAAAATTGAAATAATAATTGAATTCTCTTAACAAATTTTAATAAAATTTTTAAGAATAATTTCAGTTTTCGAGAAATTTGATGAAACGAATTTTATAAAATATATTAAAAATATTTGAAATTCTGAAAAGGATTTTATTAAAACTTTACCAAATAATTGAATTTCAAAGAAAAATTTTATTATTTATAAAGATACCTAATTGAAATTTTAAATCAAATTTTTGTAAATTTTTAAACATAATTTGATTTTCTACGAAGAATTTTATTAAAATTATTTTGAGAAAAATTGAATTGTTACAAAAGAATTTCTTTAAAATTTTAGAAAATAATTTAATTCTTTGAAGAATATATACAAAAAATTAAATAATTGATTTTCTAAGAAGAATTTTATAAAGAATAAAGAATAAAGAATTTTATAAATTTTATAAAATATATTAAAAATAATTGAAATTCTATCAAGAATTTTATGAAAATTTTTCTAAATAATTGAATCTCGGAGAAAAATTGTATTATTTATAAAGATAATTGAAATTTTATACATTTTTTAACAAAACTTAATTTTTGCTAAGGATTTATTACATTTGAGAATAATTAAATTCTTGAGACTAATATTATTAAAATTTGTTTTAAGTAATTAAATTCTTTTATGAAATTTTTTTAAAATAGTAAACATTGAAAATATAGTTGTTTTTTGAGAAATATTTGAAATTATAATTAAATATCTACGAAGAATTTTATTAAAAATATTTTGTCAAAAATTGAATTGTCACAAAAGAATTTCATGAAAATTTTTGAAAACATCTTAATTCTTTGAAGAATAAATCAAAAAAATAAAATAATTGAATTTTTTTAGAAGAATTTTACTACTTTTAAAAATTATTGAATTTCTGTAGTAATATCAAATTACTGAAGAAATTCAAATTTGTAATGAATGTTAAGGTTAGGATTGCTCGTCGGTCAGGGTTCGTTTATAAAATTACCCAACAAACAATTACAGTCAAACGAAAAACATTTATTTAACTCAACAAAACGATAAATCTAAAATACAAATAAAAAACGGAGAATTTAATATACAAAAAGCTCATCTACGCGGAGACGAGTATCGACAATAAAACGACGTGAACGTAAATTTACTTTAAACGACGATCGTGAATTCGACGACGTAGACGATTAGTTTAAAAGATAACAAAATACATTATCATCCAACGCGGATTTCGTACCAATTAACGCGGCAAGTTACACTAAATAAAACGTTATTAAACGACGACGACGACTTGAAATCGTATCGGACGATTTCACGGAGGAACGAATTTCTACTTGTGAGGTAAAACCTCTTTTCTCTAATGCGGTAAAACCGCTTCGTGGTAAAACCACTACGTTCTCCTTTACCTATCTCGTCTGCGGTAAAACCGCTTGTGGTAAAACCACTTCATTCTCCTCGTGGTAAGACCACTTCGGAGAGACCCTCTCGCGGTAACACCGCTTCGAAAAGTGACGATCTTCGGCCGTACATTCAGGTCTTCGATTTTAGTCGCTATGGAGGGAGAAGGTCTCGGTGGGGAGACTCTCTCGCTCACGCGATTGGTCGACGGTGACGCTTGCGCGGTACGTGCGCGCTGTCGAAAGTCAGGTGCGTACACACAAATTTTCGACCCCAAAACATAAATAATTTCGGCGTCGACGATAAAATAAATAAATATTATTCGAATTTAATTGCACTTCGTCACACCCCCTTTTCGTAAGAAGAAAACTTTGCAAAAGTTTTCGTTATGAGAGGTGATCGTAAAACACTCGTATCGTAATATCGAAACGAACACAAAAATAAAATAAACTTCGTACGGGTTTCTCGCGGAGGAGGACGCGTAGCCTCTTCTCGACGAATTTTAACGTGGACGACGACATATATAACGATTGACGGGATTAGCGAAAATTAGAAATTTAAGAAGCTATCAATCGACAATAAAACGAATTTAAAACAAACGGAACGTGTGAGGGGGAAAACTATTCGTAACATTTTACGAATTGTTATCGTTTCCGGTTTATTCGCGTGATCGTACGGTGTAACGAAACTAAACGGCGTAATATCTAATCGCCGAAAATCAGTAATATCGCGCGTAAATATAGTAATCGCGGACGACAGAAATTTACTATATTGAACGATTCGACGAGACGCGGCGATTTCTCGAATAAATACGAAACTGACACAATGAACAATTTCAAACCGTTTTCGTAACCAATCTTTTCCGTTTTAAACTAATCGTCCCTGTTCGGGCGCCAAATCTGTAATGAATGTTAAGGTTAGGATTGCTCGTCGGTCAGGGTTCGTTTATAAAATTACCCAACAAACAATTACAGTCAAACGAAAAACATTTATTTAACTCAACAAAACGATAAATCTAAAATACAAATAAAAAGCGGAGAATTTAATATACAAAAAGCTCATCTACGCGGAGACGAGTATCGACAATAAAACGACGTGAACGTAAATTTACTTTAAACGACGATCGCGAATTCGACGACGTAGACGATTAGTTTAAAAGATAACAAAATACATTATTATCCAACGCGGATTTCGTACCAATTAACGCGGCAAGTTACACTAAATAAAACGTTATTAAACGACGACGACGACTTGAAATCGTATCGGACGATTTCACGGAGGAACGAATTTCTACTTGTGAGGTAAAACCTCTTTTCTCTAATGCGGTAAAACCGCTTCGTGGTAAAACCACTACGTTCTCCTTTACCTATCTCGTCTGCGGTAAAACCGCTTGTGGTAAAACCACTTCATTCTCCTCGTGGTAAGACCACTTCGGAGAGACCCTCTCGCGGTAACACCGCTTCGAAAAGTGACGATCTTCGGCCGTACATTCAGGTCTTCGATTTTAGTCGCTATGGAGGGAGAAGGTCTCGGTGGGGAGACTCTCTCGCTCACGCGATTGGTCGACGGTGACGCTTGCGCGGTACGTGCGCGCTGTCGAAAGTCAGGTGCGTACACACAAATTTTCGACCCCAAAACATAAATAATTTCGGCGTCGACGATAAAATAAATAAATATTATTCGAATTTAATTGCACTTCGTCACAAATTGTTTTAGTGTTTTTAACTAAAATTCTTCTATATAAATACATTAGTTGAAAAAATCAATTAAATATAGGTATATTAAAAAATTTAACTAATTTCAGAACAATTTTAGTTATTAAATTTTATTAAAAATCTAGTTTTTTAAAATTTTCCAATCAAATTCATTTAAAATTCAAATTATACAAAATTTCAAATGAAAATCTCTTCAAGTTCATTTAATTATGAAAATCGTAAACGCAACTCTTATAAAATTGAATTAATTTTGAAATATTTGAGTAAAATTAGATTTCAAGAATATGTATATAGAATTAGAAAACAACCAATTTTCCAGGATTTCGATCAAAATTCCCTGACTTTTTCAGGTTTTTTTTTTGGATTTTTATTTAATTCCTTTACATTTCGAGGTTTTTCTAGTTGCTTGAAAACCCTGTTACTTAATGCAAAAAATACCTGGCAACGTTTTGTTGCATAATAGAAATAATTAAGCACTACAGTTCCCATGAAAAATAATTTTATTTTTTTCAAAATTAATGCAAAAAACACCCTTGGACATCATATAATTCATTTTTTTGTAGAACTACCCCTTTCTAAATTTACGATTTCAATTCTAAATTTCACTCTGGTACAATTAACGCTAATTATCAATATTTATCTATTTGTTTAGGAAAATGATAATCTATTATGTCAAAGGGAACTGCTCCTATTAACCATCATGTCTGCTATCTGCGCGATATGATAATCTTCCTCTCAGCAGATATGATATATATACACACACACAAATATATATATATATACTGGAGTGTATATTATATCCCACACTATATATACGTATATGTGGATGTCCACATGAAAAGGGTCCATTTTTTCGGTTCTAGTTTTCGAGTTATTTGCAATTTAATACTTTTTTAAGGAAAACCTTAGTTTTTTTAAATTTTCTATTATCAATCTACATGTTTTGACAAGTCGAATCATGAGGTTTTCATTAATTTATCGTTTATTTAAGTGTTCAACTTTATTGGTTCTTTAGAAAAAGAAAAGGGCCCATTTTGTCGGTCATTTGCAAAAATATTCCGTATTTTTGAAATCGAGGGTCAAAAAAATTAAAACCTCTTGATTTGTCATCTTTAAAGTACCCCGAACTCAAAACAATTATTATCTGAATAACTTCCGAGAAGAACCAGAGATATTACTGTTAGAGTCATTGATTACGTAGTCATAGATGTAAAAAATGTCGATATTTCGTCAAAATTTCATAATAAAACATGTTAAAAATTTTTTAATAAGTTTAATTTCTATTCTTAACCTTCAAATGACACAATAAAATTGTTCCCAATCATTAATCTTGTACAAAAATGGTTTATTAATAAGAAAATCGCCTTTTTAGAAAAGGGACCATTTTGTCGGTTTTTCGTATTTTTAAACAGAAAGGGGACGTGAGGTGATTTTAAAAATTTTAAACCTATTGGTTTTTCATCTTTAAGGTACCCTGGACTGAAAACAATTATTATCTGAATAACTTCTCAAAAGAACCAGAAATATCACAATTAATAGGTATCACAATCTTTAATTCCGTTTTTCTCAAAATGAGGTATTTGTCACTATAAACTTTGAAATTCTGTAACTCATCGAATTTTTGACCAAAAAAGTTGTATGACCACTCAAAATTTTCGTAATTTTGCAAGGAATTCGACCATATCGATAAGTCCAATAGTGCCAAAATGGGCCCTTTTCATGTGGACGTCCACATATACACCTACATATCTCTGATCTGAGGTACATGTTTAATTATACGCAACAGATATGACAGAAAATGCATCCAAGACATCACAGAGAGTATACTCCATCCGCTTTAACTCTTAATTACAGAGGCTAGCGCCACAAACGCTGCTGATTTGAACGCGAGTCGATTGCACGCAATTCTATTGTATGTTAAACCTCTAATTGCCCGATTGGACACTGTCCAGGACCATTGAACGTCAAGTTTCGAATTTTATACACAAAAAAAAATGACTGAAATCCGTATATCTCACTATAAATATTAACTTGCACAGAAAATTTTCATTTTCAACATTACATACTGTATAAAATGGATTCAAATAGCCTTTAATTAATTGAGGATTAAAATAATTCTTTCGAAATTAATCCAAAAATGGATTATTTTAATCTCTCCGAGTGTAAATAATACCTACAATGATTTTCAATACCTCAACTACAATATGGGACATTCTTCACAATATTTTCATTCAAAAATTTGATTTCGTTATGGAATACTTTTTTTTCGATTCTGCATCGAAAAAAAAAGAAATAACGTATTTTTTTATTTTGTGATTTGATGAAAATTACGGAAATATTATTAATTATTGAAATTTAATGTTTTCGAAAACGTTTTTCTCCCTCAATATTATTTAAGTCATAGAAAATAATGTACCACATGAAATTTGTCGGAAACAAGAACTTTTCAAATATGCAGTTATTAATAACGAATTTTCAAAGGGAATAGCTAAAAACTTTTCTAAATTATTTAATTGTTATACAGATAAAAGAAAAATATAATATTACAAAATTTTATAACAAAATATTTTGACAAAATCACCAAATGGCTTATTCACCCCACTCTACCCTATTTATTGTTTTTCCGATACAGAATCGAAAAAAATTATTCTAACGAAATCAAATTTTTGAATGAAAAAAAAACAGTTTTAATTTTTTCAAATATATATATATATTTTTTTTATTTAAAAGTTATTAATGAAAAATATTCAAAAAAGTGCGTCATTGATGGACTTCTTGGCATGGATGGTAGAAAATAAAAAATTAAAACTATTAAATTCTGCATATTCATAACTATAGCGCATATCAGAGGATTTTAAAACTTTTGATTTTAAATATTTTTGTCGAAAGATGTTGACCATTTTTTCAATTTTGCAAAATATTATTTAGGAAAATAATAATTGAATAATTGTGAAAATTTAAAAATAATTTATTAGGTTTTTAAATAATAATTTAATTCTTTTAAAGATTTTTATTGAATTTTTTAAAAATAATATTGAATTCTCGTGAAAAATTTTATTATTTGCGGGAAAATAATTGAATAATTAAAAAGAAATATAAAGAAAGAATTAAAGGATTTATCAATTTTTTAAAACAAATACAAATTCTATTTATGAGAAGAATTTTAATTAAATTTTTTATTAATTAATTGAATTCTCATGGAACAGTTTATTATTTATTATAAAAAAATTTAATACTAGCGAAAAATTTTATCTATAGAATCTTTTCTTTCTGAAATCTTATTAGAATTGTACAGATATTGAAAATTATTGATTTTCCAAAAGTTTTTGAGAATAATTAAATAGTTTTAAAGAAATTTAATACAATTTTTAGAAATAAAGAAAAAAGTATCTTTTAGTGTCAAAAATCTAAAAAATTATCCCAGGCTTCGCACTCCATTATGAGTTTAAAAAAGTAGGAAAAAGTAGCATTGATAACAAAAAAATAGGAAATAGTAGCCTCAATGACAAAAAAAAAAATTAAGGAATTTCATTAAAAAAAATTTTAAAAATTGAATTTTCAAAGTATTTTAATTTAATTAATTGATAAATAATTAAATTTTAGAAGGAGTCATATTCTAAATGTATTTACGTTTTTTAGTGCGAAGATTAATAATTAAGATTTTTATTACTTAATTTAAAAAAAATACACACTTCAATGTTTTTAATAAAATTGAATTTTCGCAGTTTTTTTTGAAAATTTTGAAAATATGATTCAATAATTTATATGTCTACTATTTGAATAAAATTTCCAAAAAGTATTCAATTATTTTCTAAAAGAATGAAAATTTCAGAGGAATTGAATTTTTAAAAACAGAGTTTATCTAAACTTTTTTTTAAAAAGCAATTATTTGAAACTTTTTATATAAAATCCTCGCAATAATTCAATTACTTTCATAAATAATAAAACTCATTACAGAAATGGAATTACGTTTAATACAATTTCAATCAATTTCGTCGAAAAATGCAATTATTTTTAAACATTTGATTAAATTTTGTCTAAGAAATTCAATTATTTTCATAAATTTCTATAAAATTAAAAAAAAATTCTAATATTTTCAAAAGTAATACAATTTTCCGCTGAAATTCAATTGTTTAACTTTTTTTTAAATTTTCCGAAATTTCAATTATCTTTATAAATAATTAAATTGTTCTCTACAATTCAATTATTTTCAAAAATTTTAATAAAATTCTTCGCAAAAATTTAATTATTTTCATAAATATGTAATAACATTCTTTTGAAGGATTCAATTAGTTTTATAAATAGTAAAATTCTTTGCAGAAATTCAATTATTATCAATAAATTTTAATGAAATCGAATTAATCAAATTTTCAATTATAATTATGAACAGACAAGATTTTTTTTTGAAAATTAAAACAGTTTTTGGTTTATAATTAAATTATTTTCCAAATTGTAGATTTATGTTCGAAATGAACTAAATAAAAATTTGATGAGAAAATAAAACCGGGAAAAACGGTGAATTTAAGGGTTAAACACAATTTATAATGAGTCACTATTGATAGAGTAAATGTCGGTAAAATTATTTTCTATTATCTTATTGGCGGTCGTTTTTCATTAACGATTTTAGTTTTTAACACTGTTTTTAAATGGAAATGTGAAAACTAAAAATCTAAATTTGACTATTTGTTCAGAAAAGTAGCTTTTAGTAGAAGAGTGCGAAGCATTTCCAAATAATAGCAAATTGCAAAAAAAAGTAGTAAATAGTACTGGTTTTAATAGATGAGTGCGAAGCCTGAATAATGTTTATGTCATCAATACTGAAGAGCACGAAATATTCCTTTTAAAATTCTGGAATATTTAATTGATTCAAATAGTAATATTTCTAACGATCCTTTATTTAAAAAAATAACTGATCATTAGAATAGTGGTGAGGGGCAAGGGGATGTTCCCATTACCTAAACTTTCTCTAAACTTTCCTAGTTTTACCTTTTTGACATTGTTTATCTGTAAACAAAATCACAGATTTTTCTCTCATTTCCTTCATACTTTTTTTCTAACATTTATCTAAGCTCCCATAAGAGCCTATGTTAAATTGCAAATTTATTTTATTTTTTTTTAAAGAAAAAAATATGTGGTAAAAAATTCTGAAAAAATCACATGTTTCTAAAATAATCTAAAGAACAAACTGTTAAATTTTTATAAGTTTCTCTCATTTCCTTGATTTACAGGTGACAATCCCTAAGTATACAATATTTTTAAATGCAAGCCAAGATGGTATTCTTAAAATCAGAATTACATTTTTTCGGTGTACTGAAAAGCTGTCAATATTTATAATAAAAAATGCGCTTTGTGCTAAGTTAAACTATATGCGATTTTTAACTGATTCGAATTTAGAGAGTACTTTTAGCCTGATACTAAAAGTATAGCATCAATTGTTTTTTTTATAAATTATAAAACAATAAAATTGTTTCCTGTTGTTTGCACCTACTACACACACGGCATCACTGAATATATTGATGTTTAGAAGCTTTTGAAAGTATTCGCAATTATTGATGCAAGACTCGCTTCAGCCGAGCGCTTTTCTTGTAGCCAATCTCTTTATAGAGGAGTAATTAAATCAATAAGTCAACCAGTCTCGAGCAGTCCACGCTTCTAAGCGCACAAAAACGTTTCGAAAGATGCTTGATTCAAAAAGCTTTGTTTTCAATCAATTAACGAGAACTGAGAGAAAAAGAGAAAGAGAGATTATAATTATGACCCTTTTAACATTTAAGTTCCACTCGACTGAATACGATTTGTTATTTATTTTCAACATCACAAAGCAATTACTCTTTATAAAAGTGAAAATACTATTTATTCTTTACGTAACTATAAGAGTTGAAAAAACCTTTTTCCTTATATTCTCAGTTAAGTATGCTGAGAATCAAAAATTTTCTTTTCTTTTACTGTTGCACGTTGAGCGATTTTCGATCAGTAAATTCTCGACAAAGTCAATCATATCGTCGAAATAACGATAAAAAAATATTGGATTTTTTATTTTCGTCTCACTTTCTTTTTTACAAAAGAGACGAAACAACAATAATGATGTCTCCGGGGTATCAACAAATTTCTTCTTATAAAATTCCATGATTTCCAGATGATAAATGATAAAATTTCCATGAAACATTCAAAGAAAATTTTTGTCTCTTAAGTCTTTTTCGACTTTTCTTCCAAACATTGCAACAGAATACCACAATTTTTAGTAAACAAAATGCAACTTATTTTGATTTTTGTAATGCGAAAAATAACTATAAACAAATCTTTCAAAAATTGTTTTTGAATAGTTTAAAATCTTGTAAAATTTAATTGAAAATATGTCATTTATTTTGTTACAGTTAAGTATTTTGTATTTAGTAAGAAAGTTAAGTATTTTGTTACAGTTTTAAAAAATCTAATTTTGAGGAATTTTAATTGCAAATTTTGAAAATAATTTATTTATCAAAAATTATAATGAAAAATCTTTAAAGGTAAATTTAAAAAGAAAAAGCTTCTAATGTTTTAAAATCTAATATTTTTAATTACATATTTTCCAAAATAATTACATTTTTGAATTACTATTAACATTTTGAAGAAAAAGCAATTATGTTCAATAATAAAGTCAAAAATAAACTCACACTGAAAATGAGAAAAAAGATTAGTTTCGAACCTAAAGAAAATCTAAAAATCGAACCTTAAGAAACGGTATTTAAAACTAAATACTCTTGTAATACAAAACCGAACCTAAAACAAGTAATCATTCCTGTAAAATAAGATCCAATCGTAAACAACAAACAAAAATCTAAAACAAAAACACTTTAAAAATAATCAGTCTTTTAATGGACATCCATAATCAGAAATGAAACCAATATTTAAACTAATATAAGTTGTTCCTACCAAAACTGACTTTAAAAACAAAATATATTTTTCACTCTGAAATATTCTCTTTTTTTTAACAAGAAGAAAAAACTTTCATAAAAAAAAGTGAAATCAAGAAAATATTTGTTTAAGAAAATTTCCAAAAAGATATAATCCGAAATATATTGAAAAGAGACAACCAATCGAATGTCGTTTATATTTTTTCTCCAAATTGCATACGATTTCTAAGATCTTGCTATTCGCAAAGCACATTTTTCTGTCTGGTCCCTTTCCTATCGGACCGTGGATCGTGCGCTATCGGTCGTGAGACTCGATAAACTTGTCACGCTCAATTTGCTGCATCGATCAGCCGCGTCGTAAAGCTGAAGAGCAATTCTGTACGAGATGCTGTTCAACTGTCTCTCAGACCAACGATAAAATTGTCTCTAATGCACTATAAAACGTGCGTACAATGGCCTTGTAATAAGGCAAATCATTGACAGTCGTGTATTTAGAAACAAATCTAGATCATCTTTTATACCCAAAATTACCAAAAACTCATTAAATTTTTTTCATGATTCTTCTAAAAGTGACATTTTTGATGTTTCGATTAATTTTTGCAAAATCTACTCTTTAATTAATTATTATCAATTTCCGTAGTGAAAATTTAGCACATTTTTATAAGAAAACTAAATTTTTATGGTTTTTTTCAAAGTTTCACAGAGTGTATATTAACCGGATATTAACCGGGATTTTTATACAAAACCGGGAATTCTTTCACCAAAAATAAAAAAAGTTTTATTATTTTAATTTGTTTTTAAAAAAATTACTTTTTATTTCAATTTTTATAGACATTTATGCCTTTCTCTAACTTTGAATTAGTTAAAAAAAATTAATTTGATAGTAAAAGTCAGGCACTAATTCAAACAGATTATGTAAATAAATTTAAAAAAATTATGGACTTAATCGAAATATTGTGAAATTCGACTGAAAATATGTAATTGAATTTGTTAAAGAATTTCTTTAGAAACTTTTTAACAAATAAAATTTTCAAAGTATTTTAATTTAATAATTAATAATTCGATTTTATAGTCACATTTTAATGAATTCATGTTTCTTAGTGCAAAGATTAAAAATTAAAATTTTTATTAGTTAATTTAAAATAAACGATATGCACTTCAAATTTTTTATTAAAATTGAATTCTCGCAATTTTTTTTAAATTCTGAAAAATAAAATTGTTGAAACTTTTCAATTCCATTGTTTCAAGATAATTTAATTTTTCTAAACAAGTAATTGAAAATTTTTGAATTAATTGAAATTTCTTTACATTTTTTTGAAAAATAATTTAATTCTTTGAAAGAATTTTCATTAAAATTTTTCGAAAATAATCAAGGGAAGTTAATGACCGTAATTATAATTTTATTTTTAAAATATAAAATCCCTCTTAAAGTTTTAAATCAATTTTTTGCTTCTAAAAATTATATTATTCTATTATTATTATTCAATAGTTATAATTATTGAACTTCTCTTAAATTTTTATAATTTCAAATTTCTGAATGCTCAAATGAATGATATTTATCATTTCTTAGGCAAATTTAATGTTCATCACTTTTTAAGTAAATAATTAATTATCACTGCTTTTTTTCAAAATTGTAATAAAATTCTTCACAGGAATTAAATTATTTTCATAAATAATATCATTCTTTAGAAGGATTTCAATTATTTTTGTACATAAGAAAAATTCATTGCTGAAATTCAATTATTATCAATAGAATTGTAATAAACTTGAAAAAGAAAATTTCCAATTATAATTATAAAAAGACAAGATTTTTTTTAAAAATTGAAAAAATTATTTTCCAAATTTTCAATTAAAATTATTATTTATTTATGTTCGAAATCAAATTTAAATTTAAATTTTATGAGAAAAGAAAACCGGGAAAAAATTAGGCCATAACCGGAAAATAACCGGGAATTTTGTTGAATGAAAATAGTAGACAATGTTTTTTCTATCATTATGTGCATTTAAAAAATTTTTAGAACTCACTTTTAGTTTTGATAAAAATGTTTTATCTTTGTCTTCAGTTTTAGGTTAAAATTACTTCACAATGATTACTGATATTTTATGTACATTAAAAATATCTTAAACAAAATATTAATGCACATTAAAATAAACTCGAGAATCTGACGTTTAATTTTCCTATATTGTATCTATAAAATGGAGAAAAATTATTGCTGTTATAAATACTCGAAATTTACATTTTGCTTCGAGTAAAAATTCAATTTCATCTCCGAAGCCTTCGTTTTTAATAAATAACTGAATGTAGAAGTAAGTTTAAGAGAATATTTCGATGGTAGTATAAAATGAGGCTGTGAGATTTGTATATTTTACTAAAAAAAACTTATTTTAATTGTGACCTAATGTAAGTAAATGTGAAAAAAAATTTATTTTTCATCTCCGAAGCATTTTCCTTGAAATATGCGAGTTTTGCTTTTATTTTTAGTATTTTGCGTTGCTTTGAAAAAATTAACCCAAATTACCATTAAAGCAAAATACTTTAAATAAATTTATATTCCAATCGAACTGAATATATTTCGTATTAAAATATGCAAATTATTAATTTTTAAGCAGTGTAATTTTATTTTCCATTTCGTGATCACGATATTAGCGTGGATTTTTAAAAGAAAAACTCTCGAATTAAATAAAATTAATCTAATGGCTCAACAATAATCTTCTTCAAAAGGAGAAAAACTTAAATATTTTTAAGAATTAATTTTGCGCAACCTAAAACTCTTACTCTTCGGACAAAATGAAAATTCGGTTACAATCATTTTATATCTCAATTTGATAAAAAAAAATGTTGGTAAAGAAATAAAAGTAGAAGTTGGTAGTTTTTGTGTTTTTTTAATTCGTCATACATATAAAAGAAACAATATATAAAACTCGAGTTTATTTCTACCTGCGTAAACTGTAATCTTATCAACCATTACTTGGGCCATGTGTTACGAGTCGAAAGTGCATTTCCTCGTAAATTTACGAAATTTACTTCAATTCCCGTACTGCGTCGCTATGACTAGTACTAATTTTCAAACTTCCGAATCCGTTAAACTAAATAGAGTTGTCATATTCTCTCACGTCGCGCTTACCTCCGGCTATAAATAACAAATAATGACAAAAATTCCATTCAAATTTGCATTTGCAATGATTTAAAAAAAAAATAATTAAATTCTGAATTCACCAGTTTCATATTTTATTTTTTCGAACTTCATGTTTTCCTATTATATTAAACAGCGAAATCATTTTGTGTGAACATTTTTCAAATGTTCACACAAAATGAATTTATAACTTATAATGATCAAGTTTGACTACTCAATTATTACTTTGACATTAAATAAAACTATTTAGCTTTAAGTTACAATAAGAATTTTACTTATATCAATGCCGAATTAAATTTCTTTAAAGAAGTAAAAGAAAGTATCATGTCGAGTATCAAACCATAGGGGGGTAAAAATACTAAAAAAATTAAATTTGCAGGATTCACAATAAGTCATGGATTTCTGGAAGAATTTTAGTTAAAAACACAAAAAAACATTTTTAGAGAAGTTACTAATGTTTGCAAAAATTCAAGTTGGTTCCAAAATTTAAAAAAAATTATGTCAAAATTCAATCATCCTTAAAGATAATTAAATTATTCCCCAATAACTAATTACAATTTTTTTTATAGATTTTTGGCCATAGTTCAATAATTTTCATAAATAATAACATTTTTTACAGAGATTCAATTATTTTCATGAATAATAAAATGAATAGTAAAATTTCAATTATTTAAAATACAATTTTAACGTAATTCCTGGAAGAATGTAATATTCTTAACAATTTTTTTAAAATTTGTCGAAAAAAATTCAATTATTTAAAAAGTTGTTGATAAAATACATTATGAGAATTCAATTTCGTGAATCATTCATTTTTTCAATAACTTTTTCATTTTTATTTAAATAATTGAATTCTGGTCCAATTTTCTAATAAAAATTAATTTAAACATGAATTTCAGTGACAATTTTTGATAATAATTGATAATCATTCAATATTCATTTCTTTCGACCAATTTTAAAATAATTTTGTAAGTTAATTCTATTTCTCCAAGAATTTACTTTAAATTGTATTAAAAATAATTGAAATGCTGTAAAGAATTTTATTATTTATAAAAATAATCGAATTCTTATTACTAATTTTATTACAATTTTTTTTAATAATTGAATTCTTAACTTATGAAAATATTTAAATTTCAGCGAAGAATTTCATTATTAATGAAATGTATAATTGAATTCTTTAAAAAAAAGTGATTGAAAATAATTACATTTTTCTAGTAATTCGTTTAAAATTGTAGTAACAGAGATTTAATTCTTTTCATGAATATAATAGCACTCATCATAATAAATTTAAATTATTTTTAATACAATTTTAACCCAATTCCTCGAAAAATGTAAGTATTCTTGATAATTATATTAAAATTCGTCGAAAAAATCCAATTATTCAAAAATTTATCGATAAAATGCTTTATGAGAAATTAATTTTGACAAACATTCATTTGTTCAATAATTTTTCTATTTTTGTATACAAATCATTGAATTCTAGTCGAATTTTCTAATCAAAATTGATTTAAAAATTAATTTCAGTTAAACTTTCATAATTGTATTTTGAAAAAATTTAATTAATTTTTGTTGTAATTATTTTAAGTTTTAATTTTTAAATATGTAAATGAAGAATTTCCAAGTAAATCAAACCATCGTAAAATTAAATTGTAAAGAAATGGATTGGAAAATTCTCTAGGAACTTTCTAAAAAAATTATTAAAAATTATTAATAATTGTTTTTTAACTTTTTTTCTTAGAACTTTAATAAAATTTTGAAAATTTAATTACATCATTCGAAGAATTTATTTATTTAATGTATATGCAGGCTCAAGGGATCTTTAAAAATAATTAATAAATATTTTAAATCCTAGGAAACATTTTATTTTTTATGATAATAATTGAATTCTTACAACAAGTTTTATTTCATTTTTTTAAATAAAAGAATTGATGTGAACAATTGTGTTACTTATACAAAAATAATTAAATTTTTGCGAAGGATTTTATAAAAATATTTGTGAGTAATTTAACTTTTTTTGAAAAATTTTATGGAAGTTTAAATTATTTGAAAACATGAAGGTAGCGATCACTTCTAGTCGAAGACTCGGAGTGCTCGATATCTTCATGTTTTACAATAATATTCTTAAAAGATGTTGAATTTCAAAAGGTTTAAGTTTGACTTTTTTAAGAAATCTTAATTCCTATCAAAAAATAATAATAATGAAATATTTATTTTAGAGTGAATCAAAATATTCTTTTAGTCAAAGAAAAACACAAAATTAATTTTCTGTGACAACCCTGTTAAATATTCTCCTATGAATTTAAAATACTTTAAAATGAAAATATTTCGCTTCAAATGGAAAGTTTTAAATTTAAGAATGGACCTGTTCATCTCATTCAACTTCTCGGAGGATTTTCGTCTGTATATTTCGAGCGAGTCGAGAATATCTGGGTTCTTTATTACTTAAAGTGAACCTTAGATTTATAGTGAAAAAAGAAAAATGTCAAAGAGAGCTCTGAATTCTCACAGGTCAGTGGCACATCTCAAATCATTTTAAGAGACTATTACTTAGAAAACTGACAAGCTAAAAAAAGATTGTTTTTTAAAGAATATATATTATATATTTGTTGAACATATAAATCCCCGAAGAGTTTTATGTCAAATTGTTTTAAAATCTATTAGTATATTTATTTTAACACTCCACACCCTGTTGGAAAAGTTTCTCTAATTTCTGTCACTTTTGAAGAAATATCAATAAAAATTCACTGTTAGCTTAAAAAATATCAAATTGCAACGAATTGATACCTGAAATGTGGATTAAATCACAAATTTCCCAGAATTTTTTTGCATCAACAGGGTTGCCACGCTTTTGCTCTTTTCAAATTCCCTGACTTTTCCTAGTTATTCAGGTCTTCATGTTTTTTCAAAATAATTTGTCAAAATTCAACTATTTTCAATGTCTACTATTTCAAAAAAATTTAACAAAAGTATTCAATTATTTAAAAATAAATTTTAATAAAATTCGTCTCGAGAATTTAATTATTTTCAAAAGTAATATAATTCTTTGCAAAATCCAATTATGTTCGAAACTTTATAAAAATTCTCGTCAATTTTTAATTACTTTTGTAAATAATAAAATTTTTCTCCAACATTCAAACATTTCTGAAATATTTTAATAAAATTTTTGGCAGAATTTCAATTATTTTCAATGTTTTTACAATTTATGTCAAATTTCTCCAAAAATGAAATCGTTTCTACAAAATTATTATTGAAATTTGTCAAGAGAATTCAGTTGTTTAAAAAATTGTTGATAAAATTCTTGATGAAAATTCAATTTTAAGGAACATTCAATTATTTAATAAAGTATTTGTTTTTATAGTCGAAAAATTCAATCATTAAACAAAAATTTTTATAATATTCCACACAAACATGTAATTATTTTTACAAATAATAAAAATTTCAAAAAATCACTGCAGAACTTCAATTATTTTTAATACAATTTTAATCGAATTTCTCAAGAAATATAAAATATTTTTAAAAAAAATTAATTCTCCCGAACTGTTTGTTAAAAGTAAAAAAAATTCAAACTTTCAAAGATTTTTATTTAAAACCTTTTGAAAATTTAATTATTTCTAAAAATTGAAATAATAATTGAATTCTCTTAACAAATTTTAATAAATTTTTTGGAATAATTTCAGTTTTCGAGAAATTTAATGAAACGAATTTTATAAAATACATTAAAAATAATTGAAATTCTGCCAAGAATTTTATGGAAATTTTTCTAAATAATTGAATTTCGGAGAAAAATTGTATTATTTATAAAAATAATTAAAATTTTGACTAAAATTTTTGTACATTTTTTAACATAGTTTGATTTTTGCGAAGCATTCATTATACTTTTGAAAATAATTGAATTCTTGAGACTAATTTGATTTAAATTCGTTTTAAATAATTAAATTCTTTTGTGAAATTTTATTTAAATAGTAAACATTGAAAATAATGGTTTTTTAAAAAATTTTTTAAATAAATTAAATTTTTACAAAAAATTTCATTAAAAATATGTTGGAAAAACTTGAATTATCACAAATGAATTTCATGAAAGTTTTTGAAAACAATTTAATTCTTTCAAGAATAAATAAAAAAAAATTAAGTAATTGAATTTTTTAGAAAAATTTTACTACAATTTCTGTATCAAATCTTAGTTATTACATTTTTTTAAATATCTAGGTTTTTTAAAATTTCTAATCAAATTCATTAAAAATTTTTTTTATTATTATTATATTATTACTATTATTATTATTAATTTTCGTTTCATCCTTTATTTTTTTTATTAAAAATTAATTTAATTAACGAAGAATTATGTAGAATTAATTTTTTTTAAATATTTCACATTTCTTGAGAAATTCGATTGAAATTGTATTAAAAATAATTGAAGTTCTGCAATGATTTAAAATGATTTAAATTCATTTAAAATTGAAATTTTACAAATTTCAAATGAAAATCTCTTTAAGTTCATTTAATTAAATCGTAAATGCAACTCTTTTTAAATTGAATTAATTTTGAAATATTTAAGTAAAATTAGATT
Organism: Leptopilina myrica (nomen nudum); assembly: GCA_032872475.1. NCBI lineage: Eukaryota > Metazoa > Arthropoda > Insecta > Hymenoptera > Figitidae > Leptopilina > Leptopilina myrica (nomen nudum). The sequence goes on along the minus strand of CM065464.1, from coordinate 13,472,586 downwards.
TCAAGAATAAATACAATTAGAAAACAATAATTTTCCAGATTTTTTAATTTTTATAAAATTCCCTGATATTTCCAGGTTTTTCAGGTTTCCTGGTTGCGTGATAACCCTGATAAGTTTGATCAATTTTTGTACTCATTTTATAGTATCAATAAATCTGTAAATAAAAAAACAATTATTAAAAACAATTTTTCCAAAGATTTTAAATTGAGACACAAAACGAATATAAACGTTACTTCAGAACACTTTTGATTCGATTTTTGTCTCAATTTGATATTCTTAAAAAATCTGTAAATTAGTTAAATTATGTAAAAAAAATTTAATTTCAGGCAAAGAAAATTCTCTTTCTTTACAAAACTTTATATTTGCTTTATATATTTAACAATGTATATTTAATTGCATTTTTTATCTTTTGAATTATTTCTTTTTCGTTTAAATATAGACAACAAAATCGTCCTCTAAACAATAAAGCACTCAAGTTCATTAATGAATTGTCACATTGAACGTTATCATTAAGCGTCCAGAAATAAACTCCCAGTATTTTACTTTGAACAAACTATTTATTAATTTATATTTAAAGAAAACAGAAAAAATATTATTTTTTATAAACTTATATTTTTTACCTTTTATAAGAAAATAATTATTAATTACAATTTTAGTATTTTAACACTACTACTACTACTACTACTATTGTCATCTAGAATATAGAAAGTGTCTCTAAATTCAAATTTACATAAATGCAATTCTTCAAATTCAATATTTACCCTATTTATATACATAAATGTATGAAGATTACTTTTTTTTATTCCATTTATTTCTATTTTCATTTTTCATAAAATATTAGGAGCACACTTCTGATTCGCAAATCGCTCTTCGTTCAAAGTGACAAGAATGCACTTACCCAAGAGGAAGGAGAGTAACACTCTTATCTGTCCATTATCGTTCAGAGCTTGAGAGACACTTTCTTTGCCTACGTCATTTCTCATTCTAGAATATCAAATGGGTAGAGGTACAAGAAGAAAAATTCAAATACCCCTTTTTTGATTCTGAAAGAAATCCATCTTCAACCATATTCTTAAGAGAAGCAATTTAGTATCACTAAAAGGGGTAATATTTTCTATAATAATAATAATAATAATAATAATAATAATAATAATAATAATAATAATAATAATAATGTAAGGGTTTAGTTAAACGCCTTACTTCTAAAAAATTAAAATTAAATTATTACATAATTTAATTAAAATACAACATTATAATATTTATAATATTAATATAATTAATATAAATATTATAATTCCCAAAGAAACCTGTCATACCTTAATTTACCCCTGTAAAAGGAAAACCCAAAACACAACAAAATCGAGAATTCAATAATAATTCCGAAATAAAATAAGAGATGTCAATAATAATTGTAATTAATATTGACCTCTCTCAAATATGACATTGCGTACGAATGTTATAAATAATCGAGTCGCGATGATTAATAATGTAAATTATATGTAAACTTCGTATCGTACAAAATAATTCCAATACATCCGTTTTTTATTCATTACATTATACTATTAGCGTAGGGAAATCTTATGTATTTAGTTTAGATTATTTTTTAAATAAATTGTTAATAAATAAAAATTTAATAATGTCTTAAAATTATTTACAAACCTTGGGTTCCTGAATTTAAATATAAATAAATAGTTAAAAATAAGGCTCATAAGAAACGAACCGTTACAATAATAATAATAACTTCTCGCTGTATGAAAATTCAAAGAAAAAAAAGCATTCATTTATCGAAAAAGAAATATTTGAAAGTTCCAAATAACGTAAACATATTACAGACAGAAGACTACTTGAAGAGTAAAATATTATTTCTGTGAAGTACTCTAATTAAAATTATTTAAATTTACAGCCGGCTGATAAAAAAAAAGTTTATTGTTATATTTTTAAAAGTGGGATAATCGGATTAATACTGAAATGAAATTTTAATTAACTAGGGTCAACTCTTTTTTCACTAAAAAAAATTCTCCTGTTTGTACAATTATTATTTTCCCAACTTAATGCTAATTAAAAAAGAAAGAAACTAAAAAAAAATGTATTTCATTCTCGTATAAAACACTGATTTCGAGTAAAAATTGAATAAAATATTCGCAGATTCAATATAATGAGGAAATAAGAAGAGAAATCTAATAAAGAAGATAATAAATGAAGAGCAATTTCTAGTGAATTATTTCATTGTAAAGTTCCTTAAAATTCCCGTCTTTTATACATATATATTTTATCACCAAGCTAGCACATTTCTGGAACAGACCTCGATTTAGGAAGCAGATGGTTGCGAAAGGTTCATTATCAATAGCGAAGATTATATGCGAATGACGTTTAATTTGAGAGTTCCGCCCCCCTAATTAGGGACTTTGATCAAATACATATAAATGCTAATGTAACGTTTCTTTTTTTTTAAGACACGAAACATATAAATTGCATATTTTTATTTATATAAAAGTATCATATATAAATTTTTTTCCCTCTAATCGAGGTAGACACTAAAAATTTCAAAAGTACATAAATCACATTGAATTTAATCGCTTTATACATATATATATAATAATTGTGCATTGAAAAGGGGAAATTAAACGTCCAACATTTCTCGATTAATGAATTGTAATTTCAACATTTTCATAACATATTATTCTCAAGAGAGATTTCAAAATTGATATTTTTCTTGGTAACATATTTCTCACAGTTCTCCTCACTATTTAAACTATTTGAACATTAAAGACTTGTATAATTCTTCTTTTAATATTCGCACATGTGGTATAAATTCTTTATGTACAATCGAACATTTTATAAATACCAAATTTTTTATTACTAAAAAAATATTACGTAAAATTGAAATAATAAAAAGATTGCAATAATTTACGTGTGAATAAATAAATAAAGAAAACAATCTTTTGATTTTAAGGCGAGGAAAAAAGTTTAAGAAAACGGTTATAAATTTTTCAATATATTAGAGAAATTTTTAGTAGTTTTAGTGAATTTTTTACGTGCCTTTTCTGTAATACTAAATTAGTAAAATTTGACTGATTTTCAGTGACTCCATTCTCGCGATTTCAATAAGTGAAATTTAACTGAAAATTAGTTAAAAATCACTGAAATACCAGCAATTTTTAATTAATGAGCCAATTAAAAAATAATAAATTTTATATTTAATAGTTAATTTTTAATATGATTTACTTTGTAAATTTAAATCTGTTAAAAATAATTGATTTAAAAGCAAAAAATCAGTCAATAATATTGTCACTAAAATATAGTGGTTTGAAATTGATTCAAATTTGGAGATTAACAACAAATTCAAATAATTTTTTAATTGTCCAATCAGTGAAAATTTCAGCAATTTTTAACTAATTTCACTGATTAAAATCGCGAGTAAGTAAGTTTATTAATAAAAATGTTTTATTGACTGTTAAATTGTAATTAAACAATTCCACTAATAGTAATAATATAATTCTACTTAAAAACCCAAAGCATTAAATTTAAACTCAATCCCAATAATTTTTTTGTCTTTCATATTGTGTCCGCCATTTTCAATTTTGAAATTTTTACTTCATATTCGTAATCAGAGACCCCAAAAACCCCCAAGTGACAAGTTTCATATAAATCCCTATTATTTTTTTATTTTTTCGTCCGCCATATTGGTTCCGCCATTTTGAATTTTTGAAAACTACTATCATATTCGTAATCAGTGACTCCAAAAACCCCCGAAGAACAAGTTTTAAACGAATCTGATTAATTGTCTTTAATTATTTCGTCCGTCATAGTAGAAAATGTATCTTGACACTTTTTTATTTATTATTATTATTTTATTTATTTATTATAATTTTTTTACTTTTGTTTTTTTTAATTATCTGCTGGAAGAGTTTTACTAGAGCTAAGAATATGAAATTTTTAGTTATATGTATTAGTTTCAAAGTTATGATGACTTTAATGCATTTGTGGTACAGCGTATGTACTACTGATAATAACTTACTTTCCGTGTATAAAAATGCATCTTAAAATTGAATTTTTCTACATTTTATCAAAAAAGGAATTTTTATACTTTTTATCAAAGGTTTCAAAATAACTGAATAATTCTTATTGAATATTCTTTAAAAGAATTCAATTATTTTTACTTTAAATTAAACATTTAACCTCTTAGCAGTGTAGTCACAATAAGGTTTTTGTGCTACAAATGTACTCAATTTTTTTTTATTTCTTGATATCATTATTTTATGTACTTCGGATTTCTGAATCCGAATATTTGGTCAAAATTTAAAAATCAAAAATAGTCTATACTCTCAAGGATAAAAATTTAGTACAAAATGACTGTAATATAGACGGTTTCAGTCAAAATGGGTTGAAAGGAAGATTTCATTTTTAATTGTATCAGTTACTCTATTCTGTTGTATGTTTTCTTAATGTAAATAAATACTTAGGTAGTTGATTTAAATAAAAATTTAATCAAACTAATGTTTTCCATTTGGAAAAAGAATTTGGTTTATCAAATTGACCAAATTCTTTTTCAGTGAAGTAAACTTTTAGTTGAGCCATACAATTTTTTGGTTAATTGTGAAGCAACACATTTATTTGGTTAATTAAACAAACTTTGGTTGTATCAAATAAATTTCTCTTTGATGTAATGTATACAGTTGAAAGTAAAAGTAGTTTTTTCAAATTTGTTATATTGTGATAGTTTCTTCCTTTTTTGTACAATGATATTTAAATACTAAATAATTTATTTATTTATTATAATAAACGGGACATGCCCTCTCATACAAAAGTATTCCTAATACTAAAGGTTACATAATTTTGTAACATACAAGTAACTTAATTTTTCATTAAATAAGCTGACCCTACTACAATGGTTTCAGTATATTTTTACGTAGTAATATTGTAAATCTAATCAAATTATCATCGAAAGAGTCAATGCAATTAGGAAGTTCATTAGCTTCTCTACTAAGTCTATTAAATAATGAATAATATCCATAATTGGTTCTGTGATATGATTCTTGAAATAACGTATAGTTTCTAGTTCCTCAAGTAGGAATTGATAATCTAATCGATGCTAACAATGCTGAACAATCAATTTTGCCATTTAAAATTTTATATATAAATATCATGTCATTAAACAAAAATCTGGATGTGACTAACGGTATCTGCAGAAGAACACGTATGTTGCTATAATCATGGCTGTATCCGTCAAAGGGTATTCGAAGTTGTCTTACCATAAAACGAAAAAATCTATTTTGAACACGTTCTATTCGTACTCTAAATATTGTATAAAATGGTGCCCAAATTATAGAAGCATATTCTAATATTGGTAATACTAATGAGAAATAAGGTACCTTAAGCACAATTTCAGTATGAAAAAGTAATGCACTTCTCTAAACAAACCCCAAAGATTTTAACGCCTTAGAAATAGTTTCAGAAATGTGTTCATTAAATCTAAGATCATTACATAGTAGAAATGTGATATTTAATTTATTTGGATGCTATATATGTAAATGAAGCGTCTAAAAATTATTCAAAAACAATCAATTGTGCGGGACAGAGTTCTTTAATTGGAAGGAGTTTTCGTTTACTAGATAATTACGTGAGGCATGCAAGGGCGTTGTGGTGAAATGAGAGAAACCCGAAAGGGCGTTGAGAGGGTCAGGGATGACAGTCGCAATTAGCTTTATTAGGAACACGACCAAACTGACGTGGCGCCGGAGAAACCCCAATGTAACGGATCACTACCTTGTCTAAAAGGGACAAGATAAATGGAAACGGCTTCAGCGATAAAATAATTGCGCGTTATTAATAATATTTCTGATTAATGCTCTTTCGCTTTAATAATTAATCAGTACAATGCATTTTCACTTATAGACCAACCTTATTGTTGAAACGAGTGTTATTGAAATTCCCTTTCTTTTCTAGTTGAATGTTCCATTCTTCTTTATATTCTTTCGAATTTCTCTCTACACTTTAAAAAAAGGGAGTTAAATTTTAACTCCCAGGGGATTCTGTAAAAATCACACCCATTTGGGAGTTGAATCGAAGGGAGTGTGAGGTCCCTGATAAATTCTGATAGTTAATTCTCAGAAATATATTTGTAATGTAAATAAGGATAGGTTTGTATATAAATTTGTATCTTAGCGCGTTCTCTTGTAAATAGTTCTAAATAAATGATACATGTAAATGTATGTTAAAGATAGCAGAACGATCTCTTTTAAAGCGGTTTTTTAAAACTTTGTTTCCAAACGATAGAAACATTTTTTTTATTATGACTTAAAAATCAACAATTATAAAAGGTAAGGAAAAATTATTTTAAAAAATCCTTCTGATGTTGCCTACGCAACTCCTAATCTCTTAAGGCTGGGCCTGAAGGGGCCAATGTCATCCTCGACTTAATGAGTTTTTCTCCATTTTTTTTCATGGATCCAATCACTACACTTTTGAAAAACAATATCGTTTATCATTTTTTTTTATTATAAACTTTGAATTTCTACATATTAGGGGTAATTTTTTCTATTTAAAAACAGAGGGGGTGATAAAGTAATTTTGACATTGCTTTTAAAATGTTGAAAGAGAAATACATAAATTTCTTACTTTGTTTTGTAAAGCAATGTGGGGTTTTACCTTTAATATTATAAATATTATGTTGTAGAAGAAGTAAATAAATTTATCACTTTCTTTTGAAGAGAAATCTGTTATTCAATTTTTTTTACTTTAAACTTTGAAGTTAAGGGTAGTTTTCTCGATTTAAAAAAACAGAGAGTGATGGAGCATTTCTGACTTCAGATTCGTTTTCAACGGACAAAAATACAATAAGATATGTATGTCTGGTTCAAAAAACAGACCACTTTTTTGTGTGTGTGTCTGTGTAATATTCTTTTTTTTAAATTATTTTCAAGTCTAGACTTGCGTCTACTAACTCAGGAACGATTCAAATTGATTTTTGTCAAATAGAAATTTTGTTTTTGAGGAATAAAATAATCACTACCGCAATTAAAGGCAGTAATGTTCTTTTGACGGGAATAAAAAAAATATTGCCAAATACAAAAATTTGGAAAGGAGTTGAAGAATATTAACAAGAATGTATATATATTTTTTTAGCGAATTAACATTCTTCGAGAATAGAGAATTGTGACAAGAAATAGATTTAGATGAAAGTTAGACAGCAATTTAAAAGTAACTTACTTTTTTATTATGAATTCAGTATTGGTATACAGAGTGTATGAAAAATCTTTTTGGATTAAAGTGCTTACAGTTGAAAATCCAACTTTACTGGAATACTCGAAGTGATCAAGTTTCTATTGTTTTACTAAAAATACTTTTACTTTCAAATGTCTGTTGAACGGAAGGTTCTGTTTTGATGGTTTGTATTTTATTGCAGTGTGTGCATGTAATATGAGACGAGACAGTGTCAGCGATTTCTGGTAGCCTTGACATAGTGCACTCCAGAGCCCACAAGGGTTGAAGGAAGAGTTCGATGTTCTCTCAATGGAATATAGGTGATTGAAGATGAAAACAGAGGGAGAGAGGGGGGAGGGGATAGTGTAGTGAGCAGAGGGACAAAAAGTAGGAAAGTGACAGAGAGAGTGGATTTTCCAGTAGTCACGGATGATCGTTCTGGACATTTGAAAATCCAAGTGTGAGAACTAATTGCATGTATACGCAATGTTACGTAATGAGGCGAAATAAAAGTTGCCCGCTCACGTCTCTCGATTTGTACGAGAGTTACAAATATCTATATGTACGTGCACTTTCCAGAAGAAGTTGTTTTGCGAACTCGGTCAACTTTGTGGGATGATCGAAACAACTCTATTTTTTGGGGTCAAAGGTTAACGATCTTGGCCTCACTATTTCGAATTGCTGTGCAATTATGCCTTTCATTTTTGCACCATTACCACGCGATATTCTATAGGTTCGGTCGGTGTAATTGTAATCCTGTATATATAAGAGATGGACAAATCACATTCAAGTCCTACATATATATATATATATATATACAATTGAAAATTGCAACGCGCGAGAATCATTTGCTATTTTGAAATCAATCGAAACATTCATTCATTTCTTGAAAATTAATGAATGTTTCATTGTTGGCCGAAGCGAGTTGAAGATTTTTCTTGGTCATGATTCAATGTTGCTTTGCACTTCATATGTGCTCGTATATGGTATAATTATTAAAACATATTTTTTCCTTTAGTCAACTAATCGAAGTGAAAAAATCTTTATGTTAAAAGCAGTCATACAGTTTCTCTCAGGATGTGGGAAATTATGACGAAAAAAGAATCGAAAACGCTTTCAACACTTTGCAACACTTTTGATTCGTTTTTTTGTCTGAATCTGATATCATTAGAGAAACTGTGTGCATAGACAGTATAAACGAAGGAAATTAGTCATTTACATGAACGAGAAATATGAGAAATGAGCAATATTGAGAACTCATTAAATTTTAATTTATTAAGGAGTTACACCACTCTAGGATTTTCAAAAAATCGAAAATTTGTTTTTTTGCTTAAAGTACACTTTTAGGGTCCTAAAAACATTATTCGATTCATAGAATGGTGAAAAAATAATTTTTTTCCTTTCTAATTGACCTGAAATTTTAACTGTAGCTTTACAGTAATATAATCTAGAAAAATACGTACGATTTTTTTTATCATTGCAACTTTTTTTTAAAAAACAATTTAATGCTAAATTTGTGGGTCAAAAATTGAACATTTTTTTAAAAACTCCGCCATTTTGCGAAAAATTGAAATAAAGCTAAAAGCGTACGTACTTTTCAAACTAATCCTATGTATAGATTAAGACCCCATTATTGATTTTGATTCAGATATAACGAGTTTCACGAATTGCGATCGCCCGCAGAGGCCTTCTTAGAAAAGGTGGTTCCAAAAATTGCCTTAAAAGCCGTCATTTTGTATCTACATTTGAAAGTAATTTTTTTTATATATTTGAATATATGTTTAATAAAGCCCAAAAGAGAAAAATTCAATTATTTTCTCCATACTCCTAAAAAAAATTGTCAAAGTTAAGCCTTTTTTTAAGGCTCTAGAGTGGTATTACCCCTTAAAAATAAGTAAAAAAGGCAAGTTACTGATTCATTCTTTAAAACTGAAAAAGTAGAATTGAACTGATTTTCTGGGGGTCGAATAAGTAATTTCACTTCAGTTTCACTCAAAATTTATTTTCACTCCATTTTGACATCACATTCACTCAACTTTCACTTAAAATTTATTTTCACTTTACTTTTCACTTTACTTTTACTAAACATTTTTTTCACTCGTAATGTTTTTTGATCCCATTTTCAGTCCACTCTCACTTTCACTCGAAATTTATGTTTACCCCAATTTCACTTCACTTTCACTCAAAATTTATTTTTATTCCACTTTTATTACGCAAATTTTATTTTATTATATTTTTCTCCAATACAAAGTTAATGTCCACAACGTTGACCAAAGAATAAGTGTAGTGAAAATAAATTTTAAGTGAATGTGAAAGTGAAGATAGATTGAATAAAAATTTTGAGTGAAAGTGAAGTGAAAATAGTATTCAATAAAAAGTTTAAGTGAAAGTGGAGTGAGAATAAAGAGTAAAAAAATTAGGAGTGAAAGTGGAGTGTATGTGAAGTGAAAATAGAATCAACATTTTTTGGGTGAAAGTGGAGTCAAAATGAAGTGAAAGTGGACTCAAAGGGTATTGAAAATGGATTAAATAAAATGTTAAGTGAAAATGGATTAATTAAAAATGTCGAAAATTTTAATAAAATTCTTCTCAGAAACAATTAGTAAAATTTTGATCACATTATTTGACACAATATAATGATCTCAAAAAGTATTTGAAAATCTTTTGCGAGAATTCAGATATTTTCACAAATAATGAAATTCAAATATTTTCAATATTTATTCTTTAATTTAGTTATTATGATATACAAATTTATATATTTTAATCAAATTTCTCAAACTAATTCTATTATTTATAAAAAAAAATTAATAACACTCAAATAATATACATAATCAAATTTTCGCAGTCAATTATGTGAAATAAATTAAAGGAATTTTATTCAAAGAAAATTAATTATTTACATATTTTAGTAAAATTCATGAAAAAAATATATTATTTTCTAAAACGTTATTTACAGAAATATAAATTATTTTTAATAAATAATAAAATCATCGCAAAAATTTAATTATTTTCAATAAATTTTAACAAAAATTCTCTGTACGCATTGAATTATTTTTGAATGCAATTTTATTTTAATTCGTCGATAAAATTTAAAAGAATTAATTTTTTTTTAATTTTAATAAATTCTTCCTTATAGAAATTAAATTTTTTAATTATTTAAAATCTTTTAATTATTTTTTAAAATTTCTAAAAAACATTTCAAACTAATTTACTTATTTTCAAAAATTTAATAAAATTCAAAGCGAAAATTCCAATAATATTATGAATGTATTAAAGTTTCTAACTCATATTTAAAAATTTTTATTTTAATTCTATCTTAATTAAGTTATTCGAAATATGTGAGTTATTGTTCTTTTAAGTTTCCATGAAATGAAAAAAATCAATTACTTTTCACAAATTATAAAACTTTTCTTAGAAATTTAATTAATTTTAAACAATTTATTGAAATTCGTTTCAACAACTTCATATTTTCATAAATAATAAAATTTGTTTGAGGAATTCAACTATTTTTATAAATAATAAAATTCGTTGCTAGACTTTAATAATTTTTAAAAATGATAAAATTCTTAACAGAATTTGAATTAATTTGAAACCAGTTTGAAATAAGTTCCTCGAAAAATGTTATATTATTTTCTACAGTTTTATTAACATTCTTCGAAAGAAATGAATTATTTTCAAAAATTTTGATAAAATTCTTTTTTAGTATTAAATTTTAAGAAAGAATTAGTTATTGTATTAATAATTTATTTTTGTATTTAAATAATTGAATTCTCGTATAATTTTTTAATAATAATTGATTTAAAAATTAATCAGAATTACAATGTTATATTATGATATAATTGAATTTTAAGTGCCTTTCTAATAAGAATTTTTATCGCAATTGTCAAAATTCCAAAAAAGTTCCTGTCAAATAAAACTTATGTCAGTTGATTTTTATGACTAATCAGCTTTATGTTATAAATAATTCTTTGGCCAAATAAAGTTTATGTCAAATGTACGTTACCCCAAGTAATTTTTAAATCAAACGGGAAATATGTTAAATGATTTTTGGTCAATTTTTTATGTCAAATAAACTTTATGTTAAAGAATTACAATGCAAAATAAGATTGTTGTAAAATTAATTTTCGTCCCATGATCTAACAGTCAGACGCTGTTAAAATATTGGCACTAAATGTAAATGATTCTTCAAACCACTTGAAAAGTACTTTTTGTACAATAATGACAAAAAAGTAAATGATCATTGAATATATTCCCGCGTTCATGAATAATATTACAATCAATATTGAAAGCGCAAAATCTCAGTTGAATAAATGAAGTTAGATGCTAATGGATTCCACGATATCTAAGAAAATTTCATAATTTCACAATGAAGCAAAGTGAATGCGCAACATTTTAGTCATTAAGAAAAGTCAAAAGTCGGTCGACTGCAGGCAGTGGAGTTACAAAAGGCACCATAAAACTCAAGATTTCTTTCATTAAACTAGACCTAATTTTATAAGCAAACTTCCGAATAGTGTTGAAAGGCAGAAGAAAAATTTCAACATGTTTCTTTTTTATTAACGAAGAAAATAAATATTAATTACTACATGAGAAAAAAAAGTAATAAAATAGCAACGATGTCTTAACTACTAGATGATTGAATTACTATTATGACTTATACGACCAATAATGACTAGACTCACAAGATTAATAATTTTATATTTTATATACAAATTACGTCTTTTCAGCAAATGTAGCAAATGTTTACAAGATTATATTAAGAAATCACTGTGGCAGCATCCAGATAACAAAACAATCATGACACAGGTTCGTTATCTTTAGAGCCAAATTTAATAGCCTCACGTCGAAAGTGCCTGGAGTTCAAAATTCATATTACAATATTTCGCGAGGAGGTTCGTCCATGATGGAATGGCATACAAAACAGAATGCACCTAGATCGTTTCATCAAATTTCAAACTTTCATAATGATTAAGATCTCTTCAATACAATCTCGATTATGCAAATTTCAAACCAACTGCAAGTTTAATATTTTAATTTCACTTCCGAATGCTCTCGTCGAAACTTTCCTTCGAGATAAAAAAAAACCATACCTTTTATAAATTATACTGTAACTAAAAACTCAGACAAATAACCATTACACAAAAAAACAATTGTTCAAAACCTGCTCTAAACTTCCAAGTCTACAAAACAATAGGAGTTGTAAAAAAAAATGTTTACCAAAGAACCGCGCTGTTTGTATAATTTATCACACAAATCTGAAAACTATAACCCCAAAAGATTGTGTCATATGTCACATTTCATTAAAAGCGACTGCCACAAGAGAAATTACAACACACGGAATATTTATTAAACAATACGAGGATGTATGTAAAAGAAGATTTTAAGTATGAAAAGCCTGCGGTTGAGAGAAAGGAAAAGATGTGTTGAAATATCAGCAAAACTTCTAGATCCCAGGGCATTGAATTTATCTTCTAATCATTAAGTTGTAATTACTCAAGACAATAGAAAAATTTGTTTTCTTTTAAGGAAACATTAAGTAACGATGATCTAAAACATGAAAAATATGCCAGATATGTTATTCTTAATTTTAGAATAAATTTTTTTCCAGTAAATATTGATTCAAAAAAGGGAACCCAATCAGAGTCGTCTACCATTAGACAATAATAGATGACAAAGAAGGGAAAAAATTTTTTGCACATTTTTCTTTGCGTTCTTTTTTTCTCTCACTTTCATCTAGCATCTCATCATTTTCGAGCTGTTTTTGCGCTTGCGTGAACGCCATGTTCTAAGGTAGAAGAAGAGCCTCATTAACACATAAAGGGACGCGTTATATTACAAGCACCCCTTTTTTTAATGGAAAAGGAACCGTCTACATTCCCAGCGACTCTCTCAGTGACTCTCTATTTGTATACATTGTATGCACTTTTTATCTTGTACCATTTTCTTCGACTTTCAAGGTGGAACCATTGTTCCAAAGCACTGGAACGAATCTCTCATCTGAATTTTAGTAGAATTTTATACATTCGTCGTCAAGAAAGTAACAAAATAAATATATTACTAATTAGGGGCGTATGCTTATTCCTGAAAACTTTTATGACAAAATAGTTATTGTGTCAATCCATTTTATTTCAACTAAAGTGGTCGCCGACTAATTTTAAAAAATTGTAATAATCTGCAGGAATGATTTTGATGATACTAAAGTCTCGAAATAAAAGGATTTTTTCAAAATAATTATATATTTTTTTATGAAATATGAATTTAAAATGTGAGAGATGCTAAAAACTGTCAGTTTTCTGCCAGTAGAAAATAATGTAAAAGAAATATAATTTAGTACAAAAATATAACAAAAATTATTGGCATTTGTTAAGAATGTTTAGATTTATTTTAACAAATTAATATAAGCATTTAAAATTATAAAATAATAAATAAAATATTATCCCAAAGTTCATCATAAAAATAACCTAATTTTGAGATTTTTATTAACAAATAATGGGGAAATGGGATTATAAAATTAGATAAAAACTTACGGAATATGACGAATTTTCGATGAACTTTCAGTTTCTATTTAACGTTTTCTTCAATTTTCTACTTAAATAGAAATAATATCTAAAATAAAAACGCCACTTTGCCCATTTTCACGATTTTCAAATGCGTACAACTTCTTTGGAGAAAATCGGAAAATTATGGGACTTTCAGGAATAATTCACTAATTACTAATTAAACGAACACTACAACTTTCACTTTGGTCCCGGGCCAATTTTAAGAGTTATAAATTTTTTAAAAATAGTACGTTTTTAAAGGTTAATGAAAATAATTTTTATAAATTTGAAGTTAGATACGCATTTGAAAATCGTGAAAATGGGCAAAGTGGCGTTTTTATTTTAGATATTATTTCTATTTAAGTAGAAAATTGAAGAAAACGTTAAATAGAAACTGAAAGTTCATCGAAAATTCGTCATATTCCGTAAGTTTTTATCTAATTTTATAATCCCATTTCCCCATGATTTGTTAATAAAAATCTCAAAATTAGGTTATTTTTATGATGAACTTTGGGATAATATTTTATTTATTATTTTATAATTTTAAATGCTTATATTAATTTGTTAAAATAAATCTAAACATTCTTAACAAATGCCAATAATTTTTGTTATATTTTTGTACTAAATTATATTTCTTTTACATTATTTTCTACTGGCAGAAAACTGACAGTTTTTAGCATCTCTTACATTTTAAATTCATCTTTCATAATAAATATATAATTATTTTGAAAAACTCCTTTTATTTCGAGACTTTAGTATAATCAAAATCATTCCTGCAGATTATTACAATTTTTTAAATTTAGTCAGCGACCACTTTAGTTGAAATAAAATGGATTGACCCTATTATATTATAATAATCGACATAATCTGACCTCACTTGAAGTTAGCTTTATTTTATTACAATATTTTGATTTATAGTTTAAATTGATATGTCAAAAAATGAAAGTTAAATTGTAGACTGTGTGTAAAAAAATGTGTAGAAAATGTTGTTAAATGTGTAGTGCTTTAATTTGTTAGCATCCTTAAAAATTAAATTTTAAATAATATGATTCAAAAATTCTAGAAAATTAATTGAATTTTGAAAGACTTGCAGTTCAAATTTTTAAGTACATATTTCAAAATTTTAAGCAAATAAAGAACAATAATTAGTTAAATAGTTATTTTACAAAAGTTATTAAAATTTGAAACATTTAATTTAGAAATTTTTTAAAAATTAGGTTTTTGAAAAATACTAATTAAAATTTTTTAAATAAAATAATAATAATTTTAACAAATTGAAACAATTGGAAATTATGGAAAAATTTATATTTTAAAGAATTTTATTTTTTCCTCTTTAAAAATTGTCTAAAAATATAATTATATTTTTAAAATTATATCATTTTATAAATTTACAAAAATTCTATTTAAATAATTCAATTCTCGTAGTTGAATTCTTATAGAAATTGATTTAACAAAAATTTCAGTTAAAATTTAAAAAAATAATTGAATATTTAAACCGTTTTAACAGAAATTTCATGAATTAATTAAATTTTAAAAGGTTTTTAAATTATATTCCTTGAAATTTGAAAATCTGAGGGAAAAAATGTTTAAAAATATTTAAATTTTCATTTTAAAAAATTATTAGTATCATTATTTTTCTTTAAAAATTATTAAAGTTTTTCAATAATTTTATTTAAAAATTCTAAAGAAATAATTGAATTTTGGATGAATTGCAGTTGCAAATTTTAGAAATAATTACATTTCATGAAGTTTTTCATTGAAATTATTTGCAATTTTAATTCCTCGGGAAAATTAAATATGAATAAGTTTTTAAATTTTTATTTAACAAAAAGTATTAAAGTTTTGAAAAATTTAATTTAGAAATTTCGAAAAATTGTTTCTTGAAAAAATAAAACTAAAATTTTTCAAAAATACCTCTATTTCCGAAAATATTTTTAAAAAATTTAAAACATTTGAAAATTCTGACAACTTTTATTGAAATCAATTTTGAATTTTATTTCAAGAAATATTTTTGCATTTACTATACAAGTTGTTCAAATAATTAAAATTTAATAAAAAACCGCAAGAAAAATTATATTTTTTAAGAAATTAAGAATTTTCATTAAATTTGGAAAAGAAAATTTTGATAATAACAACGCAAAAGAAAATTGATAAAAAACAACTTAACTTAAAATCCACTTTCATTTGGCATAAAAGTCATTTAACGTAATTCTCATTTGACACACAATCCATTTGACACAAATATGATTTTACATAAAATGCACTTGACATAAATTTCATTTAACGTAAATATCATTTAACAAAATTCATACTTAAGATAAAATTCACTTGTTATAATTTTCATTTGGCATAAATTCCATTTAACACAATTTTCATATGACATAAAATTTACTTTACAGAAGTTTATTTGGTATAAATCCCATTTAACGTAATTCTCTTTTGACATAAAATTGACGTGACATAAATTTTTTTTAACAAATAAGTCATAACATATTATTCTCATTTGACATAAAATTTAGTTGACATAGATTACATTTTACAAAAAGATCATTTCATATGAAAAAACAGGCGCGAATTCCAAAATTGTCAAATCACAATGTTGTTTATAGTATCTAATTTGTTACTTCAATAATTCGCGTCGATATTTTTATGTAAAATGTAATTATGTCTAAAATGAATTTTATGTCAAATGAGAATTTTGTTGAATGACTTTTATGTCAAAGAAAATTTACGTCAAATGACATTTATGTCAAATAAAAATTATGTTAAATGTCTTTTATGTTAAATGATTTTTATGTCAAATGAAATTTATGTCAAATGAGAATCATATCAAATATAACATTTGCGCCAAATGAAATTTATGTCTAGTAAAGTTTATGTCAAATGAAATTTATGACAAATGAATTTTAGGACAAAATAAAATTTATATCAAATAAAATATATGCTGAATTAATTCCATGTCAACTGACATATATATATATATATATATTATATAAATTTTAACTTTAATGAAAAATATATATCAAATGGATATCATATAAAATACCATTTATGCAAAAAAGTCTATGTTTAATGAAATGTATGTAAAATAAATTTCAATTTAAATGTTTTTTATACCAATTAGACTCTATGTCGAATAATATTTATATTAAATGGTTTTATGTCAAATGAGTATTATATTAAATAAGATTTCGGGTGTAGTCATGCGTTTCCACTAATTATAGTCGTTTGATTATTATATTAATAAAAGAATTATACGACAGCAAAGAAGTTTGAATTATTCACGATGGAAAAGTTACTTAGTAAATAACTAAATTGATACAAAAGTCAACTACAGCGAGAAGGAGAATAAATTTTTTTTGACTAATTATTATGTACTTTAATGGAACAAATCCCAATGGGAAATAAATAAACGCCTTGTAGGAATTACATAAGAAAGAGCAGATACAATTTATCACTTCACTTTCATTTTCTATATACTAGTTGCTGGATTTTTGAAATTCTTATAAGCGCGAATTGCTTTATAAAGAGAAATTCCTAAAATGATTCCAATTTCAAATTTTTTTTCTCGTTTTTAAATAATTTATAACTATGATTGCATAACAGTGTTGGAAGATATTTTTATTTTTTCCTATCATATTTCTGATTTGCAGACAGTATTTCTTCTTTTTTTCCTGATCACGATAAAAAGAAACCTTTGTAAGGAGTGTTTAATTACAAAAATAGATGATAATATTTGGAATAAAAAATGTTAATTAAAACTTTTAGAATCAAGGTTGTCATAAAATTCCTCGCAGGATTTCGATTATTTTAAAAGTTTCCAGAAAATATTCAAACCCTTCTGTTTACAATTCAATTTTACGATTTTAATATTCAAATGTTATCAACAATTTTAACTGAAATTAATTTTTTAAACATTTTTTATTAGGAAATTCTACGAAAAGTTAATAACTTAAATACAATATGAAAAAATTATTCAATAAATGAATGTGTTTCTCAAAACTATATTCTTATAAAGAATTTTAACAAGAAATTTTAAAATAATTGAATTTTTTCGACGAATTTTCAAAAAAATTTTAAGAATAATTACACTTTTTGAGGAATACAATATTATTTTCAGGAATCGTTATAAAAATCAATTATTTTTATAAATAACAATATTCAAAAGTAATTATTTTACTTTTTCTTTTGAAAGGTAATTATTTTACTTTTTCTTTTAAAAAGTAATTATGTTACTTTTTCTTTTGAAAAGTAATTATTTTACTTTTTCTTTTGAAAAGTAATTATTTTACTTTTTCTTTTGAAAAGTAATTATTTTACTTTTTCTTTTGAAAAGTAATAAAATGCATAGCAAAAATTCAATTATTTCCAAAACTTTTCTCTATTTCAATGATATTCAATATTCTACCATTTTAATAAAATTGTCCAAAAGAATTCAATTAATAAAGAAAAATTTTATACTATTCTTCACAAAAAAATTATTTTCTTCTAAAAAAATTCAAATTTACAGTGAAATTAAATTATTTAAAATAGAATTTGCATACATTTTTTCAAAAAAATCAAATGTTTAAAAATATAGCATTAAATTTTTCGCAGTAATTAAATTATTTTCGTAAATTTTAAAATACCTTCCAGGGATTTCATTATTTTTATAAATACTAAAATCATTCGGTGAAAGTAAGTTATTTTCATAAATAACAATATTGATGAGAAGAATTAAATTATTTTTAAAAGTAATAAAATTCAATTATTTTCAAAATTTTTTCTTAATTTAATAATTTTATATCTATTATTTTAACAAAATTTCCCAAAAAATCAAATTATTTAAAAACAATTTTGACAATGTTCTACACGAGAAAAGAATTTAATTAATACATTTTTAAATAATGGAAGTTTTCGACGAATTTGATAAAAAATTTTGATAATAATTACATTTTTCTAGGAATTTGGTTAAAATTGTATTAAAAATAATTGAAATTCTATGAATTATATTTACGAAAATAATTGAATCTCTGTAAAATTATTTATTATTTATGACAAATATAAATTTTGAAGAAGAATTTTATTATTTTTAATAACAATTGAAATTTTGACAAGAATATTTTTAATTATTTAACATAATTGGATTTCTGCAAACATTGATAATTTCTCTAAAATTCAATATTTTTAGTTCTTTTAACTAAAATTCTTTAAAAAAATCCATGATTTTTAATAATTAAATTTAAATAAATGAAATTGAAATTTCATTCTTAAAAATTGAAATAATTATTTTAAATAATAATTATTAATAAGTGAAACAAAACTAATTATGAATAATACAAAAATCAAAGTTTAATTTTTAAAGATCACAATAATTTTAAAGTTATTAAGATAAAAAACTAATTCAAATAGATTTCACAAATTCCAAATGGTTTTCAAGATTTTGAAATATTGTTCAACATTAAAAACTATGATTTTCTTAGCAATTAATTTTAAGATATTTATTACTTCCTCATATAGAGAAAGTATTGAAAAACTAAAATTTTTAAAGTTCGATTTTTTAACATATCTTTATGTTATTTCACCTCAGGAGTTCAAAAATGACATTTTTAAAAAATGTCATTCCGTGTCTGTGTGTAAACATCATATTTTCATAAATATCTCCAAATTATAAAGAGCTTTTGCGCTGAATTTTTTTTTAAATTGTAGGTCTCACCTGCGGACATAAAATGAGAGTACTTTGAGATAGATTAATAAAGTTTAACTATATATTTTTTTAGTTTTTAATTTTTCAAAAAAACGTTTTTTGCCCATAACTTTAAAAAAATGTTAGGACACCTATAAATGTTTTTCTCCAATTTTTTAGAGTTTTTTCAGACGCATCTTTTGAGCCCACAATGAACATTTTTCGTCCATATTCACCGGAGATATTAAACTTTTAAAAATCAAAAATTTTGGAAAATAAAACTTTTTTGAAAATTTTGTTAAAAAATGTAGAAATAACTTTGAAACTATAGTTACCAACTTGTAGAGTATTAAAAAAAGGTCCGATAGACCTATTTTTGAAACTAATTCGATTAGAAATAAAGAAGTTATTGGTATTTAAAAAAACAGAAATTGTGAAGGAAATTTTTTTTGTGAAAGTATTAAATAAAGAGAAAAAAATATTACAGCACTTAAGAATAATTGTTGAAAATTTATACTTTATTGTTATTAACATCTCTATGAGGAAGCAGAGTGTTCATGAAATAAACACAACAAGATTTATGAAAACGAATGAAATGAAATTTTGCACCAAAATTATAACATAAATGTATAACTTGGCAGCGGTTTTTAGTTCTTTATTGCTCTCACAGTTTTTCTACAAAAAATATCAAATAGAGACTAAAAACGCATTACTTTAATATCTTTAGATAACCTGTGCTTTTAATCTTTTACACTGTAAAAACACTGCAAAAACAAGCATCTTAAAATACATTCTAATCACTTTTAAAATGATTAAAACATCTTATTTTTCCATCTTCTATCTTAGAAACTAATGCATTTTAAGATGCTTGGGATAACTTTTTGGAAACAACTTAAAAGTATATGACTACCAAAGTATCTTAAAATAAGATGCCTTCTTTTAACAGTGTATTAATTTATTCGTTTCTTGAAATAAATCCAACAGTAACATATTTGAAACAACTCGAAACGACGTTGATGTAATTTCTCATATATCCTTAATCACTTATTTTATTTCCCTCTTAAAAATCGATGTCATAAAGAATAACGATCGTGTCCTTCCGATTAATCGAACTCGCCAGAACGGCTCTCGTCAGCGTGAGCATTACGAGGGGATCAGTGATAAAATAAAAAAAAAACCTTATAGACGAAGATGAAATCATCGTAGGTCTGAGAAGCTTCCGGTTAAGAAAGCCGTTCACGAAGTAGCCCCACTCTCCTCAACACAGCGTTCTCGCGTGCGGTTTTATAGCCACGATTACCAAGTCTTTGAGCTCAAAAACTGGTCGAAGGCGCACTTAAAAGATTCCTAGGAATCTTTTAAGTGTATTCGACTTTGACGATTTGATCGTAAGACGAAATCGCGTAACTCCTATAGAGACTCTAATCCAATTTCAGATCCGCGTCCATAAGTATATATAGAAAGCAATAAAAAAACATCATGAGAAATATTCGAGATTCTTCTTTAAAAGGAATGTATTAAAATTCTCTCAACGATCTCACACAAGTCTAAACAATTTCATACATCGTATTTACTTTTATCAAAATTAAATTCAATAAAAAAAAAAATTTCCGCCTTAATAAAGAGAAAAGTATACAACGAAATAAAGACTTTACTCCTATATACTCGAACAAAAATGAATAAAAACTTTCTTTCTACAAAAAAACCTAAACTGAAAATAGCCTTTTTCACCATCAAATACAGAAAGTCTTATTTTAAGACAAAAAGGAATTCCAAATGCAACATTTTTAAGATATTCCCTGTATGCTAAATTCACTAAAACGAAAAATTTATTCTATTCACCAAAAGCAGATGTTTTTAAAACAATTTCGAAGAAAAAGAATGAGGAAGAAAAAAAAGATTATTCATTCAAGAAAGTTTGATTAAACAATTTCCAAAAGGATATGTACACATATTTTTAATAATTTAATACGCCTTAGTCTTCTAAGAAGAAAACTCGTAAATCGATATATACGCGTTTGGTAAAAGCTTTTCCAAACTTAACTAATTTTCGTAAGTTAATGAAACTTTTTGTTTGGTCAAGCAAGTTTGAACAAGGACTTTGATTAGTTTGCTTCATACTCTGGCAATCAGGAGCGACGTTAGTTGAAGAAGACTCGGTAAAAACACAAGTTCGTAGAAGATAATCTTAAGAAATCCCCACTCAAATTATGACACAATATTTATAATGAGTTTGAGGAGTTTAATTCTTTTTTGCATCTTACGCAATAAGAGTTAATAAGGGTCTTAATTTTATGGAAATTAAATGTCAACTTGAGTAATTAATGTTATTTCATATTTTATAATTTAATATTTATTCATATTATACTCTCTAAATCTAAATTAGTCGTTTTTATCCTAAATTCGGAATTTTGTTCACCTAATTAGATATTAAGGATTTTATCAATTTTTAATATAACAAACTATTAAAATCATAATTATTATTTTTTAAACGACTCCTCACGATTTAATTAGTAGAAAACTAATTCAGATTTAGAACTATTTTTATATTTTTAATTTCCTTCTAACTTTCAATATGCTCAGTTACCTTTATCTAAAACTAGTAAATTATCCGAATCAGAAAGAATGTGAAAACATGCTTGAAATTTTTTTTAAATTTTTAGAAAATACTATGTAAATGTAATAACAATAAAAGACATTGGCGAAAATATTTAATTTTGCTGTATTTCAAATTACTGCAAAATAATAAATTTTACCAATAGTGTCACTATGTTCTATGCGTGTCCTTCCCTGTTTCAAAATTTGTACAATTTAAGTCACTTAATTAGTTATTAAAGTCGTAATTGAATTATAATTAATTAGGTCATTCAGTAAGTTGCAAAATTAAAACAAAGTAATTATAATTAATTGGGTCATTAAAAATTAATTAGAAATTAGAAAATTAAAACATAAAACAGAAAGGAATACAGGATAGCATGGCCACAAAAAATTCGCGGACAAAATTCAAGACTAATTGAAAATTCCTTCTAGGTTTTCCAAAAATTTTCAAAGTTTTTAAAATTAGTATTTTTTGTATACAAAAATATGAATTCAGCAAAAAAAGACTTCATCATAAAGTTTCAACACATTTGTAAACTCTATCTACAAAAATCATTCATTAGCTATAAAAAATTTAAGGTTTTGGATAAAAATAAATAACAATTTTTAATTTTTAAAAACTAATGACGCCAATCGATTCTTTGTAAAAAATATAAGAAATTTCTTGTATGGATAACTTTTTTCTTCAAGTAGTAGTTCTTTTGTTCGTAAAATTATTATAAACAAATTATGATGGATAAATGATATTCCATCAAACACATAAACAAATGGATTTCAAGTAAAATTAATAATTGCATTCGAAGGCAAAATTAAAAATCTTTATCCTCGGAATGAAACATTATTTATCGAGATTGTGTTATATAAGTCTTTGAAAAATACTAATTAAAATTTTTTAATGAAGAAAGTACTTGAATTCTCAATACTAATTTTAACAAATTGAAACAATTGGAAATTTTGTAAAATTTTACATTTTAAAGAATTTGATTTTTTCCTCTTTTAAAAATTGTCTAAATATAATTATATTTTTGAAATTATATCATTTTATGAATTTACAAAAATTATTCTATTTAAATAATTCAATTCTAGTAGTTGAATTCTTACAGGAATTGATTTAACAAAAATTTCAGTTAAAATTAAAAAAAATAATTGAATATTTAAAACCATTATAACAGGAATTTTAGAAATTAATTAAATTTTAAATGGTTTTTAAATTAAATTCATTGACACTTTTAGGGAAGCAAAAGTTTAAAAATCTTTAAATTTTTATTTTAAAAAATTATTAATAACATTATTCTTCTTTAAAAACTATTATAGTTTTTCAATAATTTTATTCAAAAATTCTAAAAAAATAATTAAATTTTGGATTTGATGATTATATTTCATGAGGTTTTTCATTGAAATTATTTGAAATTTTCAATCCTCAGGAAAAAGAATTATGAATAATTTTAAACATTTTTATTTAACAAAAAGAATTAATGTTTAGAAAAGTTTAATTTAGAAATTTCGAAAAATTGTTTCATGATAAAATGAAACTAACATTTTTTGAAAATACTTCTATTTTCCGAAATATTTTCAAAAAATTTGAAACTATTGAAAATTTTGCCAACTTTTATTGAAATAAATTTTGAATTTTATTTCAAGTTACTGTTAGAAATATTTTTGCATTTACTACACGAGTTGTTCAAATAATTAAAATTTATTGAAAAACCGCAAGAAAAATTATATTTTTTTAAAAATTAAGAATTTTCATTAAATTTGGAATGAAGCAAATTTGAAAGTAACAACGGAAAAAAATATTTTGCTAGTTGTTTAAATAATTAAAAAGTTTTATTTCATTGTTTTAACATTAGAATAGAATATGTTGAAAGGTTTTATAAACCAACTGCATAAAAAACATTTTATATTTTCATTTCTAGTATAGAATCAAATATGATTTTCGAGCACAGTGTTGTATAAAAGTATTAATTTTTCCCCTTAATCAGATTTAAATTAATTAAAAAAAATTGAACTAGTTCCAAACTTAAACAAATAATGAAAGAATGCAATTTTCTATATTCTAAATAACTAGAAATACAGTGACTAAAGGTAAAGGAGATTCTTATTCGAAATTTTGGCCATTGTGTGATATAAAGGGTATACATATAGTGGAGAAACTGAAAACTCGTATTTGTGAAAAGTTGGGGCAGTGATAAAATCAAGGACGTTGGTGCTCTAATTAAAATCCACCACGATCCGCTTTCCGTCTGTCAGCAGATAACTATTTCAAGAGGATTAAACAGTTGATCCTGGAATTATTACTAAAATGGAGCTTTAAACGTGTATGAAAAATTGATAAACGATAAAATTCCCTTTACAGGAAATATTTGCTTCGAACTTTATTTTTTAATATCGTTTTTAGAATTTTTTTTATAACAAAATATATTACTGAAAAAGAGGAGGAAAAAAAGTATAATTTCCATAAAAATTCCGATTTTTATTACAGTTAGCAAAAATTGTAAATTATATATTAATATTGAAAACACGTCACTATTGAAAGGGAAAATATGAGTTTATGGGTAAAATTATATAAAAAAGGGAATTATTTATAGAAAAATAGTAAACATCGTAATCGTAAAAAAGGAACAAACTATTATAGCAACAAACGGAGAACGAAAAGATAATAAATAATAAGAAAAGCACAAGACGTAGGAAAGGAAGAAAAACGAATTAAAAGTTTTTAATACAACAGGGATTTTTCTTATTTTGAACTATATTTTTTCTTATATATAAATGTATATCAGAAAAAAATATATATATAGTGATAAATATATCACTAAAATATTCCTATCCAATTTAGAAACTGTCATAAATATTTTGTAAAGAACTCTCCCGAGGCGAAAACATTTTATTCACGAAAAATTCTTTTCAGCAAGGATAGCAATATAAACGACCAATACCCACTAGCTATAAATCATTTTTATTTAATAAACAAATCCTTCGTTTAATTTTTTCCAATTTTACTACACTAGTTAAAGCGGTTCGTTCAAATCCGTTTTTTACACGCATTTTATAAAAATACTATTCTATTAATAAAGCTTATATTTGAATAATATATTTTAATGTTACAATCGACTTTGTAAGTGCTATATAATACAAACATAATGTTAATAATAAAATATTGACAAAACACAAATACCTATTTATATATTGAAAAAGGTAATGAACCTTAATGAAAAGAATGAGGCTTCACACTGAGAAAACATTATACTTAAATGAAACACAAAAATAATGTTAGACGATTTTGTTTAATTGAAATTAGTTTGTAAGTTTAATCTCAATATATAGAAAATATCTACTGCATTGATTCAAAAGTATTATTTGTTTGAATAATTATATTTAATTCAAACATATTTTCTGTTACGGTTAAAACAAAAAAATTATGTTAAAAAATTTTATGTTTGAATCAAACTTAACAGTTAACTACAGATAATTTAAAATCAATCACAATTTATGTTTGATTTAAATATATAATCTTTTAAACTGAACCAGAAAATATGTTTGACTGTATAGCAAAGATATTTTAAGTTTGATTTAAACAAAATTTGTTTGAATCAAATAATTTTTTTTCTCAGTGCAGGATCACACCACTGTCCAAAACTGCAACCTTGCAGAAAAACGCTTGACAACGACCAAGGTGTAATAAACTAAAGAATGTTTCCAACACTGTAATGCCGATTGATAAAATTGATTGACACAGGGAAATCTGGGCATTTGAGTTTAGGCCGTGTAGCCAACAGCTAGCCCAGGCAAATAAGCCTGTAGTTTTCTGTCTAGGCAATAGAAGCCTGAAGTTTAAGTCCGTCAAGCTAGCCGTGTGGATGTGAAATAATCTCAGAAGTTTAAAGAATTTATTAAGAAGTTTGTTGAGAAAAGTGAATTTAATTGAGAAAAATATAAATAAATAATAATCAAAAGAAGAAGGTTGAATTGAAAAAATATATGATTAAAATAATAAAGAATAAATAAAGTGCTATATAATTGAAAAGATAAAAAGTAAAAGATAATATTGATCTGTAAAATAATTAAAAAATAAGAGTTAAAAAGAAAAGCATTTAAAAAATAAAGAATCCGCGAAATAAATAAAGTTATTCATAATTTCGTCGTGAAAAGAAACAACTACATTGGATTAAAGTGACGAATCGAAGGAAATACTGAGTATTATATTTCTACGCTACGATTTACACATATTACACTTTTCATTCACACATATATAAGCACTCTTTTTACACATACACCATCATTTTATTTTCTTGCACACATAAAAATTAGAATTTATTTGTATTAGGTAACTTCTCGGATAAAATATAATAATTGTTATTTTCATCTTAATTTGTTTATAATTTTCATAACCTAAAAATTATATTTCCTTTTCCTTTTTTTAAGAATAAGGATCTCAACCTATTAACTGAATAATAGTTAAGTAGAGACGTTCTACGTTTTTCGTCCGAATCATTATACATTTGAAAAGATTGAGATTGTGTTAGAATCATACACGTATTAAACATAAATATATTATTGTTTCAAAATAAAAGAATTTAAAGAGAATAAGAAAGGGACAAGTACATATGTATTGCACATTTAAAGAAAAGAACAATATATTATAATTATTTCTAATTATGTTAACTTCATTTCACACCTCATTCAAATCTCCTGAAATCCACTATTAATAAAAGTAGAGATTCTCACCTCACTATTTGAACAATAAGTAAGAAGGACAATATCCACTACCAACGGGTTTAAGGGTATCAAATTTATTTTCTATAACACTCCTTTAAATTCAATATTTTAATAACAATTTAATTTAATAGTTTGTTTATTACATTTAATGTACAAAATTTATTAAAAAGTTTCACAGTAATATTTATCTAGGAAAACCTTTCTCTCTCAAAAAAAATTAGACTAATCCTTCGCTTCTCTTTTGTGGCAGGAAAACAAATTTCAGGTTCTTGACTATACCACTCGCTTTCTGACTCCTTCTCGTGGTATACTTTGAATGTGACTAATTAGTAAGTAGACATTCACTAGTGCCGTGTAATAAGCAAACAAGTTATAGCACAGTATATTTCATGTACCTTTGTAAGGTCGTTATCATTTTATATTTCCGAGATTTCCCTTTTTAATCATCAAACATGCGCCTGAGGGATTCATAATAATCAAAACTTTTAATAACTAATTTTTTTTTATTCCGTTGAATAAAAAAATGTACATATAAAATTCTCTGGATATTTTTTTTTATATTCATGTGAGAGGTGGAAAAAAATTTATATATATATATCATATGTGAAAACTAAATATGATATAATTGGTTTAAAAATAAAAAATTTTGACTAAAGAGAATTTAGAGCGCTGGTTCATTGTCTATTTCACTGAAAATCACTGACAATGCATGCACAACGTTGTTCGATGAGAGACGAGTACGGAGGTGCAGCTTTCGGTTCAGCTCGTACGCGAATTAATGCTCACGAAATCGGATTACGCCGTGACCTACAGTAAAGCCTGTCTACTAACTCTCCAGTATTAGTCCTCTAGCAAGTTACACCCTTACCTATATACTCGTTCCAAAAATTCTCCCACAATGTTCACTTTGAAAAATATTTACTTTACCAACATATTAAATTTTCTTTTCTTTTCAAAAAAAAAATAAAACAATTCTATACAATACAGTCGTAATAACTTATTCTCAATGAAAATTACAACTAATTCTTTAAAATTATTGACAAATTGAAATTCAGGGTTGTCACGCTTTTGCTCTTTTCAAATTCCCTGACTTTTCCGGTTTATCCAGTTTAAAAAATGGAACTATTCCAGGTTTTTAAAACCACATTTATTATTAAATAGAAACTTATTCAAAAACACAAATAACTTCATTTTTACATAAATATTTCAATCATTATTATTTTTTCTTTTAGAAATTAGGATTTTCAAAAATTCAATTTTTTAAAATTAATCTTCAAAGAATTAAATTGTGTTCAAAAAATTAAATTTTTTTACAAATAATTTGTCAAAAGTTAATTATTCTCAATGTCTACGATTTCAAAAAATTTTGGCAAAAAATTCAATTATTAAAAAAAAACCATTCATCATCAATCATTCATATTTTTCTATACAGATTAAGAAAAAACTATTTTTAACCAAATTTTCATGGCCATAGGTAAATCTCACGAGAAATTGACCATAAATCTAACATTATTATTTTTAATTTTTAATTATAAACGATATTTATTTATATTTATATAATTTAAATATAAACATATTTTTAATGGTAAAATTATTATTAGTAATATTTTATAATTAATTGTTCTTAAGATGTACATTATTCAACGTCTTATTAAATAATAATTAAGATCATTTAATTCAAATGGAAAATATTTACAATATATTATAAAGGACATTTAGCTCAGATCCATTGTTTATATTTAACAAATAGTATTACAGTACCCTCCCTGAATATCCATGAATGCATAATATATCATATTCAGGTATTCACTAAAAGCATTTACACCCACATGAAATGCCATACTGCTTTAATATCTCAATCTCACAATAATAATAATAATAATAATAATAATAATAATAGTAATAGCATTAATATTAATAATTATTATATTAAGGAAAGGATTGCTACAACAGTTTGATTTTATTTGTAAAATTATTCGAAAACAAGTTTTTTAGGTAATAATATAATTTTTTTTCTATAGCAATTACGGTTTTCAAAAAATTTTAACTTAAACCTTTCGAAATTCAATAACTATTTTATGAGAATATTGTTACTGCGTAAATTCTTCAAAATTATTTTTATCACTTTAATTATTTTCTAGAAATTATTTAAAGTTTATAATAAAATGATAATAGTAAATATAAATATAATAAAAAAAAATTTTATGACACTACACTGTAGAGTATTTCTACGTATATTGTTTCACTCTGAATCCAAATTTAAAGTCAGAATTTACTTTCTTAAAATTTTGAGATAATAGTAGTGTCTATCGGCCAAAAAACTTTTTTTGTGACTATGTTATTTTTAATAATTTGATATAAAGTTTTCTGATCAATTATTGTGAATAATGTTTGTGAAAATTCTTTAAGAATTTGATTATTCGAAAAATAGAAAATACAAAAATAAGGATTACTTAAAATATTTCTAAAAGCCCCACTTGTTTACAATCCATTTGTATGGAATTTTTTAATATTCCAAAATTTACCAATTAAATATAAAAGGAATTTGAATTAATTGCGAATTAAGAATTCAAACATTTTTTTAATTAAATAACTTAAAAATTTACATTTTTAGAATTTAAAATTATTTAAATTTCAAATTATCTAAACATTTAATTAAAAACCTTTTGAAATTCGACTATTTATAAAAATTCTATATTAAAACTTTTGCACATCATTGTCCTTCTTTACTGTATTTTAGACCTTCTTACAAAATTTCAGTTCAATTTATTAAATATTTCAAAAAAAGAGTGGTCGAAAGATTACCATTGAGAACCTAACAATCACATGCTGTTTAACTACAAAAAAATCTAAAATTTTCTTATGAATTCTAGAAATTTAATATTTGTCATTTTGATAAAATTCCCTGACTTTTCCCTAATTTTCCAGATCTGTAGCAACCTTAAATAATAATAATAATAACAATAATTATCATTATAAATATTTTCATAAATTATTATTCATTGTATTAAAAATAAAAAACCTAAATATATCATTAAGAAACTGTCTAATTAATTATTTTGACATAACGAAAATTTATTGTACCTCATATAATTTTAATTTGAAGAAGAAAAAATAAATTTTGTTTTTTATCTTTCAGAACCTTAGGACACATAAAAAAGTGATAAAAAAATTTAAATTTATTAACCATTTTTCTCAATAAATGTATCTCTTATAAAAAAGTTTAAAAATGAAAGTCAATAAACATAAAAAAGTTTTCAAAATATTTTCTAAAATACTACAGACAACTACAGATATCAAACTTATATTTCAATTAAAGTTTGGTTCATTTTACTTCTTTATATTATATTAAACCACTTATTATACGATACCAATATGACGTACCTGTTTTCAAATCACCACTAATTTTAAAAAGATAATTTACAAGCCAGAAACATAGTTCTTCTCTTTTTTTCGAGACATTCAATTAAGAAACATTTCTAATTATAAGGATCTAAAGATATAGTATATATAACAGCTCGTTATACCCAGTATCCGCGCTCTATGAATTCTTCCTTAACAACTTTTCTCAGAGACTTTATTAATATAAAATCTCCTCTATTTTATTATCAACGTTGAACAAGAATGGAGAAAAGACAGAAAAAAAATTAAAGTGTAAAAAAGAGTATTAGCAAAGGAAAATGAAAAAAAAAGAAAATATCTTTCCTGTCTACATATTCTAGAAACTAGTTTTAAAACTTAAGAAAGAAGCAGGAACAAGGGAACAATAAAAAGTTGAAGGTAAAAAAGAAAATTGTGAAAAGCCATATGAAAAATGAATAAAGAGATAGAGTGAGTTGAAGATATAGGGGGATGAGAATAGATTTTAATGAATGCGTCGAAAGAATCCAAGTGCCTACGATATCCCTGCATTTATACGTTCTCTAAGGACTCTTTAGAGAAGTGTTCTGTGCAGTAGAGGATCATTTTATCCGTCGACTAACAGGACGTTTCCAATAATTACGAGTCGAAAATATCAGTGGTAAACTCTTGACCCTTTAATAGTGTCCAAAGTACAAAGCATATTGGTTTTTCCACACATATTCCTCATCAAATTCTCCCTACATATATTATTATATAGTACACGATATACATACATTACAAAAAGTTCCATTAAAAACGATCATTATAATAAATTTTACCCCAACAAAAAATTTTGTAGAATATTTTACAAATAGTTTAGAAAAACAAAACTCACATTATCCGAAACAAATACTACACAAAAAATGTATTTAAACAACGGCCTTTTATCAAATAACTTTAAGCTAATTAAATCCTATTTGCTTCAAATACTGAAAGTATCGGATAAAATAAAAATTATTTGATTCAATTAAATACTTAGTTTATAAGAATACCAAGTAATCGGTAATTTGAATCAAAGAAAACTTCCTTCAGTGCAAAATAGTATATTTGTTATTAAATTTTGAAAATCAGAAGAGATTGGACTGTACTATCGACATAAACTATTTCACATATACACGAAACATAAGTGATTTATTTGTACAAATAAATTTATTTGCACATTACATCACTTTTGCTTCAAATAATGGTTCCGATGTTCGTCAAGGGTCATATAGCCATCAAAGTGCCATGAAGTTTATAATTAGAATCTACCGGCTCGCAATATTGCATCATCAAGACCACTTCAAACGAACTCTGCTTATCACCCACCCTCAAGTTAAACTTTAATTAGTATTTACCATAAATATGCTCTTTTCTTAATTGTCAAGAATTTGCATAATTTACTAATCAAGAAATTTACTAATTAAGGAATATTAGTGAATAATATGAATGTATTGAGATATGAAATGTCAAAATAGTCCACACACATAAGCAAATTTATATTTTTAATTTGGCCGACATCGGTGATTGAACTTGATTTATTCACAGAACTCAAGGCTCTGATTTGAAGGGACAGGTTTCAAAAAGAAAACCTATTATAATTTATTGAATCCTTCACAAGTGAAATGAGAGAAAAAGGGTAAATGCAGATGTCATCAGGCACACTGAAACAAAATTAGAATTTTGTGGAATCAAAGAAAATATAAATGGGGAAAACTTGTATGCTTTAATAATATACCTTTTAACTTATCGCAAAGATAAATGGTGATCGAGTAAAATCCACCTATTGAGTGAAATTGACAAAACGCCGTTTGTCAAGTGGAAAAACAAAAGCGGTAGATTCCCTTGGATAGTAGACAGGCCAGGCGGAGTGTATGGTTCGGAGTCCAGATGTCAAATCTAAATTAGGTCTGCACCCTTTAGCTTAGGAGTGGCAGAACTGTTTCCTTAAAAGTCACTGTCGAGGTAATGTAATCCTTGGATTAAAATATGTGTTGTAGAAATTCTCTTCGATAAGTTCAAGTAATATAATGATTGAATAGGCAGTTGATACTTGAAGATATTTTCTGAACTGGCGACTAAGTATAGACTCGTTGACACAACACGACTAGTATTTTGCGACAGTCACTAGACTGATACAAAGAATACTTGTTGCAGATTTGATTGTGAATTTTAGTCTGGGGAATTCGGCAAGGGTGGCACCCTTTTATACCTTAGCTTCCAATGGAAAGAAATGATAATGCCACCCACTTTTATTACCTTTGGGTCACTTTTAATCTATCGATTAGTTACACGTGTGTTTTGTCCCTGTATTGGACAGGTGAGTAACCTTAGAGAAGGGTGACATTCGTGGATGACCATGGTAATATCTGTACAGTTGACACACACCTTGGATTCAATTTGTTTGGGTTAAAAGAAAAAAGGAGGATTTAAATTCAGTGTTTACAAACATTAAAACATATGCGTCACGATGACGTGACAATACCTTAACAGATTTATTGTTATTAGAAAAAATTTGAATTGTTTTTATTTTCCATTAAACTTAAGTGTTACTGTTTTGAAAATTGCACAATTGAAAAAAGACAAAAAATTACTCGTTTTATGTATAGTAAATTAAAAAATTAACAAAATAAATTGTTTAAAGAATTTATTTTTATACTTAAATACTAAATGTTCAAATACATTAAATTTATTAATTTCTTAGACAAATTAAAGGTATATTACTTATTGAGTAAATAATTAATTCTTACTGCCTATTATTTTCAAAAATTTTAATAATTTTTTTCGCAAAATTATTTTCAAAAATTGGAAATATTCTATGTTTCATTCATTTTTTTCCAAAAATAAAATAATAAATTTAAATTAAAAATACGGTACTGTAGAATTACTGATATTGTACAAATTAAAAATACAAATTTTTGAATCCTAAAATTGATGCTTTTAAATTTAAAAACTATAGTCGTCATTGATTTAAAAGCATATACTATTAAATTAAAAAAATTTGTTCATTGATTCAAAAGGAATACCTTCAAATTAACATAGTATGCTGTCAATTTCACAAATATGCTTTTCTTTCAATGAAAGTGATACTATCGAATCATTAGAATCGATGTTTTCAAAACAACAGTATATACGTTAGTTTGTGTTTTTTTATGCTGTTTATAAACAGTTAAGAGTTGATTTTTGTTCAAAAAGTGAGCTTACAAAAATGTAATGTGTACCAGAAAAAAGCACAAAATTATGAAACAATCGATTTTAAAAATTATTGCGTTTTATAATAGGTGAATTAATAGCTGTACGTTTAGCTAGCACCTTATCCTCATAAATAAGTTTTACACTAATTTAAATTTCTATAAAATTAAAATAAATTAAATTATTTACAAGAATTTTAATAAATTCCTTTGAAAGAATTTAATTATTTTTAGAAGTAATACAATTTTTCACATCAATACAAGTATTTATAAAAAACGTAATAAAATTCGTAGTAAGAATTGAAGTAATTTCATAAATAATAATATTCTTCCCAGGATTTCAATTATTTTTGATAAAATTCTAAGTAAATTTTTACACGACTTGGTCTGGTTGACATGTGAGTAAAAAAATATTATTCGGATTAAATAATATTTTTCTATGGGTGTAGAATAAAGATAAAATGTTTCAAAAACAAGTTAAGGGTTAAATGAAAAATGACCCACCGATGAAGAAAACATCAATGCTCAAAAGATTCCGTTCAATCGTGCAGAAAATTGAGGGAGGCATTTCTCTGCGTCTGTCAGTGCCCTTCAAAGCCTGCACAGGATCAGCTCATGCAGATCCTTTTTCGAATTTTGCAAGAAACGGAGGGTAGCCTGTTTTTTCTACTTCAGTAGACGAATAGACGATCCTTTCCTTCTCGTTCTACTTCAATTTTGGATATTTAAAGGCTGAATGGAAAAACAAACATTAATTCCTTAATTAATTGTACCATTTTTATTCCTAAAATATATAGACTGGTCAAAAATTTGAAATTATACTTTTTGAAGAGGTAAGAATTTTTAACTTTTAACTAATTGCATACTATTTGCAAATCCATGCAAGAGGTGGTTAAAAAATATAAAAAAAAGCTTAGAAAAAAATTTGCGTTAAAAAATATTGAAAATTGTAAATGAAAATTAATTTTGAATGTTAAAGTTTTACAACTTGTGACATTTTTCAATGTCCTACACCAATAATGCAAAAATATGTAAATAGTTAAAAATTAATAGATAAAAATTCTAACGTCTTAAAAAATTTCAAATTTTACCATCCTATATATTTTAGGGTTAAAAATGGTGCAAGGAAAAAATATAACCTACTTTAATAATTCAAATTTTAAGGGATCGGAGAAATTACATCTTTCAATGGTTCTAGTGTATTTTAATTGTGAGAGAAATTTACTGTTTTTTTGAAACTTAACTTTTGAAGTAAGTTCGTCAACAGTGAAATGGCGAGAAGCCATATTTTGAAGCATAAGAACATTATAAGTTGCATCATGGATTTTATCATAATTTAGAGAAAAAAATTGTTTTTGTATTAGTTCTAAACTACAGCTAATCTTTGGAAATTTTTTTCGAAAAAGAGGCAAAGTATCTCCCATACAGCAACAAGTCTCGACCATCTTTTGTAATACCATTAACATTAGATGCTGATTCAGGGATTGGATACCTTGGGTGGATGTATTTATTGAATAAATGACTACCACATCTCGCTGAAATTTGTAGTATTTCACAGTCTCCTTTCAATCCTGACGTCTCTAAATCAAAGAAAACTAATGCGATAGAACCAGTAAATTTTACATTTGTTGACAGCTCTGGAAGATTATTAACATTAACGGTTTGTATGGCATGGGAATCAACATTGTTTTCAGCTGGTATTGTCAACAAGCTGATGTTACTTTCATAGGTATCTTCTTCAACAAGCTCTTTCGATTTCCTTAATTGCGAACGACATTTCTTAAGCTGCTGACGCCTCTGTTTAAATTTTGGTTGCTTTGCTTTCATAGTTCGGATCAAATGAGATTTATTCGTACGGTCAATGTGTTTGGATAAGTTAGCACCAGGACTCAGTTCCAATTTATTTAATACGTCTTGTACATATTGATGTCTTGTATTTTTTTGAGCTACGGAACAACCAAATCTGAAATCTGCATTTTCTCAACATCATCTTCATTTTGAGCAATTGCGTAAGTAAAGTAACGATAGAGATACGGAATGGCTTCACCTGTTAGATCTTTTGTTCCTGGAGTGTTAGCGGTTTTATACAATAAATTTTTTACTCCTTTAGTAGTATGATTTTTGTCTGCTCGCTTAATTACTGAGTAGTCACTTTTTTCTTGACAGCGCAGATTGTAGAGGCATCATTATCTAAATCTAAAACGCCGACCAGGACATTGTTTTTTTCGAATATTGAACTGCTACTGCACATCTCTGCGACTGCATGGGCCTCCATTGCATTTGCGCTGCCATAAAAATTTAAACGGCAATCGTGGGTATCTTGTGGATGTCCTAAACCACAAAGTTTGCATTTACGATTTTGAGTTCTGTAGTCAAGAAGACGTCCAGATTGTGACCCTATTGATGCTCCGTATCCATTTAGGCTGTCATAGTTACGTCCATTACCTCACACTATATCCCATGTCATAAGACATGGGATAAAACCACATCAGCGAACTCGATATTTTTTTGATCGCTATTTGAATCTACGCCATTCACATCACGTGATAACTATAATGGCGAAACTTCAGATACAAACTGAAATCTGCATCTCAGTTCCCCCAGCAGTTTGTGATTCAAATTCACTACTACATTCAGTTGACACTGTCAATGTGTGGATGTGAAGCTGAGTTTACATCAGGAATTTCAGCATTATATGATTCTACAGAAATCATGTCAGATATTTTCTGAGTTTCGGGTTGCGAAGCAAATTTGGGAATCAAAAAACCCTTATGAAATCCTTCTGGCCTGTATGAAATGAAAAAAAAATTAGAAATATAATATATTTATTTGAAATTAAAATAATAACTAATTCTTTTGCATAAATATTTCTCTGTATCGAACAATAATTACTATCCTTATTTTTCAATAATTTTTATAGCATCGCATTTTCTTCTTATTTGTGATTAAATAAATATTTTTAATTCAAAGAAACAGCATTTTAGACTTTGCACTTTGCTTTGTGAGTCCTGGATGTTGTTTTCCAGAAGGAACTGGATTTATTAAAAGGCAATTTTGACAACGAATATAAAAAACTGAACCTAATCCTTTTTTGATTTTCTTTTCAATATTTTCAAGAGCCAAGATTTGTTCTGTGCAATACATACAGGCCTAAGCACAACTGCTTCGCGAACGCAAAGCATGAGTTAGAAAAGGACACAACAGATACATTTAGAGCTGTCCAAATTTCGTGAAATGTTGGTGATGAATCCAAAATCTTGCCTCCTCGGGGTATATTGCTAAAGATGGTGGTTTTGTCGTTATGGCGTACACCTCCTCGTGGTAGATTATTATAGGTTATGATTTTGCCGATGCGGCGTGCACCTAACCAACTTTGTGAGAAAAGAAACTATGTTTTATTCTTAAAATTGATGTTCATATGACACTGGCACAGTTAACATTATTTACACTTTCACTATATTGTTTAACTATTCCAAGCAAGTTACAAAGCGTCACTTAGTATTAATTAGGCGTAGGAAATTTCCAACTGCGCCTCTCTTTAATATCACATGTGTGCTCTACGACGGCTTCGCGTCGAATCGACTATTATGTCAAATTTATAACCTAACATTTCCGTAGATACTAGTATATGGATTGTATCAAGAAGACTAGAAACAGGAGGTCCAACTCCGGTAGTGGGGGTACAGGCCGAATACGTACGAATATGGTTTTCCGAAAGAGGCTGAGCAAACTGAACAAGTCCTGAGACGCGGTAGCCTTTTGCGCAGACTACTTTTAATTTACCTCCTAGTGGTAATTCAGCATAAATATTAAACACTGATTTGTATATACATATATGAATCGATAAAATGTATATCTTTTTTTTTTAATTACCACCTGTAGGACCTCCTGTTTCTAGTCTTCTTGGTCCAGAATAAAGTCGACGTCGGTATGAACGCGCAGATACTAACGCACTCCTCCTCTTTTGGGTGTTGTAATTATATGTATGTTTTATTTTTCAAATATAAATTATTTTCTCCATTTTGTTTAACTTAAGGGCATCCGGGAAAAAAGAGTGTTTTCGTGATCGACGTCTCATTTAAAAAGAAAAGAATATTTTGAGTCGGGAATTTTTGGTAAATATAGATAAACGCTCTGGGACTAGCGGCCCTCTCGATATTTTGCAAAATTTTGGTAAATAATAATTGAAAAAAATTGTTAAACATAGGGAAAAATGGGGTTTTTTATGGTTTGGTATCACCGTCTCATTTTGAGAGGATAAAATATTTCTGGTTCATATTTGGAGAGGTGATAGAAGAAGACTCACTGAGAAGCGGTCCTCTCCGTTTTTGCAATAATCTTGCGAGGAAATTATTTTATTTACGATTGAAAATGAAGTAATTTGAGGTTGGAGACACTTTCGTAGTTCAAGTCGCGGTCACTACGAGAATTGGCGCCACCTCCTTGACCACCGACACATAGATCCACTTGTCTGTGTGCTCGCCGCCATATTGTCCCCCACTTTCGCCAAAAATTAAACTTTTGTAATTACGTTTTTCAATATTTATTTCAAAAATTACTTGCAAATTTCGAGAATATTCAAAATCAGCACGAATTCGCCTATAATTCTCTTGATAAATCCGAACGAGATATCTCTAACTACTTAAAAGTGAGACGACAGGCGGGAAAACACTTTTTGGGAACAATTTTTCTCGGATGCCCTTAACCAACAAATAAAAAAATGATTTTGAAAATAGGAGGAGTTTGTTTCTTATTAGTCCAAAGAAGCAACCATTTTTTCTTTGAGGGTTGGTGTTATATGTTATATTTTTTAAATATTAATTATATTCTCTATTTTGTTGAGTTGAGTTTTTTAAAACTGTAATTGTATTGTTCATTAGCAACCCCAAAAACTCCCAAGGAACTAGTTTTAAGCGATTTGTAGTTGATTTAAAATAAATTGTATGTCATATTGGATCCGCCATTTTTATTTTTGAAAATATAACTTTGGATTTGTAATCATCGACTCTAAAAACCTTTGAGTAACAAGTTTTGGACAATTTCGATTAACTATTTTACTTTTTTAGGTATTTTTCACCGTTTATGTACTTTTGCCTTTTACACTGATTTTCATAACTTCAATCTAACTTTACAAAAAATCTGTCCATTTTTTTGAATTTTGCCATTAAGATTTTTTGTACAGAATGCCAAAAACTACAAATCTACAAAATTCCAAGAAATTCCACCGAGACATTTTTACAATGTATTTTGTGCGGGGTCCTTTGTATAAATATATTTATTTTATTGTAACTTGTCAATTAATTAAGGATGTTTATAAATTAACAAATATATTATTTGTACAAACTTTTTTGGTTTAAACCAGAGATTTTTATTAAAAAACTACAAAAAATTAAATTTGCAGGATTCATAAGTAGCTTTATTTAATTAAATATTAAAAGTCATGGATTTATAAATTAATTTTAGTTAAAAACGCTAAAAAAAATGAAATTTTAAAAAGTTACAAGTGTTTGCAGAAATTTAATTATGTTATTCAAAAAATAATTCAATTTCGAGAAATATCGATTTATTTAATAACTTTGTCAGTCTTATATTTAAATAATTGAATTCTCGTAGAAGTTTCTATAATTAAAATTGTATTAAAAATGAACTTCAGTTAAAATTTTTAGATAATTTTTAAATGCAATATAGCAAAAGTTTTTTAGAAATAATCGTATTTTGAAAAAGTTTAATTGAATTTTTTTTTTGAAATTATTGCAAGCTTTTATTTTCTAAATAATTTAATTGAAGAATTTCCTAATAATCAAAATTTTGTAAAATTGACTTGTGAACAAGTGGATTTGAAAATTCTCCAGGAACATTTGCAAAAATAATTGATAATTGTTCATTTATTTCTTTAAAAGAATGTTAATATAATTTTTGAAATTAATTATGATTCTTCGAAGTTTTAACTTAAAATTGTATTGTAATAAAATTGATTATTTAATGAATTATTAAATAAAATATTTATTAAAAATAGTTAATATTTAATATGTATTTAATATTTGATAAAATTATTTTTTAAGCAACAATTTTTTGTATAAAGATTTAACTTAATTATGCTATGTATAATATTTTTTTAATAATATTGGGAAATATTGATGTTATTTTTAAAAAAAGGAGAATTTATATATACAAAGTACAGAATATATTTATATCGCCAAATGTTATCGAATATTTCATATCGATTACAACGAAACCATCATACATTCCAATAATAAAGTGCACAATAAAAGTGTAAATATAACAATAGTAAAAAAACGATTAAACAACAATGGCTTGTAATTGCCAAAATATGAAAATTGATTACAAAAAAATAATATTTGTAATTTTGTTTTCTATTTTAAAGATTAGCCGATTTGCCAGAAATGTTAATTGTTTTTCCAGCTTTTTTCAATCCCTCCGTCAATCGTTTACCCAGGTCAGTATCAACTTGAGTGAAATTTCTCACGGCACGTTCGATAATAAAGTTTGATGCTCCCTTCAAACTTCCAACCATATTATTCACCAATCGTGTCTTGGCGTCTGAATCAAGAATGTCTCTCCAGAATGTGGTTGCTTGTCCGAAATCGTCTTCATTTTCCGGCTCATGACGATCCACAACTCCGGAAACAGTAAACGGAGGATCTTTTGCCACTGGACATTCCTGAGGACCGTTGAAGCTATTCGGGAAGTAATTTGGCGCGCATCCTTGATTGTGAATAGGCATAAAACCGTCTCGTTGATAGTTCATTGCCGATATTGCCTGAAAATTCAATTTTCCATTTCAAACACTCTGATTTGTACAAATTTAATTCTAAAGAATATTCTAGTTTTTAATACGTTTTCTTTATAGTTTAATATTTAAATATGAAAAGATGACAAATTTTTAATAATCC
Source organism: Leptopilina myrica (nomen nudum) (assembly GCA_032872475.1). Classification (NCBI taxonomy): domain Eukaryota; kingdom Metazoa; phylum Arthropoda; class Insecta; order Hymenoptera; family Figitidae; genus Leptopilina; species Leptopilina myrica (nomen nudum). The sequence continues at coordinate 13,432,379 of CM065464.1, read as the reverse complement.
ACAAATTATACGATAAAGAGTATAAAAATTGAAATAGACAAAATATCGAGATTTAGAAAAGCAATTACTTTGTATGGACAGTTAACAGGCAATTGAAGGTGATTTGGTCCAAGGCGATGTCTGTGAGTGTCGCCATAAGCAAAGAGACGACCCTGAAGCATTTTGTCAGGACTGGCGCCAATTCCAGGCACAAAGTGAGCTGGATCAAATGCCATTTGCTCCACGTCTTGGAAATAATTCGCTGGATTCTCATTTAAAACAAGTTTACCGACTGGAATCAATGGGAATTCTTTGTGCGGCCAAATCTATGAATAAAACATTTCATTTAATTAAAATTACTATTAATTAAGATGTACTTATATAAAAACCAAACATTAATTAGTCAATTCAAACGAATTTTAAGAATTCTTCAAAATGGCTTCAACAATTTTTATTAGACTTTTTATGAAAAATTTAATTCTTTTGACGAATTTCTTTAAATTGCTCGAAAATAATGTATTTAAAAAATTTTTTTAAACATTCAATTCTCTTGAAAATAATTCTAAAAGTGATTTAATCTCAAAAATTCAATTATTTCTAAAATTGTCCTAAAAATTCAATTATTTTCTAAATTTTTTTAGAAAAATTCTTGTAAAATTCATTTATTTTCCAAACTTCTAATAAAATCTTGGAAACAATTTAATTACGTTTAAAAATAATAAAATTTTTTACAAAAATTTAATTATATTGAAAACAATTTTAATAAACTTCAACAATAAAGTATTTAATTATAATTTAAAAAATAATTAATTACAAAAAAATTATTAAAGAAAACAGATTATTAAAAAAAAATTCAAAGAAATTCTTCAAAAGAATTTTATCAGGATTTTGAAAATTTTTAATAAAATTTTTCACAAGAATTCAATTACTTTAATTAATAATCAAATTCTTCAAAGAATGCAATTAATTTAATGTAAATGTAGTAAAATTTCTCGAAAGAATACAATTATTTTTAAAAATATTAATTAAACACAATTATTTTTTTAAATTCTGATAAAATTCTTCGGAAAAACTGAATTAATTTTTTAAATAGTAAAATTGTAATTGTATTTGAAACTATTGATTTCTTTGGAATAATTTTATTAAAATATTTCAAAAATAATTGAATTCCTGTGAAAAAATCTAATATTTTTGTAAATAATTGAATTCTGTCAAAGAATTTAGAAAATATAATATTTTTAAATAATTGATTTTCTAGAGGAATATTGAAATTAATATTCCTTAAAGAAAAATGACATATTTCGTGCAATTTCTATGTAAAATTGTATTAAAAATAATTGAAAAGTTGTTAAGAATTTTATTAAACTTTTCAAAAATCTAATTTCTTTAAGATTTATAAATATAATTAAATTCATTTAAAATTAAAATTTTACAAAATTACAAAGTGAAACTTTTGGAAGTTGATTTATTTATAAAAATTGTAAACACAACTCTTTTAAAATTGAATTTTTAAATATTTGGAAAATTAGATTTTAAGAATAAGAACAATAACTTTAGAAAATAGTAATTTTTCAGGATTCAAATCAAAATTTTCAGACTTTTCCAAAGTTTACAAAATTTCCTGACATTTACAGTAGTAATTATTTTGAAAAATTGACAGAAATTCTTCAAAAGAATTTAATCAGGACTTTAAAATTTTTTAATAAAATAAAACTAGATTGTTTCAATTTTTTAAAATTATTTTCGTAAATTGAAGTATTTTTAAAACATTTTAGTTTCATTTTTGAAGAAACAATTTTACGAAGTTTCTAAATTAAATTGTACAAAAATTTAATACTTTTTGTTGAACAAAAATTTAAAAACTTATTCATATTTATTTTTCCCAAGGAATTTTAAATTTTAAATAATTTAATCCTCATGAAATATAAATATTTCTAAAATTTGCAACTGTAATTCATCCAAAATTCAATGTATTGTTTTAGAATTTTTTAATAAAATTATTGAAAAACTTTACTAATTTTTAAAGAAAAATAATGTTATTAATAATTTTTTACAATAAAAATTTAAAGATTTTTAAACTTTTGCTTCCCTTAAATTTACAAGGAATTTAATTTATAAACCTTTTAAAATTTAATTAATTGCTAAAATTCTTGTCATAACAGTTCAAATATTCAATTATTTTTTAAAATGTAAACTGAAATTTTTGTTAAATCTTGTCCTATCAGAATTCAACTAACGAGAATTGAATTATTTAAATAGAATAATTTTTGTAAATTTATAAAAAGATATAATTTCAAAAGTATAATTATATTTATGGACAAGTTAATTATAGTAAATTTTTCGATAGAATACAATTATTTTTTAAAATATTGATTAATTAATTAAAATTGATTATTATCAAATTAATTATTTTTAACGAATTCAAATATAGAAAACCTTATAAAAATCTATAAGAATTGAAATAAAAAGCGATTTTTTAAAAACAAATTAAAATAATGAAACTTTTTTTCATTTGTCGAAAAAAATTCCCGGTTTGACATAAAATTTCTGACTTATATCCGGGTTTTGTCGATGAAATTAAATTTCCGGGTATTTCCCGGCTAGTAGACACACTGTAAATTAATTTTCATCAACTGCTTTATCAATTTTTTAAGGAATACTTATATTACCTTCGTTAAGTCGAAAGGATTCCATTGAAAGATTTCGGCTTGCTTTTGGGTCATTACTTGAATATAAAGTGTCCAAGCTGGAAATTTGCCCTCGGAAATTGCATTGTAAAGATCGCGAATAGAATAATCCGGATCAGAAGCACTCAATTCGCCAGCCTTTTCAGCGAGAATATTCTTGATTCCTTGATTAGTCTGTTAATAATATGTTTAATTAGACACTCATTAAGAAACGAAAGAGAAAACAATAAATAGTAATTAAAAAAAAGTTTGACATAATTAAAGGACAGAGAGTTTGCTCAACTTGCGAGTGGTAATACTTTAACAATTAGCAATCACCTTGTAATGGAATTTACAGTAGACCATTTCGTTATTAGCGTTCATTAATTTAAATGTGTGAGAACCATAACCATTCATGTGTCGATAGCCGTCGGGAATTCCACGATCGGCAAAGAGGAACATTACTTGATGTGTTGTCTCTGGACGGAGGGAAATGAAATCCCAAAACATATCCATGTCCTAAAGGAATTATAATAATATTACAATATTAATATATTAATAAATAATAATAATAATAATTTAATTCAATTAAATTTAATTTTGCAATAAAGTGATTGAAATAAAATTCGAAAAGTAACAGTTTAAAAAAGAAACCTTCAAATGAGTTGCTGGATTTCTCTTTTGAGTGTGAATGAAACTCGGGAAAAATAGAGGATCCTTAATGAAGAAAATCGGCGTATTATTTCCAACCAAATCCCAAATTCCTTCATCTGTGTAAAATTTGACAGCAAATCCTCGAGGATCCCTGTAAACATGGAAGATAGGAGAAAAATTTACTTTCATTGGCAAAACACTTTTAAAAAGTGTAATATTTATAAAGACTCATTTAGTTAGAAACTATACGGGTTCTTGGCCCGTATTTACTCAATAAAATGTAATTAAATTCTTTTTTATTCACTTACCTGACAGTGTCAGCTGAACCACTTTCTCCTCCAACAGTAGAAAATCTAACAGCGATACGTGTCTTTTTTCCAATTTGAGAAAATACTTTTGCCTTCGAATATTTCGAGATGTCGTTAGTCACTTCAAAGTAACCGAAAGCACCTGTAATTAATTTTTAATTTACAATTAATTATTAATTATGAAAAAGAGTTAAAAATTAGAAGCAAATAATTTTATTAAATTAAATTTCGCCTTATCTTTTAATTACAAATTTCCTACGTGTTTAAAAAATTTAAAAAAAAACAAATAAAAACAAAAACTACAAAATATTAAATTGAAAGCAAGCAATTCATAAAGTTTCTAACTTAAATCTTTGATTACACTTTTTTTCGTGTACATTTTTTGCCTTTGGTCATTGACCTTTGTATCAAAGCAAAAAAATGTTATTTACAGATAAAAGACATTGTTTTTTCAACTATCAATTAATGGGGATTTTAGTTCGATAATTTAATATCTGTTATCGCAATAATTATAACGATAGAACAAAAATTAATAATGTTTAATTCTCACATAATTATGTATTTATATTTTTACTTTATAATTATTGTTTTCATTCTTCTTTGTTTATTTTAGTTAAATTTTGATAGTAAGAAGATGTAAATTCTAAAAATTGAATTATTTCTCCCTTTGTCTTTGCAGTTTTGTTTCGGATAATTATTTTTTGAAGAATCAAATTACCTGCTCCCTTTGCATGGACTACACGTTCGGGAATTCTTTCTCGGCCAAAATGAGACATTTCATCTAAATAAACAAAATCTTGTAAAAGTAAAGGCCCTCGTGGACCAACCGTGAGGCTGGCGGTTTTCTTTCCAATTGGTGCTCCATTTCCGGCGACGAGAGTGCATGCTTCTCCCTTTAAAAGAAAACAAATTTTTTAATATTATTTACCAGCAATTAGTTTATAAAATAAGTGTAATAATGTCAACATTATTTTTTTAATTTTACAGGTTTGACAAACAAAATTAATTTTGTTTTTCCCTCACATTACCCTGATTTTGAGACAAAAATTTGCCTTTTTCCCTAAGTGTTAAGAATATTCTGATTTAAGAATTCAGAAAGAAATTCAAGAAATTGAAGATGTCAAAGAAATGTTCTATTACAATTATTTACGAATTTCTTCAAATTATAAATATTCGACAGCATCAGTAACTTCTTTTTTCAATAAATAATTAATCATTATAATTTTTTCGTAAAAATTAAAATTTTAAAAAACTTCGAATTTAAACGATTTGAAATTCAATAACTTCTAAGAATATTATTATAAAACACGAAGATACCGAACTTGTCTTCATATTTTCTAATTATTAAAATTTCTATAAAATTTTTCAAAATTAATTAAATTAAATTATTTACAAAAATTTTAATAAAATTATTACTATAAGTCTTATAAGTAATACAATTTTTCCCATCAATTCAATTATTTAAAAAAATGTAATAAAAATTCGTTGTAAGAATTCAATGATTAGTCACCAATAATACAATTTTTCCTATGATTCAAATTATTTTTAACACAATAATTTAAATGAATTTTGTCGAAAAATCTAATTTATTATTTTCAAACATTTTTTGCAAGAATTCAATTACATTTCACAAATAATGAAATTCTTCGCTGAAATGCAAATATTTTCAAAATCTACTATTTTAATTCAAACTCTCAAAAAATTCAATTCTTTAACAAAAATTTAATGAAATTCGTTCCAAGAATTCAATTATTTTTAAAAATAATAATATGGTACGCAGGAGTTCAATTATTAAGAAAAATATAATTAAAGTTTATTGTAAGACAAATTATTTTCCTAAACAATAAAACTCTTCACAGGATTTTAATTATTTTTAATACAATTAATAATTGAAGCTATCACTCGGCAAATTTTTAATAATAGAATTGAAATTATCGATCACCTCGAGTCAAGTGATGTACTTTATACATTATATTGCACATTACATTGTATTAATGTACTTAATACAATTTTAAGTAAATTTTTCGAAAAATGTAAAATTGTATAAAAATTCATCGAAAGAAATAAATAAACCAAATTATCAATTATTTTTCATAATTTGTGCAAAAGTTTCTAGTGAATTTTCCAAATTCATTTGTTTACAATTCAAATTTATATGAAATTTTGATTATTCAAAAACTCTTCAATTAAATATTTAGAAAATAAAACCTTGAAATCATTTTTTAAAAATTAAATTAAACTTTTTCTAAATACAATTAACTGTTAAAATTTATGCTCAATAATTGCATTCCTTTGAAGATTTTTTTATTAATGAAAATAAATGAATTCTCGCGTAAAATTTTAAGAAAAATTTTCAAATTTCTGATTAAATTCTTATCAAGAATTTTTTTCAAATTTTTTAAATAATCGTTTCTGTTAAAATAAGAATTAAATACTTTATTGTTGAAGTTTATTAAAATTTTTTAGAATATAATTGAATTACTGTGAAAAATTTTATTATTTACAGAAATAATTTAATTTGGAAAATAAATGAATTTTTTAAACAAATTTCAAAATAATTGAATTTCATGAAGAATTTCTGTCAAATTTTTTTAATAAAATTTATTAAAAAAACTTATTGTAAATATTTTTAAAAATAAATGTATTCTGTTGAGAAATTTAGTTAAAATACTATTAAAAATAATTGAATTCCAGCGATGAATTTTACTTATTTAAAAAATTAACTCAGTTTTTACGAAGAAATTTATCAGAATTTTTAAAAATAATTGAATTTAATTAATATTTTTAAAAATAATTGTATTATCTCGAGAAATTTTACTACAATTACATTAAAAATAATTGTTTTCTTTGAAGAATTTTATTATTAATGAAAGTAATTGAATTCTTGTGAAGAATTTTATTAAAAATTTTCAAAATCCTGATTAAATTCTTTTAACGAATTTCTTTGAATTTTTTTTTTTTTGATTAATCTGTTTTCTTTAATAATTTTTATTTAATTAATTTTTTTAAAAATAATAATTAAATACTTTATTGCTAAAGTTTATTTAAATTGTTTTCAATATAATTGAATTCCTTTGAAAAATTTTATTATTTTCAAAAGTAATTGAATAGTTTCCAAGTATTTATTAGCAGTTTGAAAAATAAATGAATTTTATTAAAAAAATTTACTGAATCCTTCAGAGAAATTTTGTTAAAAAGTTAACATTATAAAATTTTTGTCAACAAATTGTGTCATTTTTTAATTTTGAAAGAAGATATATTAATATTTTACAAGAATTTTTCTAAAAAAATTTGGAAAATAATCGAATTTTTAGGACAATCTTAGAAATAATTAAATTTTTGAGATTAAATCACTTTTAGAATTATTTTCAAGAGAATTGAATGTTTGCAAAGACTTTACTAAATAATTGAATTTTTTCAATGGATTTATGCTAATTTCAGGAAATAATTTAATTCTTTCGTGAAATTTAATGAAAATGGTATTAAAAATCATTTAATTTCTGAGAAAATTTTTACTATTTATCAAAATAATTGAATTCTTCGGAAGAATTTTATTATCTATGTAAATAATTGAATTCTTGCGAAGAGTTATTTTTGAATTTTTGGAAAATAAAAACCATAAAAATGAAATATTTTCTTAATAAGTGAATAATTTTTCAAATTTTGATTGTGAATTTATCAAAAAATTTTAATTTGAAAATAAAAATCTTGTAGTTTGCATTATAATAATTTGAATATCAATTTCATTGTAAGTATGAAAAAGAATTGATTTTTGGAGTAAAAATTAACTAAAATACTTCTAGAAATCCTTGATTTTTAATAATTAATTAAATATAATTAAAAAATTTAATAAAACTAATTCTGAATCCTGCAAATTTAATTTTTTCCAATACTTTAATAAAAATCTCTGACTTTTTCTCGAATTCCCTGACCTGTGACAATCCTGCTTTATAACAAATTTTCAAAAAGTAAAAAATTGCGAAAATTATTTAATATTGTGAAAAAAAAATAAATTGGAATTATTTTCTATTATGATATTTATCAGTGAAATTAAATTATTTCAATAATGATTCTCTAATTATCTAGAGTCACGCCACTTTCTTTGAAAACAACAATTTATATATTGATTAAATTATCAAATGGTAAAAAGGTAAACTCATCTAGTTAATAATATATAATTTAATTCCTAATCTTTAAAAGCAATTAAGTTTGTTTGTAGAAAGAATGTTAAACTCTCAATGCGCAAGAAAGATAAGATAGTTGCATTATACAAAAAAAAGAAAGAAATAATTCCCCAATATTTTTATTTGTAAAAAAATTTCTAATATTCCGTTATTAAAAATTCTAATCCTCTTTTTTTTTGAAATTTATATAATTTATATTTGCATACTTTGAATATAAGTAAAAAATCTAATGTGTCCTTGCTTTACGCAAATCCTTCGATAATAGTAATTTAAAAATTTGCAATTGCTAATTAGTCTCCTATGACTCAGCGTTAATTCAGATTTATGAAAAATTTTAATAAAAATAAAACGTAATAACCAACTAAATGCGTATGGATTGCCTCATTTCATGAAATTGTATAAATTTTTTTTTTTAATGTTTTAATAATTTCGATTGTTGTAGAAAAAAAAAATTATGTAATTTCTAATTAAATAAAATATCCGTTTATTGGTTTATTCAGTTTAGATAAATTTAGAAAAGAAACTAATGAATTATACATAATTCAAATTGATGGGAGTATTAAAAAGAAGTTGTGTATCGTGAGGGTCAAAAGTCCAGTTTGGAGGGAAGGTCACATCCTAGGTGTGGTAGTATGTATATTATATTCTCTGAATAAACTTTAACTTGAGCAGATTTTTGCGACAAAAATTATCGTCGATTAAATAATGAAAAAAAAATGTAGAAATTACTTTCAAGAGTAAAATAAACTCATAATGTACAGTGAATGTATTATAACATTTATCTTTTGCTTCTCTGAGGACAATAAAGACTTTTGATAAGATAAACATTTCAAGCTTTCTTTTTTAAATAAATTTTCTAAAAATAAAGCGCAACTTTTTGAATTAATATCTCATAATTAAACATTTTGCGCATGGCGAATTATCATTTTTCCACTTGTAGTAAATTTGAGAAATATATTTTCAAATTTTAATATTATTATTATTATTATTATTGCGATTATTAATATTATTCTTATAATTTTACTTTTATCACAAAATAACGATGATCGAACTGCAAAATTAAAAACAAACATATAATTAATATTTAATGTAAACTATGACACGAAATTAATTCATTATTATTATTTTGCCTTTTTGTTAAAAGAAAAATACTAGATTAATAAAAAGCGAATTTTTTCAACTAGAAATCAAAATTATATGAATTATACGAATTAAAAGAAATTATATTTACAAAATAAATTTTCCTGTATACGGTTTAAAAAAAAAATACTTTAAACCGGTTCGAAACCGAAAAAAAAATGTAGAAGATGAAATTAAAAGAAATAATTGAAAGTACCTGAACGGATTTCTTGTATTTATTAAGTTGTTCAGCTGCTTGATCCCTCGACATTTTGCTATTTTTTCAAGTCGAAACAATTAAAAAATGATTAAATATCTCTCAATTGTGCACTCTGCTTCTTCTCTAGAACAAATGAATGGAACAAAGTTGCATGAAAGAGAAACAACGACAATATCAGCGAAAGAACTAGAAAACTCTTCTTTTTATGCATTAAAACATTCTGTCAGCAATGATTGGCTCAAAGTTTTAAAGTAGGGAGACGGCGGTATTACTTGAAGCGATAAATTGTTATTTAATTACTATTTAGTATTTCCTCCATTCAGGTCCAAGATTTTCGAGAAAATTCTGTTCTTTAATTTTTTCATTAAAATTGAAATTTTTTTTATCGATGGGAAATTTTTAATAATCTTTTTTTATCGTCTAAATTATATTTCCTTGTTTCATATTCTAATTTTAAAATTTCTTCTGCAATTACTTTAATTATAAATGATGTCATCATTTCTTCCTAAATCGTGAAAACAGTAGTTTTTTCCATTTTCCAAAAAATAAACAAGTGAATGTAAAATTTGTTTCTTTGTTTATTTTTCATTTAATGTAATATCGAAAGATCTTTTTTTAAACCAAAAGGATAAGAAATAAACATATTATTATTGAATTTGTATCAAATTTATCTTTTTACGCTTTTAATTCTTTATACCGTCTTACTAAAAAAATGTGTTTTGCAAAAAATTGTAATACGTCAAATGCTTTTTTAAATATTGAAAATTATGCTAATATATCTTTAATACTATTAAACAATTTTAACAATTTTTTCCCTTATTTTTAAATATTAAAACTCAAAAAACTTTTTCAGTTCAAAATAACGATATGCGAAAATGTCAAAAACATAACCTTCAAATATCAAATTGCAGCCGGAACGAGACAAAGTCAGTACAGCTAAAGGAGCAAAAGTATTTTAAATACCGAATAATTTAGAATAGTTACACAATCTATATAATATGAAAAATATTCGCAAATCACCTTCAAATAAATATACTAAAAATTCAATTTACCTTTTTTCTTTCTCTTTTTTGCAAAAATAATATTCTACTGGCTAACTTCTCTCAACGTTGCTACCAACACAAAAATTCTAGTGAGATTTGATATTTTTCGCTTTACAATTGGCACGCATGTCGAATCATATGTCAAAAAAGGATGACGAGAACATAACCTCAAATTCTCTGTAAACAAAAGACGCGATGTAAATACAGAGAAATTGAATATTGTTTTTCAAATTATTTAAATATAACAAAACAGGAACAATAAAGTGAATCTAGTCTATGTGAATAGTTGACAATATCGAGTGTATGTGATTATTTTTTTTTGTCATGGAAAAAATGGATACTAAGTGGAAAAGATATTTATTTTGGTTCGCGCACGAACACGTGGATTTTCGAATAGCCGAAATGGAATCTATTTTAGATATGTTTAAAATAACGTCGAGGACAATATTAAAACCGAAGGAGCATCCATTCTGGATTGTTGAATTGCCATCGGTAAATGCTGTCCATCAAATAGCCAGTCGTTCAGTTTCACTTCGTTATTGCCTCGAACTTTGGGCAATGTCAAAGGACCTCGAGACACTGCACAGTTGTTTAAAAACCTACACTAATGATAATATTGAAAAATATCGGAATTTGTCGTTTAAAATTAATGTTAAAACATTTTGTAAACATTTCTCGCAGAAGGACAAAGTGGCAAAAATAGAATCGTTTAATTATCTACCACTGGAGGGTTCGGTGAAATTAAATAATCCCGAATTAACTCTATATTATTTTGAATATTATGGCTTGGATCCAAATTGTATTCCCCAAAAGCCATTTCATTTATTCTTTGGAAAGTGGATTATCGATGGGCAAAGGGATCTCATTCAGAAATTCTCGCTCAAAACACGCAAATTTATAGGTAAATAACTATTTTTTTTTGATTTATTAATTCTTTTCTTGTAGTGGATTTTTTTCTTCCTTTTTACGTTTGTCATAATTTTCAAAGTTATTTCTTTTCAGTATTTTTTTTATTGTTTCCTGTGAGTTGGAGATAGAAGTAAATTCAATTTTTTATTAAATATAAAGTTTTTATTTTCCAGCCTAGTATTATCGTTTCAAGGAGAAAAAGAAATTGGAATTTATAAGAAATTATTCCTAAGAGTTTAGAATAAAAATTGAAACACAACCTGGAAAATTTGAAAATGTCACGAGATTTTATAAATCTTGAAAAAACCTGGAAAAATCAGGGGAATCAAAATTGGAAAAATTTCAATTTTGATTGGAATTATGGAAAATAATTTTTTTCTAAAGTGATTGTTATTATTCTTGAAATCGAATTTTACAAATATTTAAAAATTAATTCACTTTTAAAAGAGTTGCGTTTTTACAATTTTCATAAATAGATCAACTTCCAAAAGTTTCGATTTGTAATTTTGTAAAATTTCAATTTTAAATTAATTTAATTAGAAATTTTTAAGAATTTAGATTTTTCAAAAATATTAATAATTCAAATTCTGAAATTTATAAGCATTACTAACATACGTTTAATTAATTAATACACTGAAAGAAACTGTATATTAAATTTTGAAAAAGTATTTTACAATTTAGGGAAAAAGTGCAACAAACCGAAATTTTGATATAAAAATATTAAACTTTAAACAAAATTATGTCGAATTTTTTAGTATAATTATATCAAATATGAAGAATTTAAATTCAATTTTAAATATTTTAATATAACTTTACTAAATTCTACATAAATTTTTTTAAAGTTTAGTATTTTTTATATCAAAATTTCGGTTTGTTGCACTTTTTCCCTAAATTGTAAAATACTTTTACAAAATTTAATATACAGTTTCTTTCAGTGTAATAATAATGGTTTTATACAAGAATTTTAGTTGAAAACAATAAAAGAAATTGAATTATTTTCATAAATAATAAAATTTATCGCAGAATTTCAATTATTTTTAATACAATTTTACAAGAAAATTTAATTTCCACTCCTCGAAAAAATTATTTATTTAAAGAAAGGTTTTTTTTAATTCTTAGGAAGTATTTAATTGTTTAAAAATATATTAAAATTTTTTCAAGGAATTAAATTATTTTAAATACGATTTTAATTAATTTTTTTTAAATAATTCCATTATTATTCTTTTAGATTTGAACAAAGTTTTTTTACAAAATACAATTATGACGATAAATTGCAAAAAATTATTTGCGAAATTTATATTATTTTGAGCCATTTTAATCACAAGAATTCACTTGTTTTTAAAAGTAATAAATTTCTTAAAAATTATAACTAAATACTTTATTATTGAAGTTTATTCAAATTGTTTTGAATATAATTGAATTATTGTGAAAAATTTTATTATTTATTAAAATAATTTAATTCTTGCGAAGAGTTTTACTATTTTATAAAAATGATTGAATTTATAAAATTTATATTTATAAAAATTTATTAGCATTTTAGAAAAGAAATAAATTTTTTCAAAAAATTTTACTAAATCCTTCAGTGACATTTTATTAAAAAATTTAATTCTCGCGGAGAATTTGTTTAAATTTTGAAAAATTCTAATCCAAAGAATTTATTAAAATTTTAGAAAATAATTGAATTTTATAATATTATTTGACGATTCCTTCTAGAAATTTTACTAAAATTTCTTTGAAAAGAATTTAATTTCTGTAAAGGGTTTGACTATTTATAAACATAATTGAATTATTACCGTAAAATTTTACTTTTTATAAAAATAATTGAAATGTTTCGAAGAATTTATTAAAATTTTTAAAAATATATAAACTGTTGTGAAGAATTTTATAGAAATATTTTTAAAAACAGACATTTTTACGAGAAATTCAATTAAAATTCAATTAAAATAAATTTAAAAAATGGAAATATTTAAAAAAGTATTTGAACTCTTCCGAGGAATTCAATTAAAATTGTTTTGAAAATAATTGAATTCCTGCAAAGAATTTTACTATTTCTAAAATTCATTGAATTCTTGTGAAGAATTTTACCATTTATAAAAATAATTTAATTATTTAGAGAGATTTATTAAAATTTTAGAAAAAAATTTAATTTTTTCGAAATGTGTTAAAATTTTTTGACAAATTGAACTCTTCCTAGAATTTCAACTAAAATTGTTTTGAAAATATTTGAATTGTTTAGACGGATTTGTTAATATTTTAGGAAATATTTAATTCTTTCGTAAAATTTCATTTAAGTTTTTGAAAATATAGACAGTAATAAATAATTTTGAACTTAATAAGTGATTTTTTAAAATTTTGATTATGAAATTATTTTAAAAAGTTATGTTTGCAAATAAAAAATGTTGTAATTTGCATAACAATAACAAATTGAATACTAAGTTCCGTAAAATTTGCTAATAATTTTATATTTTACAAAAATTTTCTTAAAAATTTGGAAAATAATTGTTTTTTCAAAATAAATTATACAGACAATCTTAGAAATAATTGAATTTTTCAGTTTAAGTCACTTTGAGAATTATTTTTAAGAGAATTGAATGTTTGTAAATACTGTACTAAATAATTGAATTATTTCAATGGATATTTATGCTTTCAGAAAATCATTGAATTCTTTAGTGAAATTTTATTAAAATTGTATTGAAAATAATTTAATTTCCGCGAAGAATTTTACTATTTATGAAAATAATTGAATTCTTGCGAAGAGTTATTTTTAATTTTTTGAAAATATAAACAATACTAATGAAATATTTACTCAATAAGTGAATTTTCCAGATTTGGATTATGAATTTATCCAAAAATTAAAATTTGAAAATAAAAAATTTTATAATTTAATATTTATTTATATAACAATTCTTATTATAACATAAACATCAATCCATTTTTTCTAAATATTTTTATGGCAATATTGCTGCTTTATTTTTTTTTTAAATTTATTAAGAGAATAATTTTTTTCGTTGATAAACGTCGTGGACTTCAACGTCGTATTTATATTGTAATAAATTTAATATCGCGTTCTGCGGGTAAAATTTGCTATTAATAAAATAATAATTCTTGCAGTTGTATGTATTTGTAAAAATTTATTTGCGTCATATAATTTCGTAAAATGGAAATGTAGTTTTTAAAATCAGAAAAAAATACGTTTTTTAACCAGAAAAACCAGGGATTTCGAAACGAGAAAGAACGTCACAAATTCTAAGTTTCAGCAAAATATTTATTTTTCAAGAAGAAAAGAAATTTTAATATTAAAAATTACTTCTCAGAATTTAGAATAAAACTTCTTGTCTCTAAAGAAATTAGAAATAACTTACTAATTAATCGAATTTCAACAGGAAATACATCAATGGATCCGCAATTATCGTTGATGATGGCGAATCAAGCACAAGTACAAAATGGAGATTTGGTCCTGGATCCTTTCGTTGGCACTGGATCCCTCCTGATAGCGGCTTCACAATTTGGCGGCTACACTCTTGGCACTGACATAGATTATTTAATGCTGCACGGACGCACGAGGCCGAGTCGAATATCGCAAAAAGCACGTGACATTGACGAGAATGTCGCGGCCAACATGAATCAATATGGAATAACTTCTTACTTCGTCGACGTGGTGGTGGCCGATTTTTCATGTCAATTGTGGCGCGATAATCTCTGTTTAGATTCAATTATCACCGATCCACCTTATGGCGTTCGCGAATCAACCGAACGTGTTGGCTCCACAAAAACTGGTTCAACAATTGAAGCGCATCAAATTGAAACGCATATTCCCTCAAAAGTTGTTTACGATTTAAATGAAATTTTCCATGACTTGTTGAATTTTTCCGCGAAACATTTAAAAATAAACGGACGACTCGTCTGTTGGTTTCCATTATTCACTGAGGATCATTCCGAAGAATTTGTACCGACAAATTCATGTCTTCAACTATTAGCAAGCTCGGAGCAAATACTTAGCGCAAATACAAGTAGACTATTGTTAACTTACCGAAAAGTACGTGAACCACAATCGTGAATTTGTTTTTTTTTTACCAACTAGGACTCGACATTGAAATTTGTTTTTGTAATATTTAAATAAAGAAACACAAGTACTAAAATTTATATACGTCTATTCTTTTTTGTTTTACAGCTGAGAGAAATCTAGTAAAAAAATGATTATCAATCAATTGTCCTTTAAGGCAAGAAATTAAAAATTTCACGACTTCCTGTATAACTTTTTATTAATGCCGTTGCAGCTCCACGCGAGCCAGGTACATTCCGCGTTCGACACTGAAAGCCGAGTTAAACATGAAATATACATAAAATTCGCTAGAGTCGATTCCATTCTACATTTTTCTTTTTTTTTAAATATATTTATATAAACGCATTTTCAAATATTGTAACCTCATCTTTGGTAAGAAGATTTAGGAGAGAGAAAAAAGTGCAGACGCCGAGTTGTTAATTTTTCCATTTTAAATCAACGGCGAATAATAAATAACATTTTTTTTTTTTAAATAAATGGACGTCTTTATCAATATTTACAAAAGCTCATTGTTCACTATTCAAGAAGCTTAATTCTCAAAATTGACGCCAAAATTAAAAAAAAATGACATACCTTCTTTAATAAAGAAGGTAAAAGAAAGAAAAAAAAAAGAATTTCTCTTCGTAAATGAAGAATTCGCCTAATGACAATTTTACTCAAAATGCTCACATTCAAGAAAACGTAAAATTGCACACAACCCCAATAGGCGTATTTTAAAATACATATATATTACGTGCTCAATTTACACGATTTAGGAATAAATTATTAATTTTTGCTGTTTTAAAAACGATTTACAATAAATCTTAGGCTAGCATTCGATACGTAAGCATATTATAAACAAATATATATATATATATATATTTATATAATTAATATTTTTTTTACATTATAAATATCTAAATTAAAAAATCTAATAAATTTTTCTAAATTTCATCGAACACGCACGATTCTTTATATTATGCAATTCGTGAACTAAAATAAATTCATTTCCGGAATGAAAATAATAAAAGGACTATTATCGTTTTCTAACAGAAGAGAATGAGTAAAATCTTGTAATTCTTTCTCTAAAAAAAAAAGAATAAATAACAAAATTTTGTACAAACTACGTTTACCTCGGCATTTCGCATTATTTTTTATTCTTCGAGCTGACTTTTTTCTTGAGAGAGAAATACATATATATACTTCTCTTTTTTTCACTTTGATGTGAAAATAATTATGGAAATTTTATTTTTTCTTGATTAATCGATAAGAGTTCTTTTTTTCGTTTTGTTTGTTTTTCCTTCGATTGATGATTGCTAGGCCGGGCACCTTTTTCTTTTTGAAAATGAAATTATGCGAATGATTTAAGTGATGGTTGGTGGACATTGAACCTGCCAGACAATCAAATGACTTTGTTCACTTTGCTCTTCGGAACTTGAGATTGCTGATGCGTTTGAACGCTCGATTCCATCTTCTGCCTCATCGCCGTCACCTGTTAAAGAAAATTTTCATTTATGCTTTTTAAATACATTGAAGTCGCGTGGAAAAGGTCATTTAATTAAATGCAGAGCAGTGATCCTCAGCCTTTTTTTGTACAAGACAATTATAATGCAAGTTGTTAAAAATATTAGGAATCTGTTTTTTTCTATAGGAAATTTTATTTTTAATTTTAAATCAGAATTATTTATCTTACGTTTTAAAATTAATTTTTTTTGTATTTAAAGTAAATTACTTTCATAGCAAAATTAAATTTTCCCAAGTTTGCAATTCCTAATTATTTTTAAACCCCGTTAATTTTAATCGTCAGTTGCAGAAATATTTACGAAAAAATATTTTTTTTCATGGGAAATTACAAAATTATAAATAAATAATTATTCCAAAACATTCCTTATTGAAATTTAAATAAAAATTTTTATTTTCTCATTTATGAAACCAGGGTGTCTACTAACCGGGAAAAACCGGAAATAAGCCAGAAATTTTATTCTAAACCCGGAATTTTTTCACCAAGTTAAAAAAAATTTCATTATTTTAATTTGTTTTTAAAAAATCACTTTTTATTTCAATTTTTATATATATTTATACTGTTCTCTAAATTTAAATTAAATAAAAATATTTACTTTTTTGTGAAATTCAACTGAAAATAATTAAATTTGTTAACGAATTTTATTAGAAACTTTTAGCAAATATAATTTTCACAGTATTTTAATTTAATAATTGATAAATAATTGAATTTTATAAAGAGTCACATCCTAATGTATTCATGTTTTTAGTGCGAAGATTAATAATTAAAATTTTTATTAGGTAATTTTAAAAAAGGTACACACACTTAAAATTTATTTTTATAATTGAATTTTCTCAAAGTTTTTTTTAAAATTCTAAAAAATAAGAGTTTTGAGATTTTTCAATTCTATTGTTTCAAGATAATTGAATTTTCATAAACAAATAATTGAAAAATTTTGAAATAATTGAAATTTCTTTACATTTTATTAAAAATATTTAAATAATTCTTATAAGGAATTTTATTTAATTCTGTCGAAAATAATCAAGGGAAGTTTGACTGTAATTATAGTTTTATTTTTAAAATATAAAGTCCCTCTTAAAGTTTTAAATAAATTTTTTGCTTCTAAAAATTATATTATTATATTATTATTCAATAACTATAATTATTGACCTTTTCTTAAATTTTTATAAGTTAAAATTTCTGAATATTTAAATAAATGACATCTATTTATTTTTTGCGCAAATTAAATTTTTATTACTTATTTAGTAAGTAATTAATTATTACTGCTTATTATTGTCAAAAAATTTAATAAAATTCATCGCAAGAATTAAATTATTTTCATAAATAGTCGAATTCTTTGGAAGGATTCAATTACTAACTTTTATAAATAGTAAAATTCTTTGCAGAAATTCAATTATTATCAATATAATTTTAATAAAATTGAAAAATAAATTTTTCAATTATAATTATAAACAGACAAGATTATTTTTAAGAAATTGAAAAAATTCTTTGTTTAATTCAATTATTTTCCAAATTTTCAATTAAAATTACTAAAAAAAGACATTATTTTCAAAAAATTTAAAGAAATCCGTCAACAGAATTTAATTATTCATAAAAACTCTAATAAAAATGTTTGAAGTCATTTGTAGATTTATTTATGTTCGAATGTTCGAAATGAAATAAATTTAAAGTTGATAACTAAAAAATCCGATAAAGTCGGGAAAAACCTGGAATTTTGTTAAACGAAAATAGCAGACACCCTGAAGACGAATGTAAAATACGAAGATTGTAAAAAAAGTAAAAAAACTAAACAAATTTAAATCTTCAAAAAAATAATATGAAAAAGTGTTCAATAAAATATTTTGCTACAACCAACGATTTTAATTTCAAGAAAAAAAATTTTCTCCATCTGTCCAACCCCCAGAGAGTAAAAGGAAATTATGGAAGGATAAAAATTTGGATCACGATACCGGAAATAATAAAAAGTTGTCTATTTACATTGAAAAAAAGGAAACATTTTTTCCGATTCCACTGAAATATTTTTTGGTTTTTTCTTGGAAAAAAAAGTGCTAAACAATATTAATAACCCCGAAAAAACATCACCAATTAAATTGACTATTCAAACAACAGAAAATAAAATTGAAAGGAACAATTATATTGACTATTTAAACGATTTAAACTTAAAATAATTAAAAATTGACTAAAGTTCCAATTGTCATTTTTTTGAAAAAACAACTGAAGACAAAGTTCAGACAGTCAATAAAATTGAACCACAAGAATAATTTTTTATAGTACATTCACAAGTGTATATATATAATTTAATATTATGGTTAGATTTGTCTAACTACGATTTGAAGATGCATTTTTGTTAGTTTTGTCACGAGCGAAACATTCAATGAAAAGAATATTATTATTATTATTTTTGTTTCAATCATTAGAAAAGAATAATAATTTTTGTTCAAAGCGAATGACAGAATTGTAATTGGAACTCGAAAGAAATTATTTGAGTTCGTCGTTACATACTCTCTGGGGGCATACCTGACCATCTGCCACACAATCAGATGTGTTGCCACGTCGCTCTCGTCCTCAGCTTCGTCCGCTGAAATTATACATCAATCGCAACGTCGTTCCACAAAAAATATTTTTTTTCACAAATTTGAGATTCTTTTTTTCAAAAAAAAATTATCCTATATATTTAAATAGAAAAATTTCAAAGAAAAAAAAATAGGAATGTTAATTTAATTATTAATTATTAATAATATTACTATATGAAATCCAAAAGTAGAAAAATCAAATTTAGAAGAGTTAATTAAAGAAGCAAAAAAGAGTGATGATCAAGTTTTCTTTTTTGTAACTCACCGACTCTGAAATCAATGTAACCCTCTCCACCGGATAAGACTAGCATTGCTGGAATAGAACCGTCCGAGATCGCACTGTGTCCTCCGTGACCTAGAAAAATTTATTTAATTCAATAAAAATTAACGAATTCATTGCTATTTATGATAATTGACAGCTAATTAGTAACAGATTGACTATTATTATTCAGCATTGACACAGGTCAGAGAATTCGGAATATTCTTCTATATTATTATTATCTATAAATGACAATTAAACAAATTTAACATAAATATTAAGAAAAAAATTCATTTTTTAATTTTAAATTAACATTTTCTACCAAAATTCAAACATTAAAAAAAGTAATAAAACGATTCGTTCATTTGAACGTTCAGAACTTTAGGGTCATAAGAAACTTCCAAATTTTTGTGTCTTTTTCATTTGTTCCTCTTAAACCTTGTAATTGACACGAATTCTAATACAAAACCTTCAATAATTCTATTTCTGACTAAAAAAAAATTGAATTTTGGAGAAGTAACAAATAATTGCAGAAATTCGATTATTTTCAAAAGTAATAAAATTCTTCGCAAACTTTCAAATATGTACAAAAATTTTTTTAATTCTCGTCAGAGTGTTTACAATATCTATATAGAAAATAAAATTCTTCTCCAAAATTCAATTGTTATCAAAAAAAAAAAATAATAAAATTCTTGGTGAAATTTAAATTATTTTCAAAACTTTCTCTCAATTCAATGATCGACAATATTTTCTCGAAAATTTAATGAATTTCACAAATAATAATGAAATTCATAGTAAAATTTCAATTCTGCTTAATAATTTAAAAACCTTTCATGAAATTTAATTATAATTGCTCTGTAAATAATTTAATTCCTACAAAAAATTGTATCACAGTTTTTAAGAATAATTAAATTCTTTTGAAGAATTTTATTAAAATTTCAAAAATAAATTGAATTTTATAGAGTAATTTTTTTTAAAATTGTATTTAAAAAATTGAATTCTCGCGAAAAAGTTTTATCAAAACATTTCCAAATATCTATATTTCAGTAAAAATTTGAATAGTTTGAAAAATAATGGAAACTCCTGAGAAGAATTTTCTATTAAAATATTTGAAAATAATTGAACATCTGCAAACATTTTTTACATTATTCAACGAAAATATTTTAATTCTAACGAAAAATTTTATTACAATTTCTGCATGTAATTGAGGCGCAGGAATTCTTCCCGAAAGACATTTGATCGAATGGTCATTTGATCGAACGGCATTTGATCGAATGGACATTTTATCGAAACGTCATTTGATCGAAAAGACATATGATCGAAAAGACATTCCATCGAATAGACATTTGATCGAAAAGTCATTTGATCGAAAAGACATTCCATCGAATAGACATTTGATCGAAAAGTCATTTGATTGAAAAGACATTCGATCGAATAGACATTTGATCGAAAAGACATTCGATCGAATGGACATTTGATCGAAAAGTCATTTGATCGAAAAGACATTCCATCGAATAGACATTTGATCGAAAAGTCATTTGATCGAATCTTTTTTGGCATAAGAGTTTCCCTTCTTCATTCTACAAATAGTCATAGCATGAAATACCATGGAAGTTAATTAACTTAATTTATTAATTCCATGGTATTTCATGCTATGACTATTTGAAGAATAAAGAAGGGAAACTCTTATGCCAAAAAAGATTCGATCAAATGACTTTTCGACCAAATGACTTTTCGATCAAATGTCTATTCGATAGAATGTCTTTTCGATCAAATGACTTTTCGACCAAATGTCTTTTCGATCAAATGACTTTTCGACCAAATGACTTTTCGATCAAATGTCTATTCGATAGAATGACTTTTCGATCAAATGTCTATTCGATCAAATGACTTTTCGACCAAATGACTTTTCGATCAAATGTCTATTCGATAGAATGACTTTTCGATCAAATGTCTATTCGATCAAATGACTTTTCGACCAAATGACTTTTCGATCAAATGACTTTTCGATCAAATGTCTATTCGATGGAATGTCTTTTCGATCAAATGTCTTTTCGATCAAATGTCTATTCGATCGAATGTCTTTTCGATCAAATGACTTTTCTACTAAATGTCTATTCGATCGAATGTCTTTTCGATCGAATGTCTTTTCGATCAAATGACTTTTCGATCAAATGACTTTTCGACCAAATGTCTATTCGATAGAATGACTTTTCGATCAAATGTCTATTCGATCAAATGACTTTTCGATCATATGAGTTTTCGATAAAATGTCCATTCGATCAAATGCCGTTCGATCAAATGACCATTCGATCAAATGTCTTTCGGGAAGAATTCCTGCGCCTCATGTAATTGAAGATCTACGAATATTTTAAAAAAATTTTCTTTAGAATTTTAATTATTTCCATAAATAAATTATTTCATCGAAGAATCTCAATTATTTTTAATACAATTTATATTAATTACAATACAATTTATTTCAAACCAATTTTTTGGAAAATGTCATTATTCTTAAAAAATGAATCTTAATTCATCGAAAGAATTTAATTATTTTAAAAATATTTTCATAAAATTCTACAAAAATATTTAATTTTATTTCATAACTAATACAATTTTTCATAGGGATTGAATTTTTAATAAAATTCTTTGCTAAAATTCAATTATTTTCACTAATGATAAAATTTTTCATTGAAATTCAATTATTTTTATAAATAAAATTCTTTTTCGGAATTCAATTATTTAAATATAAGTGGTATTAAAATTTGTCTCAAGAATTCGATTATTTTCAAATGTATAATAATATTCTTCTGCAAAATTCAATTTTGGTTAAAATTTCTTTTACAATTTCTTGTCGAATTTCCAGATATCAATAAATAATAAAATTTTTCTTCAAAATTTTAATTATTTTCAACAATTCTTATCAATTCAATGGTTATTAATAATAGAATTATTAATAAAATTTTCCAACAATATTCAATTATTTTCATAAACAATGAAACTGAACTTAAAATAATATTTTAGATATAATTGAATTTTTGAATGATATCAAATTAAAATATTTAAAAATCTGAATTTTTCGTTATTTTAACTAAGAATTCTATAGAATTTATATTTTCAAAAAAATTGTAATTCTAATTTTAAAAAAAAATTATTGGAATTTTTTTGTTCTAATATATATTTAATTACAGTATTTCCGAATAATCGAAATTTTGTAAAATTAAATAATTGTATACAAATAGATTTGAAAATCCTCAAAGATCTTCTTCGAAAAGTGCTAAAAATAATTCATTAAATATTTATTCAAAAATGAAGTTTCTGATGTTTTCGAATTATTTTACAATTAAGGAAATTCGCAATTAAATGTAATAGAACATTTGAGTATCTAATCATTTTTAGAGTGAATCAAAATATTCTTTAGTGTCAGAGAAAGAGACAACATTTTGTCTGGAAATCAGGGATTGACAAATTTAAATTTTCATGACAACTCTGTTATTTTAATTGTATAAAGTAAAACCCCCCATGTTTGAAATTAATTTTCGATTCTTGATGGGAAGGGGATGGTCAAGAAAAAAAGATTGAATTGCAGAAAAAAATTCACTGCCATATAAATGAATTTGAATTTGATATTATTGTAATTATATCTCACCAGGAACGGCGACAAACATTTTTACAGCATCCCTATGTCCATGAAAGCTGAGCTGAGCATGAGCCATACTACAGTAAGGCACGAAGCTTCCTGGAGTCACACCATGATCGGAAGCAAATACCCGAACTCCAATTCCCGGAGCGTCTCCTTTTCCTCCTCTCGCTTGTGCTCTCGAAATCGCCATCGATCCACCGGCGCCTTTATTTCAATTAAACGACAATTATTACAAAAAATTACTCTAGAATATACTCTAAAAAAAAACGTTTGACGCACTCCCAACAAAAAAAATAAAATAATTAGATACACTCGGGTTGCAAAGTTTCAGTACATTTTGACTGTTTACTTGTAAATGCTCGCTCCACTTCAAATTCAAATATTTCTGTAAAAATAGATGCAACAGCTATCAAACAAGGATCATTTTAAAGCTCAATAAATTTAGAGTCAAATAGGCAAAAAAAAATAACCAATTTAATATTATAAATTTGAAAATATAATTCTTTAAAGTTAGAGATTTTTTATGAAAATTGCGATTTCGGAATCTGGAGTTCAAGCGAATGCCAATTGAAGAAAAAAATTTTTTAAGACTTAACAGTTGTACAATAACAAGTACAAATTCCATTCTTTAATTCTAGACAAAAATCATTTACAAATATGAAGTATTTTTTTCAAATTTTATAAAAATAATTGCTCTTGCTCTAAATTTTTCGAAGAATATAAATTGCAAATTCGTCGTTTCTATTCATTTGTTTTATCAATTAACCACACTTTTGAAAAATATTAAACCTCTTGACTGTAGTAAATTTAAATTATTTACATGAAATTTATCCCTCTTCTTATAATGTTACAAATTTTAACTCGCATGATTACTTATTTTATTTCAAGGTGCAATTTTTTAAATTTTACAATAAAAAAGAGATGCACATTTTTCAAAAATTTGGTTAATTGATAAAACAAGTGAACAAAAATGACGAATTTGCAATTTATATTCCTTAAAAACTTTAGAAAGCAAGAGTAATTATTTTTACAGAATTTAAGTCAAATACTGAATACTTATAAAAGATTTTGGTCTCGAATTAAAGAGTGAAATTTGTAAATTATATTGTACAACTGTCAAGTCTTAAAAAATTTTTTTCTTCAATTGGCGTTCGCTTGAACTCCAGATTCCGAAATCGCAATTTTCATAAAAAATCTCTAACTTTAAAGAATTATATTTTCAAATTTACAATATTAAATTGGTTATTTTCTTTTGCCTATTTGACTCTAAATTTATTGAGCTTTAAAATGGTCCTAGTTTAATAGCTGTAGCACCTATTTTTTTCAGAAATATTTGAATTAGAAGTAAAGTGAGCATTTACAAGTAAAAGTCCAAATGTACTGATACTTTGCGACCCGAGTGTATAAAAAATGAAATAAAAACTATAAACGTCATTTACTTTCAGAAAGTGGAACAGAGATAATAACTCCATTTCCAGTTCCAATCCAGAGTCGATTTGATGAAATAAGCAAGGCAGTGATTCGAACAAATGAAAATCCGAGTTTCCCAGTGCCGAGCATTTTGCTCACATACGGCTCAATATCAACGTCCTGAAGATGCTGATAGGTGTGTGCATGATATAATCTCAATGTTGAATCGAGTCGAATACTGACCCAAACACCCTCACCGAGCCACGCTAATTGACGAACCTGTGATTCCCGACGAGGATGTGCGTCCACGGAACACTGCAATTATAAGTGCACTACCGATTTCACATATTTGACTCTATCATCAATTTTTCATATACGAAAATAGGAATTAAAGACTGAAGAAACAATTCAAAACAATTGAAAAAAAGAGAATCAGAAATGAAGAGTAATTTACCTTTAGGGTCAATGTTATTGGATCGATAATGTGGATTTTATTTTGGTAACCGCACCAAACTGTTTTTCCTAATACTGCAGCCATACATCGGATGGAATGTTGAGGATTGCCTAAAGTTATCACATGATACTGGGTTAGATCCCATTGTCCGTCCGGTCCTCTTCGGAATATTGCGACCGTGCCGTCCGCCAGTGCCACCAGCACTCGACCCTGAACGTGTCTAAAAACAAAGATTTGTTATTTATTTTTTTTAAACTGTCAGAAAAATTGAGATTTTAATAAAATGTTTAACACTCATCTACTAAATCCTACTATTTCCTACTTTTGATACGTTATGCTACTGTTTGGGAACTTTTTTTAAGATTTCAGCCATTAAAATTTTTGTTTTTTTTCTTTGAGAATTTCCACTACTTTAAATTTGCTAATATATACTAGAAATTAAAAACTCATCTCCATTTTTTTTGCAATATCTAGTATTTTGATAAAATTTCGCAAAACAATTCAATTATTTCATAACAAATTTGAATAAAATTCTTCAAAAAACTTCAAATATTTTCATAAATGGGTAATAAAATATTCAGAGAATTTGCGAGGAATCTTACAATTTATAAAAATATTTAAATTGTTTAAAAGAATTTTTTTTAATATAATAAAGTTTGTGATCCGGTAATCTGTTCGCAGTTTGAAGTTAGTTGTTTGCTTTTTTGTTTCTTAACTTTTTTAAAAATTTTTCTTTTAAAATATTTTCAATTTTAAATTTAACGTTTTGAAAATCATCGAATTATTGCTAAAAAATTTATCAAAAAATTTGATAATAATAGAATTCCTTCTAGAAATGTTATTAAATTCTCGTGAAGAATTTTATAAAAATTTTTAAAAATCCTAATTAAATTCTTTTGAAGAATTTCTTTCAATTTTTTTTAAACTAATGGAGTTTCTTTCAAAATTTTATTTGATAATTTTGAATGCAATTGGATTTTATATAAAAGAATTTGATTAAAATTGTATTGAAAATAATTGAATTCTTCCGAAGAATTTTATTACTATTTATGAAAATAATTGAATAGTTCCGAAGAATTTATTAAAATTTTAGAAAATAAATTAATTTTATGTTAATGTTTGAAGATTAAACTTCTTTTGAGAAATTCTATTAGGATTGTTTTGAAAATAATTAAATTTCTGTAAAGAATTTTACTATTTATAAACTTAAATGTATTAATGCTAAGAATTTTACTATTTATAAAAATAGTTGAAATATTTCAATGAATTTATTAAAATTTTGAGAAATAATTAAATGAGTATGAAGAATTTTATGGAAATAATTGAAAATAATGAAATTTTTTTTCCCTTTTTTATAAATATTTTGCCAATAATTTGAATTATTTTTAAAGAATTTAAAATTCTTGTTGAAATAGAACTTTATGGAAATTGTTGAAAATCATTAAATTCTTTCGTGTAATTTTATTTAAATTGGATTAATAATAATTTAATTCCCTCAAAAAATTGTAGTATTTATAAAAATAATTCAATTGTTTCGAAGAATTTATTAAAATTTTAGGAAATAAATGAAATTTATGAAAATATTTTTAAATATTTGAATTCATCCGAGGAATTCAATTAAAATAGTTTTGAAAATAATTGAATTCCTGCAAAGAATTTTACTACTTCTAAAATTAATTGAATTCTTACGAAGAATTTTACTATTTATAAGAATAATTTAATTATATCGAAAGATTTATTGAAATTTCAGAAAAAAATGAATTTTTTTGTTAAATTTTATTAAAATTTTTAAAATATGAAAAGTAATAATTAATTTTGTACTTAATAAGTGAATTTTTTTAATTTTAATTATGAAATTATTTTAAAAATTTGTATTTGAAAATAAAAAATTTTGTGAATTGCATTACAATAACAATCTGAATAACATGTTCCGCACGCGTAACATTTGCTAGTATTTAATATATATTTGGGAAAAATCATTATTTAAAACAATATTTATAAAATTCTTATAAGAAACTCAATTACTTTAATAAATAAGAAAATTTGTTACATTAATTCATTTTTTCTTAAACATTTTAATAATATTTTTCGCAATAATTCAAAAATTTTCATAAATAATAAAATTATTTTTAGGAATTCAATTGTTTTTGAAAGTTTTAATAAAATTTTTAGCAACTATTCAATTATTTTTATAAATAATTAAATTTACCGTACGATTTTAATTATTTTTAATTAATACAATTTTTCAGGAATTGCTCGAAATTGTAATTATTCTTAAAAATTTCATTTTATTTCCTCGAAAAAATCAATTATTTAAAACTACGTTTTATTTAAATTCTTTGTAAGACTTCAATTATTTAAAAAAAATATAATAACATTTACCACAAGAATTAAATTATTTAAAAAAATGTAATAAAAGGGCAACATAAACATTCAATAAATTATTGTCAAAAATCTTAATAGAATTCTTTGTAAAATTGAATTATTTTTGAAAACTTTCTGCAATTCAATGATTTTCAATATCTGCTATTTTTTTTGGAAATTCGGAACAAGAATTTCAAATTTTCTAAAAATAAATTATTCTCAAAATATATTTAAAAATTCTATATGCAAATTAAATTATGTACTTTCAATGTAATTTTTAACTATATTCGTCATAAAAATTGAAAGAATTCTATTATTTTCCTCAAATTTTTACATAGGTTTCTCTGCAAGAACTTAATGATTTTTAATACATTAATTTAAAAATTGAAAATATTTAAAAAGGGACATTATTAAAAAAGTTAAGCTAACTTTAATAGTATTCTTCTTTTTCAAAAGGAAACTCATAATTTTGTAAACAGAATTATGATTGAGGAACAGAAAATTTGCAAAATAGTAACAATTTACAAATCTTAAATTTTTAATAATTTTCCAACTGTTATAAAAACTATACAGTTTTACAAATTTCTGAAAATTAAATGTTAGAAATGATAACTTCTTAGAAAAATTATTTTTAGAAGACAGATTTCATTAGAAATGCCTTTTTTTAGACCAAAAGGATTAGAAAAATAACCACCTACCCAGAATTTTATTATTTTTATGAATAATAAAAATCCATCAGGAATTGAATTACTTAAATTAAAATTTACATAAAATTAGTCGAAAGAAATTAATTATTTAAAAATTTTAGTAAAATTCATCTCAGGAATTAAATTATTTTTCTAAATATATTAAAATTCTTTCATGAATTATAAAATTCGTTGCAAATATTTACTTCTTTCTTATTCTGATAATTCAGGATAAGAAAGAAGTAAATATGTTTGATGAAAATTAGCAAAAATTCTAAAAAATAAAATATTGAATGAAATTTTTGTCAGTTTTGTAAAGAGTCTAAATCTTTTTTTGGTCGTCAAGTTTAATTTTCCAATAGTTAGTATTTTATTGCTTCTTTTTAGGTGGAAAGCTACTTTTGACTACTTTCTTAAAATTCATTACCGAGTGCGAAGTCTGTAATAGTTTCTTTGTCCACGTGAGTGAATCTGTTCTCCAACTCTCCTTAAAAAGTAGGAAAAAGAGTATAAAACTTACACGATAGCCAGAGCAGCGTCTTTGAGTTTCACCGAGTGTAAGCAAACGGGCCACTTGGCAACAGCCGAATGAACAAAAATTGCTCCATTTTGAGCACCGAGCCACATGGTCGGTTGAATTGAGGACATTTTTTCAATTGGTGTTCCATTATCATCATCATTCTCCGAACTCGTCTCCTTCTCACTTCCACTACCATCCGAAATTGTCGAAATTTCCCCGACATTCTTGACAAACTGAACCTTCCCCAAATTAACAGTCTCACCATTATTCTCAACTTCGGTCGATGAATTTTGTTCAACCTCATTAACTTCCGCTCCCTTTTGTTCCGTTTCAGTCTTGCTATTATCGTCTAATGTTGACGTTGTTGAATTGTCATTAATTTTGTTTGTCTTATCATTTTCGATGACTATATTTGCTATCACCTCGTCATTGGGACCTTGAGCGTAGTCACTTTCTTTGGCACCCGGAACACTCGCAATACAAAGTAAATGACTTTGGCATACATTGAAGACCTCAAGTATTTCAGCCGGATTATTTGCATCTATCACAGTAACTTTTGACATTTTTTGCGTTGACGTACAAATCCAAACGTGCGAACTCAATTGTTGCTCGAGACGTTCGGCCTCGAGACGACGTTGCTCACTCTCTTGGAGTTCCTTGTCCAAATGCTCGACCGCATCCTCGGCCTCGACTTTCACCACGCTGTTATTTTCACGTGCTTCGGCTGCGTAAAATACACTTCCGCCCACCATTGATCCGCCGTCTCGCGTTTTACCGCCACTTAAATTCACTCCAGCTCCACACCATATCTACAAAAATTCGTCATTTCAATTAATTCAACCATTTTTTTTCCAAAGGGTAAAAATTAGGATTGCCACAAAAATTTTATTTTCTTTTTCCCTGATTTCCAGACAAAATTTTAATTTCTTTACTGCATTTTTCTCTAAAAATGATTAGATGCTCAAAAAAAATTTTCTATTACATTTATTTAAAATTTTCAAAATTTAAACCTCTAATAACTACAAGAATATTATTATTATAAAATACTAGCAAAATAATTGTATTTTTTAAGAAAAAATTAACAAATAATTAAATTTTCCTGTAACATTTTTATTATTTATGAAACTAATAAAATGTTTACGTAAAATGTGAACGAAACTTTTTTTTAAATGATTGAATTCTTCTAGAAAATTTTATTAAAATTGTAGATGTTAAAAATCAGTGAATTGAGAAAAAAATTTAAACATAATTGAGTTTCAAAGAAGATATTTATAATATGACCAAGTTTAAATAATTATTTTATATTATATAAGAATATTGTTATTGTGATTTCTTTAAAATTATTTCCAATATTTCAATTCTATTATTATTTTCTACAATTTTTACGTAAAATTTTCCTTTAAATCAATTATTTTCTTCTGTATTAATATATGTTAGATTTTAGTATTCTGTTCGCAGTTTGAAGTTAGTTGTCGATTGTTTTCTTCTTTCTAAGTATTTCGTTTTAAATATTTTCAATCTTAAAATTAACGTATTAAAAATCATTGGATTCTTGCAAAGAATATTATCAAAAAATTTGAAGGGAATGATTGAATTCTTTCGAAGAAACTTTTTTACTTTTGCAAATAATTAAATTCTCGCTAAGAATTTTATTGACATTTTTAAAATTATACTAATAAAATTCTTTTGAAGAATTTCTTTGAATTTTTTTTTTAAATAATGAAGTTTCTGTAATAATTTTAATTAAAAAAGTTTGAAAGCAATTGAATTATATATAAAAGAATTTTATTAAAATTGTATTGAAAATAATTTAATTCTCCCGAACAATTTTACCTCTGATTTTACTATTTATAAAAATAATTTAATTATTCCGAAAAATTTATTTAAAATTTAAGAGATTTAATCAATTTTATGTAAATATTTGAAAATTAGTTAAATTCTTTCAAGAAATTCTATTAAAATTGTTTTGAAAGAATTGAATTTCAGCAAAGAATTTTGCAATTTACATAAATAATTGAATTATTGTGAAGAGTTTTACTATTTTATAAAAATAATTGAAAAGTTTCGAAGAATTTTTAAAAATTTTAGGAAATAATTAAATTGTTTTTAAAGATGTTTATAAAAATATTTAAAAATAATTAAATTCCTTTGAAAAATTCAATTAAAGTTGTTTCAAAAATAATAGAATTTCTGTAAAGAATCTTATTAAAATTAAGCCTTTACTTAATCAAAATAATTGAATACATCAGAAAAATTGTATTATTTTTATTGCAAATAATTAAATTCTTTTAATTTTTTGTGGAATATACTTAAAAATTGCATTGCAAGTCATTTAATTTCCACATATAATTTTTTCCACATATTTTAAGAATAATTGATTTTTAGAGAATTTTAAATTCCTGACGCGAACAAATCCATTTGTTTACAATTTAATTTTACGAAATTTCAATTATTCGCAAATAGAAACAGTAAATAAATTAAAATGTTAAGATTAAACTTTATTAAAATGAAATAGTTCCATAGAATTTTTAATTAAATGAGAAGAAAATTCAGATTTTCAAAAATTTTAATTTAAAACCCTTACAAAATTAAATTATTTCTAAAACTTTCAACTATAAAGTAACTTCTAAAAAATTCAATTATTATCTAAAACTTTAACTAAAATTAATTTTTAAATCAATTTTGATTAGAAAATCCTCCAGGAGTCCAATTATTTAAATATAAATATTTTATTGAATAATTGAATGTTTTTTAAAATTAAATTCCTACACATAATTTTATCAACAAATTTGTTTTTTTGTAAAAAAAAAATACTTGAAATTCTCCAACAATTTTTATAATTTAATAAAATAACTGAATTATTGACAAGAATTTTATAAATTCTTTTGAAATATTTAATTCTTTTAAAAAAAGTTATGCAAATATCAAACTATTTGTTCAATAATTGAATTCTTTTAGAAAATTTCATTAAAATAGTAGAAGATTGAAAATCATCGAATTAAGACAAATTTTTGAAAATGAATGAAACTTTGCCATAAATTTTATTAACATTTTGAGAATAATCGACTTTTATTACTTTTGACAATAATTGAATTCTTATGATGAATACTATTATTTATTAAAATAATTGAATTTTGCAATGAATTTTATTTAAATTCCTGAATATAATTAAATTTTGCTCTTCATTTATAAAGATAATTGAAATGTTGACGATTTTTTTATATGTTTTTGAAAATAATTGAATTTCTGCGAAGTTTTTTGTTAATTTCGAAAATATTTGAATTCTTTTGATGAATATTGTTATTTATGAAAATAATTAAATTTAACAATGAATTTTATAAAAATTCTTGAATATAATTGAATTTCGTCGAAGAATTTTGCTTTTTATAAAGAAAATTGAAATGTTGACGAGAATTTTCTTAATTTTTGGAAATAATTGAATTCTGTAAAGACTTTTAATATTTATTGAGATGAATTTTAATATTTATTGAGTTGAATTTTTTCAAAGAATTGCTTCGAAACTTTTAAAATTGAAACTAATTGCAACAGAATTTAAATTATAAGTTTTAATTTCATATTTTTTGTGGCAAATGAAAAGACACAAGAATTCAGAATTTTTCTATAAATTCCAAACATTTAATTTTGTCCAGTACTTTTAATAAAAATCGCTGATTTGCACCTGACTTCCCTGACTTTTCCCTGAATTCCCTGACCTGTGGCAACTCTAAAAATGATTCATTTAACGATATTCACCTTCATTCCAGGCTCGGTTTCCTGAAGTGGTCGGCAATAAACAGGAACGGGAACCGGTTGTCTCGCGGGTGCGCTCGGTTTACCCGGTAAACTCCATCCGTAAGCGTGTAATCTTCCATCCTCTTTACGAACGTGAGCCCGTACCTGTCGATATTGTTCTTTTCGTTCATTTGCTCGTCTCGCCACAAGTTTCTCCGACGACCTGTAAATAAATAAGTTCTTTTATTATTAATATTTCTCCAATTTTCGTTTTATTTCTTCTTCGAAAAACGAATTTCTTTTCGTTCACTTACCCTTCGCATTGCTATTAATTTTAATCAATTTTATTTCCTCATAGAAAGTAAAAATGAATTTTTACTTTCTAAAAGAACGAACCACCAAACCTCATCAATTTTTCTTTCGTTTTAAACGTCACAACACCAAATATCAAATTAAATAATTGCAGACATGAAGCAAAAAATAGAAAGTGTATTATAACAATTTTTAAACAAATGGACAAAGTTTCGTTGTTTAGATCCAGAGTATGCATTATTTCTTTAGAACCCAAAAGATCTCAGAACCTTCTCGGCAACAATTTTTTAATGACTAAAAATTATTTTTGTTAAATTTTTTTTTCTATAAAGTGGAGGAAGTAGAAAATACAATAAAGTAAAATAACAAACTAAAGTAATTAATTGTTCGTTGCTTATATAGAAAAACTGAAAGTTTCCAAAACATTTTTAAGATTATTATTGTTATCAGAAACGCAAAATCAAAATAATCCTAAAAATCGAAAAATCACTTGAAATAAAAGTCAAATTAAATTAAAATCTCGTTTATTTCTCGATAAATAGAGATCATAATTTTATACTCGTTTCAAAAATAATATACAAACTCCTATGTACACAATAAAATCACAATTTTTTTTATTGTTGATACAAAGGCCGTAACAATTATCGAATTGTCCAGCAATTCATGACTTAGAATCATTTTGAAATTTTTATCAATTTCATATATAGGAAATATCCTATAAAGAAAAATTAATTTCAATTTACTAAATCATAAGAAAACAATTTTTAATCAGAATGAATAATATTTACAAATGAGAGAGAAAAGCAGAAAGTAAATTTTTTTTACAACACTGGTGTTATTTTAATTGTTTTCAAATTTATATTAATGACTTATTGTGTATTTAATAAATAAATAAATAAACGTATTAAAGATTGTAATAGAAAAATAGTGTTAAAAGTAAATATAGTGTAGAAAAAAAATATTCTCTAGCAAAGCAAATGAAATTGAAAAGAGTAAATTAAAAATTTCTTTTTGGCAAAATTTATCACTATAAACATTACATGCAGTTCATTTTCTAAGCGTCATATTTCATGTTTTGACTTTTGAAAAACTGATTTTATGAAAATTATTCGAAAGAAATTACCAATATTTTGGTATAGCTTTGGCTAAAACACATTTAAAAGCAAAATTAGCGATTGAATTCAATATTTTGCAAGTTGAATATAAAATACCAACTTTGATAAACTTTTAGTTAACAAATTGTTCTAAAAAATTGATTCTTAATTGCAGTTAAAAAAGAAAAAAATAAGAAATCATATACAGAATCTTTCAGATTTCTTTTAAAATATTTCAACCACATTCTAAATTTAAAAAAAAACTTTTTTCTTAATTAAAATATACAATTTCTATCCATTTTATAAAAATAGATCTTAATTTTGAATAATTCGTTCGACTTTAATATCTATAAATTTAATATTAAAATAGATTTAAATCTCTAATAATAAAATTCTTTCAAACAATTGAAATTCATTAAAAGACAAATAACAAAAAATAAATTAATATTCAGGATTGCCACGCTTCTGCTCTTTTCAAATTTCCTGACTTCTCCAGGTTATCCAGGTTAAAAAATGAAATTTTTCCAAGTTTTGAAAACTACATTTACTATTAATTAGAAACGTATACAAAAAAAACAATAACTTTATTTTTAAATAAATATTTAATCATTAATCTTTTTTCATATAGAAATTAGAATTTTTGAAAATTCAATTATTTTTTTTATTCATTCTTCAAAGAATTAAATTATTTTCAAAAAATTTTAACTTTTCATCAAAATAATTT
The DNA here is from genome assembly GCA_032872475.1 of Leptopilina myrica (nomen nudum). Classification (NCBI taxonomy): domain Eukaryota; kingdom Metazoa; phylum Arthropoda; class Insecta; order Hymenoptera; family Figitidae; genus Leptopilina; species Leptopilina myrica (nomen nudum). Next base: position 13,397,965 of record CM065464.1, on the reverse strand, counting down.
GTAAAAAATCCAATATTTTCAATGTCTACTATTTCAACAAATTTTAACAAAAGAATTTAATTATTTAAAAATTTTTTTTAATAAATATTGTCTCAAGAATTTAATTATTTTCGAAAGTAATAAACTCTTCGCAAGAATCAAATTATGTTCAGAAATTTATAAAAATTTATGTCAAAATTTCAATTATCTTTATAAATAATACAATTTTTCTCCGATATTCAAACATTTCTGGAAAATTGTAATAAAATTCTTGGCAGAATTTCAATTATTTTTAATATATGTACAATTTTTATCAAATTTTATGAAAAATTAAATTATTCCTAAAATTTTTATTAAAATTTGTCAAGAGAATTTAATTATTTAAAAATTTGCAAATAAATTTTTTTATAAAAATTCAATTTTAAGAAACATTTAAATATTTAATAAAATTTTTGTTTTTATAGTAAAAAATTCAATTATTTAACAAAAATGTTTGTAATATTCTACACAAACATTCAATTATTTTTCGAGAAAATAAAAAATTTCAAAAAATCATTGCAAAATTAAAATTATTTGTAATACAATTTTAATCGAATTTCTTAAAGAATGTAATTATTATTCTTCAGAATTTTACTCAAATTCGTCCAAAAAATTCTATTATTTAAATATTTGTGGATAAAATTCTTTACCAGAATTGAATTTTAAGAAAATTTGAATTATTCAATGACTTATCTTTGTTTGTATTTGAATAATTAAATTCTCGTAGAATTTTCTGATAATAATTCATTTTGAAAATGAATTTCAGTTAAAATTTAAAGTTTTTATTTCCTTACATATATTTTATTGAAGAATTTACGATCAATTGAAATTTCGTTAAATTGAATATTGTAAACAAATGGATTTGAAAATCGTTAAAGAACTTTTTTAAAAACTATTAAAACTAATTAATTTAAAGAAGAATATTAGTTAAAAATTCTAAAATAATTAATTTTACATAATTGTTCGTAAAAAGTATAAAAAAACAAATTTTCAAAAATTTTTATTTAAAACATTTTGAAAATTTTATTATTTCTAAAAATTGTGAATCTTCTAACAAATTTTAATAAAGTTTTTAAGAATAATTTTAGTTTTCGAGAAATTTGATAAAACGAATTTTATAAAATATATTAAAAATAATTGAAATTCTGCCAAGAATTTTATTAGATTGAATTTCGGAGAAAAATTGTATTATTTATAAAGATCATGAAATTTTGATTAAAATTTTTGTAAATAACTTTTTAAAATAATGAAATTCTTGAGACTAATTTTATTAAAAATTTAAGTTTTTTAAAATTTCAAATCAAATTCATTTAAAATTGAAATTTTTATAAAATTTCAAATGAAAATCTTTTAAAGTTCATTTAATTGTGAAAATCGTAAAAACAAGTATTTTAGAATTGAATTAATTTTGAAATATTTAAGTAAAATTAGATTTCAAGAATAAATACAATTAGAAAACAACAAATTTTTAGGATTTTGATCAAATTTCCCTGACTTTTACAAGGTTTCTTCAATTTTTATAAAATTCCCTGACATTTCCAGGTTTTCCATATTTCCAAGTTGCGTGGCAACCCTGATATTCCATCAAGGAACAATTCACTAATTTATCAAATAAATAAAAGATAATTAAATTGCCATGCAATGACGAATAATTAAAATTTCAAATAATGACAAAATATTTAACAAAGTCATTAATAATAATTACAATTTCTATATAAAATTCTAAAAAAAGTGACGCTTTAAATCAAAATATCCGTTTTTCAAAAGTTTGCCACAAGCGTGAGTTAAAAATTTGAAAATAAAAATTAAAAAAGAATGAGAGCAATAATTAAGAGAGTAAAAGTTGTGAAATGTTTTTCGTCTAAAAGTAGAGATTGACTAAAAAGCTTTTGCGACAAACCTAAAATAAAAATAGTGACCTAAGTTCTCTTTTCTTTACAAATATATACATGTATAAAGTTTTTTGATTTCTCACATGGTGTCTCCCTGATCAAGATATTCTTGTTTATTTTTCAGTGTACGTCGACGAATCGCGTCCATGGATGTCGCCGGAACCACTTGATTTGTTGGTGCACTGTAGCGCAACGAGTGTGGAGCTCGCACTAAGGATCCCCGATCTGCCGGTCCTGTGAAGAGATTACTAAAACTGAAACCAAAAAAAAGGCAAGGAATTTAATACTTTTTTTATGCTCTACTTTATAAACAAAACTGTATAGTGAATAAAAAAATAATAGAGCGATACGTACAACCTCCAGAATGTTTGTTTTCCACCTGAAATACTCGCTGGATCGGTTTTATTTGCTCTCATAATTTCGGTCCACCTCACAGCCTCCTGGAGTTCCATGAAACGTTCCTTATATTGATTTCGTTCCATAAGAACCCTGGCCATTTCGACCCTCGTGAATCTCTTTCTCTGCGAGAGAGGAACGTCTTCCTCGTCGTCGCTCTTCGAAGCCTTGGTCGCAGCCTCTGCCTCTTCTTTTGTCTTTTTCAATTCGTCCTCGAGGGTCGTGACCTTCTGTCGTAAACGATCTCTCGCCTGCTGAAGAGCTCGAATTTCCTCGCGAAGTATTTCTTGCTCCCTGTGTAAAAGCAAATTGTAATTTTATCCTTCTGACTCTTGAAAATTGTTTCAAATTTTGAGAAGCAGAAAATTACATACCCTGTAAGTTCGTCTACTTTCACGATTAAATCGTCTTTGACAATATTTAGAGCGTTCCTGAAAAACAAACATAATTATTAATAATTAAATTAAATAGTAATTAATTTAATAATAATCGAGAAATATTTCTTTCAAAAATTCATACTTTGTTGCTAGAAGTTCGTTGTTCTCCATTATTAGATTCTCCACTTCCTTGCCCATTCCTAAAACAAATAATATTCTAAATAGTCATTTTTTTCAAACTGTATTGAATATAAAACCAAATACCAAATAAAATGAATAATAATAATAAATACCAAATTTGGTATTTTAATTTCTAAAAATTAGAACTTTTCTTATGCAATTTATTTACAATTTACAATAAGTGAACTATTATTATCAATAGTGGTAAACTAAAGAAAGCATTTAAAGCGGATAGAGAACCAAGGTTGCCACAAAAAATTAATTTTATTTTTCTCTGATTTCCAAACAAAATTTTGACTTTTTTCCTGCCTCTAAATATTCCAGTTCACTCTAAAAATTATTAGATGATCAACAGAAAATTCTATTACATTTATATATACAAATTTATCTAATTGAAAAATTATTCAAAAACATCAATAGTTATATTGAAAATAAATATATTTAATCAATATTATTTTTCCTAGCCTTCAACTCGGAGTTGTATATATAATTTTTCACAATCAATTCAATTAATTAAAGAAATGTAATAAATTCGCTGTATAATCCAATTACATTTCACAAATAATGTAATTTTTGGCTAAAATTAAAATGTTTCCAAAATTTACAATTTTAATAAAATTTCTCAAAAGAATTCAATTGTTTGAAAAAAATGCAATAAAATTTGTTGAAAAAATTCAATTTTTTTCATAAATAATAACATTTTTCACGGGATTTCAACCATTTAAAATTAAATTTAAAGAGGATTTTTTGAAAAACATAAACTATTTTCAAAAATTTTATTAAAATTGTTCGAAAGAAATAAATGAACAATTATTAATTATTTTTAATAATTTATACAAAAGTTTCTAGAGAATTTTCAGATCCATTTGTTTACAATTCAATTTTACGAAATTTTGATTATTTGGAAATTCTTTAATTAAATATTTAGAAAGTAATTGAATCTCTTTGAAAATTTGATTGTTCATGAAAATAATATAGATTTATTAGGAAGAACTTTGTAAAAAATTGGTATATAATCGAATTCATATGAAATTTTTTTATTTATTGAAAAAATTAAATATTTCAGTAGAATTATTACTTTTTTTAAATTATTGAATTGTTTTAGGAAATTTTATGAAACTGGTTCTTTCAAGAAAATCCTTTAAAAAATTTATTAACAATAATATTAAAATTCTAATTAAAAAATTATAGCAAAGCTTTTTAAAATAATTGAATTTCTATGATGAATTTTAATATTTACGAAAAAAATTCAATTATTGTGATGAAGAAATTTTTTAAAAATTTGTAAATAGTTTAATTTCCGCCAAAATTTGTAATATTTATGAAAATAATTGAATTTCGGAGAAGAATTTTTTTATTTTTAAAGATAATTGAAATTTTAAGACGAATTTTAATAATATTTCTTCTTGAATAATTGAATTCTTTTGTGAAATTTTATTGAAATAGTTGAAATTAAAAATAATAATTAAAATTGTGGAAACTATTTCAATTCTTTCAAGAAAAATTTTTAAAAATGTATTAAAAATAATACTTAAATAATACTAAAACTCTTCTATAAATCCATCATTTTGAATAATTAACTAAATATACATTAAAAAATTTAAAATAACTAATTATGAATCCAGGAATATTATTTTCTCCACTACTTTAATAAAAATCGCTGATTTTCCCCCGAATTCCCTGACCTGTGGCAACCCTGATAAACAGAGAAATAAAAAAAAAATTCACATTAAAGCGGAGAGCGGACACAGACACAAATTAAGACTCTTACCGAAGAAGTTGTCGTTAACTGCACATGTGGGTTATTCGTTATCATGCATCAATCAGGTTTTTGAAGTAAATGGACCAACAGCAATGGCACAAACAATGAAAAAAAAATAGAGAAGTATAGATTTGTTAAAAATTTATGTATTAATTTTAAAGCATTAGAAAAGACCTCGTCTCTTAAAATTAATAATTAGATTTGTTTATTTACAATATACATGTATAATAAATAGAAAATTTAATTTCAAATTGATAAAAATATTTTTCTTCGACCTATTTTTGCATGTACTTTTATTCATTATTTTTTATTTAAATAAATAATTTAATAATTCTCTTTATTTTACCGATTAAAACGATTGAATTATTTGAATTTTGAAATATTAGAAAAATTTTTTGAGTTATTTTTTTAGAACCCAATATTAGGGGAAAAAAGACAATTAACGCACCTGACGACGCATATTCTCCGGGATGAACCCAACTTCCTGTAAAATTACAAACTTGTCTATGAATTATATTTAAATGGGAAAAAAATTCTTTAGTTTCATTTCAAACTTTCGAGTTGCATTGAAAATTTTGTTATAGCGCAAGTGATATGTTTGTCGAATTTCACCTGTAATGTCGGCACCTTCGTCCATTTCTCCAAGCGCGTCAGCATCCTGAAAGCTGAGTTCTTGATATAAAGTATTTCCACTACGCTGCTCTCTTTCAGTTCGAGTTCGGCCACTTGGAGTCGACGATATCTTCTCCACCGTCGGCGAAGTCGGAGTAACAATTGGCGGTGGCACTTCAGTTTCCGGACTCTCATCTAAAAACAATCGAAAACAAAAGCAAAATTACGAAAATTACGATTCAAGAAAATGATAAAGTAGAGAAAAACCTACGTCTAGAAACTATTGTAGTCTTATTCTCGTGATCTGGACGATCTGTCAGTTGGCTCTTGTCAGAAGTTTCTATTGTCGTTTCATTACTGCTGTCGCTCATTTCTGATTTTAAATTGGTAACGTGACTTGGAATTTCCTCGGGAATATCCTCGGCATTTATACTGGCCTCGAGACTTTGGAATCCATAACTCAATGGTCCTGAACTCCTCGACATTTGCGTTAAGCCCAGTGACGGTAAACGACCAGGACCTCTGCCTCCGGTTGCATTTTCCAGTCTCTCCGTACTGCCTACCAGCATTTTTGTTCTCTCCATATAATCCACATGTGTCTTAAATAATTCCGTGTATCGGTCGTGCAACCGAGAATATTCTCGTTTCAACTCGGCCTCCTTCTCCTCCAGCCTGACGACTGCAAATCAAAAATTTCTTACCACATTTTTATATAAAAAAAAAAAATTAAATATTTTCCAAGTAACACAAGGATCAAAAGCATGAATTATTATTTATCAATAAAACTGAACTTAAATTTCCAATTTTAAGAAATGAATGATTTTTTTGCAATGGAAAGTGCAGGGGAGGAAGCTATAAAAAAAACCAAAACTTGAAACTAAAAGGAATAAAAACCATAAGACCCAAAAGTTTTAAGTAATCGAAACAAACACAATTGATTTTCCTGTATGCAAAACAAAACCCCGCGACAAACCAAAATATAATAAATTTAAACAAAAAAACTCAAAATAATCAACTCTACTGTAAGGAGATGGTGTAAAAGAGGAACTGGCGGTACCATGGTCGTTGGAATTCTTCGTCTTAAGTTCCAACATTCTAACAATTGATTCGAGACTATCGATTTTTGACAATAACTCCTTTCTCTCATCCTCGGCCACATCTTCAAGTTCCAAAAGTTTCTGAAAAGCAAAAAAATATTACAAATAAAGGAAAATTAAATTTATTCATATGCAGATAAAGAACAGGGTTGCCATAGATCTGGGAAATCAGGTAAAAGTCAGGAATTTTTACTAAAAGCACTGGCAAAAATTAAATTTGTTAAATTCATAAGAAAATTCTGTACCACGAATTGTAATGAAAAACCTTTAGATATTTTTTTTCTAATAATTTATTTTGATTTATTTAAATTGAAAAAATTTCAAAAAATAAATGATTTTGATTTAATAAATTAATTTATTTTCATTTCATAAAGTATCTTTCGAAAACTTGTATTTTCAATTCTGATAAAATTAGTTTCAATTTTCAAAGTTTTTACGCATTTCTATGAAAAAATTCAACTATCTTAATAAAAAGCTAAATTCAATACAGAAAATCAATTATTTCCAAATATTTAAATAACAATTCTTATTAATATTTCGATTATCATCTAATGAATAGGAAAATTCTTTGACAAAATTCATCAAAGAATTAAATTATTTTCAAATTTAATAAAATTCTTCGCAAAAATTCAAATATTTTCAAAAAAATCTAAAAAAAAATTGTCAATATTTTAATTATCTTTATAAATGAATAACAAAATCCGTTGACAAAATTTAAATAACTTAAAAATAATAAAGTTCAATTATTTTCAAATATTTTAATAAAATTCATAGTAAAATTTTAATTATTTTCAAACAATTTCTTTAATTCAATTATTTTCAATATTCTGCTATTATAATTAAATTTTCCAAAAGGATTCAATTTTTAAACAAAAATTATGATAAAAATCTACATGAACATTAAATTATTTTCAAAAAAAAAATAAAAATTTCACATGTTGTTAATTATTTAAAATAGAATTTGCATAAATGTTTTCGAAAATTTCTAATCTTTTAAAATTGTCATTGAATTCTTCGCAGTAATCCAATTAATTTCAAATATCGAATTTTTCCACAAAATTTAAATAAAAGTGGCAAAATTTCAATTATTATCAAAATTTTTCGTTATTTCAAAAATTTGTACATTTATTATTATAATATAATTTCCCAAAAGAATTAAATTATTTAAAAACACTTTTGATAAAATCCTACACAAATATTCAAATACTTTCTAAAATAATAAAAATTTTACAGGAATTCAATAAATTATTGAAAATAAAATATGCATAACTTTTTTTTTGGAAAAGTCAATTGTTTGAAACATTCTTATAAATTTTTTCGCAAATAATTCAATTATTTAATATTCAAATTCCTTCGACAAATTCAATTATTTTCAAAAATTAAAAAAAATTCTTGTCATCACAAGAAATCAATCATTTTCAGAAATTTGAATAAAATTCATGGGAAAATTTCAATTATATTTTATGATTTTCAATATTCTACTATTTGAATAAAATTTACCAAAAGAATTAAATTCTTCTTTCGAATTCCTCGAAAAATGTTATTATTCTTAAAAATGTTATTAAAATTTGACGAAGGAATTAATTTATTTCAAAATTTGTTGATTTCAAAGTAAATTTCAGTTAAAAGTTTTAGATAATATTATTGAATTTAGAAATAATTACTAACAATTTCAATTTTTAGAAATAATTGAATTCTGTAAAGGTTTCAAATTAAAATCGTAATTGTTTTAATATTGAATTGTTAACAAATGTATTTGAAAATTTTTAAAGAAGATTTTGAAAAAATATTCAAAATAATTGATTTGGAGAAAAATATTAGTTAAAAATTTTAGAAAATAATCATTGATTTGAAAAGATAATTAATTATTCAGGGGGTCTACTATTTTCGTTCAAAATTCCCGATTTTCGGGATTATGTCCTAATTTTTCTCGGTTTTCTTTTCTCATCAAGTTTAAATTTAAATTTGATTTCGATCATAAATAAATAATAATTTTAATTGAAAACTTGGAAAATAAGTTTTTCAATTATTATTATCATTATTCTTTTTATAATTATAATTGAAAATTTGGTTTTTCAAGTTTATTAAAATTATACTAACTTCCCTTGATTATTTTCGAAAAATTTAAATAAAATTCTTAAAAAGACTTCAATTATTTTTCAAAAAATGTAGAGAAATTTCAAAAAATTTAAATTATTTGTTTAGAAAAATTGAATTATCTTAAATCAATAGAAATGAAAAATTTCAACAATCTTCTTATTTTTCAGAATTTAAAAAAAATTTAATTATTAATCAATTATTAAATAAAAATACTTTAAAAATTTTATTTTTTAAAAAGTTTCTAATGAAATTCTTTAACATATTTAATTATATATTTTGAGTCGAATTTCACAATATTTCTATAAACTCCATAATTTTTTAAAATTTAAATATATAATATGTTTGAATTGGGGCCTGACTTTTTAATATATCAAATAAATTATTTTTAACTAATTCAAAGTTAGTGAACAGTATAAATATTTATAAAAATTAAAATAAAAAGTAGTTTTTTAAGAACAAATTAAAATAATAAAACTGTTTTTAATTTTGGTGAAAAAATTCCCGGTTTTCCCCGGTTAAATTAAATTCCCTGTTATTTTCCGGATTTCCAAGTTAGTTAACACCCTAATTATTAATATTATTATAAGTTACTGAATTTCAAGAGGCTAGAATTCGAAAATCTTAATTTTGATGAAAAAATAAGAATTATTAAATATTTATTTAAAATTGAAATTTTCCCTGTTTTTGAATAATTTTACAATTACGAAAATTCGTGAATATGTGCAATAAAAAATTGTTTTGATTAACTAATAAATTTTTAGAGTGATGTAGAATATTTTTTAGGATCAGAGAAAAAGTGAAAATTTCGTTTGGAAAAGTGAGAGAAAATGAAAATCAATTTTTTTGTGGCAAAAGAACCTGAAGAAATAATGAAAATAGTATAAACTAACTTGATCGGAAGTTTTTCTGAGTTGTTTCTCCCTTTCATATTGCGTGACAAGTTGTTCATTATCCTCGCGTAGTAATTCTAATTCTACTTCGTGCTCTTGATTTTCCGTGTACGCAATATCCAAACATTCTAAAACATTGACTAGCAAAGGCATCAGTTCTTTGACAACATCTTCATCGTAACGGGCAATCATTCTCTCGAATTCTTGATAAATACTGCCCGCCAACGATTGCACCTTCTCCGACATAACAACATGACTGTCCTCATGAGTTCCATAAACCGTTTCCTGATCCATTTTTAATGAATTTACCCGAGTAGGATCTGCAAAAAAATATTCATTAGATTTCACTTTCATTTCACAGGAACTTGCTTTTAATTAAATTCATAAAATTTTTCAACTACTTGTAAATTATATTGATTATATGTATAAATTATAAATCAAATATATGTAAGTATTTCAAAACATAATTTATAATTAAATAAATAAATAAATCAAAATATGTGAAAAACACTTTTTCATGTAATAAGAACGAATCTAAAAACGTAATTATATTCTCAATAAACTGAATTTCCTGAAATAAAACTGCTTCTAGTAAACACTATTGATTTTTTTCAACTATAACATAAGGTTAATATTTAATGAATTACCGAAATGTCCCACTATTTTATTAAATTGTTAAAATTAGGAAAAATAAAAATTCCAAAAAGGAGAAACAAGACAAAAAGCCATAATACTGAACTGACTGAAATATTAATAAAGAAACAAAAACAATTAAGCTCTCAGGAGAACACTGTCCTCCTTTCTCCATTTACACTACAGAAACAAATTAATAATACAAAAAAAAGCATAATTCTCCAATAAAGAAAATATAAATGCTTTGAAATGAAAGTACCTGCTCTATACCTATATAAAAGAAAGGACTATTAAGCAATGATAAATATGACCCTACTTCCAAAAAGGAGAGAAAAAAAAATTGATCAACTGTCAAATCTCCTAACCTTGCATCATTGTGGCCAAATATCGAAGCGCAAGTTTTCTATATTTTTAATAAAAAGGATTATTTGTTTCACGAATTACGACAAGTCATCATGGACACACACTAAAGAAAAATCAGTGTTGAACGTAGTTATTATTCCACAATTTGGCTGCAATTCACAAAATCAACTACGAAGAATCATTCTTGAAACACTATTTGGTAAAACGTGTCTTCGTTTTTCCGCTGTTATGACGTTTCGCAACTATAATACAAATATCTCACACACAATTTTTTTCCCCTCCCTCTCTCTCTCTTTTTCTTTCTATTATATATATATTCTTTTAAAAAAGAAGAATTTTCTTCTTCACTCCCTTGTTTCCTTTTCAATAAGCACAAAATTCACTCATGCGACGTGTATAAACCACAATGGACTTGACTAGAAATTCACAAGAGAGAATAAAAATTAGTCTCGCGAGACATTTGTTAGAATTAAAAAAAAAAGGTCACAATAAACTACTGTCGTCTATAGACGTGTTTCACCGCCATACTTACTCCGTTTTTAAACACTTTGCGACATTTGTTCATATAAATAGGTCCATCGCAGACAAACACAAAAAATCATTTCTGTCTTTGTCTCCCGTTAGATCTTGGCTTTGGCACATCCGATCGAACCAGGTTGCCGATGACGAGAATATTTACGTGTGTATGTGCGTACACTTAGTTTTGTCCTTGTCTCATCGTTTAGTGCGTTCTCTACTATACCAACTGGACTTGGCACCGTTTACGCCCAATTCAAATAGTTGACACTGAACTTTTATTTTTTCCATTAAAAAAAAACAGAAAAGTCTTAGGTATTTAGTCCTGCTAAATTTATAACAAAAATTCCACTTGTGATTCCAAGTTTAGAATTGTTTATTTATTGCTTCTTCATGGAGGAAGTATTGTAATATCACAATTTTTCGAGTTCGATTTTTGCGACCTCAGGCGTTCAAAAATGACATTTTTAAAAAATGTCATTACGCGTGTGTGTGTAAACATCATATTTTCATAAATATCTCTCCAAATTATACAGAGCTTTTGGGCTGAATTTTTTTTAAATTGTAGGTCTCACGTGCGGACATAAAATGAGAGTATTTGGAGATAGATTAATAAAGTTTAACTATTTTGGATTTTTAATTTTGCAAAAATAGTTTTTTGACCATATATAACTTTAAAAATAGGTTAGGACTCCTATAAATGTTTTTCGTGTTTTTCCATAATTTGGAAAGTTTTGTTAGACGTATATTTTATTATAGGGCTTAAAAGCGCGATTTAAAATCTTTTAATTAAGGCTTAAACCTTAATTAAATATTTTTCGTCCATTTTAAAAGTTCTCATTCATTTAAAAAAAATATAGAAGTAACTTTAAAAATATCATTACCAACTTGTTATATTTATAAGTAAATATACATAAATAGTAAAATTCTTCGTAAAAATTAAATTACTTTCAATACAATTTTAGTAAAATTTCACGAAAGAGTTTAACTATATTCTAAAATTTGCATATATCCATTGAAACAATTCAATTATTTAGTAAAGTCTTTGCAAACATTCAATTCTCTTAAAAATAGCTCTGAAAGAAATTTAATCTCAAAAATTCAATCAGATTCAATTACTTCTAAAATTTATATTAAAAATTCAATTATTTGTCAAATTAAAAAAAAAAATTCTTGTAAAATATTAAATTATTTTATTTAAAAATTAAAAATTGACACAATTTATTTATAAAATTTTTATAATGTCAACTAGCAAAATTACTAAATGCGAGTGAAATTTTCTTTTCATTGTTACTATCAAAAGTTGCTTTTCCAAATTTAAAGAAAATTCTTAATTTCTTAAAAAATATAATTTTTCTTACGGTTTTTCATTAAATTTAATTATTGGAACAACTCGTGTATAGTAAATGCCAAAATATTTCTAACAACGTGAATTAAAATTCAAAATTTATTTAAATAAAAGTTCGCACAATTTTCAATTGTGTCAATTTTTGAAAATTATTTTCGGAAATGGAAGTATTTAAAAAAAATTTTAGTTTCATTTTTTCAAGAAACAATTTTACGAAATTACTGAATTAAATTTTTCAAAACTAATTCTTTTTGTTAAAGAAAAATTAAAAAACTTATTCATATTTATTTTTTCCGAGGATTTTTAAATTTCAAATAATTTCATTTAAAAACCACATGAAATATAATTATTTCTAAAATTTGCCGCTGTAATTCATCCAAAATTCAATTATTTTTTTAGAATTTTTGAATAAAATTATTGAAAAACTGTAATAATTTTTAAAGAAAAATAATGTTATTAATTTTTTAAAATGAAAATTTAAATATTTTTAACTTTTGTTTCCCTTAAATTGTAAAAGAATATAATTTAAAAACCTTTTAAAATTTAATTAATTCCTAAAATTCCTGTTATAACGGTTTCAATATTTAATTATTTTTTAAAATGTTAACTGAAATTTTTGTTAAATCAATTCATATGAGAATTCAACTACGAGAATTGAATTATTTAAATAAAATAATTTTTGTAAATTCATAAAATGATATAATTGCAAAAATATAATTATATTTATAGACAATTTTTAAAGAAGAAAAAATAAAATTCTTTAAAATATAAAATATTACAGAATTTCCAATTGTTTCAATTTGTTAAAATTATTATTGATAATTCAAGTACTTTTTTCTTAAAAAATTTTAATTACTATTTTTCAAAAACCTAATTTTTTAAACATTTCCAAATTAAATTTTTCAAATTTTAATAACTTTTGTAAAATAAATATGTAACTAATTATTGTTCTTTATTTGCTTAAAATTTCGAAATAATTGAAAATTTGAACTGCAATCTTACAAAATTCAATTAATTTTCTAGAATTTTTGAGTAATATTATTCAAAATTTAATTTTTAAAGAATCTAACGATTATGTCAATAATTACAATGTAATAATTGTTTAATAAAATTTCACTGAAGATTTCAGTAAAAAATTTTCCAATTTTGTATAACATTTTTCGAAAAAAATTCATTTATTTTTCAAACTTCTAAGAAATTCTTGGAAACAATTCAATATTTTTAAAAATAGTAAAATTCTTCGCAATAATTCAATTATTTTCATTAATAATAAGATTCTTCAAATGAATGCAATTATTTTTAATTTACTTGTAGTAAAAATAATTCAATATCTGTGAGAGGAGGAAAAAAATGAAACACAATTAAATGCAGTTTATCATATTTATTTAATAATGAAACATATATTATTCATTTATATTTTTGCTGCGACTTACAAAAGAATTACGTTCATAATCTAATTTTGAAATTCAAATCAATTTTTTTTATCTGTGGACTATGAACCAGATAATTACAAGTTAACAAATGAATAGCAACGTGGAGGTAAATAAAAAATACTAGCTCGTATTTCAAATGAAATAATCGTAAATAAATTGAAAAATTGAAATTATTCGAGTTACATGCTCCTAAAGTATTGAACATTCAAATAAACGAAGACATTTTTTTATTCCTTTTTTAATTTCAACTTGACTAGAGAAATATTTCTCAAATTAAAAAGAAATAATTTTGACTACATAAATATGTAATTTCTGTGGAGTAATTTTTACAAATATTTGAACAAAAAAAAATTTTGTCTCGTTCATTTGAACGCTCACAACTTTAGGGAAATTGAGTTACGCTATTTAAAGTGATTACACTAATAATAGTGTAAACTGTAAAGTGACTTTTGTAAATAGTTAAGAGTATAAAAATGTGAATACAAATAGAATTTCAAGTCTAAAAATTGGATCTTCCTCTACTGCCCCAGCCTCCGCCGAAGCCACGACTACCTCCTCCGAAACCTCGACCTCCACCGAATCCACGACTTCCTCCTCCAAAGCCTCGATTTCCTCCACCGAATCCTCGATTTCCTCTAAATCCTCGTCCTCCTCCACCGCTTCCAAATCCACCGCTACTTCCATTACTGTCATTGTCATAATTGTCACTTCGTGCCATTTTCGCCGGTGGTCCACCGCCAGCTGCAAAGCCCGTGATATGTCCCTTTGGTGGTCTTCTCGACTGGAATCCTCCACCGGTAATCGCTTCCATTTCATGACGACACGCATTCATTCCACAAAGACTCTTAATCACGGTGAACACCTTCTCCTCGACGGGACTCAATTCAAGAACAGTTTCCGGATCCTTCGCAGCTCTGATCACTAAACTCTCGAGCGCTGGTCGTAATGCGACAATTGCTGCCGCTGTTTTTGGTTCCATTTCCAAATTAATCCAATTGTCCAATCTGACAACCCCATCGACGTACTCGACCTTCCTCGAGCCGAACAAGAGTAAATGAATTGGTGAAACCATTGTCATTTGTTTACAGGACACGGCTCGTGTTCGAATCTGAAACAAAGTGAGAAATCGCATGAGAATTTTGAAAAGACTTCGAAAATCCATTAATTTGGGCATTAATTTTTATCAGGGACCGTCACGGAATCAAAAAAAAATTAAAAAATACTTTTGTTTTGATTCGGATATGCGTATCAGAATCAAAATTCCACTCTATTTAGTTCTGATTCCAATATCAAAATCAAAATTCCACTCTATTTCGTTTTGGTTCCAATATCAAAATCAAAATTCAACTGTGTTTCGTTTTGGTTTCAATATCAAAATTCCACTCTATTTCGTTTTGGTTCTAATATCAAAATCAAAATTCTTTCTTGTTCTAATTTTGATAAAATAATACTGCGCATGTAGAAGTGTCATTGAACCTAAATTTTGTTGCAAATGTCAAATATATCAGAAGATAATATCGTTTTTACTTACGAAATCTAAAATAGAATTCGAATCGATTTCCGTTTCTATAAGAAAACCGAATTGCAGTATTGCAGTATCAGAATCAAAATAGGAAGTAAATTTTGTTTCGTTACAGTATCAGAATCAAAATATGAAGTGAATTTTGTTTCGTTACAGTATCGGAATCAAAATAGAAAGTAAATTTTGTTTCGTTACAGTATCAGAATCAAAATAGGAAGTAAATTTTGTTTCGTTACAGAATCAAAATCAAAATACATTAATAATTTCGTTTTGTTTTAGAATATCGTAACGAAATCAAAATTTGATTTCCGTGACGGTCCCTGATTTTTATTTATATATTGAAAAAGTATTCATGGTTATCACAACAAATTAATTTTTGTCTATCCCTGACTTTTCAAACAAAATATTCACATTTTCCTTTAGAAATATACTAATTTGCTCTCAAAAAAATGACTCGTAAGAATTCAATTATTTTCATAAATAATACAATTTTTTATATGATTTCAATTACACTGTCTAACAAAAATGAATTTTTTTTCTACCCCTTCAATAATTCTGGTTACTTTCGATAGATTTTTTCACTCTGATTACGAATCTGAAAAGAAAAATGCTCCAGCACGTCGAGTTTTTGAGAAAATTAGTGTTAATAAGTGAAAAAAGCATGTTTTTGACTATAATTTATTACGATTAAAAGAAAAATAAGAGGTGATAGAATTTTGTTTCTGGTATCAAATGAAAGCTTGAATCACAACTAACAATTTCCTTGAGGAAGAATTCGAAGGAATTTCCGATAAGGCAATTAAATATGATTTTTTCTCTTGCATTAAATTTTGTTATTAATCAAATTTTATTAGCACCATGTATAACGTCAGCATTGTGAAACAAGTGATAAACAAATGAATTTTTTAGCATTTAAATTCATAACATTTTATATTATTTTCAGATTACTTATATTTTATTCCAGAAAAATGTTTAGCAATCTTGACGTACAAACTCAACAAAATAAATAAATAATTTGAACATATAACTGATGTTTTTGAAATAAACTATTCCTGTGAATTTAACGTTTTGTTTTTCTAAAATTAAAACAATGCTTTCAGGAATTGTTTTTATCCATTAGAATAAAAGCAGACAATATTAAAAATTAAAATCAATTTCAACATCTAACAATGAGAAAATTATTTTTATAATAAAAAATTAAATTATAATTAATTTTAAGAATTAATTAAGTGTTTAAATATAGCAAAAAATTTGATTTGTATGATCACTGAATATCTAATTTAAAATACTTTTTTTTCTTCTACTAGTTAGACATTTAATTTCTATTAGAACAATTGATTAATTTAATTTCTTTAAAATAAAGATATAAAAAGTGTAAAATACAATGAATGCTTAAATAAAATTTTAATTAAAAACTTTTGTAGGAATTTCTAAAAATTAGATTGCTAAACATTTTTCTGGAATAAAATATAAGTAAACTGAAAATAATATAAAATGTTATGAATTTAAATGCTAAAAAATTCATTTGTTTATCACTTGTTTCACAATGCTGACGTTATACATGGTGCTAATAAAATTTGATTAATAACAAAATTTAATGCAAGAGAAAAAATCATATTTAATTGCCTTATCGGAAATTCCTTCGAATTCTTCCTCAAGGAAATTGTTAGTTGTGATTCAAGCTTTCATTTGATACCAGAAACAAAATTCTATCACCTCTTATTTTTCTTTTGATCGTAATCAAATATAGTCAAAAACATGCTTTTTTCACTTATTAACACTAATTTACTCAAAAACTTGACGTGCTGCAGCATTTTTCTTTTCAGATTCATAAGCAGTGTGAAAAAATCTATCGAAAGTAACCAGAATTGTTGAAGGGGCAAAATTAGTGTCGCAAAATGTTATTTTTAAAACAATTTTTAAATAAATTCCTAGGAAAATGTAATTGTTTTCAAACATTTTTTTTGAAAAAATTAAATTCTTTGTTGAAATTAAAATATTTTCAATATCTACATTTTAATAAAATTTTCATTGCAATATTAACTTTTTTTAGAAGAATAATTAAATTCTTCCGGAAAATTTTATTAATATTTCAAAAATAATTTAGTCTTATGAAGTACTTTTTTTAAAAATTATTGAATTCTTGCAAAAAAGTTTTATCAAAATATTTGAATTTCTGAAAAATTGTTGATCTTTATTGCAAATATTTGAAATTTTGCGAACATTTTTATTAAGACGTTTTAAATTAATTGCATTTCTACAAACATTTTTATTATTTAATTTAACGAAAATATTTAAATTCTTTCACAAATAATAAATTTTATTGCAAAATTTCTATTATTTTCAAAAACTTTAAATCCTTTCATGTAATTAAATTTTATTTCCAATAATCATTGCAAAATTTTCGAGAGGATTTTAAAGTCCGTTTGATTATAATTCAATTTTCCGAAATTTTGAATATTCAAAAAGTCTTTAATTAAATATTTAGAAAATAACTTAAAATAATTTCAAAAAAGATTCAATTATACTGTTTCAAAACATATTTTCTAAAAATTACGTCTATCTTTTCAAATATTATATACAATTTTAAATGAAATTAATTTTTAAATCAATTTTTATTAGAAAATTATACGAGAGTTCTTACACATCATGTTATTAACAAATTTTTAAATAATTGAATTGTAGAGAATTTTATAAAAAATGTTTCAAACAATTGACTTCTTTAAAAAAAAATGCAATTTTCTTTTCAATAATTGAAATCCTAGGCATGACATTTTCATTCTTTTAGAAAATAATTGAATATTTGTGTAGAATTTTGTTAAAATTGGTTTTAAATAATTAAATTCTTTTAAGAAATTTTATTAAAATCTTTAAAAATAATTTACGTCCTTCGAATGATTTTATTATTTATAAAAATAATTAAATTCCTAAATGAAAATTTAAAATTTATGAAAATAATTGAATTTCGGTGAAGAATTTTATCAACATTTTTGATTAATATAATTGAATTGTTTTGAGAAATTTTATTAAAATAGCAGAATATTAAAAATCATTGAATTAAGATAAATTTTTGAAAATAGTTGAAATTTTTTCCATGAACTTTATTAAAATATTTGAAAATAATTAAATTTTATTACTTTTGAAAATAATTGAATTATTCCGAAGAAGTTTATAAAAAAAAATTCTAAATAGTTTAATTTCTACTATAAAATTTTCATTATTTATGAAAATAATTGAAATTGAGAGAAGAGTAAATTATTATGAAAGATAATTGAATTTCTGCAAACATTTGTACTGTCGCTAAAGTTCAATTTTTTCAGTCCAAACTAAAATTCTTCTAAAAATTCATGATTTTTATCATTTATTTAAATATATGTTAAAAAATTAAATAAAACTAATTATGATTCCGGCAAATTAAATTTTTTCCAGTACTTTAGAAAAAAATCTGACTTTTCCCTGATTTTCCTGACCTGTGTCAAGCCTCGTATTTGACACTTTTTTTTTATTAAACTTACCTTTTCTCCAAAAACGAAGAATGGAAATGGGAAATTCTGCTCGAAATTGCTGCAATTCACTGACGTTTTGTGAATTAAAGCGGCTTTTGCTTCGGTGGTTAGAACTTTCCTCTTCTCCTTATGGAAACAGACATTTGGATAAAGTCCCATGCAAAGTAATGCAGTGATCGTATCCAATCGGACGTCGGCTCCAGCTTGATAATTTAATGGAGTTCGGCAAAGTGTCTCTTCGGGAAATCCTGCACTCGTCAGAAGCGCTTGTAATTGATTCTGTAAAAGAAATTCTCAATTGTAACTTCCACCTTCAATGTTTTAACAATTGTGCCGCAAGAATTTAAGGTTTTCTGTTTGTGTCACTTTTTGCTTTATTATAAATTTTATTTTGTCACGAAAGAAAAAATTGAAAAATACTTTGCGAATGGAGTTTAAAAACTTACTTTAGCTTCCCATGTGACTCTCAACGTAGGTAGACTCAAATTTTTCGATTCGCAAAATGTCTGTTCGGCAAATTCACCGCCGTCTCGCACCTCTTCCCACGTTTCGAAAGCGTGCAACATGGCAACATGATCACTGTATCTAGCTCCAGCGAATGCCTTTTGCTGATATGACAAACGTTTCGTGTCTGGGCCCATATTGTAGACTTCCGGGAAAGTCGTGCTATTCGCAGCCATTGTTGAGAGAGCGTCACCAACGCGGAACATACAGCCCAGAATCATCATCTTACCCAAACGGGGCTCAATCGGCAAGCGCGCCAATATCTTTCCAAGTGGCGTCAATTCGTCATTTTTGTCTAGACACTTCATTTCTGCAAGAGGAATTTATATTATTATTCACTGTCAACTGGATATATTTACTTTTACTTTTACTTTTAAAAATCTAATAAGTTTTTACAAATACTTAATAATCTATTCCACAATTATTTTCATAATATTTATCTATTACTAAATCTGGGTTGCCATATGAAAATTTTATTTCCTTTTTCACTGCCTTTCCCTTGATTTCTTGACAAAATTCTTACTTTTCCCTGCCTCGAAAGAATATTCTAATTCTATTACTTCTTTTTTGAATAAATCATTATTGTTTTTCCATATAGGAATTAAAATCTTCAAATTCAAATATCACAATCTTTTTTGAAATTTAATAACTTCTGAGAATATTATTATTATTATTCTTATTATTCTAAAACATGAAGATACGGTAGGCGGTCACTTCTTCTAAAAAATATTTTCTAATCCTTTTTTTAAAAAGTTATTTCTAATCAAGTTGCTTTTCTAAAAAAAGATATTGATCGATTTCTCCAAATTTTATAATAATTGAAAATAATCGACAGACAAAATCATTATTTTATATTATAAAAATATTGTTATTGCAATTTCTAGAAAAATTATTACCATCATTTCAATACAATTCTCATTTTCTAGAATTTTCAACTAAAATTCTTCTTTAAATCAATTATTTTAAACAATTTTTAAACAAGTTCTTCTTTGAGAATTTTTTAAAAATCCATTTATTTGTTTAAAATTCAATTTTCTTTGAAATATCAATTATTCGAGAATTCTTCAATTAAATTGAAATTAGAATATAAAAGCTTGAAAAAATTTCGAAAAAAATTGCAACTTTTACAAACGAAATTAAATCTACACAATTTTTAGTTAAAATTATGAAAATTTCAAACTTTAAAAAATTATAATTTAAAAAATTCAGTTTTTATCTTTAAATCTAAAAATCCAATCTATAATAATTTTTTATTTAATAAATATCTCAAATTTTAACAGAAATTATTTATTTTTAGATTAAGATTTATTAGAAAATTCGACGAGAATTCAATTTTTTAAATATTTTGATTATTATTATTATTATTTTGATTTTTGCAAAAAAAATTTTAAATATATAATTTATTGAATCATGAACTGTTTCCGAGAATTTAATTCTCATACAGTTCTCATACAATTCTATTAAAATTCTTTTGACGAATTTTAATAGAATTAAAAAAAAATAATATGATTTTTCGAGAAATTCGATTAAAATTGCATTAAAAATAATTGAGTCTCTGTAGAAAATTTGATTATTATTTATTATGAAAAAAATGAAATTATTGCAAAAAAATTTATAAAAAATTAGTAAATAATCGAATTTCTGTGAAATTTTCATAACTTTGGAGAATTTTCTTATTTACAAAGATAATTCATATTTTGACAAATTTTTGAAATTAATTAATTTTCTACGAAGAATCTTCTTAAAATTTTTGAAAATAATTTGACTTTTTCAAGAAATTTAATTAAAAATAAATTGAAAGTAATACATAAATTCTAAGAAACAAATTGTAGAAAACATTTTTAAGATAATTGAATTTCTTTTGATGAATTTCAATAAGTTTTTTATTTAAGAATAATTATATTTTTCTATAATTCCATTAAAATTGTATTAAAAATAATTGAAATTCTGCGATAAGTTTTATTATTTATAGAAGTAATTAAGTTTTTGTGAAATTTGTATTATTTATTAAAATAATTGTGTTTCGGTAGAATGATTATTAAATCTTTGAAAAATAATTGAATTATTTCTGAAAAGTTGATTGGAACAGTAGATATTGAAAATCATAAAATGGATTTAAATTTATGAAAATAATTGAATTATTGTGAAGAAATTTATAAAAAAAAAATTCTAAATACTAGAATTCCTGTGAGCTTTTTATTATGAAAATATTAAATGTTTGCGTAGAATTTTATTAAAATTTTTGTGAAATAATTTAGTTATTTTAAAAAAAATTTTTTAAATTGTAAATATTGAAAATAATTGAATTGAGAAAAATTTTTGAAAGTAATGAATTTTTATCCAGAATTTTACAAGTTTGCAAGTAATTGAATTTCTACAATTTTGTGTAACTGCTTCAAAATTAAAATTCTTTTAGTGCGGAAGAATTTGAGTTACTTAATTCTTTTGCAAAAGACTAAGTTCTTTCTGATTCATGTAGATTTTTGTCAAAATTGTCTTTAAACAATTTCATTCTTTCGAGAAATTTTATTAAAATAATAAGTAAACTTTTCAAAATAATAGACTTTTTGACATAAATTTGATTACAATTTTAAAAATAAATGAATACTTGTGATGAATATTGCTATTTATGAAAATAATTAAATTCCTGAAAGTAATTTCAAAATTTATGAAAATAATTGAATTACTGCGAAGAATTTAATTCAAATTTCAAATTATTTAATTTTTTTGAATTTGTATTCAAATTCTATTTTAAATAATTAAATTCCCGTGAAAATTTTATTTTGATTTTGAATTTTGGTGCGAAATTGTATCAAAATTTTAGTTTAATAATTGAATTATTTGTGAAATTTTATTAAAATAGCCGAATATTGAAAATAATTTAATTTTATTACTTTTGAAAATAATTGAATTATTGCGAAGAAGTTTATAAAAAAAATTGTAAATAATTGAATTGCTATCAAATTGAAAATTGAAATTTTACAAAATTTTAAATTAGAACCATTTGAAGTTAATTTATTCATAAAAATTGATAAACTAAACTTTTTTTTTGTAAAATTGAATTAATTTTGAATTTAAGTGAAACTAGATTTAAAAAAGCACAATAATTTTCCCATGGTTTACAAAATTCCCTATCATTTCGAGGTTTTCTAGGTTTCCAGATTGCGTGAAAATTCTGATTTAATTCTCTTACCTCGGAGGATGACTTCAGCCTCGATGACAGCATCAATTGGAGGAGGTTCAATAGCCTTGGAGAGAAATTGTCCAATACTTCCCAATCTCAACAGTTTGATGCTCAACGCCAACTCATGTAAAGGAGTTCTAAACATCTCCGGTGTCATGTGTTCGTCCAATTTTTCAAAACGTGCCTTCGAGCACAAATGGAAGCAGAAACCTGGCTTGACACGACCAGCCCGACCTTTACGCTGCTCGAGATTTGTCTTACTCGCCCAAACAGTAGCGTAATTTGTCATATTGTTGTGCGACGTGAAGAGTTTCATCTTCGCCTTACACGAATCAATCACGTAAACAACATCATTAATAGTGATTGAAGTCTCCGCAATGTTTGTCGAGAGAATAATTTTCGTCACACTCGGTGGTACGGGTTCGAAAACTTTCCGCTGATCCTCGCGCGGCAATTGCGAATGCAAAGGAATAATACAATAGGAACAACCACCAAAAAGTGGATGTTGCTGTAAATGCTTCATAAGAGCAAATATAAGATTCCATCCTGGCAGGAAGATCAACACAGCACCGGGTACACTCTGATCGCGAATGTATTTCAAAATCGCCTCAATTAATTCGAAACTTATTTCCTTCTCCGTCATTTGTGCCATTGAATTTTTCGTGTGATTACTGTACTCATCGCTGATCACCTGATTGAGATTCTCCTCTGGTTCGCCGTCAGTTGGCGCGTCGTCGGCGTCACGACTCTTGCGCTTTCTCGACTCCATCGGTGGCACGAATCTCGTCAAATGAACGCAGTCTTCTAAAAAGTACTCTTGCACGGGATAAGCACGTCCTGGAATTTCAATGACTGGACAATTGTTGAAATACTGACTGAAGAGTGTTGTATCGATCGTCGCCGACATGAGAATGATCCGAAGATCCGGATACATGTGAACCATGTCACGCAAAACGACCATTATGAAGTCGGAATTAACATCGCGCTCGTGAATTTCGTCGACAATAACGTGCGAGACGCCACGTAGACCGCCCTCGAGTTTTCTCAATAAAACTCCAACGGTACAGAACATTATACTTCCATAAGGTCTTGGAAGTATCGATTCGAATCTCACCGAATAACCAACAGATTGTCCGAGACTCTCGCAACGTTCAACGGCCACACGATCGGCAACCGAGACGGCTGATATTCTTCTTGGTTGTGTGACAGCAATCGAACAGTAAGCACCCTGTCCGGACTGAATGTAATCGTCGAGAATAAATTGACAGACCTGTGTTGTTTTACCGCAACCAGTGTTACCGCGAATTATAATCACGGGATTGTCATTGATGGCAGTCATGATTTCACTTCGTTTTGCATAAACTGGTAGTGAGCATCTTTCCTTGCAACTCTTTTGCAAATCGAGGTCCTCTTGGTGTCGCATTTTCTCGTCTTGCATCACGTCGTCGGATAATTTGTCAAGTGGCATCGTCGCCAATGGTCCCTCGTCGATATTACAACCGGTCCATGGATTCCAATTTTGTTGCGGTGGCGACCAACTCACAACGCCGGCTGCTTGCGGTACACTCGAAATAAAATCGTCTAATACTTTGTCGGTGACAAGGGATATTCCCGTGGATTGTTTATCTCCTTCTCCTGCTTCGGACTTTTGAGTCTAAAACATTTCATTCATAAAATTAATTACAGGGTGTCTACTATTTTCATTCAACAAAATTCCCGGTTATGGCTTAATTTTTTCCCGGTTTTCTTTTCTCATAAAATTTAAATTTAAATTTGATTTCGAACATAAATAAATAATAATTTTAATTGAAAATTTGAAAAATAATTTTTTAAAAATAATCTTGCCTGTTTATAATTATAATTGGAAATTTTCTTTTTCAAGTTTATTACAATTCTATTGATAATAATTGAATTTCTGCAAAGAATTTTTCTTATGTACAAAAATAATTGAAATCCTTCCAAAGAATGATATTATTTATGAAAATAATTTAATTCCTGTGAAGAATTTTATTACAATTTAAAAAAAGCAGTGATAATTAATTATTTACTTATTAAGTAATAAACATTAAATTTGCTTAAGAAATGATAAATATAATTTATTTGAACATTCAGAAATTTGAAATTATAAAAATTTCAGAGAAGTTCAATAATTATAACTATTAAATAATAATAGAATAATATAATTTTTCGAAAAATTTAAATTAAAATTCTTTCAAAGAATTAAATTATCTAAAAATAAATTGTAAAGAAATTTCAATTATTTCAAAAATTTTCAATTATTTGTTTAGAAAAATTAAATTATCTTTCAACAATGGAATTGAAAAATGTCAACAATTTGATTTTTCAGAATTAAAAAAAAAATTTGCGAGAATTCAATTTTAATAAAAAATTTGGAGTGCATATAGTTTTTTTTTTAAATCAACTAATAAAAATTTTTATTATTAATTTATTAATCTTTGCACTAACAAGAAACATGAATTCATTAAAATGTGACTATAAAATCCAATTATTAATTAATTATTAAATTAAAATACTTTGAAAATTTTATTTGTTAAAAAGTTTCTAAAAAAATTCTTTAAGAAATTCAATTACATATTTTCAGTCGAATTCCACAATATTTCTATTAACACCATAATTTTTTAAAATTTATTTACATAATCTGTTTGAATTAGTGCTTGATTTTTACTATCAAATTAATTTTTTTAAACTAATTTAAAGTTTGAGAAGAGTATAAATATCTATAAAAATTGAAATAAAAAGTAATTTTTTTAAAAACTAGTTAAAATAATAATAATTGAAATTTTTCCAAGAATTTGATAAAAGTTTTTAAAATAATTGAATTTTGGAGTTTGAGAAATAATTGAATTTCTAAAATAATTTGTGACTTCTGTAAAATTCAATTATTTTCTAGTTTTTTAACTAAATTTTTTTTTGTAAATTCATTACTTTTAATAATTTATTAAATAGTATTTTTAAAAAATTGAACTAGTTTAAGAAGAATTTTAATTAATGCAACTTTTCAAAAATCTACGTTCTATTAAATTTCTAATGAAATTCATTCAAAATTGAAATTTTATAAACTTTCAAATTGAATCCTTTTGTAGTTCATCTATTTATAAAATTTATAAACGCAACTGTTCTTTTAAAATTCAATTAATTTTGAAATGTTTTTGATCGTTTGAGTAAATTTATACATGAAATAATTTGAGAAATAATTTTATGATAGTTATTCAAGAATTAAGTTATTTAAAAATAAATTATTGTTAGAAATAGAAAATAACTGAAGGATTTGATATTAGAATTCGCAGTTACATGATTTTCGTAAAAATGATTGTGGCATTCCAGGAGTAATTTTCTACTTTTCGGAGTACCCTCACCAATTTCTTTCAAACTTGGTAGTATTACATTTGTTGGTCTAAAGTTTCAGAAAATCAATTTTTTAAGAAAAATCAATTGTTTATTTAAAAGTTACAACAATTGCTCAAAATTGTTTAAATGCCCATATCTTTTAAACGGTACAAGATAATTGAGTTTTCTTTTTTGCTAAACATTCATAAAGACGAGACGCTTCAAAAATGTTACTAACATTTTTTTCTTATTTTGTTAATTAAAAAAGTTATTTAAATAAATAATATTAACTTTTGATCAGGAATTCAAAATTCAATGACTTACGAACCAAAAAATTCCTTTTTTTTCACACTTTTATATTCCGAAGAAAAAAAGTTGCTATAGTTTTTCAATAACTTATAATTTAAACAATGATTCGCTTGTTTACAATTATTTTCCATCTAAATGATCAGCTGGTGTCTCTTGCGCTTGACTACTGCTACGTCACGTCCGTCTACAAATATTTGACAACCGTCGAAAAATTGAGGTTATGTTTAATCGAAAAGAAGCATTTCATTCAATTTTTCCACGGTTGACAAATATTTATAGACGGACGTGACGTAGCAGTGACCGCGCGCAAGAGACAACAGCTGATCATTTAGCTGCAAAATAATTGTAAACAAGCGAATCATTGTTTAAATTATAAGTTATTGAAAAACTATAGCAACTTTTTTTCTTCGGAATATAAAAGTGTGAAAAAAAAGGAATTTTTTGGTTCGTAAGTCATTGAATTTTGAATTCCTGATCAAAAGTTAATATTATTTATTTAAATAACTTTTTTAATTAACAAAATAAGAAAAAAATGTTAGTAACATTTTTGAAGCGTCTCGTCTTTATGAATGTTTAGCAAAAAAGAAAACTCAATTATCTTGTACCGTTTAAAAGATATGGGCATTTAAACAATTTTGAGCAATTGTTGTAACTTTTAAATAAACAATTGATTTTTCTTAAAAAATTGATTTTCTGAAACTTTAGACCAACAAATGTAATACTACCAAGTTTGAAAGAAATCGGTGAGGGTACTCCGAAAAGTAGAAAATTACTCCTGGAATGGCACGATTAATAAACATAAATGAGCGATTCCACGTCAAGTGATCAAGGGGTCTTTTGGTGTAATGTTTATTTCAATAATTTTTTACTCTTAAACAAATAAACATACAAATTTGACAAAGTACATTTTGGAAAGGTTTTTTCATGCTCTTTCGATTGGAAATAAGCATTTTGAAAAAAAAAAATTTTTTTGACCCAAAAAAATCAAAATTAAAAATAAATTTCAATTTTTGGGGGAGAAAGGTACGATTTTTTTTTTTTTTTTTTTTTTTAAACGAAAGCTGAGGTTTTTTCCTAAAAGGACATATAAATGGTAAAGTGGGACTAGAATGTTTAAACATTGAAAAAAAGAGTTTTCTACTCGCCGGAGCGCTCAAAACCCGGTTTTTAGCTCCGTTTTGGAGAAAATTCCTTTTTTTCAATATTTAAACATTCTAGTCCCACTTTATCATTTATATGTCCTTTTAGGAAAAAACCTCAGCTTTCGTTTAAAAAAAAAAAAAAAAAAAAAAAACTTACATTTAACCCCCAAAAATTGAAATTTATTTTTAATTTTTATTTTTTTGGGTCAAAAAATTTTTTTTTTTCAAAATGCTTATTTCCAATCGAAAGAGCATGAAAAAACCTTTCCAAAATGTACTTTGTCAAATTTGTATGTTTATTTGTTTAAGAGTAAAAAATTATTGAAATAAGCATTGCACTGAAAAACACAAAAATTTAACCCCCTCCCCCTCGGAAAATAATGGACTGGGTAAAAAAATATTTTCACGAAAAATTACTATCTATGAGTACTACAAAAGCCCCAAGTTTTGCTACGATTGGAGAAAAATTTTTCTCCACCTTGATCACTTGACATGGAATCGCTCAAATACATTTTGTAAAAATAGGGAAAAATTAAAGTACTTACAGGTGCTTGTGTAACATCGACAGGTTGAACTTCCAAACCCTCTAAAACTTGGAATATTTCTTGTTCTAGTTCAGGACTAATTTTCACCGGATAAGGTTTCATTTGATCAGCTTCCTTGTTCTTCTTCAATGATCCGGAGAAACTTTCGATTACTCCAAGATGATACAGTTGTCGTACAAGCGACAAGGCACAACTTTTCGACGCTGTCTGCTTATTGGATGCAGTTTCTCGTGCAACAACATCTTAACAAAAAATACAATTACTTCACACTCGTTTTTTTATAAAAAAAGTACAAGTATGAATAAATAAAACAACTTTTACTGTTTTCACATTAAAGTATAATTTTAAAACCCAGTTTAAAATTACTTGAACTATTTCTAAATATTTCTATTTTTAGTAAATTTTACTTGTTCGGAAAGTAAATTATAATGACAAATACTTCGAGCATAGTAAAATTAACTCTAAAAATAGTAAATTACCAAAAATGGGCAAACATTTGTGTTTTATTTTGTAAATTGTTGTAAAATTTATTCTACTTCAGAAAAGAAAGAGAAAACTTACTTCTTCCCAATTTCTTCACATAGAAACTCATTTCAGCCTTGAAGCTCCTGTACGCAAAGAAATAAAAATTCAGCCAAGAAAACAAAATCTCCGGGTAAAAATTACAATACTCTTTACCCTTAAAAAATAATATCATGTAGAAAATATAAAAATTCTCCAAAATGAAAAATACTTACCACTTCGAATGAACCGAGACCAAATTGGAGCACCATGTGATTCATACTTCTGCAAGTGACAATACCAAAACCATTATTGACTGTGATTTCAACAAAAGCTTTGATTTTACATTGTCTTAGAGAGAGAGAGAGAGAGAATTCTCCATTTTGACATTTGTAATGTACTCCAAAGTGGTCTCGTCAGTTCCCATCGAAGATTTTTTCCAGAGGTGGAAACATCGTTTCTTTTTGCTTCCCCATGGAGGAAATATTATATTAAATATAAAATACGGAATAACTATTTCATTGTATTTGGGCAAAACAGAAATTCCAAAAAGTCGATAAAAAGAAATGAAAAGAATGTCTTTCCGTTAAAAGAGGAGAATATTTAACAGAAAGAAATAGAATACTTGAACAACAAATTTGAATGCAATCTGTTTCGAAAGCAATCAAAATTAAAATTAATTCAGATAGGACCAAGTACGTAATATTCATGCGTACTTTAGTATTATCTTGTAGTATCCTTGAATAATTAGAAAGAAATTTCATTAATTTGACAAGCCTCGGATCGATTTTAACGAGCAAAAAAGTCGCTTGATTCGATTAAAAAGAGAAAAAAAATCAAAAAAGTAGTTTATTTAATTCAGTGTTGTCATCAAAATTGTATTTTCTATTTCCCTGATTTCTAAATTCAATTCAATCAAAGCTTGTATCATTTTGCTAAATAAATATTTAAATACTTCTTTTTTCTTTTTTCAAAGAAAATAAAATTTTTTAAATTTCAAATTTAATAATCTAATAATTTCTAAAAATTAAAACTATAACCCTTTTAAAAATTCAATTATTTTCTACAATTTTTAACTAAACTTCATCTCTAAATTAATTATCTCTATGAATTTTTAACCATTTTTTGCAATTTCTTCAAATATTCAATTATTTGAATAAAAATAAAGCAAATTTTTTGCAATAATCGAAACGGTCCATTTTTCATTTTAAAAATATTTATAAAGGTAGAACATTTTCAAAAATTTTAGTATTATACAAAAATTTGTAAAATTATCTTTTTAAAAATATTTCTAAATAATTTTTTGCAATACAATAGTTTTACAAATACGTAAATTAAAAAATGTCCAAAAAATGAAATTTGGTCAAATCTTTTAAAAAATAATTTAAATTTAGTAAAATCTTTGAAAAATAATTCAAAATTCGACAAAATATGTTTAAAATAACTGATTTTTTTTTAATATAAAATTCTTACGAAAAATCTTACAATTTTTGTAAATAATTGAATGTTTCGAAAGAATTTTTTGAATAATTGCATTCAATCAAAAACTTTTATTAAAAATTTCAAAAAATAAATGTATTCTGTTAAGAAATTTTATTGAAATACTATTATAAAAATAATTGAACTCCTGCGATGAATGTTTACTATTTAAAAAAATAATTCTGTTTTTCCGACGAATTTTATCTGAATTTTTGAAAATAATTGAATTTAATTAATATTTTTAAAAATAATTGCATTCTTTCGAAAAATATTACTACAATTAAGTTAAAAATAAATGCATTCATTTAAAGAATTTAAAAATTGTTAATGGAAACAATTGAATTCTTGCGAAGAATTTTTTAAATATTTTCTTCGGTTAAAATTTGTAATTACATACTTTATTGTTTAAATTTAATAAAATTGTTTTCAATATAATTGAATTCTTGTGAAATATTTTATTATTTATAGAAATAATTTAATTCATGCGAAAAATTTTATTAAAAACTGGAAAAAATTTTACTGAATCCTTGAGTGAAATTTCATTAAAAAATTGACATAATAAAATTTTTAGAAACAAATTGTGTTATTTTTAAATTTTTAAAGAAAATAATTTAATATATAATAAGAATTATTTTTTTTTAATTTGGAAAATAATTAAACCTTTAAAACAAATTTTACAGATAATCTTAGAAATAATCGAATTTTTGAGATTAAATCACTTTTAGGATAATTTTTAAGAGAATTGAATGTTTGCAAAGACTTTATTAAATAATTGAATTGATTTAATGAATATATGCAAATTTCAGAAAATAATTGATTTCACTCTGGATGTTTTGTTAAAATTGTATTGAAAATAATTTAATTTCTACGAAAATTTAATTTTAATATTTATGAAAATAATTGAATTCTTCGGAAGAATTTTACTATTTATGAAAATAATAGAATTCTTCCGAAGAATGTTATCATGTATGTAAATAATTGAATTCTTGGGAAGAGTTATTTTAAAATTTTTGCAAATATAAACAATAGTATTGAAATATTTAATTAATAAGTGACTTTTTCAATCTTTTATTATGAATTCATACAAAAATTTAAATTTGAAATTAACAAATTTTGTAATTTGATGAACATTTGCTAATATTAAAAGTATTTGAATTTTGAATCATTAGAACGTAAGTCAGCGAATTACTTTTTTCAAAACTATTTCAATATTATTTTTAAAACCTATGTTTCATTCACTTTCATTTTTTATTGAATTTACACTTGAAGATTGTTCATTAAAATTTTCGAGAATTTAATATTATTTTCAAAACTTTTAATTACAATAAATTCTTTAAAAGTTAATTTTCAAAAATTGTAATAAAATACTTGAAAAGATGAATTAGTTTTTTTATTAAATTTTACAGGATTTCAACGTCGGTGAAGTTTGCAACGTTTATGGTCAACGATTGAAAGAAACAAATTATTTTCTTACTAAAAAAAAATTAAAATTTTTGTTCACAAATATTTTTTTTTGTAAATCATTATTCAAAAAATTAATCGTTCTATTTTCTTTAAAAAAATTTATAAAAATTTCCTTAAAAAAATATTTTTCTTCTAAAATCGTTGACTATAAACGTTGTATACTTCACCAACGTGGATTTCAATTATTCAAAATCTTTTTAATTGTATATTTTAAAAGTTTAATTAGAAAAATTATTGAAAACTAATTTTTCCAAGATTTGTCTATAGTTATGCTATTCATGTTATAAAAATCGAAATAAGTTGCACTTTATACTAAAAATATGGTATTATGTCGCAAAATTTGGAGGAAAAGTCGAAAAAGTCGGAATTTTTAAGTAAAACCCGATAAAAGTCGCATTATTTGAAAATAGTCGAAAAAGTCATAATATCCGAGGCCTGTATTTAGAAAAAAAATTGCTAATCTGAAGGAAAATTCTTAAGAATTCTTCTATTAAAACATAGAATTGATAAATTTTCAATAAAAACAATTTTTAATTTTACCAACACTGAAGATAGAAAAAATAGATGGTATAAAGAAAAAGAGGCATAAATACCTGGTGTGATCGGGTCCGACTGGTGTGTACTTGTAATCGGCATTAATTTTATTGACCTGCATAAACTGATGGAGTTTTGATTTTGCATTCTCAATTGTCCAATTTCCATGAATGCCAGCATTAATGTCAAGATCCTCGGCTTCCTCGACTCTCTTTTGATCGGCCAATCGGTCCATGTACGTGTAATTTCCCTGTCCACCTTCTCGATAAGGACGATAGGCCTGGCCGATATCATTAGGACCCATGCCATCGCGGAAAACCGGTCGACTTGGAGTAATTGCTCCTGAATTTGCGTCTTCAACAGCTCCTGTCGGTGCTGGTAAACCAAAATCAGCGGGAACATCCTGCGCATTAATGTGTCCAAGTCGCACTAAATAATTAATGAAATCACGCGAAGCATTTCCCTGTGCATCTTTCTTGTTTGTTGAATTTCCAACGCCAACGTAATCAAATCCAGCGACTCTCAATTCGCATAAAAATCGTTGTCGATGCTTTGGTCCTGAAAAGAATTTCATTTTGTCAGTAGATTTCCAAGTTGAATTTAATTATAATTCATATTTTTGTTTAACAGATGTTCTTTTGTTCCGCGTACCAATTCCGGTTACACATTTAATTAGTAATTGTTAAGTAATCAATACTACAAAATTAAAATGCCGGGTATAGGTAGAATAAAAAAAAGCTATGGAAATGTTTGACCGTTGTGATGCGGAAATATATCCTGAGACGAATAGAATTTTCAAATGAGACGAATGGAATTTTAGAAATAATAATTTTAAGAACAGAATAAATTAAACAAAAGAAAACCACTATTAAAATAAATTTGATCAATAAGAAATTCTATTCTCATCCAGCGCGACCGGGTTCAGAGTTGCTGGAGCTCTATTTGGCAAAAAGTAAAATAATAAATACGCGGACGCCAGTCAATTTTTAAGAAATTAACAAAACACAAAATTTAAAATAAGCAAAAGATCACAGGGTAGGTACCGTTGGGGGAACCCTAACAAAATAATATAAAAATAAAGATCAAGCGACTTGCAGGAACATGATTTATTAAACAAGATCAAGAAAACATTAATCACTTACGTGCAATTTTGATCAAATATCGACTCTTGTCGTTCACTCTCAATTTAACAAATTTTGTCGAACAAATTTAAAATCAAACATTCACATACAAAAAGTAATCAAAGCTTCTATACGGTCGAGCAAAGAGTAACGTGCTCTTTTTGAAAATTTGGTAATGCGTCAATTGATCGAATTATTGGCGCTTCAATCGATGTAAGGTCGCAGGGGCGAACTATTGGTCTTACAACCCTTACCTTTATTAAAAGATATTTGATCAATGTATGGCTTGAAGTAACGTCAGAAAGACTTTCCCGTCACAATCCTCTTCTTCAAATTCTACTCAAAATTTTTATAACATTGCCTTCAAGTGGAGCAAGTGCTAAGAGGTCATTTTCAACGTTAAAAAGACTTAAAACCTATTTGAGATCCACCACAACAGAAGAAAAACTGAACGGACTTGTATTATTGCATATTTACTATGATATTGAAGTGATTGTAGACCAAATCATCGACAAATATGCTAAAGTAGGTAATCATAGATTAAGTTTTAGTTTGTGATAAAAAACAAAATTTTTTGTGAATTAAATTGGTATTTGCTCCTGAATCTGCCCCTGGATACCCTGCTAAAATGGCGTATCTTAATAGGAATGGAAGCGAAGATGAATAGCTTAGGAATTAAGATAAAAATGGATTGGAATAAGTACGTCGAAGGAACGGATAAGAATGATGGTGAAAATGTCAAAACGACAAATGGCGTCGAAAATATCACGAATGAGAATGTTGTCGAAAATAGTACAAATAATGTGGTGAGGATATTAACTACCGATTTTAAAGAAAAAGATTTTGTCGAGATAGTGAAAAAAATGGTTAATGATTATCCAAACATTTTCAAGGATTTAAAGGCAGAAGGAGAAAATTTAGGTGAAGGTTATTATGCGATTAAACAAAAAATTAAAAGTAGATTTGCATACATTTCTAGAAGCAGCGGTAATAATGTTCTAAGGCAGACGAAAAGAGTTGCTATTTCAGACAAAAAAAATTGATTCTTGCGCAAGCTGGTTGAGTAAATTGGCAACCAGAGAAACATCCTGAAAGCCAAACTGGCGAATTCGTTAAAACTAGTCAGCAAGTACTGCAAAATAATGCCCCTGAAATTCGCGAAGAATATGATGACGATATCACACATCACTTAGAAACGACATACACTGCTCAGAGACTCTTTTTAAATAATTTTAAAAAATCTCCAGACATTAATAATATTATGACAGAATGGCCGTTACTTGTAATTGAAAATGATTTATTTTGGCATTATAAATTGTAACTAGGCATTTGTTACTGGTATGTTAGCGGTTTGTCTTTGTCGGAATAGTCAGTATGTTAGTTGGTATCTCTTTCTTAAATTTCCTGAGTTGATTTGATTCTGGTTGAGGCTCACTGTATGTGATGAAAATAAGGCGTGGTGACGAATTTCTACGATTGATAGCGCCCAGGGACGAATTTATTTACAGGTGATTTTCCATCGTTAGAGGGACAAGGAAGAATATATCAACATGAGTGACCTTACGACAAGGACAGGAATACCGGCGTCTCATCTGACCAGTGAATTATCAACATTAATTCGAAAATAATTTCATTCCTTTATCGGCGTTTCTGTGAATTTTCAGTATTAATCGGAAAGTGTTCGTTTACCGGCGTGTATTTAAGTGACATGCTTGACGCGAGAAATTTGTATGTTCTTGGTGGTTAAATAACATTCTATTGTGTATAATTGTGAATAGAATCGTGATGTTGTTTAGGATTTTATTTATCATTTTCCCCAGGAATTGTTAATAATGGCGTCGTGGGTAAACAGTGTTAATTCTCTCAATCTCTGTCTCATCGTCTTAGCATCATCGGTCGTCTTGGCGGAAAGTCTCCACACATTGAGAAAGTATTGTCTCTGTGTTGTTGTGTTGCTGTTAGTCGAGTTGTTTTTGGGAAATATTATAGGAAAGCGAAATAACGCTTGGGTTTAATGCTTTATTTGAAAAGAGTAATTTCGAATAAAATACTCGGTCGCAAAATTATTAATGGGACACGAAATTGCAGACGTCACGAATGGGATGATAAAACAGTATGAGAAAATTTTTACATTCAAGTAGGGGAAAAAATACAAATAACACTGCAAATAAAGGTGATGCAATAGTTGCAACGGAAGGTGCAGTTTCGCTGTTTCAGTTTGAAAAAAGCACAGATGAAGAAATCATGTGCCTGCAAGTTTTGGACATTGTAGCGAGCCACTTTGGAGAAAAATCAGTTTTCTCTGTGTAGAGTGTGAGGTTAGTGCTGTTAATTGCGATTTTGATTTCAATATTTTCAATAATCAAAGATCAGTTATTCCTATTTCTTAGAATTTTATTAAAAAAACACTCTGGAAATGACGATTTTTAAAAACAAATTGTATTTCACTGTCTCGTCCTTCTAGATCATATTATATACGTAGTACCGGTGTACTGCTTGTTCTGCCACAACAATTTTAAAACTAAAAGGTTTTCCAGCCGCCAATAGTTATCTACCGGTTCACTTCTTGGTTGTTCTCTCTCGTTCCTCCATTACGTTGTATTGTGCGTTCTATTACACATCGAATATAGTGATAGATTTTTCATTAATAGTGCAAAGTAAAAATGAGATCATCTTCTGCATCCGAGTAGGGGAGTTATAGAAGCAATCGCTCCAGGAAGAAGAAGACGTCGAAAAACGAAGTAGATTAAGAAAAGATAAAAAATGGCATGAAAACTATCCTTCGCCTCTTACACAAAAATTGTTTCATGTCAGTACTTGATCTTACAGATGCTTATCTTATGGTCCCGGTTGCCAAGGAACATCGCAAGTTTCTCAGTTTTAGATTTAGGGGGAGTACATACCAATTTACGAGCATGTCATTTGGTCTCTGTACAGCACCATTTACGTTTACCAAGCTGATGAAACCAGTCATCCAAAAATTAAGATGCCATGGTATAATTATGGTAATCTATTTGGATGACATACTTATCATTGCCGAATCGGAAGAACAGTGCAGCAGATATGTTCATGAAGCGCGAATATTGCTAGAATCACTAGGATTCATAGTTAGTGAGGGTAAAAGTCAGCTTCAAACTGTAAAGAGATGTGTATTTTTAGGTTTTATAATGAACAGTAAAAAAACACACAGGAAACCACATAACTTCGCCGCCTCGCAGACTATTAGCCGCTGGAAAAGAAAAACTCTTGAAGCTTGTAGAGTTAACACGACAGTCTTCTCAGCACAAAGCACTTGTCATGTATTGACCTCCGCAGCAGCTCGAAAAGGTACAAATATAGAGGTTATTCGCCGGGCAGCTGGATGGTCAGCAACATCATCAACCTTTGAAAGGTTCTATAATCGTCCGGTTTCCAATTCCGGATCATTCGCATCAGCTTTTTGTTAATTTCTTTATTTCATGATGATTCACTTCTTCTATTTTTAAATTCTTACTTATTTCAATAAGATAATTATTTCTTATATTTTTGTATTATCATTATGATGTTGAATATAATTACAACCACTTCACGTGAGAAAGCATAAAGGAACGAGAGAGAATAGCCAAGAGGTGAACCGGTAGATAACTATTGGCGGCTGGAAAACCTTTTGGTTTTAAAATTGATGTGTCAGAACAAGCAGTACGCCGGTACTACGTATATAATATGATATAGATCTAAGGCAAGGAAATCAGTGATTTTTAATTATTTTTGTCGTGGATTTTCCAAATATCCTGAAATTTCAACTAAATTATTATTTCCTCGCTACAGAAGCCATTTTTTTCTATTGCTAATTGTTTATTTTTTAATATGGATGCACTTGCAATTTTTTAAAGGGATTCTTACATTAAAAAACAATTAACAAAAGAAAAAATTTTCATTACATAAAACTTGTTACACTGAGAAAATATTATACTTAATTTAAATAAAAAAATAATTTTAAGAGATTTTGTTTAGTTGAAATTAGTTTGTAAGTTTAATCTCAATATATAGAAAATATCTACTGCTTTGATTCAAAAATATTATTTGTTTGAATAAATATATTTAATTCAAACATATTTTCTGTTTTGATTTAAACAAAAAAATATGTGTGGCATTCCAGGAGTAATTTACTACTTTTCGGAGTACCCTCACCGATTTCTTTCAAACTCGGTAGTATTACATTTGTTGGTCTAAAGTTTCAGAAAATCAATTTTTTAAGTAAAATCAATTGTTTATTTAAAAGTTACAACAATTGCTCAAAATTGTTTAAATGCCCATATCTCTTAAACGGTACAAGATAATTGAGTTTTCTTTTTTGCTAAACATTCATAAAGACGAGACGCTTCAAAAATGTTACTAACATTTTTTTCTTATTTTGTTAATTAAAAAAGTTATTTAAATAAATAATATTAACTTTTGATCAGGAATTCAAAATTCAATGACTTACGAACCAAAAAATTCCTTTTTTTTACACTTTTATATTCCGAAGAAAAAAAAGTTGCTATAGTTTTTCAATAACTTATAATTTAAACAATGATTCGCTTGTTTACAATTATTTTCCATCTAAATGATCAGCTGTTGTCTCTTGCGCTTGACTACTGCTACGTCACGTCCGTCTACAAATATTTAACAACCGTCGAAAAATTGAGGTTATGTTTAATCAAAACAAAGCATTTCAATCTTTTTGAAGTTTTTAGTGCTAAAAACATTAAAAAGATTAAAATGCTTTGTTTTGATTAATCAAAAATTAATTGATACTCCGAAAAGTAGTAAATTACTCCTGGAATGCCACATGTTTGAAAATTTTGTGTTTGATTCAAACTTAAAAGTTTGTTATAATTAATTTAAAATCAATCACATTTTATGTTTGAATAATATATATTATTTCTTTAAATGAACCAAAAAAAAGTTTGAATTAAACTTAAATATGTTTGACTATATAGCAAAGATATTTTAAGTTTAATTTAAACAAAATATGTTTGAATCAAATATACCTTTTTCTCAGTGTAACTTCAGTTTCATAACATTTTTTGGGTTTCTAAAATGTATTAATTTAAAAAAATTTTAAAGGAAGATATTGACTAAAAGAAACTAACAATTAGAAATGCAATATTCATTTCAATTATAAGCACTAAATTTAAATTCAAAAAGTTGTATAATGGCAACTTGAAAACTTGAAATTTTTATGACTCAAACACGAAAAAATTGAGTTTTTAGTATCAGGCTGAATAAAAATTCCCTGACAATTCCAGGTTTTCCATGACTGAATAAAAATTCCATGACAATTCCAGGTTTTCCAGGTCCGTGGCAACCCTGATTTAAAAATGAATTTCAAATTAAAATCTTTGAAAATTTGAACTTTTCATACTTCAAATTAAGAATTCTATAGAATTGATTTTTTCTCAATAAGTTTAATGGAATTTTTTTTTAATTATTTGAAGTTTTTAATTTCTAATATATATTTAATCGAAAAATGTCAGAATAATAAAAATTTCGCAAAATTTGATTGTATACAAAAGAATTTGAAAATAAAAAAAAAATTCTAAAATTATTTTTAAAAAATTGAAGAATTTTAGTTGAAAATTCCATAAATAAATAATCGTAATGATGAAAATAATTTTTGAAGAAGTTACAGTAAAAAAGTAGCAATTTTTATAATATTATTCTTTTTTTATTGAATTCCAAATTTTCGAATATCTTCATTTCTATAAAAAAAATACTGATTAAATATTTATTTAAAAATGAAGTTATTGATGTTTTCGAGTAATTTTCATTTAAAAAACCTGGAACTTTTGCTATAAAAAGTACATTTTCATGTTTGTCCTCATAAAATTCTTTATGCACATTAAAATTGTAATCAGGAGTATTTAAAAATAAAGAAAGCAGTACTGCTCAAATTCGCTAAAATTAAATAAGGACAAAACTTTCTGAATAAACATAAAATTTTAAAACATTTTATATACATATTTAAAGACATTAAAAAACAATATTTTTAACCTAATTAACTTATTCATATGTAGATTTAATTATTTTTTAAAATTTAAACTGAAAATTTTGTTAAATCAATTCCTATCAGAATTCAACTACTAAAAGTTAATTATTTAAATAGAATAATTTTTTTAAATTCATAAAATGATATAATTTACAAAATATAATTATATTCATAGATAATTTTTAAAGAGGAAAAAATAAAATTCTTTGAAACATAAAATTTTACAAAATTTCCAATTGTTTCAATTTATTAAAATTATTATTGTTAATTCAAGTACCCTTTTTCTTCAAAAATTTTAACTGCTATTTTTCCAAAACCTAATTTTTTAAAAATTTCCAAATTTTTAATAACTTTTGTAAAATGAATATTTAACTAACTATTGTTCTTTATTTGCTTAAAACTTTGAAATACTTAAAATTTGAAATAATGTGTAGAAAATTGTGTAATATACAGTGTAATTGCCCCTGACAGTTGTCAATGCCAAAAACAATACACATTATTTTTTTCTATTGTAGACGCAGCCTAAAAATTAACTTTTCTTTTTTTTGACATATACACAATTTGGTGTGTGGTCAATTTACGAAATCGTAATTTACGGAATAAAAAGACGATCGCTATTTAGCACAGAAGATCAGCAACTTCATATCAATCCTCATTTGTTTTTAATGTTACATTTTTTTCCGTAAATTGGTTTTCAGTAAATTGACAACCAACCATTTAAACTATAAAACAAAATATTGTAATAAAATAACGCTAACTTCAGGTAAGGACAGATTACGACGATTATTATAATTTTTCTCACATTCCCAGGATGTATAATTATTACTCCTATTATATTGAAATCGTGTCTTGTTCAATAGAAATAAGGAAAAATTATTAGTGTATTTGTTAATGTAAATAAGGTGATATTTTATTTTTTTATCGGCATATTCACCATTTTGGGAACTAATTAATCGATATTAAACACATTTTATGCGACTTTGTCTCGCAAAATAGTTGGAATGTAGATAGACTATTTTTATAAAATTTAAAGTGATTACAGTCATTTTTTACAAGGATACATAGTAAAAACCAAAACCGGTATTTTTTATTATAATTATATTAAGAAAATGCTTTCCAAAAACTCTTTTAAATTGCGATTTTTATAAGCGTCATTACCTGTAGGACGAACTTCAAATTGCGGTTCCTTGTTGGACTTACTGCACCACGTATGCAAAAACGATTTGTTATCGCCCATGGCGAAAAGTTATTTTTTATTAAAACTAACTTTGAAAAACAGCACAATTTTAGAAAAACAACTATTTTTTGACTGAACACTCCGAACCTCAAAGGGAGAAGAACAAAGATGGCGTCCAATATAGTTCGTGATAAGTCGGCAAGTTTCGGTAAAATTTGGGCGGATTTACAAAAAAGCGCCAATTTTTGAAAAAATCTAAAACATTTCTCTTATTTCTCTTAACTATAATTATATTTTTGAAATTATATCATTTTATGAATTTACAAAAATTATTCTATTTAATTAATTCAATTCCCATAGTTGAATTCTCATAGGAATTGATTTAACAAAAATTTCAGTTAAAATTTTAAAAAAGAATTAAATATTAAAAACGTTATAAGAGGAATTTTAGGAGTTAATTTAATTTTAAAAGGTTTTTAAATTAAATTTCTTGAAAATTTAAGGAAAGCAAAAGTTTAAAAATCTTTTAAATTTTAATTTTAAAAAATTATTAATAACATTATTTTTCTTTAAAAGTTATTAAAGTTTTTCAATAATTTTATTTAAAAATTCTAAAAAAATAATTGAATTTTGGATGAATTACAGTTGCAAATTTTAGAAATAATTATATTTTATGAGGTTTTTCATTGAAATTATTTGAAATTTTAATTTCTCGGGAAAAATAAATATGAATAAGTTTTTAAATTTTTGTTGAACAAAAAGTATTAAAGTTTTGAAAAATTTAATTCAGAAATTTCATAAAATTGTTTCTTGAAAAAATGAAACTAAAATTTTTTTAAAATACTTCCATTTGCGAAAACAATTTTAAAAAATTGAAACGATCGAAAATTTTGACAACTTTTATTGAAATAAATTTTGAATTTTATTTTAAGTTGCTGTTAGAAATATTTTGACATTTACTATACGAGTTGTTCAAATAATTAAATTTAATGAAAAACCGTAAGAAAAATTATATTTTTTAAGAAATTAAGAATTTTCATTAAATTTGGAAAAGCAGATTTTGATAGTAACAATGGAAAAGAAAACTTCACGCTCGCTTTTTAGTTTAATTTAGTTTTGCTTGTTAAAGGATTAATCAAAATTGATCAAGATAATTAAAACATTGTAAAAAATTGTATTTCTCATAAAGAATTCTTTTATAACATTTTAAAGTACTCCTTATCACTAAAATTATCACTTAAATATCTCTCCAAAAAACTCTTATTATTTACTGATAATAATTGTACAATTTGTTTATAACATTTGTATATCTTTGAAGATAAAATATAATACATCTTGAGATTACTTTTTTTTACAAACAAGTCGAAAATATAAAAAAATAACTTAAAAAAATGTCCCTTACAAACAATTTCGATAAAATGGATCTTAAGATTATAATTTAAAAACTATATAACATATGAAGTAATCGAATAAAAAAACATTAAAAATCTAATCATTTTCGAAATAATATTTTACAAAAATACATTTTGTGAATAAATTGTAAAAAAAAATAATAAAACGATAAAATGTATGTTTAATAAATTGAATAAATTCGTGATGAGTAGAAAATCGCGACTAATAAAATAATTTGAATTCAGTTCACGAAACTGGAAATTAACAATAAAATGACTATTAAAATCACCATAAATCAAGTTTACTATAATAGAAATTTGTTCATTATTTACTTACGATAAATGAGAATTTAAAAATTGTAAATTGTACTCGAAACGTTCACTCTCAGAAATTTGGCAGTTTTACAATTGTAAAATTTCTGTATTATAATCTCAAGTCTTTATTTACAATATACGGACAAAATTCTTATAACAAACGATAAAATGATAACGAATTTTTTAAGTTTAATGAACTGATTTTTAATTTTTTAAATTATTTTTATGAGTATGTTTCAGTAAAAACTATAATATCGAAAGTGAAAAAATTTCAAATCAAGTTAAAATGATATTTATCGTTTCTTCTTATCACAAAAAACATTTTTTAAAAATAGTTCTATTTATAAAGAAACACAAACACAAAACAAAAAAAAATTAAACTGAAATTAATTAAATTTAAAGAAATTTTAACGTGCAATCTAACAATATTTATCAAAACTCTTCGTAATGAACGTTTCGATTGCACACATTAATTAATCTATAGTCTTTCTCACTGCGCGTTAATATCAAAAAATTATTCCAAACGATTTGGTTTCACCATTTCGTTTAGACACTGAATATCGCGAACCAATCGCGACAAACTTTCCGATTCTTCTCCAATAGGAATGGTCTGTTCAGGTTGAGCCTGAAAAGAAAATTCAAACACTAATTATTATTGATTTCGAGAAAAAGAAAAAATTTATTTTTGAATAGAAAACAAATCCAAACTTTGAATTTCGAATCCAAATTTTGAATATTTAGTAAAATCATGATTTAATTGAATATTAAATTTGTTTTTAAATTCAACGGTAGTTTATCATTTTTGAATGAGTAAAAAAAATATTTTCTTACTTCAGCCACATTTATTTGAAGTCCATTGCCGAATTCGGCGGAAAATCTCTCATCCACCAATTGATTTAAAAGTTCCGACGTTCCTAATTGCATTGCTGAATCTTCATATTGCTGACTGTCTAAATCCAGCAATCGTGGACCGTCTCTATTTAACGAATCTGGAAATTAATATTTCATAAATATTTCAAAGTTGCAAGAAAAATTTAATATTCTTTTTCCCTGATTTCTAGACAAAATTTGAACTTTATCACTGATACTAAAAAATATTTTGATTCGCTATAAAAATTATAAGGTACTAAAAAAATATTCTATTACATTTATATACAAATTTCCTTCAATTGTGAACTTATTCAAAAACGCTAATAACTTCAATTTTAAATTAATATTTATTCACTATTATTGTTCATAGAAATTAAAATTTTCAAAATCCTTTTAAAATTGAATAACTTTTAAGGATATATTATTATAAAAAATGAAGACATCAAGCTTTCTAAGTATTTGACTCGGAGTACTTGATAACTTCATTTTGCATAAAAATTTAAACATCCATGAAAATTTTCAACAAAAATAAATTTTTTACAAAAATTTTAATACATACAATTGTAAATGAACTCTTCGAAAAATGTAATTATTTTCAAACATTTTTTGCTAGAATTCAATTATATTTTGCAAATACTTCCTTTACATGAGAAAGCAATAAAAAAAATTATCCGTTAAAATTCAAATATTTTCAAAATCTGCTATTTTAAAAAACATTATCAAAAGAATTTTAGTTATTTTCATACTATAATGAAAAAATTATTGAATAAATGAATACTTCTCAAAATTGATTTCTCCTAAAGAATTATATTAACAAATTTTTAAATAATTGAATGTTTTCGAAGAATTTAATTAAAATTTTCAAGAAAAAATGAAATCAATTATTATTTTTAAT
The DNA here is from genome assembly GCA_032872475.1 of Leptopilina myrica (nomen nudum). Taxonomy (NCBI): domain Eukaryota; kingdom Metazoa; phylum Arthropoda; class Insecta; order Hymenoptera; family Figitidae; genus Leptopilina; species Leptopilina myrica (nomen nudum). The sequence goes on along the minus strand of CM065464.1, from coordinate 13,354,531 downwards.
AATAATTATTGAAAAAGTTTTTCTAGAGAATTTCCAAATTTATTTATTTACAATTCAATTTTACGCATAATTTCAATTATTCTATATCAAATCTTAACAAAATTCAATTCATTCTAAAAAGTGCAATTATTAGTAAATTCTTAAAAAATTCAATTATTATCTAAAAATTTAACTGAAATTAATTTTTTAATCAATTTTTATTAAAATTCTCATAAAGAATTTGTCAACAAATTTTTAAATAAAATTCTTTAAACGTATTTTAATCAAATTTTTCAGAATAATTTCATTTTTCAAGAAATTTGATTTTAATTGTATTAAAAATAATTGAATTTCTATAAAAATTTATTATTTATGAAAATAATTAAATATTTAAGTGGAATAATATTAATTTTTTTTTAAACATTAAATTTTTTTGTGAAATTTTATTAAAATAAAAGATATTAAAAATCGTTTAAGGGCATTTGAACCTTTATGACGCCACATCATTAAAATATATGCATTGCGTCAATTGTGACGTCATAACGGTTCAAATGCCCTTAATTGAGAAAAGTTTCTGGAAATAATCGAATTTTGGAAAAGACTTTTATTACAAAAATTATAAAGATAGTTTCTCTTATACTTTTGTAAGTAACTGAATTTTTGAGACGAATTTTAATAATATTTATTTTTAAATAACTGCATTCTTTGGTGAAATTTTATTAAAATAGTAAGTATTAAAAATAACTGAATTTTCATAAATTATTGAAAATAATTTAATTTCTACAAAGAATTTTATGAAAAATAATGCAAATTCTGTAATGAGAACATCTTATCATTATTATTTTTGATAATAATTAAAAGCCTACAAAGAATTGTATTATGTATTAAAATAATTGAATATTATTTATGAAAATAATTCAATGTTTGCGTAGAATTTTATTAAAATTTTTGTTAAATAATTGATTTTTTTAATTTATTAAAATAATTCATATTGAAAATCATTGTATTGAGGGAAATTTTTGAAAATAATTGAAATTTTGCTAAGAAATTTATTAAACTTTTTGAAAATAGTTGCATAAAAATAGTTTTGAACAATTGATTCTTTTCTAAAAGATTTATGCAAATTCTATTTTTAATAATTGAATTTCTGTGAAATTTTAGTTATTTTGGAAAATAATTGAATATTCGTGTAGAAATTTGTCAAAATACTTTTTAAATAATTAAGTTCTTTTGGGAAATTTTATTACAATAAAAAATTACATAGAAAAAATTGACTGAAAAAATTTGTTGAAAATCTTAATTGAAATTTGCTATGAATTTTATCAACATTTTTGAAAATCATTGAATATTAGTTATAGTTGAATTCTTTTGATGATTACTATTATTTATGAAAATAATTGAATTTTGCAATGAATGTTATTAAAATTTCAGAAAATTTGAAAAAAAATTTCAAAAAATTGAATTCTGTCGAAGAATTTTGCTATTTATTAGAATATAATTGAAATCTTGAAAGAAGTTTTTTTTTTATTTTTTTGAAAATAATTTCTTTTGCAGTGAATTTTATAAAAATTCCTATGAATAGAATTGAATTTCGGCGAAGAATTATGCTAATTTAACCCTGCATTTAATTTCATAAATCGAATAATTTTTGTTTTATACCTAATGAAATTTATTTATTTTCCAATAAGTTTTATGAAAAAAATTAATTTTCTCTGTAAGACTTACTTAATTGATTCGGCATTAAAAAAGGGACTCCTGTCGAATTTTCAAGAGGACTAATATTTACTTGTTGAATGGGATTCTGAAAATCTGGAATGTACAATCCTGGTTCATTGTTCGTCGCCGTTGCTTGAGGAAAATTATAATTAGTCAATGGAATGTTGTAAATTTGTTGCACTGGCGGTGAATTCGCTGGAGAGGTTTTTACACTGAAACAGAAAAAATTAAATTTGTTTTCGACTTTTAATAAATGAATTCAAAACGGGTTAAAAATTTTATTCTTACTTGTACATAGGGAAATTAATTGGAGAATGTGTAGCTGACGGAATTCCAGACGGACCAGGAATTGGAGACACAGATTCTCTAATTACTTGAAAAGGCGAATGTGCTGGTTCCACTTTTATAAAATCCTGCAAGCCCGGATCGAGTAGCTTTGGTCCTGAAAAATTAATTCATTATTAGCAAGAATAAAAATTCTGTTAATTAAAATAAAAACAAAAATTAGTAAAACGCAACAAAACATATTAGATTTCAAGCTCAAGCGAGGAGATAATAAAAAAAAGATGATTAAGAAAATAAAATCAGTAATAACAAAAGAATAGTAAGAAATAAACTGAAAAATTGAAAACACATTATAAAAATCGTGCAGCAATCATGCAATCAAACTTAATTCTCTCTCTACTGGATACCACTCAATGAAAATAAAAACTCAAAAATATATTTTCAAAAACGAAAGAAAAAATAATACTTGGTGATTAAAAATGAAAAAACAAGCTCAAAGTGATAATAAAAAAAAAACTAAATGCAAACATCGATAAAATGTCACATTACCTGAAAATCTGAACATTTTTCGTCTGAAAATTGGGGACCAATTGTAAATGAATATCACCAAGAGACTTTTTTTATATATAGAGATAGTATATAATATATTACGTCTTGATACAATTTTTCAATCTATAATAACGTTTTTGCATTAAAAAAAAGGAAAACAATTTTCATAAAAATATTGCACATCATTTTATCGTTTATATAATTAATATATTTTTTCAGATTTAATAGGGGAAATTTTTTTTTATATTTCCAAAATAATTTTCCAGTGAGAGTTTTTCTTTCGTTGTTAAAATTACGAAGAAACAAGAAGAAGAAGAAGAAGAAGAAAAAGATGAAGAGAAGAAACCCTTTCTCTACAGACAATTGAGGGAGAAACAATTATTTTTCACCCTTAAAAACAAATCATTCTTCCAATTTTTACATTTACAAAAATATAAATGAAGGAAGATGATTTTCCATTTATTAGAAATATCCTTGAAACATATAATTTTCCATGGAATTTCTGTATCAGTATTTTTCTTTAAAAATACAAATTACAAATTACAAATTTAGGTATAATGTTCTTTATACCTTTACAAGAAGAAATGCAGTCTTAGAAAAGTACAAAATACAAATTCATCGTTGATTCTTTTTTTTTTTACAAAAAATTTCAAGAAAATAGAACCAGATGGAAATTTTTGATTTCACTGGTCTTGTTTATTTTAAGTATGATGTTCTTTTCCATTTTGTAAAATATAGACAATTGTTAGAGTATTTTAATAACTATTAACGATAAACCTTTTTAACAATCACAGACTGTTTACTTTCGAGATTTTTTTTTAAGAATAAGAACGATTTTTATAAATTTAATCGCTTCGTAATGAAAATAATTTATATAATTAGCGAATAAATTTTAAAAAATTAATTAAAATATCTCCTTTACTCCAAATATTAGAAAATGAATATAATGATTGAAGAAATATGTTATAAAATCGATAGCCTTTTCCCATAAGCGAAATTTTTTCGGTTACAAAATATACTCACGTTTATCATTATTTAGTGCTATAAAATCTCTGGGACTTTTCCTCTTTACTTTGTAGATTGCCTCCAAATTAGCTATGAATAGTTATTAATTAATATTTATTTCTAAAGGCAGAGACAAAAAATATAAAACGTATTTCATTAAAAATGTTTCGTAAGGCCTCGGGGTTTCTTTGAGAAGACGGAAAACGATTTTGATTTTTAAACGCTCATTTCGAGAAATATTCTTTCAAAAACATTTGATTTTTAAGAAAAAAAAATAAATACGTGAAATTTTATATCATTACGACGCATTTACGCGAATATTTTTTTAAATGTAAAAGCTCACTCTTGAATCGCATAAACTTAATTAATAATTAAGAGGAACTTAACTAAATATATAAGAAAACTTAACACAATAAAAAACTTTTTTCGCTAATAGACTGCTTTTTTCCGAAATACAAGTAATTATTTCTAATTAACTTTCACTTAGATACTTATAATAATTTTATTTTTTAATTTTAAAATATCAACTAATTAACAAATTAAAAATAATTGTCGAACATAAATTTACTTGTATTTAAAGAAAATGCTTATAAATTAATTTTAACTCAAAGACAGAATTAATTTATTTTCAGCAACTTTAAATTAAAAAACAAAGATAAAAGCTCAAACAAAGTTTGAAATGTTTAATTAAATGAAAAGTTGATATTTGAATACATGAAAGAAAGCAGTCATTAAAAATAAAAAAAAACTAGTTGACTAGATCAAGAATGACTCTTTGAAACACAACAAACATTTAGATAAAATATAACGCTTTATAAAACGAGTAAAAACAGCTCAGAGGCACTGCAAAAACACGATTATAAAAAAAAGGAGAAAGAGGCAAAATTGACATGCTCCAATCAACAAGAAAAGTTGATTAAATATTTATTTTTAATAAAACGTATATCAAACTATTCGCAATGAGTCAGAGTTGGGCGTTTTTTTTTCTCCATAAAATATCTAATTTCTTAACATGAGCAATTTGTAATTTAAACATTAAATCTATGTTTTCTATATTTTTTCCAAATATATTGACAATTAGAAATAGAATTAATTTTCAAAAAACAATTGTCTTTACTTAAAGCAATAGTTATTAATCACCAAATAATGACTAGAAAAAGAATATCCTCTTTCAAAATATAAACAAAAAAAGAAAATAAAAGTGAAAAATTAAAATTAAAAATACAATTAAAATATCAATAAAAAAAAATTTCATTCATAAATATCACAGTATTCAGCAAACTTAGTAACTCTCTAATTAAACAGTCATGAAAAAATTCTATTTTTCCACGAAAAATTATTTTTAAATATTTATTCGTAAAAAAATAAAATAAAAAAGAATTTTTTTTTAGTTTTAACGGAAAATAGCGAGAAATTAAAAGCAAATATTTTCTTCCGGCACATTTCTAAATAACAAACATAAAAGATTGAAACACAAAAAAAATGTAACACAACTTAAATATAAATTTATATAAATAAAACAAAGTATAAAATATTAATTTCCTAAAATAATAGAAAACAATAAATGCAAACAAGCGAAATTATTTTAAAGGTCCAATTTTTAGGTGCAATTTATAAGAAACGATTTTTTTCCAAACTGGATTTTTAATCAGTGATTTAAATTTTTATATAAAAACAAAAAATTTTCAAGCAAAAATCAAGTCAACATTAACTTTTAAGCCTCGGAATGACTTTGAGACACAGAAAAAAAAATTGCTTCAATGATTTCTAAACTCAATTATTCTAAATTTTACTAATTTTATTAAATAAATTTTAATTAAATATCAATTCCAAGACTTTTGAAATTAAACTATTTCTAAAAATTACAACTGTAATTCTTCCAAATTTTAATTATTTTCTGCAATTTTTACCAAAAACTTTTTTCTAAATAAAGTATTATTTAATAATTTTACGAAAATTCTTCAAGAATTTAGTTATTGAAATAAAAAATTTAATTTTTTAAAATAATTATAACTAAACTCTTCATGATTATTATTTAAAAGTTATGAAAGTGAATTATTAAAAATATGTAATCAAAAATATTGCAAATAATGAATTCCAAAAAAATTATAATAAAGTGAAAATTTGAATTTAAAATTGTTTGAAATTGATTTAGTATAAATATTTAAATTTGTAATATTTACAAATATTTGAAAGGTAATAATCTTTTTAATTATATATATTTATATTATATTTTATATATATATATATAGATCTTTTTAATTAAGTATAGCGAAAAATTTCAAACTAATTAAAAGTTTAGTAAAATTAATTTATAAAAAAAAATTCTATGAATTAGCTTTTAAAAACATTTTTGAACTTTTTAAATAAATGAATCAATTTTTAGAAAAATTATTTGAATTGAAAAATTTGTAAAACATAAAAAACTATTTATTTGAATTAAAAAAAAAATAGACGTAATGAAAAAAATTTAAGAATTATTTTTTTAAGACTTAAAAACAATTTTATCAAGCTTTGATATTTAATTTTCATTTTAAAAATTTCATTGTAAAGTCATTCCATTAAAAATTATTAGAAATGATAAAAAAATCAATTACTTTCTAAATTTACAATTAAAATTCATTAAAATATGATTTTCAAAAATTTTAACAGGAAATTTACATAAATTACAAATTTATTTTAAAAATTATTACTTATTTTGATTAGAATTTAACAAAATTTCAAGTATTTAAAAATTTACTAGAAACATTTTTAAAAATCACTAATATTCATTAAATTTTTACAAAATTTCAAGTATTTAAAAATATTCTAATTAAAATTCGTCGAAAGAATACAAACTATATTTAAAAATTGTTGATAAAATTCTTTATGAGAATTCAATTTTAAGAAATGTTCAAGTAATTTTTATTTTTGTATTTAAAGAATTAAGTTCTCGTAGAATTTTTGAAATAAAAATTGATTTAAAAAATGAATTTTAGTTAGAACACTCAAAAAATTGAATTTTTGAAAAAAAATTACAAATAATCGCTAAAAATAAAATATTTTAAAAAGTAAGAACATTTTTCGCCGAAATGCAAAAGATGTTAAAAAATTTTGAAGAATTCTCCCTAAAAATTTCCATTATTTTCAAAAAATTATTTTTTTCAATTAAAAAATTTTTTAATTATGTATTTAAAAAATGTAATTGAATCACTTAAAAAAATTACTTATTTTCATTAAAGTTTTACAACATTTCAAGTATTAGGAAGTCTTTCAATTTATCTAATTCAATTTTCAACAAATTAATTATCTTCAATAAATTATACAAAAAATATTTTTAAAAGATTTGGCTGTAGTTAAAAATAAAATATAATTCAGGCAACGGATCGACTTTAAAACACAAAAAATTCGGTTTAGTCGATTCTAAGACTTACTTGTTAAAAAAAAATTTAATAACTTATTCTTTAGAAGATAGTTTTCATTAATTTTCATTTTCATAAATTTACACTTGAAGATTTTTCATTAATTTTTTTTTAATTCAATTATTTTCACAAACTTTGCTAATAAATTTTTTTTAAGAATTCAATTATTTTCAAAAACTTTGCAAATTAAATTTCTTCAAAAGTTGATTTTCAAAAATTGGAATAATAATACTTGAAAAAAATCAATTATTATCAATTAAATTTTACAAAATTTCAATAATTCGAAAATTATATTAGAAATATTATTCAAAAATAATTTTTCATAGTCTATAATTATAGTTTGCTTATAACATTAGAAAAATTAAAATCATTTGCATTTATGCTCTAAATGTGGTATTTTTTGTTGCAATATTTGGATGAAAAATCGAAAAAGTTGCATTTTTGGAAAATAGTCGAAAAAAGTCGAAAAAGTCATAATATCCGAGGCTTGATAATTATATACTGTAAAAATCAAAATAAGTTACATTTACGCTAGAAAAATTTCATTTTGCAGCAATATTTAGAAAAAAGTCGCTTTTTGCAGCAATATTTAAGAAAAAGTTGCCTTTTTCAAAATAAATCGAAAAAAGTCGCTTCCTTGAAAATAGCAGGAGTCAGAAAAACTCAAACTATCCGAGTTAACTTTCTAAATTTGGACCAATAAATTAAAAATTTCATGATTCAGTAAAAGTTGTCAAATTACAAATTGCTTCAAATTTGGTTTTTCAGTAAACTCTCATTATGAACCATAATAAAAATAAAAAATGCCAAAAATTAAAAACTCAAAGCCCAGCTCTGAGTGAAATTTCAAGTTTCCTTTGGAAAAATTTTCCCACCCTCAACCGGTGAATAATAAAAGGACAATTCATCAAATTCAGAGGCAGTCGCGTGCGGTGCCATATCAGTGTAAAGAGCATAATTTTCAGCCTCTGTCAATTCAATGCCATAAGGCGGTGATTCGTCACCGTTTAATTTCAACGATCTAACACTGGTAACACTCGCCATACTCGGCCGTGGCATCTGATGATGCACCGCGAGTTCATCGTTCTTCAAGGACGTAATACTACCCGTGACATTAAGCGACCGATTGCTGCCAGTCATTGGACTCGCGGCACACGTGTCCTTCTCTTTTTTTTGCTGCCTTTTGGCAAACAACTTCGAGAACAGTCCCTGCTTTGCTTGTTTTGGCGTTATGCCAGGAGGGGAAGGTAGATTCTTATTTGGAGCTCCAAATGCGCTCTCAACGTCCAAAGATGAACGCGCCGGTAAAACTGGCATTGAGGGGGTTTTTCGAATGCGTTTCGGCGGCAGGGGCGGTAAACGTTCATCGATATCATTCGTCACGTCTCTTTTATTCGAACCAATGGCAATAATTGGACTGCAAATAGGCACATCGTCATAATTACGATGTTTCTCGTCATTGAAATTAAATTCCAATTCTATGGGATTCTTCATTGCCATTTGTAAACTCGTGTACGTCATATTGTCGCGAATTTCAATTTCACTTGGCTTTGAGTCATTGGTTTGTAATTTTGTTTGCGTATCGGCGTAAATTTGATCTAGCTCAGCGACTTGCGTTAATAGTTCATTGAGAGCGCGATCGTCGTTCGATTTAATGTTCTCATTGTCGATAACAATTGTCTCGTCTTTTTGGAATTCTTGACTCTTCTCCACCCATTTGCCAATGTCGGAATTATTCAGCCAAGATTCACTTGTCTCGAAATTTGAATTATCGACAATGGAATCATTTTGCGGTTCTGCGCTACTGTTTTCTAAATTATTCTCAGGGGAGTTTAGATTTAGTTTTAAATTTTGCGATTGTAGATTATTGCGAACGTTATAGAGATCGTTTAGAGCGCGAAGTGCCGAGAATTTGTCCTGCGATTTCTTGAGATTGAGATCGTTATTATTGTACTCGTCGATGGTGCGCGATATTTTTGGATTAAAGTGAGACAAGAGGGTATTATCGGCACTGAGTAATTTATCGAAGGCACTGTAGTCGCTCTTCTTTTTGGCGAAGGACTTTCTTAATGACCAAAACGCGGGTCTACCTGTACCTAATGGAAGCATTTCAAAATCCAACGGTGGACCACCCTGATCTTTCTTCTTCAATTTCAATTGAATTTTCACTTTCACTGGTTCCGTGATGTCCATGTTGTCGTACTTTGGTGTTCGAAACGATATTGCGTACTGTGGAAATACAATTATAACACTTGTGATTTTCATTTTCAAAAAATAAGAATTTATTTATAGATAATTGAGTCTTTTTTTTTATTTTGAGAGAAGAAAAGAAATTCCTACTTGATGATGGACGTGCGCTGGTTGAAAATCTCCATATCCTTCCCAATCGCGACCGTCTCGCTCCTCATAGAAACGAATTTGGATATCGTCCCTCGGTACTTTGTCGCAAAGTAAAATCATTTCCATCCCACCCGCGACTGACGCAGAATAATGACTTAGTTTGTGAATAGAAAGTGTACACGTAGCCTCTGTAAAAAATTTTCATTATAAACTTATCTATTATTTTCTAAAAGGTTCCTTATTGACGGAAAATTAGAATTTTCATACAAATACAGCTGCTAATTGTTTAAAATATTGAAAATTAAATTCTTTACGCTTCCACTGAATCGAATTTAAAATTTATTGCTTTCATATGAAATACGAAATCAAAAGTTACCAATATTAACGAATTAACAAATATTAATTACCAATATTAACGAAAAAAAAATTTCATTTAGTAAAAAAAGCAAAAATTGTCAACTTTCGAAGATTGTAAATTGAAAATTGTAAATTTGAGATTTTGAATTAGTTTGCATACTTTTCTCTACAATTGGATTCGAAATGACTGGATTGAGTGTATCCCATTCAATTTTTCCAGTCGTTTTCCTTGGAATAAAGCCTTGAAAACACAATCTGACAACGTTGAGGGCAATATTGGCGTGACTTCTTTTGTGCTCGAATCCAGCTTTAAGAGAAATTAGATTTTTTTTTTGAAAATGAATATCAATTTTTACTGACTATTAAAGTTTACTTTAAATATATGGATGATAAAGAAAAAAAAATACCGCCAAAAGGATCGACCCTCTCTCTTTGTCGTTCGCTCAACGATGCCTCAACGTCCTTTCGTCTCACGCACTGAATGCCAAGATTGGGAAACGAAACTGTCATATTGTCGCCTCTAAGTCGAACTCGACAAACACCATTTTTACAACTTTCAGCTCTGCCAACTAATTTATGGGGATGAGCTTTAGGCCTATTATTCGGATTGTCCTCAACAGTTACACAAGAAACGACAATCATCATCTTTCCCGTGTATCCCACTACCTGTTTGGAAAAATATAAAATTCAATATTTTAATACTTTGAATCAATTATTAATTCATTTACATAATTCCTTTTAATATTTTAGGCCCACTCTCTTCTATTATTGTGAATTTAATTTTAATTATTAAATCAATTTTAATTTCTTATGAAAAATAATAATATCCAGTGAAGTTTAATAACAGGGTTACCGCAAAAAATTAATTTTGTTTTTCCCTGACTTTTCTCTGATTTCCAGACAAAACTTTGACTTTTTCTCTGAGGAATATTCTGATTCACTCGAATAATGATTAGATACGGAAAAAAAATTGTTCTATTTCATTTCTTTACGAATTTCTGTAATTGTAAAATTATTCGAAAACATTAATAAGTTCGATTTTAAATAAATAATTTATTAATATTATTAAAAAATCTAAATTTAATAACTTTTAAGAAAATTATTATAAAACATGAAGATATCAAGCACTCCAAACAAAAAACAATAAATTGTTTTTAAAAATGTAATAAAATTCATTGCAAGAATTGAATTATTTTTATAAATAATAATATTCTACACGGGATTTTAATTATTTATATAAATAAATTCGTTGAAAGAATTGAAGTATTTTTCCTAGGATTTAAATTATTTTTAATACAATTTTAAATCAGTTCGTCGAAAAATGTAATTTTCAAACATTTTTTTGCAAGAATTCAATTAGATTTTACAAACAATGAAATTCTTAGCAAAAACTCAAAAATATTTTCAAAATCTACTATTTTAATAAAAAAATCTTAAAAGAATTCAATTATTTTAGAAAATGTAATAAAATTCGTTGCAAGAATTCAATTATTTTCCTCGACAATAATATTCATCACAGGATTTCAATTATTTAAAAAAAATGTAATTTAATTTGTTGCAGAAATTTAATTATTTTTATCAACAATAATATTCTTCACCGAATTCCAATTATATAAAAAAAATGTAATGAAATTTGTTGCAGAAATTCAATTATTTTTATCAATAATAATAATTTTCACAGAATTTCAATTATTTAAAAAAAAACGTAATAAAAATTCATATATATTTACATGATTTTATCACTAGGTAAAAATTATATAATTAAAATTAAAAGAAAATTACCAATCTTTCAAGTCAAATAAATTTTAAGTGAAATAAAAATTCCTTGCAAAACTTAAATTATTTTCGTAAATAATAATAAAATTCTTTACAGGATTTCAATTATTTTTAATAATTTTTGCAAAAGTTTCTAAAGAATTTTCAAATTTTTTTTTTACAATTCAATTTTATGAAATTTTTATTATTCAGAAAGTCTTCAATTAAATGTTTAGAAATTAAAAACTTGAAATCCTATACAAAATTTAATTAAACTTTTTCAAAATTCAATTTTCGAAAAATTTACGCTATGATGCTTTTAATATTCAATTATTATTTAAAATATTAGTTGAAATTAATTTTTAAAACAATTTTTATTAGCAAATTCGACAATAATTCAATTATTTAAATACAAAAATTCAAAAATTATTGAATATTTGAATTTTTCTCATAATTGAATTTTTTTGACGAAATGTAATAAAAATTTCAAAAATAATTGAAATTCAGCAATGAGTTTTATTATTCATAAAAATCAATTAAATTTTGGGGAAAATTTGTACTATTTATAAAAATATTATAAAAATTCGTTGCAAGACTTCAGTTATTCTACTAAATAATAAAATCCTTCACAAGATTTTAATTATTATACCAACAATTTTATGTAAATTCTTCGAAAAATGTAATTAATTTCAAAAACTTTATTAAGATTCTTCGAAAAAAAATATAATGAACAATTATCATTTATTTTTAATAATTTTTGCAAAAGTTTCTTGAGAATTTTCAAATCCATTTGTTTACAATTCAATTTAACGAAATTTTGATTATTCAGAAAATTTTTTACTTAATGCTTAGAAAATTAAAACTTGAAATCATTTTAAACAAATTCAATTAAACTTCTTCAAAATACAATTATTTCCAAAAATTCAGGCCATAGAATGTTTTTAATATTCAATTATTATCTTAAATTTTAAATAGAAATTTATTTTCAAAACAAATTTTATTCGAGAATTCTATGAGAATTCAATTTTTTAAATACAAAAATGAAAACAATATTTAATAAATGAATGTTTCTAAAAATTGAATTTTCATAAAGAATTTAATTTAATTTTTATTTAATAAATAATTTAATTTATTTAATTTTATTTTTTCTTGAGTGAAACAAACTTATGAATAATTTAATTTCCTCGACGAATTTGAATATAAATTTCAAAAATAATTACATTTTTCGAGACATTCAATTAAGATTGTATTAAAAATAATTGAAATTCTATGAGTTTTAATTTTCATAAAAATAAATATCTATAAAAAATGTTCTTATTTTGGAAAATAATTGAAATATTGCGAAGAAATTGATACAAAAATTTTAAATAGTTGAATTCCTGTAAAATCTTTATTCTTTATGAAAATAATTGATTTTTTGAGCAGAATTTTATTATTTCTAAAGATAATTGAAATTTTAAAGAGAATTAAAAAAAATTCTTCAACTTAAAGAATTTTTCCAAACATTTTTAGCAACTTCTCTAAAATTCAAATTTTTTGTGTTTTTGATTAAATTTCTTCTATAAATCTTTTCTTTCCTCTATAAATATTTTAATAATTAATTAAATATAATATATTAAAAAATTAAATAAAACTAATTATGAATCTTGGAAATTAAATTTTTTACTCTACTTTAAGAAAAACTCCTGACTTTTCCCTAATTTCCCTGAATTCCCTGATCTGTGGCAACCCTGAATAAACAATTTTGATCATTAATACAAAGAATTTCAACAAAAATACAATAAAAATCATGAAATGCAAATCTTTATTGCATTTAAATTTTGAAAAAGCAATTTTCAATTAAAGTGTTTTCTTTTAGTGAAGTAAAGCTTGAGTGAAAAATTAATTTTGAATTAAGTGTATATACTTTCTTTTTTTTTAAATCAACTCACTCGAATAGTGGGATATGTTTTCAAATCGGGTCGACTATTTTCACCAGGAATACTTCCCGCAGAACGTCCCTCGATTTCATAACGAAATCGAATTCCACTGGCTGGTTGCTCTAAAATTTCAATATAAGGTTGAGGACTCTCGTTTTGTAAATGATGTCCCACAATTGGTGAAAATGCACTTCTCTGATTTTCGTCCTCCATTTCAATATGCATATCGTCATCTAATTGTCCTCCAATTTCATCGTTTTGAATTACTTCAACTGTAATAAACAAATTATTATTAACAAATTTTCACTTTTTCACCATTTCATATATTATTACACAATAATATTTATTTATTTATATTAATTACATTGGAAGGTATTTTTTTAAAATTAAATTTAATTAATTAATTATTAGTTAAGAGAATTAATTATTTTTTAAGAGAATTAATAAAACTTATTTTTTTAAATGATTAAATTCTTCGGTTTGTTAAAAAAATTTTTTGTAATGTTTTAACAAAAATTTACTTACTAACGTCACTAATGTGTAATTTTTCGTCACTAATACCAGTAAACTCGTCCATAGTTTTTCGAATATATTTTCACTTAATGGAATCTTGATTACGGTCCAGCCTGGAACATTTCTCAATATTCATCTCTAGAAAATAAAAATGTACAAAATGAAAGGTAAAATAAAGTTAAAATTTTTTCTTCGACAGAAAAAAATCTTTATAAACCCAGACAATGTTTAATTATTCACGAATAATGTTTGTTTAATGTATATCTAAATTTGAAAAAGTAAATAAATAGTAAAAAAAAAGTTAAAAATATCAGTTTGTATTAATTTTATGAACAATCAAGATTTACACGCACTGATAACAGTTTACTGTGAAAATTTCTACTGTTCAGATCAATTATAATGTTGACGAATTTTAAAATTGCTTTTCTATTTAAAAAATAATTTTCAAACGATAAAATTACATTTTACTTAGGTTTAACGTAACGCATATTATATTTCCATTATAGTTATATGTATATCATTTTCGAAAATCATTAGTGAATGAATAAGAAATTATTTAAGAATTTCGTTGACAATTAAACGCCTACGTTGTAACAAAATTTGTCTCTGTTCTCGAATATCTTACTTGTAAACAAATATTAATTTATAATTATTAAATTATTATTTATTTTATTAGAATTTATTAATATTCTTATTCAATATTTATTTATTTAATAAATTTACTATTTATTTATTTTAAGTGAATAAAGCTAATAGTTCGATTCCAACAAATACAAAATTTTGTTGTAAAAATTTATTTTCATCTATTATTTATTTCAGCTCATTCAATATTTTATAAATTTTGAAATTCTTTTATTTTCTAATTACTTATTTTTCAATCATAATTCACGTTTATTTGTAAAACGATTTCAATGCCTAAATAAAAAATAGAATTTAAATTTTAAAAAAATATAAAGAAAGGGAAAATTTGAAAACAAATTACAATGTTGTTTAAAATTGGAAACAATGGGCGAAATGGAGAACAAAAACAAAAAAGGAAATAAAGAATTGTTGAAGATGAAGAGCAACAATAAAGTATGACAATAATTGAAAATTCTAGGTTATGAAAGACCAGATGGTAAAATTTATAATTTAAAGGGACAATAATGTCTAGATCAAAACACACAAGGGCAAAAGAGAAGTAACGAGGGGTGAATGGTGATCCAATAATTATTTTGGGAAAGCCTAGGCCTGTTCGGTCTATAATTAAACTATCGTAGGACAATGTAAGAGACTTGCCTGCATCTTGAGATCCAGTATATGAGATTCCTCTGTGGAAGCTCCAAAATTCACTTTCTAGAGATAATTACAAAAAAAAAAATTAATTCATTTTCGCACACGTGGTTTTTTCATCAAACGCATGTGTAATACATTTGAACCAAATTCCCACCAAACTTCTGCACTGCACGTATATATATATATATAAAATTTAAAGAGCACTTGGTTTTTTTCCGCACTTAAAAAAAAACAAATTCTTGGAAGCGTATGGCTGTGTTATTTCAAGAAGCTACAATAAAAAGTACCTTATTATTTTAAAATTGATTCATGTCATTAAGGGTCTTGCACCCGCGCCTCGAAGAAAAACAACACCAGATAAGGTTTTCTTGGCGAATAAATTGCCTACAACTCTCGAACACAAAACGCGCACCGTTACCACGACCAGAGAAATTTGAAGATGCGCAAACGCAACTTCCACAAGCGCGATCAGGTTAAAAACTCACTCTCTCTCTCTCAACTCAACTTTGTGCGCTCATATACACTCTGCTGGAAATTATTTTTGGCAATAAGAAAGATCGTCGAAAGTGACTGAAATTTACTTTCCTACATGTACGAAACGTACACAATGAACTTGATCACAAAAACTTGCACTTCACATTTTCCCAAGAAGCCTAAATTGCACTGTAAACAAATGAAAAGAAATTCATTTTTCCAACTTTTCCCCCGAATTTGAAAACACCAGGGCCCCAAATATTTCTAAAGTCGGGCCTGAATTTAAATGTCAGACATGTTTACATTAGAATTTTTAAATGTCTGTATATACGTTCTCTTTAAAAATATTAACGTAACAATTAACATTATTGGTTTTTTTATTTTTAAAAAAAGCAAGAAAATGAGTTGTGAAATAATTTAAAGTTTACTGAAATTATTTATATAGGTGAATTAATAGATTATAAGTGTATAGTAACAATTGTAATCATAATTACGAGAAGGTTAGGAAGAAGGTTATACGCTTAATATTGTATAACTATAGTAAAAAATTTTGTAATGTCCATGAAAAAACATGAATCGTAAAGTTTTTGAGAATTAAAAGCATCGACGTTTCTTGGAATCCGGGTTATAGTCGTGAACTTGTTTTTGAGGGCCCCTGCCAAAAAACGCTCTCCACGTGCCAGCAGATGAGAATCGATAAAAGTATCAGGCGCGCACGCGACTCACGCTCGTCGATTGTTGACTTTCTCTCGTTTTTAAAATGCGGTATAGAGAAGAAGCATAGAACTAAGCAGACTTTAACAAATTATGCAAATTACCATTGACCTTCAGCTATAGAGGAAAAGATAAATTGTGTTTTCCAGCGCTCTTCACGTGGACACTTATGATTCTCACCGTTCACATTATTTTATCAGTTTACATTCATTTTATTTACACCCGTTGGTAAGAAGTATTATACGAGAATCAGAATTCAAAATCATTTACATACAGGAAATTCTGGTTTTTTTTTCGAAAAAATATATTTTTTTTTATTATCAATACATGTTTGTTTACAATTTCAGGAACTATTAAAATATGCTTTCACTTTCAATAATACAATGAAATTTGATTTTAAAAGAAGAAAGGAAAGGAAAAAAGCGACTTTTTACGTTTTTAAGGAAAGCGTAAACAAATTTTCCTTTATTTAAACAATTTTTTTTGTAAATTAAGCTTTTGAATAATTGTGCGATTGTTATATAAACTATTGTAATGATTCTCCTTGAATTTTTTTCGAATTCGTATAAAATTCGGTATTTAATGATTGTTTAAAAAAAAACAATTTTTATTACACTAATTAAATATTAAATTTCGGGATAAATATGGAACTTTTGTAATTTTTAATTTATAAACAGAATTGACAAAGGAATTTAGGAAAAGTTAAATTTGTCAGGGAATTCTGAGAAAAGTCAGGGATTTTTTATTAAAATATAGGAAAAAAATAAATTTTCAAGATTCATAATTATTTTTAATTAATTTTTTCACAATTTATTATTAAAAATCAAGGATTTATAGAATAATTTTTGTTAGAAACACTGCAAAAAAAATTGAAAGTTAGATACGTTACAAATGTTTGCAGAAATTCAATTATGTTAAAAAATTTCAATTATCTTTTAAAAATAATAAAATTCTTCTCCAAAATTCAATTATTATCACAAACAATAAAAACTATCGTCAAAATTTCAATTATCTTTTAAAACTAATAAAAATCTTCTCCAAAATACAGTTATTATCACAAACAATAAAAACTATCGTTAAAATTTCAATTATCTTTTACAACTAATAAAATTCTTCTCCAAAATTCAATTATTTTCATAAATAATAAAAATTTTACAGGAATTAAACTATTTAAAACTTTTTTCCTCGAAAAATGTAATTATTTATAAAAATTTTATGAAAATTCGTCCAAATCATTCAATTACTTTACAAATTTGTTGATAAAATTCTTGACAAGAATTCAATTTAGAGAAACAATCATTTATTCAATGATATTTTCTTGTATTTAAATAATTGAATTTTCGTAGAATTTTCTAATAAAAATTGTTTTTTTTTTAAATTTAGTTGCAATTTGAGAAAATAATTTGATATTAAAAGCATTATAACGTAAATTCTTTAGAAATTATATTTTAAAGAAATTTAGTTACATTTTTTATCAAATTACTTCGAGTTTTTATTTTCTAAATATTTAATTCTAGAATTTCTAAATAATCGAAATTTTATAAAATTGAATTGAAAACCAATAGATTTGAAAATTTTCTACAAACTTTTGTAAAAAATAAAAATTATTAAAAACAATTTAAATCCTGTGAAGAATATTATTATTGATGAAAATAATTGAATGCTTGCAACAAATGTCATTACATTTTTTGTTTAATAATTCAAATCCGGTGAAGAATATTATTATTTAGAAAAATAAATGAATTCTCGCAACGAATATTTTGTTGAATTTTTTTAAATAAATGAACTTTAGAATTTTTATTAAAATAGTAGATTTTGAGAATATTCGAATTTCAGCTCCAGATTTTAAATATATTCGTAAATAATAAAAATTTCACAGGAATACATCTATTTAAAACTTTTTTATTAAATTTTTTCTTCAAACAACACTTATTTTCATAAATAATAAATGTTTTTTAAAAAAATTCAATTATTTTCATGAATAATAAAACTTATTGTAAAATTTCAATTCCTTTTAATGTAATTTCAATCAAATTTCTCGAAAATGGAAAAATAAATGTATTCTTGAAAATTTTATTAAAATTCGTCGAAGAAATTCAATTATTTAAAAGTTTATTGATAAAATTCTTTATAAGAATTTAATTTTAAGAAATATCCATTTATTAAATAATTTTTTCATTTTTCTAATTTAATAATCGAATTCTCTTTAAATTTTCTAATGAAAATAATTTTAAAAATGAATTTCAGTCAAATTTGAGATAATAATTGAAGATTAAAAGCATTTTTGCATGAAGTTTCAGAAATAATTGTGATTTGAAAAGAAATAATTCAATTTTTGTTAAAATTATATTACAAACTTAAATTTTTAAAATTCTTAATTAATGATGAATTTTCGAATAATCAACATATCATAAAATTCAATTCTTTACAAATGAATTTGAAAATTTTGTATCAAATTTAACAAAAATGATTTAAAATAATTAGATAATTCAATTCTTTTGAAGAATCTTAATACAGTTTTTGAAATTAATTACATTTTTCGAAGAATTTACATAAAAATGTAGGTATAAAAATAATTAAAATCCTGTGAAGAATTCTATTGTTTAGGATAATAACTGAAGTCTTGCTACGAAATTTTATTTTACATTTTTATAAATAATACAACTCATTGCCGAATGTTAATTATTTTTAAAACAATTTTAACCAAATTCTTAAAAAAATATTATTTTTGAAATTTTTATTAAAATAATTCGTCGAATAAATTCAATTATGAGAAACATTCAAACATTTAATAATTTTTGAATTTTTGAAAACTTATCCTCAAAATTTAAATTATCTTTAAATTTATAAAAATATTATTAATAAAATTCGCCCAAAGAATTCAATTGCTTTAGAAATTTGTTGATGAAATTCTGTACAAGAATTCAATTTTGAGAAAGATTCATTTAATCAATAAGTTTTTATTTTTGTATTTAAATAATTGAATTCTTGTCGAATTTCCTCATAAAAATTGTTTTAAAAATGAAATTTAGTTGCAATTTGAGAAAATAATTGAATATTAAAAGCATTATAGCATAAATTGTTTAAAAATTAAATTTTGAAAAAATTTTATTCAATTTTTTTATTAAATGATTAAAATTCTGCGAAGAATATTAATATTGATAAAAATAATTGAATTTTTGTAATAAGTTTCATAACATTTTCTTTTAAATAATTGAAATCCTGTGAAGAATATTATTATTGAGGAAAATAATTGAATTCTTTTGAGAATTTTTATTAAAAAACAGTAGATTTTTTAAATATTTGAATTTCAGCTAAGTATTTCACTATTTGTAAAATGTATTTGAAATCTTGCAAAAAATATTTAAAAAATAACATTTTTCGACGAATTCAAAAGGTATAAAATTTGAATTTTTTTTGAAAATCGTAATTCTTATGGAAAAATAATAATGATTGAATATTTATTAAAAAAATAAGTTATTGATGTTTTCGAATAGTTTGACAATAGAAAAAATTGGTAAATAAATGTGGTAGAAAATTTGTTTGAGTATCTAATAATTTTGAGAGTAAATCAGAATATTATTCAGGATCAGGGAAAAAGGGAAAATTTTGTCTGGGAATGAGGGAAAAGTCAGGGAAAAACAAAATTAATTTTTTCTGTTAATCCTGATAAGTGGAAATTAATTTTTTCTTAACAATTTTTAAATACTTTGCTTAATAATGGATTGCCTATTGTAAGGCGTTTTAGAACCGGAATTAATTTTTTTTTTACAAAGAAACTGGAAATTTTATAGAGAATTACTCAATAAACGATAATTATTCTGTTGTTAAATACTTATTTAGTGAAAGTTACTTAATCGCAATAAATTCAACAATTTAATAAAATTTATTTTTATTCGCAAAAATTGAAATCATCCCTGTAAATTTAATTTAATTAATAGAATGATTCTGTAAAAGTTTTATTGGACTATTTCAACTGAAAAAAGAAATGAAAAGTGTGATCAAAGCAAATGTTTTGGCGAAGAGGAGCTCTGCTTCTATTTATAAATTAAAAACTTCAAGTTTTGTCACTGTTATGACTTCAAAACTTTTCTTAATACCTACTATTTTCCCATTATTTCTTTTATTTTAATTTTTTCCTCTTTTGCATTTCATAATTTTTTTTATGTTCCTAAAGTTTTGAACGTTCAAATGAATATGACAATATTTTTTTTACTTCTTCTAATTTCTATTTCTTTACAAAAAAATATTTTTTAGACTAAAACAAATTAATTCTGAACTAAATATTGTTGAATTTCAATCATTATTCCTTTTTAGATAGTAATTTTCTAGAAAAATTTAAGGTAAACAAAAATTTCGTTCATTTGAACGTTCGATAAACTTTAGGCGCATATTTTTTTCACTATATTCCATTTTTTGTCAATTTCATCAATTTTTAACGAATTTGACTACTTTTTTGCTCTAAAAAGAGCAAAGAGGATTAAGAAAAGGAGTAAAAATACATTAAATTAATTAAATTGAGAGAAAAATGAAAATTTCGACAGTCATTTGTTATATCGTCAAATGTTATATTGAAAAACGAAAACAATTTTTGTCATTTGTGTGTTCTTAATGAAAACAAGAATAATAATTCTGAATTTATAATTGCTTCATTTCAGAATGTCCGAAACGACGATAGCTTCAAAAAGTATTAGTCAAGTGCAATATCTTCACAAGAGTCGTGAAGATTTTACAACTTATTCAACGGCGAGAAATGTGGCTCAATGCGTTAATCGACGATTACAATATTCACAATTGCCAGTAAGATGTCAAAAACGACCGATTTATCGTCCGGCGAAAAATTCTCACAAATTGCAAGCACCATCGATTCCAATAATTAATTTAATAAAGGCAAATACGACGAAAATTCTCTCGGACAATTTAAAATGTTCGCCAGTTTCGCGAATTCCAATCACACCTCGATGTAAAAGAAGCATTTCGCTGTGCGATCTTTCGCCAAGTGTCAATGATCCAGAATTTGATGATCTGAGGTAATTTATTATTTTTCAAAACAATTGTTATTTTAGAAAAAAAAATTCTGTAATTTATTAAATATTACTTAATTTTTGTTTTTAATTAATTAAAAATTTGATTATTCAGAAATTCTTCAATTAAATATTTAGAAAATAAAAACATGAAGTAATTTAATAAAAAATTGAATTAATTTTTGTTTTATAATACAATTTTTAGAAAATTTATGGACTGCAATGCTTTTAATATTCAATTATTATTTACAATATTAACTAAAATTAATTTTTAAAAACATTTTTTATTAGGAAAATCGACAAGAATTCCATTATTTAAATACAAAAATAAAAACTTATTGATTAAATGAATCTTTCTCAAAATTAAATTCTTGTAAAGAATTTTAGAAACAAATTTTTAAATAATTGCATTTTTTCGACAAATTTTAATAAAAATCTCCAAAACAATTACATTTTTTGAAGAATTATAATAATATAATATTATAATAATTAATAATAAATGGATATTTCTTAAAATTAAATTCTTATCAAGAATTTTATCAATAAACTTTTAAATAATTGAATTTCTTCGACGAATTTTAATAAAATTTTCAAGAATACATTCATTTTTTCATTTTTAAGAAATTTGGTTGAAATTGTATTAATAATAATATTTTTCATAGGATTCCAGTTATATACAAAAAAATGTAAAGAAATTTGTTTCAAAAATTCAATTATTTTTATCAATAATAATATTCATCACAGAATTTTAATTATTTAAAAAAACGGAATAAAAATTCATAGATTTAAATGATTTTATCACTATCAATTATTTTCGTAAATAATAAAATTCTTTACAGGATTTCAATTATTTTTAATAATTTTTGCAAAAGTTTCTAAAGAATTTTCAAATTTATTTTTTTTAATTTCCATTTAACGAAATTTTTATTACTCAGAAATTCTTCAATTAAATATTTAGAAAATAAAAACTCGATGTAATTTAATAAAAAAATTGAATTAAATTTTTTCGAAATACAATTTTTAAAAAATTTAGGCTATAATACTTTTAATGTTCAATTATTATTTAAAATATTAGCTGAAATTCATTTTTAAAACAATTTTTATTAGGAAATTCGACAAGAATTCAATTATTTAAAAACTTATTCATTAAATGAATGTTTCTCCAAATTGAATTTTTGTACAGAATTTCATCAACAAACTTCTAAAGCAATCGAATTCTTTGGGCGAATTTTATTAATAATATTTTTATAAATTTAAAGATAATTGAAATTTTCAGGATATGTTTTCAAAAATTCAAAAATTATTGAATGTTTGAATGTTTCTCATAATTGAATTTATTCGACGAATTATTTTAATTAAAATTTCAAAAATAATAATATTTTTTTAAGAATTTGGTTAAAATTGTTTTAAAAATAATTAACATTCGGCAATGAGTTGTATTATTTATAAAAATGTAAAATAAAATTTCGTAGCAAGACTTCAGTTATTATCCTAAATAATAGAATTCTTCACAGGAGTTTAATTATTTTTATACCTACAATTTTATGTAAATTCTTCGAAAAATGTAATTAATTTCAAAAACTGTATTAAGATTCTTCAAAAGAATTGAATTATCTAATTATTTTAAATCATTTTTGTTAAATTTGATACAAAATTTTCAAATTCATTTGTAAAGAATTGAATTTTATGATATTTTGATTATTCGAAAATTCATCATTAATTAAGAATTTAAAAAATTTAAGTTTGTAATATAATTTTAACAAAAATTGAATTATTTCTTTTCAAATCACAATTATTTCTGAAATTTCATGCAAGAATGCTTTTAATCTTCAATTATTATCTCAAATTTGACTAAAATTCATTTTTAAAATTATTTTAATTAGAAAATTTAAAGAGAATTCGATTATTTAAATAGAAAAATGAAAAAATTATTTAATAAATGGATATTTCTAAAAATTAAATTCTTATAAAGAATTTTATCAATAAACTTTTAAATAATTGAATTTCTTCGACGAATTTTAATAAAATTTTCAACAATACATTTATTTTTCCAATTTCGAGAAATTTGTTTGAAATTACATTAAAAGGAATTGAAATTCTACAATGAGTTTTATTATTCATGAAAATAATTGAATTTTTAAAAAAATATTTATTATTTATGAAAATAAGTGTAGTTTGAAAAAAAAATTTAATAAAAAAGTTTTAAATAGATGTATTCCTGTGAAATTTTTATTATTTACAAAAATAATTAAAATCTGGAGCTGAAATTCGAATATTTGAAAAATCTACTATTTTAATAAAAATTCTAAAGTTCAATTATTCAAAAAAATCAACAAAATATTCGTTGCGAGAATTCATTTATTTTTCTAAATAATTATATTCTTCACCGGATTTGAATTATTAAACAAAAAATGTAATGAAATATGTTGCAAGCATTCAATTATTTTCATCAATAATAATATTCTTCACAGGATTTAAACTATTTTTCATAATTTTTATTTTTTACAAAAGTTTGTAGAAAATTTTCGAATCTATTGGTTTTCAATTCAATTTTACGAAATTTTGATTATTCAAAAATTCTTCAATAAAAGATATAGAAAATAAAAACGAAGTTATTTAATAAAAAATTTAACTAAATTTTTTCAAAATACAATTTTTAAAAAATTTACCCTCTAATGCTTTCAGTATTCAATTATTTTCTTAAACTGCAACTAAATTGCATTTTTAAAACAATTTTAATTAAAAAATTCAACGAGAATTTAATTATTTAAATACAAAAATGAAAACAATATTTAATAAATTAATTAGGAGGAGATTATTAATTTTTTTTATGAACAGATCTTCTGAAAGCAATTCAAATTCGACACGTAGGGAAGAAATTGAAGAGCGAAAAGCTGAAATGTTGGGAGTTGTTGAAATTGGCAGTGAATATGGATTAACGAAAGGAATAGATTGTCAATTGGCGGAAGAAAACAAAGCGGCGAGTTTAGTGTGTCGTGTACTACTTATGAACGCATGGCGCAAAAGGCGAGAGGAAGTTGTTAAACTTCAGGAAAATGTACAGCAACTGAATCAGCAGGTCGATCATCTTCATATTCAAATTGTCGTTCTTCGTCGATTACTCGATACAGAAAACAATCGTGTTGGAAAAATTACACTTGAAATCAATCAAACGAAATTGCAATTAAATGAGGTTGTTCAAAAAAAAGAGGCTCTAACATTGGTAAAGATTTTTTTTTGTTCTATATTTAACAAATCTATTATAAATATTAGATTAAAATTTTTTAAAATGATATGAAACATAATATAGAACATAAAAAAGTATGCTTTTACGATTTCATGAAAAATAACGGGACCGGGAAGGTATTCTTTTATTTTTTTTACGACCTTGATAATTTGAGACAAGGTCGATACTTCCATTGGTTACATAAAGAGAAAGTTCAATATGGAAAGTGTAACTAACTAATAATCAAATTTCTTTCATTTTGCAATCATTTTTCTCCATTTCTTTTAAGAAAGATTGAATTATGTATATTAATAATTGCTGAATTCCGTTAGTCAGTTGTTTTTGTTCGCTTTCTTGTTTCCTGTTTTTTCGCTAATTTTTCATTTTAAATATCTTGAATTTTAAAATAATGTATTCTCATCTATATTTATAATCGTTATATTCTTGTAATCTGGTCACAGTTTAAAGTTAGTTGTTTGCTTTTTTTGTTTCAAGAAATAGTTTAATAATTTTTCTTTTTAAATATTTTCAATTTTAAAATTAATCTATTGAAAATCATCAAATTGTAGTAAAAAAATTTGATAATGCTTAGAATTCCTTCGATGAATTTTATTATTTAAGAAAATAATTTAATTCTGGAGAAGAAATTTGTTAACATTTTTGAAAATCCTAATTAAATTCTTTTTGGAGAATTTCTTTGAATTCTTTTTATAATGACTTTTCTTTAATAATTTTGATTAAAAATTTAGAAAATAATTGAATTCTTTAGACAAATTTTATAAAGAAATTAAGAAAAATTAAATTCTTTCTTGATATTGAAAAATTTACAAAATTTATTGAATATAATTGAATTTTTGCATAGATTTTACTATTTATAATTGTAATTGAATTGTTTCGAACGATTTATTAAAATTTTGGAAAATAATTTAATTCTTTTAACAAATTTTATAACGAATGAAGAAAAAAATTAAATTCTTTCAAGAAAAACGTAATTTATTGAATACAATTGAAATACAATTGAATTTTTGCAAAGATTTTACAATAAAAAAAAAATAATTGAATTCTTTCCAAAGATTTCTTAAAATTTTAGAAAAAATAATTTAATTCTTTTGACAATTTTTGTAAAGAAAAGAAGAAAAATTGAATTCTTTCTTGAAATTGGAAAATTTACAAAATTTTGTTGATTATAATTGAATTCTTGTATAAATTTTACTATTTATAATTGTAATTCAATTGTTTCGAATGATTTATTAACATTTTAAAAAATAATTGTGTATTTGTTCTTTAAAAATTATTAAAATTTTGTTTAAAAATAATAGAATTTCTTGCGATAATAATTTTACAATTTATAAAAATAATTGAATTGTTTCGAAGGATTTAAAAAAATTTTTTAAACAAATTGACTTTTTTCGAAATATTTTATAATAAATAAAGAAAAAAAATTGAATTCTTTCGTAAACTAATAATAAAATTGTATTAAAAACAATTGAATTTTTGTAAATATTTTTGAACGAATTAAAAAAAATGGAATTTTTTTGTGTAATTGTTGTGAATATAATTGATTTTTTTAAAGAAATTTATTATTTAACAAATAATTTGAGTTGTTTTAAAGGATTTATAAAATTTTTGGAAAATAATTTATTCGATCGTGAAATTTTATTAAAATTTTTACTAAATCGGATTTATTCTGGTTAAGATTTCTGCTGTCCAAAGCAAAAATCTAGTTACCGCTTTTTCCATTTGGTCGATTTTTTTTAAAAAGAAGTAGATTTGCGTTAAAAAAATGTTTTTAAAAATTTTTTTAGTTTTATAATATCGAATCTTTAATAATTTAATTCTTTTGCTACGAATTTCATTAAAACTTTCAAAATGAATTGAATTTTTCCGAGGAATTTTATTAAAAACTTTTGCAAAAAAAAATATTAAATTCCTTCAAGGAATAAAATTGAATTTGTTCTAAAATTAATTGAATTCTCCTAAAGAATTTTATAAACAATTTTTTAAAACAATTGAATTCTTTCAAAGATTAAATTAAATATTTTTTAAATAATTAAATTGTGTAAAGAATTTCATTAAAATTTTATAGAAAATAACTGAATTACCCCGAAGAATTTTATTTAGGAAAGTAATTGAATTCTGATAAAAAATTGTACCAAATTTTTTGCCAATAATTTAAGAAAGTAATTGAATTCTCATAAAAAATTGTATCAAAATTTTTGCCAATAATTGCAAATCATTTTGATACAATTTTACAAAAGGTTATACAAAAAATAAATTTCTTTCGAGGAATTTCATTTAAATTGTATTGAAAATTATTCAAATTTACAAGAAGAATTATATTATTTATGAAAATAATTGAATTCTTGCGACGAATTTTATTAAAAATTTTGTGAATCATTGAATTTTTGCGAAGAATTTTATTAAAAATTTTGAAAATGTTTAATAATAATTAATTAGTTAATAAATATGAATTATTAAGATTATCAATGTTATTGTCACTCTTATTAGCGCCGTTTAATTTTTCAGGAGAAAGAAAATCTCGAGGGAAAAGTTCAATCATTGCTGGATTCATCAGAACAGGAAAAAGTGGCAACGGAAAATTTAAGAAATCAATTATTTGGCTTGAAAAGTCAATTGGAGGCATTAGACGGTCAAATTACTCGTGACAGAGAAAAAATATTGAAATTAAGGAAAGAAAAGAAAACTCTATCAGAAAAAGTAAATAATATTTTACCATTTGTTATTAATTAAAAAAAAAATGTTTGGCCCTTTTTTCATTTTCTTTAAATTAAAATTCTTCTTTCTTTTTAATTTTTTTGAAACTGTATTTCTTTCTAATTAATTTTAATAATAATAATAATAATAATAATTTTAATACTTTTTTTAATTTTATTAATTTATTAATAATTTTTCGAATGATTGAGAGAATTCTGATTGCCTGAGAGTTGTAGAGGAAAATTGTCTTCTTACAATGAATATATCGTAAAAATTGATCGTGTGACTCATGCCAGCGTTGATTGTACGTGTATATAGAGTTCACTGGAGTTTAGGGGGTGGTTTTCTTATCTTCGCGTTTAGCACAAAACTTTGGGTGGTTCCAGGAAATTAATGATTCACCTCTTAACGTCATGTATAACATAAAATTCGATTATCAAAAAAATATGAACAAGATTTTGTCGAATATTTATTTTAAATTAACATTTCTATTAAAATATTAGGAAGAAATAATATATGTTTCTCTTTTTTTATTATTTATATATAGCTTTTTATTTAATTTAGTCCTTCTCAGAAAGCCTTTTGTTTAATTCATTTAATTTGACTCTATTTTGTTATTCTGGTAATTATTTTCCGAATTAGTTATTTTCTGAATTTAGTTATTTTATCTATTAGTTACTTTCTAGATTAATTATTTTATTTTTAGTTCTAGACTAATTATTTTATTTATTCGTTATTTTCTCGATTAGTTATTTTCTTTATCAGTTTATTCTATTTAATTGTTAGTGAATTGAATTAAATTGTAAATTAAATTGTTAGTGAATTTTAATTAATTTCCTTAAAGAAAATAAAGTGTAGCTGGGAAAATGAATTATTGCAATGAAATCGTCTTTGAAAAATTGCGAAAGGGATTATTTTGATTTTTGCAAATTAAAATGAATGCATCGCTTTGATCTTAGATTTTCTCCTCGTGAGGATTACAGGGCAATGTATTATGGTAGGTAAGTCAATGTACTGACTGAGGGCATACATAGTACAGGGGTGAGTCACACTCTAGTTTTTCGCTGATGACTCAATGTCACATAACTGCTTCTCCTGTAACTACTTTGCTGGAATAATAAAATTCATTTCCGTTTTATTTATTTATTTATTCTGCCTAACAATAATCAATATTCTTGGCAAATCTCTATAGAGAACTCTTTTCATTGTTTTCTGTTATCGTTAACAACAAAGAAAGTTTATTTAGAATATATTATTTAATTATGTTTAAATATTTTACGTCATTATTATTGTAAAAAAGTGAATTTTTTTCTGATAAATTAAATTTAATAATCACAATTTCTTTTTTAGTAATTTATAATGTAATTTTTTTGCTTATTTTTCGTTCTTTACTGATTCATTTAATTTTATAGATTACTGACAACGAGGAGCAGCTGAAGAGCGAAAAGTTAAGAAACGAAGAATTGCAACTCTTAGTCACGTCTGCTGATGAGAAAGCGCAATTATCTTTCAAGTAATTTTCGAAATCAAGAATTCATTTGATTTAAAACTTTTTAGTCTGGGGACATTTTGGTCTTTTAATTATTTTTTCAGATTGCAACCAAAATCACGGTTTTTTAGTACAATTTCTAACTTTATAATATAAATAATAAAATTCATAATTGTGATAATAAGCATTCTTTTTGAATTATTAATTTCATAATTAATTTGCGCATTATTTAAAAATAATTTTAATTTTTTTTAGAGAATTAAAGAAGAAAGAAGAAGAGGCCGAAAAATTAAAGGAGCAATTGAAACTCAGCAAAAATGTAGCAACAGCACTTGAAAATAAACTTTCGGATCGGGAGGCTGCACTAAGAAGGGTGGAAACTGCTTTTAATTCTCAAATGTAAGTCGAAACACTACATCAATTAACATTATTATTATAAATTATTTATTTAATTTATTTCTTTTTTTATTTATTTATTATTTTTATTTATTTTATTTATTTCGTATATTTTAACTACTTTATTTATTGTATTTCTTGTATTTATCTTATTTCTTTATTTAGTTTTATTATTCATTTATTTTATTTTATTTATTAGAATTTTATTTAATCGATAAACAATTTTTTAAAAACAAAATAAGTTGTTTGAAGAAATTCTGGTTTATTTTATTACAGGGTTGCCAAAGGGCAGGGAAATCAGGGAAATTTCAAAGAAAGTAGAATTAGTCAGGGAAATAAGGGAAGAGTCAGAAATTTTTATTAAACTACAGGAAAAAATTTAATTTGCAAGATTAATAATTAGATTTATTTAATTTTTTAATATATAATTACTTAATTATAGAAGTCATGGATTTTAGAAAAATTTTAGTTTAAATCACTAAACAAATTTAATTTTAGAGAAGTTACAAATATTTGCAGACATTTAATTATATTCAAAATTTTTAAAAATTTTCGTCAAAATTTCAATTATCTTTCAAAAATAATAAAATTCTTCTCCAAAATTTAATTATTGTCATAAATAATAATAATAATAATAATAATAATAATAATAATAATAATAATAATTTCACAGGAATTATATTATATGCAAATTTTTTATAAATTTATTTACAATAATTCAATTATCATACATGATAAAATTTTTTACAGAAATTCAATTATTTTCATGAATAATAAAATTCATCGTGTAATTTCAATTATTTTTAATACAATTTCAACCGAATTTATCGAAAAATGTAATTACTCATGAAATTTTTATTAAAATTTACCAAAAAAATTAAATTATTAAAAAATTTGTTGATAACATTCTTTATAAAAAACATTCATTTGTTCAATAATTTGTTTCATTTTTGTATTTAAATAATTGAATTCTCGTAGAATTTTCAAATAAAAAATTGTTTTAAAAATGAATTTCAGTTAAAATTTAAAATAATAATTGAATATTAAAGGCATTATAGCGTGCATTTTTAAAAGTAATTCAATTTTGAAAAAGTTTAATTGAATATTTTTTAAAATTATTTTTAAGTTTTTATTTTCTAAAAATATTTAATTGAAGAATTTTCGAATAATAAAAAATTTCCTAAAATTGAGTTGTAAATAAATGGATTTGAAAATTCTCTAGAAACTTTTGCAAAAATGATTAAAAATAATTTGATAGTTAAATTCTTAAGAAGAATTTTAATAAAATTTATGAAATTAATAATGTTTTTTGGGGAATTTACTTTAAAATGGAATAAAAAATAATAATTTAAATACTGTGCTGATCTTTTCTTTAATAATTGAATTCTTTTGAGAAATTTAATTAAAATATTCAATTTTGAAAATATTTGAATTTCAGCGAAGAATTTCATTATTAATATAAAATGAAAATGTAGTTGAATTCTTGCAAAAAATTCTAATAATAATTACGTTTTTCGAGAAATTTTTTTAAAATTGTATGAAAAGTAATTTAAATTATAGGAAAAATTTGTGTTCTTATGATAATTGAATTCTTGCGTAGAATTTTATTAAAGTTTTTGTAAATAATTTAATTTTTTCTTTTTGATTTTATGGAAATTTAAATTATTATAAAACATAAAGAAATAATAATAAAATTAAATTATTTTTAATGAAAATTCTTCGCAAAACATAATTAATTAAAAAAAAATTTTTTTTAATTCTTCAAAAGGAATAAATTACTTAATAAATAAACTTCGATTATTTTTCGAAACAATCAAATTCCTCACAAAGATTTCACTTATATTTTTAATTTTATTTAATTTAATTTAATTTTCGATATTGAATTTCAAAAGGTTTAAATTTTGAATTTTTTGAAAATTTCTGAGTAATCAAAATTTTGTGAAATTGAATTGTAAATAAATGGATTTAAAAATTCTGTAGAAAGTTTTGCAAACATTGTTAAAAAATAATTGGTAAATAATTGTTTATTTATTCATTTTAAAGAATTTTTATAAAATTTTTAAATCAATTATGTTTTGCGAAGAATATTCTTTAAAAATAATTTTATTCAAAATAAGTGAAATCTTTGTGAGAAATTTTATTGTTTAGAAAAATAAATCGAAGCCTTGCAACGGATTTTATTAAATTTTTTTTTAAATAATTGAAATTCGGTGAAAAATATTATTATTTATGAAAATAATTAAATTCATACTACGAATTTTATAACATTTATTTTTAATAATTGAATTCTTTTTTAAAAAATTTTTAAAATAGTAGATTTTCAAAATGTTTGAATTTCA
Organism: Leptopilina myrica (nomen nudum); assembly: GCA_032872475.1. Lineage (NCBI taxonomy): Eukaryota > Metazoa > Arthropoda > Insecta > Hymenoptera > Figitidae > Leptopilina > Leptopilina myrica (nomen nudum). The sequence continues at coordinate 13,323,060 of CM065464.1, read as the reverse complement.
GCGAAGAATTTCTTTATTTATGAAATATAATTGAATTCTTGTGAAAAAAATGTGTGAAAATAATTACATTTTTCTAGGAATTTTCTTAAAATTTTAATTAAAAATCATTGTGTTGGAATAATTTTATAATTAAAGAAATTCGTAAAAAAATGTAATAGGAAATTTCTTTTTTTTGAGTATTTAATAATTTTTAGAGTGAATTAAAATATTCTTAAGGCTTAGGGAAAAATTCGAAATTTTCTCTGAGAATCAGGGAAGAGTTAAAGAAAAACAAAATTAATTTTTTGTGGTAACTCTAAATTAATTTATTCAATTATTATTTAATTAACGATAATAAATAAATTTTAGGTTTGAATTGAACGAATTAAAGGAACGTCTAATTCGTCAATCACAGGAAGGTGGATGGAGTAATCGAGTTTTGCAATTTGCCGGAAGTTTTGTTCGAGCTCCTCGAGCAATTTTACGATCATTATCGTTTTTCTCTACTTCTGGAACACACATGCTCTAAAACTTTTGGTAAATTAGTTTTCCAAGTTTATTTTCCCACCACTTGTCATGGAAAAATCAGTGATTATTTTTAATTTATTTACTCTGATTGCAATTTAAATTTTAAAAATTTGACAAAATTTTCTTCTTCCTAAATTAATCTTTAAACAATATTATTGATACAATTTTTCAATTATTTTTTAATGTATTTATTATTTATTTTTTAATTTATTTGAATTATTCCTATTAGTTAAATTTATTTTTACAATTTTTTGGATTTATAACAATAATACTTATTTGCAACTAATTTGGCAAATAAAAATATTTCCCACACAATTTTTATTTTTTTTTCTATCTTACTTGATAAAAATATAAAAATACAATTAACAATTTGAAAAATCTATTTCAGAGTCTTTTAAAAGCTTTGATGAACAATTCACAGTCTCTTATTCCAAGAGCGGATGAGAATTCTCTGAAGGATTTTATTTCTCTTTTTTACACCAGGCAAAAAGTCTTGAGTTGTAAGAATGTCGGGGCGAAAGGGACAAATAATAAAAAGGGGATTCAATTGGCAGTGAAAACTAAATTACCAAGCACGAATCTTCAATTATTTTTATACTACACTTGCATAGTTTACAAGCGAGGGGTGTTTTTTTAAAGAAAAAAAATATATATTTTAATGGATTATTTTATTAAGATCTTTTTTTAATTTGTTTTTTTTTTTAATTAAAAAAGGATGGATAAAGGATTTTTGGAGAATAAATATATGTACAATTATAATCAGTTTCAATTAATGTATTTTTTACATTTTTCTTACAGTAACTTAGGAAAAATAAGCTACTGCATTAGATACTACATTCTAAAAATGTATGAATAGTTCCTATTATTATTTATTTTTTGTAATTTTATTATTTTATTATTAATTACATTCTCATCATAATGAGAAAGTATTTTTTTTAATTATTATCGCTATCATATTATTGTTGATGAAATTGATTCAAAATTGTCAGTGAGTTTTCAATTTTTATCACTGTTTGATGATTTTTAGTCAAATTAAATTTTGAACTAAATTTACAAATAGCATCTAAAATTTGTTAATAATATATAAAGCGAAACTCTTAATTTTTAATATCATTTAGTTGATTAGCTTCCATTAGTTTTATGTAATCAAATTTAAACGAATTAATAAATATTAATAAATATTCATAAATATTCATAAATATCGATAACTATATATTTAAATATAAACTTTTATTAGTTAAATAATAAAAATTTACTTATTCAATTTAAATATAATTCAATTAACATGAAGCTATATAACTTCGAAGTCTTTAATTTTTAATTTTTCCCTTCTCTGTAATTTTCTAATTTAAAATTATCTATACTCAAAACGATGATAGTCTTTTTATTGCATTTTTTTTAAGAGTTTCTAAAATTTATAAAAGATAATTGTTCTTCTCTGTACATTACTAAAGTTTAAAGTAAAATTCTTTTGCAGTTACAATTAAATTTTTAGATTTAACGAACATTTGCGTGATGAAGATTGTACAATATTATTATTGTTTTTTACGAAGAAAAATATTGACAAAAATGTAAATTATCTATTTTCAATTATCTTTTTAGGAAAGTATTTTTACTTATGAAATTTATTTGTTTAGAAAAAATATTTCTTAATACGAAAAGTATATTAACGCTAAAAGTATTTTCTTTTAAGTAGTTATTATTACCGCATGAAAAATATGTTTAATTCTAAAAATATGTTTAATTCTAAAAATATGTTGAATTCTTAAAATATGTCAACACTTAAAATACTTTTTTTTAAAACTAAATTCTAAAGATCGAAATTATTATTTAACGTAGAGAAAAAAAAATTCTAAAACAGCCTTTTCAAAATATAAAATTAACATTTTTTAAATGCACTGATAAATATTTGTAATTTCAACTAAGGACATAATTCTATTTGATTTCTAATTATTAGCTATTAATAAATACTTTTTACATTCTCTAAACAATCTAGAAAATATTCTATACTTTTTGACTATTTTCTTTTTTTTTTGCTTTTTTCTTTTCATTATCTGTTTGTAGTTTTTTTTGTGAGCGAAGAGAGAAAAACGTAAAAAAATATATAAAATGTTCGCACAATGCTTTTTCCTTGTCTAGAAATAAGGAACAATGACAAAATTAACGTGTTCGTAATAGTGAAGCTTTCGTGTATTTATATACGTATAAAGAAAAAATCGCAATTACGAAGTTTAACAATCACTTAGTCGTTATAATAATCTATGTATATCACAAATCTCAATTTTTCAAATTTATAAACTAATTATATATTTTCTCTATTTTTTTTACTTCAATAAATATTCAAGTTTTCCTTCTATTTGGGAAATTAGTTCATTTGTTCACGCAGATTTTTTCAATTATTCCATTCAAATATTAATTTCCTATTTAAATATATAGAAAAGAATTGATCACTAGTAACTTTTTAAAGATTATAATAAAAAAAACTTTATAATTAATTAAATAATTATGTTAGTTAAAATTAATAAGAATATTTATAATATTAATAAATTAATAATATTAATAATAAAGCAAATACTGTAGAAATTAAAGAGATCTATACAGTAGAAAACGTATTCGTACATTGAACGAAAAATAAAAATGCTTTTAATAATTTGAGCTAGTTTGAGAAATTAGACTAGAGGAATGTAGATCCTAATATTTTATCAATTATTTTAAATCATTCCAAAGCCCTCGGCCTCGCTGATTGCAAGAAGAAGAGCCTTTTCAAAGTTATCGTAGCACTCGTAGTCAGGCAAGCAGAGTTGATTGAAGCTTTAAAAAAGGAAATAAGATTTTAGTTTTCAAATAGTTTTAAATTTAAAATTAATATTTTATTTCAAAGTTAAAATTATTAAGACTAACCAGGATTGCCACAAAAATTTGATTTTTTTCCCTGACTTTTACCTAATTTCCACAGACAAAATTCTTAGTTTATTAGAGACTCTAAGGAACATTCTGATTCACTTTAAAAAATTATTTGATACTCAAAAAAAATGTCTATTACATCTATTTGCAAATTTCCTTAATTTTACAATCATTCACAAACATCAATAACTTTCTTCTTTAAATAACTAATTCATCATTGCTATTTTTCCATAGCAATTAAGATTATCAAAAATTTCTAATTCAAACATTTTAAAATTCAATAATTTAAATGGTAATTAAAAATATGATCGAGTTATAAAACCATTATTTTATAATCTAATATAAGAGTATTGTGACTACAACTGTTTCAAAATTATTTTCATCATTTCAATTCAATTATTATATTCAAGAACTTTTAAATTAAATTCTTCTTAAAATCAATTATTTTTAATAATTTTTTGAAAAAGTTCTACTTTGAGAATTTTTAAATCCATTTCTTTAAAATTCCATTTTACGTAAACTTTCAATTATTCGAAAATTCTTCAATTAAATATACATTAGAAAATAAAAATTTGAAATAATTTTCAAAAAATTTCGAATATAAGCTTTTAAAAAAAATTAGTTTCTTAATGAAAAGTATGAAAAATTCAGATTTTCAAAGATTTTAATTTGAAACTTTTACAAAATTTAATTATTTCTAAACATTGCAATTATTAGTAAATTTTCCAAAATTTAATTATTATATACAATTTTAACTGAAATTAATTTCTCAATCAATTTTTATTAGAAAATTCTACGTGAATTTAATTATTTAAAAACAAAAATAATAAATAATTTAGTGAATAATTGAATATTTCTTAAAATTGAATTTTTATACTTAATTTTATTAACAAATTTTTAATAATTTAATTTCAACAAAAATTTTATTATTTAAAAAAATAATTGAATTCTTTTGATAAATTTTTTGAAAATTATTAAAATTTTGCAAAGAAATGTTATTAAAATTTTTGAAAATAATTGAATTTTATTACTTTTGAAAATAATTCAATAAAATAATATTAAAAATGATTAAATTTCTCAAAAATTCAATTATTATCTAAAATTTGAACTAAAATTAATTTTTAAGCCAACTTTTATTAAAAAATATTAAAAACAGATAATTTATTTAAATTTTTTTTGTAAAATCATTTTATATTTGTGTAGAATTTTGTCAAAATTGTTTTTCAATAATTGCATTTTTTCTTGAAATTTTATTAAAATAAAAAATATACAAAGTATCGAATTATGCAAACTTTTTGAAAATAATTGAATTTTAATACTGAATTGAATTGATAAATATTATTGTTATTTATAAAAATAATTGACTTCCTGCGAATGATTTTATTATTTATGAAAATAATTTAACCACTAAAAAGAATATATATCTTATAATAGAATTACTCGAAAAATTTAATACCAAATTTTAACCGTTTCATTTTTTTCGAAAAAATTAATTCAACATCTATTTTAAATAATTGAATTCTTGTGAAATATTTTTTTCGATAATAATTGAATGTCCGTGTAGAATTTTATCAAAAATTTTTGTTTAATAATTAAAATTTTTGGGAAATTATATCAAAATCGTAGAATACTGAAAATCATTGAAAATAATTGAATTTTTGCTGTAAATTTTATTACAATGTTTGAAAATAATTGAATTTTATTAAAATTCTTGAATATAACTGAATTTTGTCGAAGAATTTTGCTATTTTTTTATAAAGATAATTGGAATTTTGTCGACAATTTTGTTTAGACTTTTTGAAAATAATTGAATTTCTACGAATAATTTTATAAATTTCTAAAATAAGATAATTGAAATGTTGACGAGAATTTTTTTTCAATTTTTGAAAATATTTGAATTTATGGGAAGAATTTTCTAGTTTTCTTAAGAAAGTTGAATTCTTTTAAAGAATTGCGTTAATATTTTTAAAATTGAAACTAATTTTAACTGAATTTCAATTAAAATTTTTAAAAAATTCTTTATTAACTGATTTATAAGTAATAACTTTAGGGCAGTTCTGCAATTGAATTAAGTTATTTAAAATAAAGTATTGTCATAAATAGAAAAAAATTTGTTAATTTTTAAAATGATACAAAGAAAGAATTAATTAATTATTTTAGACATAATATAATTTTTTCCAGAATTTTTAATAAAAATCCCCGACTTTTTCCTGATCTGTGGCAACCCTGCTAATGAAAAATTGTTTCAAAAATAGAAACACAAGAAAATGTTATCAAAAATTTTGTAAAATTTGTTCAGAAAATATTCAGAAAATTAAAAACGAAATAAAGAAATAAAGAAATATAAAAATGAATGAGTTTTATTCTCACCAAGTATGTGCAGTGGGAAGATTGCCGAAAGTCGGTGCAGCTGTGATTTGAAATCGAGGGCTCAATTGTTGAAAACCACCCGGAGGCAATTGTGAACATCCAGTTGTAAATTGCAGTAATCTCGCCATTTCTTCTTGTGTAAAATTACTGACCGCCGTCCAGAACCAATCCAATACACGTAAAAATTCACTCGAATTTCCATTCGCTATGTGATGAGCTCTCAAATCCGCTACGTTATATTCTCCAGTGCCGCACAGAAGCAACTGCGATAAGAAAGAAATACAACATTATTAAAAAAAAATAAAGAAAAAATAATATCAGGATTGCCACAAATATTTAATTTTACTTTTCCCTGACTTTTCCCTGATTTCCAGACAAAATTCTCACTTTTTTCTTGACCATAAAAAATATTCTGATTCACTCTAAAAATTATTAGATACTCAAAAAAAGGTTCTATTAAATTTATTTACAAATTCCATTCATTGTAAAATTATTCGAAAACATCAATAACTTGTTTTCTAAATATATATTTAATTATTACTTTCCCACAGAATTCAATTATTTTTAACAAATTTTTGAAAACAGTTCTTTGGGAATTTTTAAATCCATTTGTTTACAAATCATTATTATTTACAAAAATCCTAATAAAAACCTTTGCAAGAATTCAATTATTTTTAAAAGTAGTAAATTTTCACAAAAAAATTCAATTATTTGAAAAAATTGTAGTAAAATTCGTTGCAATAATTCAATTATTTTCATAAACAATAAATTGATTATTCGGTAATTTCATTTTTTAATCAATTTTTATTACAAAATTCTAGAAAAATTTAATTATTTAAATTGAAAAATAAATTATTTATTGAATAATTGAATGTTTGTTAAAATTTAATTGTCATAAAGAATTTTATCAACAAATTTTAAAATAATTGAATTCGTTTGACAAATTTTAATAAAATTCTTTCTAAATAATTGATATTTTTCGAAAAATTATTTGAAATTTTTTATATTAAATAATTGAATTCCTGTGAAAATTTTATTATGTATGAAAATAATTGGTTTATTTAAAGGAAATTCATCAAAAATTTTGTAAATTATTGAATTCCTGTGAAATTTTTCCAAGAATTTTATTAAACTTTTTAAACATAATTGAATTTCGAAGAAGAATTTTATTATTTGTAGAGATAATTTATATTTTGACGAGAATTTAAAAAAAATTTTTGAAGATAATTGAATTTTGGAGAAGAAATTTTTATTTTTAAAGACATAATTGAAATGACAAGAATTTAAAAAAAAATTTTAATATAATTGAATTTATGTAATTATTTGTAACTTTTCTAAAATTAAATTTTTTGAGTATTTTTAATTAAAATTCTTTTATCAATCTAGTATTTATGAAAATTGTAAAAATTATTTATCACATAATTTATAAGTCATAATTTTATGATAGTTCTTCAAAAATTAAGTTATTTAAAAAGAAATTATTTTCTGAAATAGAAAAAATTCAACGTTTTGTATTAAAATTCGTGGTTATTTTTAAAGTTTACAAGGCAAACAAAAAAACATCAAAATTTAGAGTTTTTTCATGAATTTTTGATATTTGATTTTTTCCAGTACTTTTACCAAAAATCCCTGACTTCCCTGACCAATTTTACTTTCCCTGACTTCCATGACCTGTGGCAGCCCTGAATATTTATAAATTCTTAAAACGTCTTTAAAATATATTCTTAATATAAAAATAAATATATGCGAATACTATGAATACTTTACCTCGAGTTCATTCTCATCAAAAATACCAAGAAGATTATCGGGAATGAGTTCATTAAGTCCCCTTAGAAAATGATCAATTTCATTTCGCGACGAACTGGCGAGCCTGTGTTGCGCCAATGCATCAAGATAACGAAGTTTCGTATCATTAGTGACGCGAATTTTCCCACCGCCGGGAATTAATTCAGCAACTTTCAATAATTGTCCATCATTATCGTATTCCTCCTCAAGAAAATAAAGATCCATTTCCTCGACATCATTCTCCAGGATGTATTTCACTTTACTCAAATATAAATCGGGCTCGTCTTGCTCGAAATATTTATAATGAACGCGAAGACCAATTAATTGTGCGAGAAATGAACGAGTGAAACGCGCTCTCACGAGTTGCCGATACGAACCACCAAGTGCCGATTCATAGAGACATTTGCCAACAATTCGACCAGCGAATTCATAGTGTTTCAATTTTAAATGAGGCGGTCGCTTATTATTCGGATGCACCAACGCCTGTTGTGAATCGCCTGACGACGAAAATAATCCATTGCCTGCATTGAAAAGCGACGCGCAAATCAATTCAAACCATTCACGACGAACGCCACCCCAATCGACTCCTGTAATTATTCAAAATATTCATAATCAAATATCATTATCAATCCACTCAAATAGATAAATTAAATTTTCATTCTGTTAAGCAAAATATGTTTTCTTTTAGGGTTGATTATTGTTCATAGAAAAGCGTGAGAATATCAATGAGACGATAATGGAATATATGTTCATTAAATTATTTTCGACTAATTAGTTATCAAAAAAAAAAATAAATTACATTTAATTACAATTAATTACTTATTTGTTATTTTCTTTCTAATAGTTTTCTAGTCAAAATTAATTAATATTATTTTCATGTCATTAACATTCAAAAATTCAATTATTCAGAAGAATTCTACCAAAAATTACTATTTTTCCAAATTTATTCACAGAAATCAGGAAAACGTTAGGAAATTTTGTCAAAAGTGCTGGAATAATATTCAATTTCAAGAATTCATAAGAAAATTCCGAATGTTATTCTTCAGCATTAAAATGATTTTATTTATTTCAAACTCTTCCTGTTTTTAACAATAATTTGACTTTACAGATTTAAAATTGATTTTTTTAAATAAAGTAATTTTTGAAAAACTATCGAGAAAACATTATTTTTTACTAATTATTTTGAAATAATTTTTTATTTAAAAGTTTAAAAAATAATTGAATTTTATGAAATTTGTATTTAAAATTTTTTTTTATAAATAATTTTAATAAGTAGCAAATGTCCCGCCAGCCAAAAGAAGTATTTAATTTAATAGAATTATTATTATTATTTAAAAGAATTCGATTATATTTACAAAATTTCAATAAAAAATTCTTCGAAATATTTATGAAAGATTACAAAAATGTTATCTTTTAAAAAATTACTCACTAAAAATGTTAACTGTTTTGCTAACTTTGCAAAAAATTTCATTTTTAAGTCTCCCAGTAATAAATTGAATTTTGGAAAATTTTTTACTGATTTGCATAAATTCAAGTATTTTTAAAAGTAATAAAATTCATTCTAAAAATCTAATTCTGTTCAGGAATTTTGTAATACTCCTGTCAAAATTACAATTATATTCAAAAATTTTCCTTAATTTCATGTGAAATCTATTATTTACAAAATGTTTATAAATTTCTTCGCAATAATTATATTGTTTTTATAAATAATAAAATTGTTTTTAGGAATTCAATTATTATTTTCATAAATAAAACTTATCGCAGAATTTCATTAATTTTTAATACAATTTTTATCGAATTCCTCAAAAAATGTAATGAGTCTTAAAAATATTATTGAAATTCGTTAAAAGAATTCAATTATTTAAAAATTTGTTCATAAAATTATGTATAAAAATTTAATTTTAAGAAATATTTAATTATTCACTAAATTATTTATTTTTGTTTTTAAATAAATAAATTCTCGTAGAATTTTCTAATAAAAATTGATTGAGAAATTAATTTCAGTTGAAATTATATATAATTATAAAATTTTTTCAAAATTTACTAATAATTTCAATGTTTAGAAATAATTAAATTTTGTAAAAGTTTCAAATTAAAATCTTTGAAAATCTGAATTTTTCATACTTTTCATTAAGAAACTAATTTTTTTCAAAAAGCTTATATTCGAAACTTTTTGAAAATTATTTTAAATGTTCATTTTCCAAGATATATTTAATTGAAAAATTTTCGTACAATTGAAAGTTTACGTAAAATGGAATTTTTTAAAATAAAATTTCAAGAAAAAATGCAATTATTGAAATACAATTTTGACAAAATTCTACACAAATATAAAATGATTTTATAAAAAAATTGAAATTTTCACTCAGAAATTCAATTATTAAAAGTAGAAATTGTGTAAATTGTTTCGAATAAATTATTTAATAAATTATCTGTTTTTAATATTTTTTTTAATAAAAGTTGGCTTAAAAATTAATTTTAGTTCAAATTTTAGATAATAATTGAATTTTTGAGAAATTGAATTATTTTTAATATTATTTTATTGAATTATTTTCAAAAGTAATAAAATTCAATTATTTTCAAAAATTTTAATAACATTTCTTTGCAAAATTTTAATAATTTATAAAATTCTTTGCAGTAATTCAATTATTTTCATAATACACAGAATTTCATCACAGAATTTAACTAATTTTTAATACAATTTTAATCAATTTCCTCAAAAAATGTAATGTGTCTTAAAAATATTATTAAAATTCTTCAAAAGAATTCAATTATTTAACAATTTGTCCATAAAATTATGTATAAAAATTCAATTTTAAGAAATATTTAATTATTTACTAAATTATTTATATTATTTTTGTTTTTAAATAATTGAATTCACGTAGAATTTTCTAATAAAAATTGATTCAGAAATTAATTTCAGTTAAAGTTTTATATAATAATTAAACGTGGGAAAATTTACTAATAATTTAAAAATTCACAAAGAACTTTTTTAAAAAATTTGTTAAAAATAATAGAATTATGTGGGAAAATAATAACAGTTAAATATTTACTTAGAAAACAAGTTATTGATGTTTTAGAATAATTTTACAATTTAAGAAATTCGTAATTAAATGTAATAGAACATTTTTTGTAGCATCTAATCATTTTTAGAGTGAATCAGAGTATTCTTTAGAGTCAGAGGGAAGAAGTCAAAATTTTGCCAAGTAATCAAGTTTTTGATATTAAAAAAAAGGAAAATATTTTGCAGGATTCAAATTTGTTAATTATCTAAACTGATTGTTACAAAATGCTAATCTTTTAGAATCAAAGGAAATAATGAATAATGTAATAACATGAAACATTTATTTAGATTAATAAAAATATTTTTGAATTATTTGAGAAATAAGAATAATATTATTAAATGAAAAAAAATAGTAAAAAAATGAAGTATGATATTATCTATCAAAACATATAAAAAAAGAAAAGCTTGCAAGTGTGGACAGAATACGACGAATATTATAGTTAATAATAATAATTAAATAAGAGTTTGATTTCATATATATAGAAAAATATTTACCTTGTTCGCCTTGGAAGGTAATTTCAAAATTCCTACACCAATCGCTAACGGAGAAGCCTTTTGTTGCCTTCATAGACTAAATGAAAGAAAAAGATAATGAATTTCTCTCACTGCAATAAATAATTTAATTCTAAAGACTTTCTGTCTTTAATTTAATCGAAATTTTACTAAATTAACTGAAACTTCCACTCATTTTGAAATGTTTAGAAACAAAAAAAAGGATAAACAAAACAAATAAAACTTACAGATTCGAGTAGCTTTTCACGTTGAATTTTCATTGATAATTTCTCGTGATAATGTTTTTGATGATGTTTTCGTACTTCATGATAAAAGAAATCCTGTTTATCGGCAAATGTCTCACTTCCTCCGATGTTTTTCAGTAAAAATAGAGTAAATGTGGCAGCAATGATATCACGATAATGTGAAATCAATTCAACTGGAGGCTGACAACCATCGTCGATTGTAAACGAATCACTGTTCGAACTTTCAAAGTAAAACTGCAACGAAATACAGATATACGAAATGTATATTAACAAAAAAATGAATCCTTTCTAAATAGAGACACATAGTCTGTGTGTATAAAAATATAAATCTAAATAAAATGTTTGATTGAATTTAAAATTAAACTGAAACTAAACTGTTTGATTGAATTTTAAAATTAAATTGAAACAAAATGAATAATCGATCAATAAACTGGAAAAATATCATAATCTCGCATTGTTGCATTCAATAGTAAACAATTATTTAATAATAAACAATTTTCGAAATAATGAAAAATGAAAACAAGAAATGTTTGAAGGGATAGAAAAATTGTACCTTCGTCGAAGGACAGAGTCGAAATGTCACAAGGCGCTTGGGTATAAACCTGAGAAGATATTCTTTAATTGTCAATTGTTTGGGTGAAATGAAACAAAAGACTTTCTTTGGTTTTGCGAATCGTTCGCCTTGCATTCCCAATAATTTCGCCGCATAGCAAGTGTCAAAATTCTTGGACGCTACACTTTGATGAACGGCTCTACTAACAGCACCTGCGTTTTCAAAAAGTAAACAATTGAAATTACTTAAAATAATTGCAATTATAGGATTGTAATTAAACAATGGAATTGAAATTGCTTTCAACTTACTCTCGAGGACTATTATAGAAAAGTCACCGTTGTGAAGTTGTAGGCCATTTAAGCTGACAGTGGCGTGAAAACATCCGCTGCTGGGAAAACTGACTTTCAATCGAATCCTTTGATTTGGTGAATCATAATCAAGTTGAATTTTACAATCCACTGGCACTGCCTCTTCATCTCCTCCTCCTACACTACCGATCTGTTAATCATTAATTATTATTATTAACTATAATAAATAATCTCATCCGTATTCTTTCATTCATTATGACCGAAATTTGAATTTAGTTTCTGTGTATTCTTTTATTTTTTATTCTTTACAAAATATCGTTTGACAAATCGAATTAATATAAAGGTATTTTTTCATGATTTACAATAAAATTAGTTTAAAAATTCGAAAAATTTAACAAAATTATGATTAACAAATAAAAAACAAACCCATTTTGTTTATTCTACGCTGTTTTTTGTAACAAATTTCGTTTGACTGATTTAAATTATTATGCAAACTATTCTCCTTTTTATTTATAAAAAAATATTAGAAAATTGTTATTTGGCAAAAATTTTCATTAACAAGACGGAAATATACCCGCATATTATGCATCATTTTTATTTCTCAATAACAATATTATTCACAAAAACTTATTCTTTTCCTTCGGAAAGACGATTATTAGATATTTCCGTATCTTAATATTTTTCTAAAAAAATAATTTGCATCAATTCTACTTCTCAATTTTCATTGTTTTAATAAAATTCAAAATTTCGTTTAAAATGAAGGAAAAAATGTTTATAAATTATATTTGTCAGGTAGAAAATTCAATTGCAAATAAAATTGAATGTTTTTGAATGTTAAAAATTAAATTGGAATCATTTAGAAAAATTTAATCATTTAAAAATTTTTAATTGAAATTTTTAATTTTTAATTAATAATTTAATTATTTTTTAAATCATTTCAGAAAATAGAGGAAAGCATTTTATTGAAAAAAATGTTCTGATAAATTTGATTACGAATTTCTTTATTGATTGTAAAATAATTTAAAAACAATAATTTCTTTTTTAAATATTTTAAATATTTAATTATTACTATTTTTCTATAGGAATTAAGATTTTCAAAAATTCCAAATTCAAACCTTTTTGAAATTAATTAACTTTTAAAATATTGTTATTAAACGTAGAGACAATGATTTATAATAATTAAAGTGGATCGAGTGTTAAAATCATTATTTTATATTATAAAAATATTGTTACTGTAATTTGTTAAAAATTATTTTCATATTCGATTATCTAAAATTTAAACTAATACTTATTTTAAAATCAAATTTTAATAAAAAATTTTACGAGAAGTCAATTATTAAAATACAAAAGTTAATTATTTATTAAATAATTGAATGTTTCTTATTAGAATTTTATTAACAAATTTTTAAATAATTGAATTCTTTTGACGAATACTCATAAAAATGACACAATTTGACTATAAAAATATGATGTCAGTTTTTTCTAATTTTAATTTAATTGAAAATAAAATTGGAAATTTTAGAATTGTTAGAAAATAAAGGAAAACATATTATTGGAAAATGAAAAAAATATTTTCATTATTATCTAAAATTTAAACTAAAATTTTTTTTTGAAATCAATTTTTAATAAAAAATGTTACGTTAATTCAATTATTTAAATACAAAAGAAAATTACTTATTGAATAATTAAATGTTTCTTAAACTTTAAATCTTATAAAGAATTTTTTAAACAAATTTTTAAATAATTGAATTCTTTTGACGAATATTCATAAAAAAATATAGAATAAATATAGAATAAAATAAAATAAGTTTTATTTTTTCTGAAATTAATTAAATTACTGCAAAGAAACATAAAAAACTTGTAAATATTTGAATTCCTGTGAAATTAATATTATTTATGAAAATAATTAAATGTTTGCGTACAATTTTAATAAAAATAAAATAAATAATATTTAATAAAAAATTAAAATTCTGCGATAAGTTTTATTTTTTCAGAAATTAATTGAATTACTGCAAAGAAACATAAAAATTTGTAAATATTTGAATTCTTGGGAAATTTTTATTATTTATGAAAATAATTAAATGCTTCCGTACAATTTTATTAAAATCGTTTTTTAACTAAATGAATTCTTTCAGGTAATTTTATTAAAATAGTAGATATTGAAAATGATTATTGAAATAACGAAAATTCTCAGAAAAATGTTATTTAAAATTTTGATAGTTATTGAATTTTGAAGAATTTATTGATCTAGAAAGATAATAATTAGGATTTTGTGGATCGATCTTTTTTTGTAAATTTTGAACATAATTGAATTTTGTGATAAAAATTTTATTACTTTTGAAAATATTTGAATTTCTACAATTATTCGCATTTTCTTCAAAATTTAATTATTTTGAGAGTTTTTTACTGAAATTTATTTACATAAATCCACGATTTTTAATAATTATTTAAAAATAATATTAAAAAATTAAATAAATCTAATTTAAAAAGAATTTGGATTATTAAAATATTTCAAAAATCTAAGTTCTGTAAATTTTTTTTATTACTTTCATTCAAAATTGGATTTCTTTCTAAAATTTTAAACGCAATTCTTGTAAAATTGAATTAATTTTGATGTAGGTATTTAAGTAACATTAATTATTTAATAATTTCTAAGTAATAATTTTATGATAGTTCTTGAAGAATGATTTAAAAAAGAAATTATTGTCATAAATAAAAAAAATTTAAGGTTTTTTTTAGAATTCTAAATTTTTTAATTTTTCACGAGTTTTAATAATTATTTGAATATAATATTTAAAAATTAAATAGAACTAATTTAAAAATAATTTTGTTTATTGAAATTTTAGAAAAATTATTCTTTGAATTATTGATAAATTAATTAATTACAAATTTTTTAATTCTTCTCATAAAATTTTTTTTTATTTAAAAAAATGAGTGAGAAGGCGAAGTTATATTATTAATTCTTTAAAAATATGATTTTTGTTTAAGTTTTTATATTTGTTGTTCTTATTTCGTGCTAGTATTTAAATTGTGTTGCTTATTAGAAAAATTCTTTGTTTTGTACGTAAATAAGAGAAAATATTACTCACTTGTGTAATATTTACATCATAACCTTCCGTGGGTTTATCTCCAGGACCAAATATACAGAGATTGTCGTATTCATCACGTGGTTCAATTGTTAATGAATGGGGAACGCCAGCAGTGCAAACGACCGTCGAGCTCTGGCGTACGAAGACCGTTTTATTTGGATCTGGAGGTCCTGAAGAAGAAAAAAATATATTAATTACAAAATTTGCACCTACCGAATGGTAAAATAGTCCAATTATAATTAATTGTAATTGAATAAAGCCTCGGGTAGTTAAAATTTAAATACAATTAAATTTACTTTTATCAATCGCAATAAAATTTTATACTAAAATGTAATTACTATTATACGATATTCAGTTAATATATTATTCAATATTATATTATATTCAGTAATAAAGTGTAAAAAAAAGTATAATAAAGAATAATAAAGTATAAAGAGTGATAAAAAAAATAATATATAATAAAGTAAAATGAAAATGTACCGGGAAGAAAAATTTTAAGGAAAGGACTGCCGTAAACGTGGCAGGAACCGATAAGAACGGCTATACGATATTGTCCGGCATGTCGGACAGTAAATTTAACAACTGCTGCATTTGCCGCAAGAGGATCCATTCCTCCTAATTCTATTAAAGTTGCTACTCTTCGAGCTCCTTCTGTCACCTCGACAATGAGATTGTCCTTGTCGCAAATCGGATATGGCTGGCCATTTCGCTGATAAAACTGAAAGTATATAAAAAACGAGATGATCTTAATTCCACTAAAAGTCTCTAATTTTATAACCACTTTTTAATTAAAGACAATTTGGAAAATTTGCAATTTATTGAATTGTCAATTAGTAGAAAAATCTCTACAAACATTTTTTCTTCAATCTCAATATATTTTATTTCACTAAAAATTTACAATTTACCCCGTTTATAAAGTTAGTAATAAATTAAGTTTATTAATAACTAGCTTTTTCTCTCTTTTTATTTTCCATTGTTACTTTCAAAACATGCTTTTCCAAATTTAATAAAAATTCTTAATTTCTTAAAACATATCATTTTTCTTACGGTTTTTCATTAAATTTAATTATTTGAACAACTCGTGTATAGTAAATGCCGAAATATTTCTAACAAGTTGAATTAAAATTCAAAATTTATTTAAATAAAAGTTGACAAAATTTTCGATCGTTTCAATTTTTTAAAATTGTTTTCGCAAATGGAAATATTTTTAAAAAATTTTAGTTTCATTTTTTCAAGAAATAATTTTACGAAATTTCTGAATTAAATTTTTCAAAACTTTAATACTTTTTTTTTCAACAAAAATTTAAAAACTTATTCATATTTATTTTTCCCGAGGAATTAAAATTTCAAATAATTTCAATGAAAAACCTCATAAAATATAATTATTTCTAAAATTTGCAACTGTAATTCATCCAAAATTCATTTTTTTTAGAATTTTTGAATAAAATTATTGAAAAACTATAAGAATTTTTAAAGAAAAATAATGTTATTAATAATTTTTTAAAACAAAAATTTAAAGATTTTTAAACTTTTGCTTCCCTTAAATTTTCAAGGAATATAATTTAACCTTTTAAAAAATTAATTAATTCCTAAAATTTCTATTATAACGGTTTAAATATTCAATCATTTTTTAAAATTTTAACTGAAATTTTTGTTAAATAAATTCCTATCAGAATTCAACTACGAAAATTGAATTATTTAAATGGAATAATTTTTGTAAATTCACAAAATGATATAATTTTAAAAATATAATTATATTTAAAGACAATTTTTAAATAGAAAAAAATAAAATTCTTTAAAATATAAAAAATTACAGAAGTTCAATTGTTTTAATTTGTTGAAATTATTGTTGTGAATTCAAGTACCTTTTTCTTTAAAAAATTTTAATTACTATTTTTCAAAAACCTGATTTTTAAAAAATTTCCAAATTAAATGTTTCAAATTTTAATAACTTTTGTCAAATAAATATTTAACTAAAGATTGTTCTTTATTTGCTTAAAATTTCGAAATACTTAAAAATTCGAACTGCAAGTCTTACAAAATTCAATTATTTTTTTAGAATTTTTGAATAAAATTATTGAAAAACTATAATAATTTTTAAAGAAAAATAATGTTATTAATAATTTTTTAAAACAAAAATTAAAATATTTTAAAACTTTTGTTTCTGTTAAATTTTCAAGGAATTTAATTTAAAAACCTTTTAAAATTTAATTAATTTCTAAAATCCCTGTTAGAACGGTTTAAATATTCAATAATTTTTTTAAATTTTTGTTAAATCAATTCCTATGAGAATTCAACTATGAAAATTGAATTATTTAAATAGAATAAGTTTTGTAAATTCATAAAATGATATAATTTCAAAAATATAATTATATTTATAGACAATTTTCAAAGAGGAAAAAATAAAATTCTTTAAAATATTACAGAATTTACAATTGTTTCAATTTGTTAAAATTATTGTTGTGAATTCAAGTACCTTTTTCTTTAAAAAATTTTAATTACTATTTTTCAAAAACCTGATTTTTTAAAAATTTCCAAATTAAATTTTTCAATTTTAATAACTTTTGTATAATAAATATTTAACTAATTATTGTTCTTTATTTTCTTAAAATTTCAAAATATTAAAAAATTTGAACTGCAAATCTTCCAAAATTCAATTAATTTTCTAGAGATTTTGAATAATATTATTTAAAATTTAATTTTTAAGGAAGCGAACAAATTAAAATACTACACATTTAACACAATTTTCTACACATTTTTTTAAACACAGTTTACAAATTAACTTTTCTGTTTTTTTTTGACATAATAACAATTCGAACTAAAAAATAAAACATTGGAATAAAACAACGTTAACTTCAGGTGAAGACAGATTTTGTCCATTATTATCATAAAATTGACTAATTTAATAATAAAATACAAACGGAAAATTTTTTTGGTTAATAAAAAACGGCTCTTACTTTAACGGTAAATGTCATTGTTTCTCCAACTAATTGAGGTTCCTCCCATTCGAAATGAACACGGCAATTACTAGGCAAAAGATATTTTCCCGTGACATATTGCAGAAGTGAATGTTTTGCTTCTGGAGCCAAAGCCGGTTGTGTCATTGCTGCCAGGGTGACGAGACCTGCCACTGAGACTGACACTACCAACATTCCGCCTTAAAGAATAAACAATAAAATTAGAACAATTCACGCATGTAATAAAAAATACCATTACTTATTTCTATAAATGAATAAAAATAAAAAATATTAAACTATTTTTTAATAATATTAAGTGTGTCAAAAGAGTTGATTGTACATTATGTTACAATTATTCAATTAATTATATGCATATAATAACATTATCAAGATAACCTTAAACTTAGAAACCGGTTTGATAAGGAAGAAGTAAATAATAATAATTCAAGACTGCTTTTACATATAAACACAATTATTTAATAATTTACATAGTTCAAGTAATGACTTGCTATTTTTGTCATATAGTTTAAAAATATAATCTTAATCTAATAATAGTATATATAATAAAAAAGTAATAATATTTTAACCACGAATTAAACACCATGTTTTCCATATTTTATTAAAGAACTGTAAACAGTAATCACAGTAATATTTAAAGAGCACTTTTAATAACTGCATTTTTTAGCAGTTCGGATACTTTTTTACTGTTATTATTATGCGCACTTTATTTTTTGTAAATTATTAAATGCAAATATTTATTTTATTGTTGTTTTAGTGTTTATTTTTATATTTGTAACAATTTGTAAATAATTAATCGACAGTCGGTAAAAGTTTTGGTAGTTTGAATAATCAACACAAGCGCGCTGCTTGTACAGCGCCAGCCAATCGGGTGCGCGCATATTAGAACCGTGCGTAGATTTTGTGCGCAAAGGTCAGTCGACAGCCAGCAGCCACCAACAACGGTTGTAAGTTGTATTAGCTTGTTAATCAGGGTTTCTTTTATGTAAGTATAAATTATTTACTAATCTCTTTTAGGGCATCCGGTAAAAAATAATAGTTTCATGATCGACGTCTCATTTAAAAAGAAAAAAATATTTTGAGTCGGGAATTTTTGGTAAATATAGATGAACGCTCTGC
This sequence comes from Leptopilina myrica (nomen nudum), assembly GCA_032872475.1. Classification (NCBI taxonomy): domain Eukaryota; kingdom Metazoa; phylum Arthropoda; class Insecta; order Hymenoptera; family Figitidae; genus Leptopilina; species Leptopilina myrica (nomen nudum). The sequence goes on along the minus strand of CM065464.1, from coordinate 13,303,631 downwards.
AACTGGCGCTCTTCTCGGAATTTCGCAAAATTTTGATAAATAATAATTGAAAAAATTCCCTTTACAACATAACATTATTTAAAAGGAAATTAAATGGTAATATGATTTTATCACTCGTTCGTATTAGTTATTATAAAAATTAAAATTTAACGATCCTTACGAGTCAATAATTAAAATAATAAAAGGAAATTTTATTTTTTTTATTTTATTTTATAATAAAAGGAAATTAGTTTTATGTTCAGTTGATCCTTGTGACGTGAGTGTGCAAAGAATACATGGGGCTTGTTGGGAAAAAAGTTATAGGTTATGTTCAGTGATTTTTGTTACTTAAATACGATGTTTTAGCAGATTTAATGTTCCCTACTGATAACGCGAAATCAAAATAATTTCTAATAGAATATTTTTGATCTAATAAAGTCATAAATACCAGTGCTTTGTATTAAGAGTCAATCATGTTTCCGTTTCAAGAAACATAACAATAACCTAAAATTTTCTATTTTTATTTTTATATTGTTCACTTTAGAAAATTTTTGAAAAATAATTTGTTTACTTCTTTATGAGTAGATTATTTTTATTCGTTAAATCGTTATAATCTTTTTTCTTTGTATTTTTTCAAGTATAGTTCTGATTTAAAAAGACAGAATGAAGTGGATGAAGACAGCACTTTTCAATTTGTTTACTATTGAGACGGATCCTACTGTTGATTTAGTGGAGACTACGCTGTGATTGCTACGAGGATGCAATCTGTCTAGGTAAGTAATTTTTGTTTTCCTTCTAATTGTTTAACTTTTACCTATAGTGTCTACTAAATTTATATAGCGCGTACTTAATTTGTACATATTTATATCGTACTTCATTAAGGCGAGAAGGTGAACTTAAGCCTCGCACTGAAGATAAGAAAAGTCAGAGAAAAATCTTTATCTTTTCTCTCTCGTTCTTATTGTGTCGTCGCGCTCTGATCCTTAAGCTCCTTTATTCTTTACTTAAGTTTTTTTTCGTTCTAGTTAAATATGGAATGTAAATACACTCAAAGGTATTTTTCTTTTAGTTAAGTTTTAAAAATAGCTGACCACATTTCTTGTTCGTTCACCTCAAATCGAATAAATTTATCTCTTTTTGACAGCTTATATCAAAAGATTTTAAAAATATTTAAAACATACATTTTTTTCAAACTGCAGGCTTTGCACTCTTCTACTAAAAGCTACTATTTGCTACTTTATTGATACGATGCTACTTTTTGGCTACTTTTTTGAGCCTAATGCTACTAAAAGCTACTTTTCTGAACAAATAGTCAAATTTAGATTTTTAGTTTTTACATTTCCATTTAAAAACAGTGTTAAAAACTAAAATCGTTAATGAAAAACGACCGCCAATAAGATGATAGGAAATAATTTTACCAACATTTACTCTATCAAAAGTGACTGATTATAAATTGTGTTTAACCTTTAAATTCACCGTTTTTCCCGGTTTTATTTTCTCATCAAATTTTTATTTATTTCATTTCGAACATAAATCTGCAATTTGGAAAGAATTTAATTATAAACAAAGGATTTTTTCAAAAAAATTTTGTCTGTTCATAATTATAATTGAAAATTTCATTAATTCAATTTCATTAAAATTTATTGATACTAATTGAATTTCTGCAAAGAATTTTACTATTTACAAAAGTAATTGAATCCTTCAAAAGAATATTATTACATATTTTTGAAAATAATTAAATGTTTGAGTAGAATTTTATTAAAATTTGTAAAAATAATTGATTTGTAGAGAACAATTTAATTATTTATAAAGATAATTGAAATTTCGGGGAATTTCAAAAAAAATGTTAAACATAATTGAATTTCTGCGGTGAATTTTATTACTTTTGAAAATAATTGAATTGTTTGTTGTTTAAATTTTATGGAAATTTATGAAAATAATTGAATTCTTGTGAGGAATATTTTTCAAAAATAATATTTAAAAGAATTTAGTAAATCGGAAAAATTTTGCTATTTATGAAAATAATTGAAATAATTGAATTCCTTTGACAAAATTTAATCAAATTTTTAAAAATAATTGCATTTTTCGACGAATTTGATTAAAATTGTATTAAACATAATTCCATTTCCGCAATGAGTTTTATTATTTATAAAAGTAATTGAATTATTGCCAGGATTTTATATAAAAAGTTTCAAATAATTGCTTTTTAAAAAAAAAGTTTAGATAAACTCTATTTTTAATAATTCAATTCCTATGAAATTTTCATTCTTTTAGAAAATAATTGAATACTTTTTGGAAATTTTATTAAAATAGTAGACATACAAATTATTGAATTAAAAAAAATTGTTTGAAAATAATTGAATTCTTTTAGTGAATAGAACTAAATTTTTGTTATTTATAGAAATAATTGAACTTTTACAATGAATTTTAATGCAATTCCTAAAAGTAATTTAATTTTGTCCAAGTTTTACTATTTAAGAAAATAATTGAATGTATTGCGAATAAATTTATAAAAATAATTATAATTATACGGTGACTAACTTCCCTTGATTATTTAGAAAAATTAAAAAAAAATTCTTTATAAGAAGTAAATTATTTTTAATAGAATGTAAAAAAATTTCAATTACATCAAAAATTTTCAATTATTTGTTTATAAAAATTCAATTATCTTGAAATAACAGAATTAAAAAATCTTATTTTTCAAAATTTTCAAAAAGAAAACTGCGAAAATTCAATTTTATTAAAAAATTTGAAGTGTGTATTTTTTTAAAATTAACTTATAAAAATTTAAATTATTAATCTTCACACTAAGAAACGTGAATACATTAGAATATGACTCCTTATAAAATTTAATTATTTATCTATAATTAAATTAAAATACTTTGAAAATTCGACTTTTTAAAAATGTTTTTAATGAAATTCCTTAATTCTTTTTTTTGTCATCGTGGCTATTTCCTACTTTTTTTGTCATTAAGGCTACTTTTTCCTACTTTTTTTAAACTCATACACAAATACACAAATTAATTTGTCCAACGCCTTCAGGGAAATGGAGTCATTGTGCACTAGGCACCAGTGGAGGAATGTACCTCATTCCTCCACTGGCCGTTTGTCCAGTGGAGAAATGAGTTTGCCCAGTGGAGGAATGAGTTTGTCCAGTGGAGGAATGGAGTTATATGTTTATCATTATTTGTGTTTTGGCTTACAATTCATTTATTTCTCTAATTCATTTTTGCAAATATTGTTTTAAGGAAGTATCTAAATAAACAAGTTGCTTACTTCAAGTAAGTAAGCAAGAGAGTAAAAGTAAGCTTAACATTGCTTACACATGTAAAAACTCAATAAATTAAATTTAATGTAAATAAAATAAGTTTAAACAGTTGTTGGACAAAGTATTATGTGCAATTCGTGGAGAACAGCGATTTTCGCTTGCTTGATTGCTGCTCTCGCTGCGCTCGAGCAGCAAACTTCAAGCTCGCGAGAAATCGCCCTTGTTCTCCACTAGTTGCACAATATACTATTTTATTCCACTTGGAGTGAACGATTCGTGATAAACAGGTTCGATATTTTTAAATAATAATTGGTGTTTTTTTCCAGACGGTTTCAATGCATTCTTCTTTCGTGATGATCGTGAGCTGATCTAGAAAAGCCTTTGACTAAGTGGAGCAGAATACAATTGATGAAATTTTATCCAATTGGAAAATATCTCAATGAGTTGTTTCAAATAATTGTTGTCGAGCTTTTAACATACTCTGAGGATGCAATTTTCATAGGTAAGTTATTTTTAAGTTGCTTCTACATGGCAAAGAAAAAAATGAAAAACGTACGACGCGAAACGTGAAAATTTACCATGTATTTTTTTCGCATTTCGCGTCGTGCGTTTTTCATTTTTTCTTTGCCATGACGAAGTAACTTTACATAATTTCTTCTTTTGGTTTCGTTTGTCTTTTATTTATTTATTTATTTATTTAAGTAGTAAACCCTTTCGTACAAAGTACTCTTAATACTAATTTTATTGCACTAAGCAAAATTACTAAATACTATCAAAAATGAAACATAAATGGCTGAACTTAAAAATAGTGAATTACATATTTTTAAAAACAAGCTGACGCAAAATTGTTCATCACGCATAATCTTCATTCATTCATCAGTTTGGTTACTTAATTTAATACGATTTATTTGTATTATATTACTTATTCAATAGGGAGGGGGGAGATCTTATTTTTTTTAATGAATTCATATCTCCAGAATATTGTTTTGAAATTACTAGTCATTTGGAGCAAAATTGACGGAGTTATGAGTATTCTAGTTCCTTTAGTCCAGGCTTCAGGATTTGTGTTTTTTTTTATTAACTAATCATTTGTAATTTGTTTTTAAATTTGCAATATTTTTTCGATACACCATTTGAAAGAGTGAAATGTTCATTCTCAATATTTTTTCATGAAAATTTAGAAAAATACAAATGTTGCAATATTATATGCAAAGCGATAAAATAAAATAAATTAAATCAGAAAAGAGTGATGAATTATAAGAGAATAAAGGTTGAAATACCCCAAGTCCAAGCGTCCTGGTGTTGACTGTTTTTAACAACAGAACTCCAGAGATCTGCTTTAAGGGCTTCCAAATCTTCCTTAGATGTAGGCAAAGTTTGTCGAGCTTGAATCCACTTAGGAAGATCTTTTCCCAAAGCCGAACGTGCTGCATTGTCTTCCACCCAGTAAACGTCTTCCAAAGACACTACTTCCATTTGCATTAGCCTTGTGAAATTGGAAAAAAAAATTATTTACTGTATATATATATATATATATATATTTATGTATATTGTTGATTATTGTCGAAGGAAGAGAAAATGTACACATATAGTTATTTGTGCGTGACTATTGTGGATATAAAATTACGTTAATGCACCTCTGATAATAATTATGAAGGCCATGGTCTGCTAACCACTGACGCAAGACCAGTCTCTGCTGCAATAATCTCGCAGCTCGTTGCAGTCTCTCCTCATCTTGTGGTGGCAGTTCAGGCAAGTTGTCAACTTCGCCACAACTTGCCAAGCTTGAAATGCCTGAAATCAGAAAAATTACAATTTATTTAATATTGGGTCAGTCCATTATATTTCACCTAAAGCCGTTGCGGCCTATTTTTAAAAAAATCTCATAATTTGTAAAAATGATGTTTAATAACCGTAGATTTTATTTTTGAGAATTATTTTATAAAATTTTTTGATTTAAACATAGAATTTGAATTTTTAAGTTGAGTTGCACAGAAAAAAGGTTAGATTGACAGTTATGGAAATTTAATAAAGAAGCATGGAAATAATTTAGATCATACAAATTTCTTGATTGATATTTGTTAAAAATGAGCTAATTTACTTGTATAAATAGATTATTATGTAAACAAACCCAAATTAGTAGATAAAAATTGATTTCAAAACTTAACTATAAAATGTCAAAAGTCACTACATTTTATTTACACTTTTCTAAAAAGTATATAAATATTTAAAAATTTATTACTATTTAATGTAAAGTATTTTTAATGTACTTTTATAATATGTGCTAACTTTTTAATTTTATAATATAGAAATATAAAAAATTTTACCTTTAATATTGAGTGTTTCATGATTTTCAGTGATTTTAATCACTTATTTCTTCTCAGGCGGTTAATCAAAAAATCCAATTTTTGTCTTAATATTTAAGTTTGGCCTTCTTTTTCATTCTATTAAATTTTGGTGATGGAGAACGAACTATTTTTCAGTTTAAATTTAGTTTAAAAAATCTGCTGAAAAACGCATTTTTTTGGTTAAAATGCAAGTATTTTTATAACACTGAAGTTGGCTATCTTAATAGTCTTGCAAAAATCTACTTGTATTTAACCAAAAAAATGCGTTTTTTCAGCAGATTTTTTAAACTAAATTTAAACTGAAAAATAGTTCGTTCTCCATCACCAAAATTTAATAGAATGAAAAAGAAGGCCAAACTTAAATATTAAGACAAAAATTGGATTTTTTGATTAACCGCCTGAGAAGAAATAAGTGATTAAAATCACTGAAAATCATGAAACACTCAATATTAAAGGTAAAATTTTTTATATTTCTATATTATAAAATTAAAAAGTTAGCACATATTATAAAAGTACATTAAAAATACTTTACATTAAATAGTAATAAATTTTTTAATATTTATATACTTTTTAGAAAAGTGTAAATAAAATGTAGTGACTTTTGACATTTTATAGTTAAGTTTTGAAATCAATTTTTATCTACTAATTTGGGTTTGTTTACATAATAATCTATTTATACAAGTAAATTAGCTCATTTTTAACAAATATCAATCAAGAAATTTGTATGATCTAAATTATTTCCATGCTTCTTTATTAAATTTTCATAACTGTCAATCTAACCTTTTTTCTGTGCAACTCAACTTAAAAATTCAAATTCTATGTTTAAATCAAAAAATTTTATAAAATAATTCTCAAAAATAAAATCTACGGTTATTAAACATCATTTTTACAAATTATGAGATTTTTTTAAAAATAGGCCGCAACGGCTTTAGCTGAAATATAATGGACTGACCCTATTATATTGTTATTTCAATACATTTATTAAATATTATCCTAGGTTTTCACTTATTAAGATTATATTTTCTAAAAACAATTTCCTGCGCGAAATTATTTTTTTAATTATATAAAGAGTCATTCCATTATATTTCGACTAAAGTCGTTGCCGACTAATTTTAAAAAATTGTAATACTTTGCAGGAATGATTTTAAAGAAATTAGGATTACCGAGCAAAACGAATTATTTAAATATTTTTTATATTTATTGTAAAATAAGCATCTAAAGTATATGAAGTCGTTAAAACTGTCACATTTTCATCTATTAGAAAATATTAAAGAAAACACATAATTTATTATAAAAACGTAAAAAAAAATTTAGATTTTATTAAGAATGAATTATTTTATTATTATAAATTGTTAGAAACAATTCTTAATCAGAAGTATAAAATAAAAAATGATTTTAAAGTTAACCTGGCAAATAACCTATTTTTGCAAATTTCATTCACTAAATGTGAGAAATAGAAATCATTAAATTGAATAAAACCTTATAAAATATAAAGTACCTGTGATTAACTTTTACTTTTTCTTAACCCTCTCTTCCTTTTTTCTTCATAAATGTTAAAAAAATAAGCAATTAAAACTGGCACTTTGCTTATTTTCACGATTTTAAAATGTAAATAACTTCTGCCCAGAAAAATGAAAAATTACGAAAATTGGGCAATAATTAATTGATCACTAGATACACTCACTGGAAAAAGATTTTCTTTGGTCCAGAAGCTATTTTCCGAATTAATTAACTTTTTAAACATTTTACTATTTTTGTCAGGTTAATACATGTAATTTTTTTAAAACTGAAGTTGGTTCAAAACGATTAAACAAGAAGAGCTAACTTCGTAATTTAAAAAACACACGTGTTAACCTGACAAAAATAGTAAAAAGTTTAAAGTCAATTAATTCGGAAAATAGCTTCGGGACCAAAGAAAATCTTTTTCCAGTAAGTGTATCTAGTGATCAATTAATTATTGCCCAATTTTCGTAATTTTTCAGTTTTCTGGGCAGAAGTTATTTACATTTTAAAATCGTGAAAATAAGCAAAGTGCCAGTTTTAATTGCTTATTTTTTTAACATTTATGAAGAAAAAAGGAAGAGAGGGTTAAGAAAAAGTAAAAGTTAATCACAGGTACTTTATATTTCATAAGGTTTTATTCAATTTAATGATTTCTATTTCTCACATTTAGTGAATGAAATTTGCAAAAATAGGTTATTTGCCAGGTTAACTTTAAAATCATTTTTTATTTAATATTTCTGATTAAGAATTGTTTCTACCAATTTATAATAATAAAATAATTCATTCTTAATAAAATCTAAATTTTTTTTACGTTTTTATAATAAATTATGTGTTTTCTTTAATATTTTCTAATAGATGAAAATGTGACAGTTTTAACGACTTCATATACTTTAGATGCTTATTTTACAATAAACATAAAAAATATTTTAAAAATTCGTTTTGCTCGGTAATCCTAAAATCTTTAAAATCATTCCTGCAAAATATTACAATTTTTTAAAATTAGTCGGCAACGACTTTAGTCGAAATATAATGGAATGACTCTAAATTATTTCACTTTTTCCATTGTATAATTTAATTTTTTAAATAGATTTAATTAATTTAATTGTATTTGCTGCATTTTTCGTTTGGATAGATAGTAAAAAACATTTTTATATATTTTTGTTCATATAACAACAAAAAAATTTGATTCTTTCGGGGTGCTATTGTTTTCTGAATAATTATTATAGTTGGGAATTTTAATTGGACGCACAATGTGTCGAATTCAGGAACAAAGGGGAAATTTAAAATATTCGTTCTATCAAAGGACACAAACAGAATAGCGTAAAAAGATTTCAATTTCAATTGAATCCCTTGACATTTTCAAAGCCTCATTCTATCTATAGATAGACATAATTTCTGAAGTTCTCATTTAATATTTCCTTTTTGGTGGAGTGGATATATCTGAGATATTTTTATACTCTCGTGAGTATAATTTGACGGGAATATTGTGGATATCTATCAATGTTATTAAATACTATTGTTAATAATATTAATATTATTATTAATGAATATTATAAATTATTATTATTATTATTAATTAATATTGTAAATTAATATTATTATTAAGTAGCATAACTGTTTAATACAAAACCTTAAATTTATCTCTAATTATGACAAGAATGGATTTTCTAATATTATTAAATTATTTCAAAAGTTTCAACGCAATTATACATCTTCATAATTAACAAAATTCTTCGCTGGAATTAAATTATTTTTAGGTATTTTAATAAAATTCTTTGTAAAATTCAATTATTTTCATTAATATAACAAATGTTTATTACAAGAATTCCATTACTTTCAAAAGTAAAAAAATTCTTTGTACAAATTTAATTATTTTTATAAATTTCAACGAATATCGTTTATTAAAAAAAAATTATTCATATCATCTTTATAAGTAGCAGAATTTAATGAAAAAATTCAATTTTCATAAACATTCAATAATTCAATAAAGTAATAAAATTCGTTACAATAATTCAATTATTTTCATTAATAACTTTTTATTCGTCGCAGAAAATAAAGTATTTTCTAATTTTTTTTAATAATTCTGCAAAAGAATTCAATTATCTTGGTAAGCAACAACATTTTCTCCAAAAATTTATGTACTTTATGGAATTTTAATGAAATTCTTTTTCAAAATTCAATTATTTTAATAAATATATCGAAATTTATTACAAGAATTTAATTCTTTTGGGAAAAAAAATACTTTGCAGAATTTAAATTATTTACAAAATTTTTGAAGAATTCTCGTTGAGAATTAAGTTATTTTTATAAATAGGTAGCGAAATTGTTTTAAAAAAGAAATTCTTCAAAATAATTTAATTAGGATTGATAAATAATTCTTTTTTATGGATTTAATTAACATTAGGAGAATACTTTTTTTCTATTAATATTGCGTTTCGATATCATTTATTTATTAGGGATATAGTAGCTTTCTGATAAAAAAAATCAGCAGGAAGCTTCGGGTAGATTAAAAATTTATCGTTTTGAAACATCCGTTTATGTTATTTAAAGTGTATGACATTCATATTTTGGTTTAGTTTCAAATCAACCACAATGAAGAAGATTGTATTACTACTAGTGTCACTTAATATTTGTGTTTTTATTCCTTTCATCGATGCAATTTGTTCGATAAACGATGACGACGGTAAGTAATTTTTTTTCTAATAATTATTACTTTTTTTCTTTTCTTTTCGTAGAAAATTTACTCTCTAAATTTGGATTAGTTAAAATTAACTAATTTGTTAGTAAAAACTCAGTCATTGATTGAAATAATATACCTAGTAATATTTTACTAATAAAATAGATAATATTAACAGGGTGTCTACTAACCGGGAAATCCTTAAAAACCGGGAATTTAATTTGATTGAGAAAAACTGGGAATTAGTGGGAAATTTTATACAAAACCGGTAATTTTTTCACCAAAATTACATAAAGTATTATTACTTTAATTTGTTTTTAAAAAATCGCTGTTTATTTCAATTTTTATAGATATTTATACTGTTCTCTAAATTTGAATTAGTTAAAAATAATTAATTTGATAGTAAAAAATCAGTCACCAATTAAAACGTATTATGTAAATAAATGTTAAAAAATTATGGAGTTAATAGAAATATTTTAAAATTCCAATGAAAATATGTAATTGTATGTGTTAAAGAATTTCATTAGAAACTTTTTAACAAATAGAATTTTTAAAGTATTTTAATTTAATAACTGATTAATAATTGAATTTTATAAAAAATCGTATTCTTATGTATTCATATTTCTAACGGCAAAGATTAATAATTAAAATTTTTATTAGTTAATTTAAAAAAATATACGTACTTAGAATTGTTTAATAAAATTGAACTTTCGCAAATTTTTTTTTAAATATGAAAAATAAGATTGTTGTAATTTTTCAATTACATTGTTTCAAGATAATTGAATTTTTATAAGGAAATAATTGACATTTTTTGAAGTAATTGAAATTTCTTTACATTTTTTGAAAAATAATTGAATTCTTTTAAAGAATTTTATTTAAATTTTTTGAAAATAATGTTAGTGACCGTAATTATAATTTAATTTTTTAAATTTAAAGTCCCTGTTACAGTTTTAAATGAATTGCTTATAAAAATTATATTATTCTATTCAATACATAATTATAATTATTGGACTTCCCTTAAATTTTTATAATTTCAAATTTCTGAATGTTTTTATAAATTATTTTTATTTATTTCTTGAACAAATTAAATGTTTATTACTTATTAAATAAATAATTAATTATTACTGTTTTATTATTTTCAAAAATTTAAATAGAATTTATCATAAGAATTAAATTATTTTAATAAATAACAGGAATTGTTTGGAAGAATTGAATTACTGTTGTAAATAGTAAAATTCTTTGCAGAAATTCAATTATTAATATAATTTTAATAGAATTGAAAAATCAAGTTTTTAATTATAATTATAAAGAGACAAGTTTATTTTCAACAAATTGAGAATATGTTTTGTTTAATCTTTAATTCAATTATTTTCTAAATTATCAATTAAAATTATTAAAAACAACATTTTTTTTTAAATTTAAAGATTTATTCATGTTCGAAATCAGATATAAATTTAAATTTGATGAGAAAAAATCGGGAAACGCCGGGAATTTTGTTGAATAAAAATAGTAGACACCCTGATCAACTAATTATTAGTTAAAAATTTTAGATGAGGTCAAAATGACTGAAAATTTTTGCAATTAATCTAATTAGTGAAATTCGACTCTTGTAATTATTTATTTACTAATTATTAGCTATTTCTTTTTACTAATTTCTCTAAAGTAAAAACTTCTTTTTTTTATTATAATAATTAGTTACTTTTACCTAAATTTTGTCTTGGAGAGTAAAAATTATTAAAATAAATGTAGTGTATTAGAGATATTAATTATTTCAAAATATTAAATGTTAATTCAATCTTTTACTTAGGCTTCAAGAGTTTAAAATGCGATCACTCGAGTCTGGACGAAATTGAAAAAAGCAGAGAGAAATTTATTTCGAATATATTTGTTACACTGTCGAAAATTCCTCAAATAAGGGATCACGCATTTTTGCATTTTGGATCGACTGTGAAGTCTTTGTCTCTTCAGAATTGTGAAATAGTCGAAATCGACACACATGCCTTTGCAAATTTAAATAATTTGCAGAAATTGAGCTTGAATAATAACAATATTAGTAATGTTTATTTCGAATGGTTCTATGATACTTCGGATTTAAAAGAGCTTGACTTGTCTTTTAACAAAATCAAAACAATTAAGCCTGCTGTTTTTCAATATTTATACAATCTTCGGAATCTTAATCTGAATAATAATCAGATTTCCTGCATACAACCTGATGATTTAAAATTTATGAAGAATCTGCAAAAAATTCGCTTCGATGGAAATCCATTTCAATTTACATGTCGAGGAAAGGTGATAATTTTTTATTTTTTATAAATACAGGGTTTGCGCCACTGGTAGGGGAAATCTGGGAAAAGTCAGCGACTTTTATCGAAAGGACTGGAAAAAATTAAATTTTCAGGGTTTATGAAGAAATTCGGAATTTTTGTGTCTTTTTTGTTTGATTCATAAACTATATGAAGTTTCCACGAATTCTAATACAAAATATTCAATTTCTTTTCTATTTCTAACAAGAATTAATTTTTAAATATTATTTAATTATTTTCAAATAATTAACAAAACTCATCGCTGGAATTCAATTATTTTTATGAATTTTAATAAAATTCTTTGTAAAATTCAATTATTTTCTAAAATAATAAAATTTTCGTTGGAATTCAATTATTAAAAACAGAATTTGCAAAAGTTTTTTCGAAAAAAATCAATAGCTTGAAACATTTTTTTATAAAATTCTTCGCAATAATTCAATTATTTTCATAAATGGTAAAACTCTTTGCAGAATTTCAATTATTTTCAATAATTTTAACAAATATCTTATGAAGAATTCAATTATTTCAATATCTATTATTTTCATCAAATTTATCACAAATTATTGAAAACAATTTTTCGACACAATTCTACTAAAACAAATGTTTTAATAATAATTAAATAATTATCCATTTTCATAAATAATAAAATTCCTTTTAGAAATTTGATTATTTTCATCGCAGAATTTCTTCAAAAATTTAAAAAAAGTCTTGTCAATATTTCAATTATCCTTATAAATGGCAAAATTCAATTATTTTCAAAAGTAATTAATTTCATTGTAAGTTTCAATTATTTTCAAGAAATTTAACGAATACCTGTCAATAAATTCAATTATTTTTGTAAATATTAAAATTTTTTACCAAAAAATTCAATTACTTTCAAAAATTTTTCGCAATTCAATGATTTTCAAAATTTACGATTTTCATAAAATTTATCACAAATTATTGAAAACAATTTATTGACACAATTTGACGAAAACATTCAATTATCTATTTTCATAAATAATAAAATTGCTTTTTGGAATTCAATTATTTTTATTGTAGAATATTTTTAAAAATTAAAAAAAAGTCTTGTCAATATTTTAATTATTTTTAAAAATCACAAAATTCTTTGCTAGTATTCAATTATTTTCGAAGGTAGTAAAATTTTTTGCAAAATTTCAAAAAAAAAATTTTTTAATTCAATGATGTTCAATATTTTACTATTCGAATAATATTTTTCAAAAGAATTCAATTATTTAAAAACTTTTTTGATAAAGTTCTACAAGAATATTCAATTATTTTCTACAAATCATGAAAATTTAATAAAAATTCAATTGTTGAACAGAGAAATTGCATACATTTTTTCGAAAATAATAAATTGTTTAAAACTTTTTTTTTAAAACTCATTGTAATTATTTAATTATTTTTAATGCTTTTCAATATTCTACTATTGTAATAAAATTCCAAAAAAAATTCCATTATTAAAATAAAATTTTTATAATATTCTACATGAACATTAAATTATTTTCCAAAAAATAAAAATTTCACAGGATTTCAATTATTTAAAAAAATTTTTATAAAATTCTTTAAAAAAATTTTAATAATAATTTTTGAATATTTTTATTCGTTCTATTATTTTAATATAACTTCTCATTGCAGAATTTCAATTATTTTCAATACATTTTTAATTGAATTCCTCGAAAAATATGATTATTATTAAAATTTGTTTTTAAATTCGTCGAAGGAATTCAATATTATTTAAAATTGTTTCATAAAATCATGTAAAATAATTAAATTTTAAGAAATATTCAATTCTCGTAGAATTTTTCCTATAAACATTGATTTCAAAATTTATTTCAATAAAATTTTTTAGATAATAATATGAATTTTTGAGAATTCACTAATAATTGCAATTTTTAGAAATAATTGAATTTTGTAAAGGTGTCAAATTAAAATCTTTGAAAATCTGAATTTTTCATACTTTTAATTAAAAATTCTATGGAACTAATTATTTTCAACGGCGAAATGTTTTAAAATTATTTCAGGTTTTTATTTTCTAATCAATATTTAATGGATCAATTTTCGAATAATCGAAATTGCTTTAAAATTGAATTGTAAACAAATGGATTTGAAAATTCTCAAAGGAGAACTTTTTCACAAATTGTTAAAAATAATTTATTATTCGAAGAAGAATAAATAAAATTAAAATTAAAAATAAAAGAAATGAAATAAATAAAATTAATAATAAATTAATTAAAAATTGAATGGAAATGATAAAAATAATTTTGAAGAAGTTACAGTATAACATTAATCTTACATTTTAAAATAAAATAATAATTTTATCATTCGGTCTCCTTTAATTATTATAAAACAAGAAGATAACGATCGCTTCGAGTTGAAGAGCTGGAGTTATCAATATCTTCATGATTTATATAATTATATTCTTATAAGTTATTGAATTACAAAAGGTTTGATTTATAAAATCTTAATTGTCAGGGAAAAATAATAATTAAATAAGTATTTATTTAAAAATTGATTTTTGAATAATTTTACAATTTAAGAAATTCGAAAATAATTGTAATAGAATTTTTTTGAGTATCTAAATAATAATTAGAGTGAATAAAAATATTTTTTCGGTCAGGGAGAAGAAAATCAAACTTTTATCTGAAAATCAGGGAAAAGGAAAATGAAATTTTTGTGTCAATCCTAATTTTGTTTTTTGTTCTAATTTTAATTTTTGAATTAATTTGTAGTTGACCCGATGGTTAAAGGACAGAGGTAATCAATATACAAGTGAAGGAGATGGATTCAAATACCGAGAGGACTTTCTTGATAGTTTAATTTGGAAATGTGATATTGATCGGGAAATAGGAAACTCGGAACTTCTTCTGAAGGAGTGTGTCTTTTTGAATTTATACAATCAATTGCAAACGGCCTTGGTGACATCGTGTTCATTTCCTTCATCTGCATCCGAGTGCGTTAATGAGAGGAGTTCTCTTGTCCGTTGTATTCAGGAAAGTGGAAATGGGAACATCAATAATGGAGAGGCTGTTCGTAAATTGCTTCTAGCATTGAGGAGTGCCACTAAAACACCACGTTATATCTAATAATAAAATAAAATAAAAAAAAGAAGAAGAAGAAGAAGATAAATACGAATAAAATGAAGTAGGTATTAAAGTACCCAAGAGATACGAAAGGATTCTCATTATGAAGCTGCCTTATACATATATATATATAGGACTAAAAGAAATGTGTATGTGCGCAAAAATGTGGAGCGAACCATTACACAGGATATACACTCGCATACTGGAAAAAAAAGAGAGAGAAAACACAGTTTTTCCTCTTTTTACTAAATTTTCTCTGTGACACTAAATGTTATATATTGTGCAAATAAAATTCACTTTTATTTTAATATTTATGTTTATAATTTTCCCAGTTCCTTCTTTTTTTTTTTTTTTGCTTTCTCGACAAAGCACAAACCGTTTTTAAATCAAAATACGTGACTCGAATGTAATTTTATTTTAATATACAATTTCAAAAGTTGGAATCGAAAATTTTATTCCAATTTCAAAATCAGAATAAAGAGCAGTTTTATAATTTCAATGTGGGAAATATTTTTCGAATTTTAAATTTTATTTGGCTTCTCGTACAACTTTTTCAATCAAGAGGCCTTGATTTTTTTCGACTATTTTTACAATTTCTGTATTACAATTTTTTTTAAATTTGATTTCAAATACTTTTTCAAAAATTTATTTTTGAGTTGAATTTCTTTAAAAATATTTTTCATGAATATCGACAATAACAAAGTTACCATAGGTCAGAGAAATCATAGAAGTCTGGAAATTTTATTCAACGCACATAGTGAGAAAATATCAGGAATTCTATAGAAATTGTTAAAAAAATTCTTGTTTTTTGTGTTCTTTCAGGGGTATTGAAAATCTTAAATTGTCATTGAATTTTTTTTATATTTATAACTTGGAAAACTCTAAAAAACCGGATAACTATTTTTATTTTTTTATACTTTTCAAAAAACAGGAAAGTTTATAGTTGCAATTTTTATAAAACAAAAAATGTCGAATTTTTGTATTTAAATAATATTAAAGTCTTGAATAATTTTCTGAAAATTTAAAAACAATTTATTTAGAGAAAAATGTTTACCATAAATTCTAGAAAATAATTGAATATTGGCAGAGGTGTAGTAGAAATTTTTAAGAATAATTAAATATTAAAAGATTTAAATTTAAATTATTGAATAATTTTAATTTTACATTCTGAAGGCCATATATTTTATTAAATTTATAAATGAAATTTTTTTAAATTCAGCTAACTTGAATGTCTAGTTAATTGAAATATTATAATTGTCAGAGAATTTTTATAAAAATTGAAAAAACCTGTAAAAGTCAGAGAATTATGATCGAAATCCTGAAAAATTGTTCTTTTCTAATAATTGTATTTATTTTTGAAATCTAATTTTAGATTAAATGAATTTAAAAAAGTTTTCCATTTGAAATTATGCAAAATTTCAATTTTAATTGAATTTGATTAGATTAAATATTTAATAAATTTTATTAAATAAAATATTATTTAATTTATGTAATTAATATAATAAATTCTTCGCAAATATCAAATTATGTTTAAAAAATTACAAAAATTTTATACAAAATTTCAAATATCTTTATGAATAATACAATTTTTCTCCGAAATTCAAATATTTAGAAAATTTTAATAAGGATCTTTAACAATATTCAAATCCATTTGTCTATAAAATATTCAATTTTACGAAATTTTAATTATTCGTAAATTTTTCAATTAAATATATGTAAGGAAATAAAAACGTTAAATTTTATCTAATATTTTAACTGAAATTCATTTTAAAAACTAATTATTATCAGAAAATTCTACGTGAATTCAATTACTTAAATACAAACAAAGATAATTTATTGAATAATTTAATTTTTCTTATAATTCAATTCTGGTGAAGAATTTTATCAAAAAAATTTTTAAATAATAGAATTCTTTCGACGAATTTTAATGAAATTCTAAAGATTAATTACATTTTTGACAAAATTGTATTAGAACTGTACTAAAATAATTGAAATTCTACAATGATTTTTTGAAATTTTTATATTTTTTCATAATAATTGAATTTTCATATAGAAAATTATAGAAATTTTTGTTCAATAATTGAATTTTTTGACTATAAAATAAATATTTTAATAAATAATTGAATATTTCTTAAAATAGAATTATCAGAAAGAATTTTATTAATAACATTTTTAATAATTAAATTCTTTTGACAAATTTTAATAAAATTTTTAGGAATAATTTCATTTTTCGATAAATTTGATAAAAATTGTACATATATTAAAAATAATTGATATTCTATCAAGAATTTTATTAAAATTTTTCAGAAATGTTTGAATTTTGGAGAAAAACTTTATTATTTACAAAAGTAATTGAAAATTTTGGTGAATTTTTCACCATAATTGGATTTTTGCTAAGAATTATATTACCTTTGAAAATAATTGAATTCCTGAGAAGAATTTTATTGCAATTTTTTTTTAAATACTTCAATTCTTTTCTTAAAATTTTTTGAAATAGTTGACATTGAAAATAATTTGATTTTGACAAATTATTTTGAAAAAAATGAAAAAATGTTGTAATTTTTGAAAATAATTTCTTTTTTCATTTTTTTACATAACAAACTTTTGAATAACTATGAATTTTATAAGTTATTAATTAACAATTAACTGTTAATTTAATTAATTGATTTATTAATTAGCAAGTTAGTAATATTAATAGTGTTTTATGAATATTAATTAATAATTTATTCCTAAATAATTAATAATAATTTTAATAACGCTAAAGTGATTTTCTTATTTCTGAATGCGGCTAAAGTTTCGAACGTTCAAATGAACTATATTTTTTTCACCTTAATTTTTTTTTAGAAAATTACTATCTAAAAAAAAGTAATTGAAATTCAACATTATTTAGTTCAGAATTAATTTCTTTTAATCTAAAAAATATTTTTTTGTAAAGAAATACAAATTAGAAGAAGTAAAAAAAATATTGTTGATCATTTGAAACTTTAGTAAATCAAAATTAAAAATTTTTTAATTTTAAATTATTTAGTGAACAATTTTACTTAAAAATTCAAATAATAATTGAAGTTTGTAAAGGTTGCGTTTGAAACTTTTATAATTAATTAAAATTTGGAGGAGTTACGTTTTTAATTTTTGTAATTTTAAATAATTATTGAAAACTTCAGAAGTTTGGAGGATTTTTGAAAATCTTAACTCCTGTGACAAAATATTAACAATTATTATTTTTTTAAAATATTTATATTACAAAAAAGTTTACAATTGTTTGGAAATCAGGGAAAGGTGAATAAAAATCAAATTTTTGGGTCAACTCCAATAATAATTGAGTCAAACTTTGTCAAATTTATTAGAAGTAATTGACTTAGAGAATAAGTTAATTTAAATTTCTAGAAAATAATTGAATTTTGGAAAAGTTGCAGTAAATGTTTTGAGAATTAATTGAATTTCAAAAGGTTTGAAAGTGAAATCTAATAAAATAAATAAAATACTATAAAAGTTTTAAAATTCTTGTGGATAAATAAAAAAATAAGATTTAAATATTTATATGTGACAAAATTATTGAATAATTGAATTTAAAGTCTGAAAAATTAGATTATTGAAAAGTTTCAACTTGAATTTTTTTGGATTCCCGAGAATTATAATTTAGAATAAAACAAAATACTTTTTTCATTTTTTTCTACTTTTCTACCTTTTACTTCTATTTTTGAATCGATTAAAAAGACTTTTTTGCGCTTTTAAAGTCAGTTCGATGCCTGAATCAATTTTCAAAAATTTTCGACAGTCAGTGATTTGATTATCATTTTAATTTTTCAAGTCAAGTTTAGAAAATTTCTCCTTCACTACAGAGTATAAGAAGAAAATCTTATATCTGAAATGAAATTAGCCTTAAAAGTAAGGATATCATCTTAATTCAAACTGAAACTTCTGCGAGATTAAAGATCTTGAATCTTAATTTGAAAAGTTATATGTGCATTAAATTCAGTATGAATTGTTGGTTTTGAGATCTGACTATATTTTTGAACTATATTTGAAATACATCACTGATAATAATTAGCGCAAGAAATTCATTTAAGTAATTTAAATAAATTCCAAAGTGAACTTTAAACAAATTTTATAATGTCATGTGCATCGTAAATTCAGATTTACAAACAATTTTGTTTTAGACAATTTTCAGTTTGAATTAAGATCGCAAACTATAGTTTGAAAACTAATTTAATTTAAGACTTGTTGGAAAATAAAATTTTCGTCTCAGAAAAGAGTTGAAGTTTACTTCCAATAAAAGTTACATTTAATTACCCAAGTTTCATGTATACGTAGACTATACTTGACTAAATATCAAGGCAATTTGTAACAGATCCATTTATACAGAATTTATATTTTATATACTCGAAATGAGTAGACTCTGTTATATAATTTTAGGAAAATTCAAATTCACGCATTTCTATGCTCAATTTCAAGTTTAATATAATATTCAGAGGGAGAGTGAGTGAGAGAGTGAGACGTAAACGATGAATTTCTGTTCTAATTTCATTTATGGAACCTGTTGGACCAAATCAGTTTTGTCGTTTTGCATTGCAGGTACTTTATTAGTTCTAGTGCTTAACGTCGTTTTACCCACATTTATATTTGCATATATAGCTATACGACGCTTTAGAATAAATTTAATTGAAAAGTTCTTCAAGTATATAATGATATGTCAAAGTAAGCGCAAAAAGAAAGTAAAAAGCTCTTCTCATGCACTTTTAAATATCCAAGAATGTAGAGGGAATGCAGAAAAAATATTGTGCTCTTTATTCTTTCGTATATTTCTCTTTTGTTTCTATTAAGTTAAATACTTATACATATATACATAAAAAAATCAATAAATAAATGTAGGTCAACAATTTAAAAAAAAAAAAAATTATAGAAGAAAATGTGTGAAGAAAGGTATTTTTTTATATTTCAAAAAATTTTTTACGATCTCATATTTTTTTCTGTGCAATTTTTAATTCTGCTGAATTGCAAGAAAAAGTTTATAGTTTCACTTCATTGGTGGTAGTTTTAGTAATTGGTGATTTAAACTAAGTTTTAATGATTTAAAATTTAATGAATTTAATTTAATTTAATTATGATTATGAATTATGAATTATGAATTATGATTATGATTATGATTTAATTTAATGAATTAGTAACGATTGATTAATTTTTAGTAGAAAATGTCTAATTCATTAGTAAATGTAACTTCAAAAATTAACTTTCAAAACTATTAAAAAATAAAAAAATTATTTTCAAAAATTTCGACTTCTTCAACTTTTCTTCAAAATATTGCAACAAAATAACACTATTTTTAGTATAAAATATGTACCTAAAGTTTCGAACGTTCACATGAACGACGATATTTTTATTACTACTTTTAATTTGAAATTTTATTTTTAAAATATTGTTTTTTGTAATTGAAACATCTTTTTCACCTGTAAATAAATAATGAATTACAATATTTTTCCACCTCTGTCTATCAATTTTTAAAAATATTTGAGATATAGAAAAATATTTCGTTTATTTGAATGTTGAAAACTTTAGGAAAATTATAAAATGCAACTCATTTTCAATTTTTATAGTGTGAAAAATAACTGTAGTAAAATCTTTCAACAATTACTTTTGAGAATAATATTTTTTTAGATAATTGCGTTATTGAAATGTATAATTAGAAGGTTTTAAATAATTTAAGCTTTTTTCAAAGTTTTATTGAAAATAATTAATTTTTTTCAAGTATTTGATTAATACCACCTTTGAAAATAAAATTTTGCAAAATTTTAATTGCCGATTTTGAAAATATAAATATAAAATATAAATATAAAAAAACTATAGCTTCAAAAAGATATTAAAAAAAAAAATTTTCGAAAATTTAAGTAGCTTTGAAAAATGTCATTTGAATTTTTTAAGAAATATAAAATTTCTTTGATTTATGGAAATTTCTTGAGAAAATATTCATCTTCTATATTTTAAATATAAATTCTTAAAAAAATTAATTAATTTTCTGAGATTTCCGTAAAATTCTCTGAAGAAATTCAATTATTTTTAAAAATTCATTTACAAAAATCTATTTCTTAGAATTTTTTTGTCAGAATTTTTCAAGAATTCATTATTTTCACTTTCAAAAGAAGCAAATAAAGTTGTTAAAAATCTTTTTTTTTAGATATCCTTAAAAATTTTGAGACATATTTTTTCATATTTGTAATTATAATTAATAAAAAACTGTATTATTTATTTATATTTTAAAAAATTCAAATATTTTTAAAACATTTCACTAAATTTTAACCATTTGGAATTTTTTCAATTTATTTTTGAAAAATCTATATTGTCCTTCAAAAACTATTTTAAAAAAATCTATTTCATAAAATTTAAAAACTTTAATTTTTGAAAAATTAATTATTTCTAATATTTTCAGTTATATTTATTTAAAAACAACTTTTTAAAAAACTGTGTAGACTTAGAGTTTCAGTTATTGTAGAAAATTGAATTTTTGTATTTAAATTATTGAATTTGCCAAGATCTTTGGAAATTTATTAAAAATATAAGTTTTCCAAAGAAGTTTGTAGTTGTAATTGTAGAAGTTTACAAGTTGCAATTTTTTTATATTAAATTTCAAAAGCTTTGAAGTTGAAATTTTGTAAAAATTTTAATTTTTATGAGAAAATAAATAAGAAGTAGGTGTTTGAATATTTATTTAACAAAGTTATTGAAGTTTTGTAAATTATATTTTTGAATTTGTAGAAATAATAAGTTAGATAATGAAATTTTTGTAAGAAAAACTAAATAAAATAATCGACTTTTTATTCGAGTCTTTCATCGACAAAAGCGACATTTTTTTCGCCTAAAAAGTTGATCTGAGGCCTGTTTTTACCTACCAAACATTTTAGCAATTATTGTTTGACAAATAATTATTGGTTCAATTTGACTGATGAATTAGTTATTTTTTACCCTCTATATTTAAATTATTAGTTAAAAATGACTAATTTGGTAATAAAAAGTCGGCCACTGATTCAAATCTTAATATTTTATTAACTAAGTAAATGTGACGCGATCTGACGAAAGGGAAATTATAGGTTATGTTTGCAATTTTTTAAATGAAGATACAAAAAAAAGGATCAACTGTCAATGTAAATCATTAATGTTTATGTTTTCATTACAACTAAAATATTTAATAAACACTGATTTTAATTTGCAAAAAGTAAAAAGAAACTTTTAATCAACAAAAAAGTTGTACTAACATAACCTTAAAGTGATTTGCTTCTAAGGTCCTTTTCTTCAGATCGCGTCACAATTAGTTAATAATGACTGATTTTGTTAGTTAAATTTACTTTTAGGTCAGGTAAAAATAACTAAAATAAAAATTTGTGTAACTAATTCAATTAGAGAAATTCGACTATTTTTGGAGTATTAATTATTTATTTTATTCTTGTTATTTTTGTATTATTATTATTATTATTATTATTTTACTACTTATTAGTTTTTTTTACCAATTTTCGAATCAAAAAGTTTTACGATGTTACTAATAATTAGTTATTTTTCACTAATTCAGGTTTAATAATTAATTATTTTATACTAATAATTAAAGATTTGTACCAATTGGAATAGGGCCAATTCGTTCTCGGTTTTACTGTTAATTAGAAGTTTTCTGCTAATTCAGATATTTGGAGATAATGACTACCAGCATTTTAAACATGTTTTAATTACTCTTTTTTCACTAAAAATTTAATTAATTGCTATTTAATATTATATAGTAATAATTCGTTCATTTCAAATAAATATTCAACCTTTTCAATATTGTTGATAAAATGAAGACAAGTTTTAATAAAAGATTTTGAGAAATGTCTTACGTTTTATATACGTATATAGTGCATTGTACAGTAAATATAGTATATATACTTATACACAATGTGAATTTTCGCATTGAAATGAAATGATTAAATTTTATGAAAGAAAACTTTTTTACCTTATATACGGAATAATAAAAAATCGTACAACTTGAACTAAATTGAAAGTCGTTGTCGATGAATTTTTTTTTCTTCCCCATTTTTTTTTCTTCTCATTTTAGTTTTGTTAGTAAATGTAAATCAATATATATATGGAATACAATGCACACTCACCAGAAGATGCACTTCCGCTCGGTCGTAAAGACATGCCGATAGATGATATTTCGTCTGCGAAGAAATCTTTGTCACGTTGTCCATCTCGATTTCTAATTTTTTTATTCGGCATATTTAAAAACGCGACGCTTTAATGACTAAACAACAGTAAAAAGAAGAGGCTTTTGCTTTGTTGCAGTCTTAAATTTAAAGTAGGAAAATTCACGTGCGGCATGAAGTCATATTTTTTTTCTTTGAGTGTTCTACTCTCGTTTTATTTCTTGAAAAATATATATTTGTTTTTTTTGTATTTTTTTTTGTTGCGAAAAATCCTTTATCGATTTCTCTTCGTTTATTTGCTGAAAGCAATTGTTTAAAAAGGATGCAAATAAAATTTGTTTTTACCTTTTGTGTGTTATATAATACGGTTTGTTACATTGTGTGTGTATAAAAAAACTTCGTGCGATTCGCCACAATTTGAAATCGTATATTTTACATTTTTATATCATATTTTTTTATGATACAAATGAATTAAATATTAGTTGAAATGCGGATATTATGAATTAAATGTGTGGTTTAATATTAAACAAAAATTGTTCTGAAAATCAGAAAAATGTCACAGGGACGAAAATTAAATTTTTTTGACAATTCTAAAATATTTTTTGTTATTTTCAATTCGAAACAGAAGCAGTAATTGGTTTTCAAATAAAAGTTTAATTTACTTTAGCATTGTTGCCACAATGTCTGTGAAATCAGGAAATTCAGGATAAAGTCAGGGAAATAAAAAAAATTTTTAATGTTATTAAAAATTTTTTTAAAATTAAAAATAAACAATTAAAAAAAATTTTTTTAATAATTAATTAATTAATTAATTAATTACTTAATTTAATTTTTTTTAATTAATTGACTTGACAAGAAACTATAATCTTACACCTTTAACTAAAGAAGTAAAAAAAGTCAAGGATTTTTATTAAAGTACTTGAAAAAAAATTAAATTTGCAGGATTCCTAAGAAAATTATAAATTTTGTTGTCTTTATATTATAATTGTTTCCTTCATAAACTATGAAATTACCACTAATTATTACAATGCAAAATCTTCAATTTTTGCTATTTCTGTCAATAATTAGATTTTTTACAAATTTTAATCATTTAAATTCTTCTAAAATTAATTTAAATTTTAAATCTATATATTTAATTATTAAAAATAATGGATTTATAGAAGAAGTAACAAATGTTTGCAGAAATTCAATTATTTTCAAAAGTAATAAAATTCCTCAAAGAAATCCAATAAGATTAAAAAATTTAAAGAAAAATTATTGTCAAAATTTCAATCATCTTAAAAACAATAAAATTCTTTTCAAGAATTTTGTTGAATTACAATATTTTTCCACCTCTGTCTATCAATTTTTAAAAATATTTGAGATATAGAAAAATATTTCGTTCATTTGAATGTTGAAAACTTTAGGAAAATTATAAAATGCAACCGATTTTCAATTTTTATAGTGTGAAAAATAACTATAGTAAAATCTTTCAATAATTACTTTTGAGAATAATATTTTTTTTAGATAATTGCGTTATTGAAATGTATAATTAGAATTTAAAGAAAAATTGTTGTCAAAATTTCAATCATCTTAAAAACAATAAAATTCTTTTCCAGAATTTTGTTATTTTCAAATTGTTTCTAAAACTCTAAGCAAACATTAAATTATTTTCATAAATAATCAAAATTTCACAGGATTCCAACTATTTACAAATTTTTTTTATAAATTTCTTCGTAAAAATTAAATTATTTTCATAAATAAATGTAGAATAACTGATAAAAATATTATTTCAAAACAAAGAAATTGAATAGTTCAAGTCGAAGACTCGAAGTAATCGATCTCTTCATGATTTACTATAATAATTTAAATTTTCATAAAGTTTTGCAAAAAAATTAAATTATTTACAAAAATTTTAATATAATTCTTTGCAAAAATTCAATTATTTTTATAAGTAATACAATTTTTCACATCAATTCAATTATTAAAAAAAATGAATAAAATTCTCGCATATATAATAAAATGTTTCCTATGCATTAAATTATTTTTAATACAATTTAAAATAATTCAAAATTCACAATATTTCAAATATTTTCCTAAATAATAATATTCTTCATTGGATTTTGATTATTAAAAAAAATGTAATAAAAATTCGTCTCAAGACTTGAAATATTTCTCTAAATAATTAAATTCTTCACAGGATTTGAATTATTTTTAATACAATCTTAGGTAAATTCATAAAAAAATGTATAGTTAATTTAAAAAATTTTATTGAAATTCTGCGGAAAAAATATGAACAATTATACATTATTTTTAATAATTTTTGACAAAGTTCCTAAAGAATTTTCAAATACATTTGTTTATTATATAAAATTTTTAAAAAATTATTTTATTTTATTTATTTACAAAAAAAATCCAATTAAACTTTTTCAAAAGACCATTCTTTCTTAAAATTCATACTGTAATGCTTTTTGTATTCAATTATTATCTAAAATTTTAATTAAAAATCATTTTTAAAACAATTTTTGTTATAAAATTCTATGAAATATCAATTATTTAAATACAAAAATTAAAAAATTGTTGCATAAATGAATGTTTTTGAAAATTGGATTCTCATAAAGAATTGAATCAACAAATTTTTAAAATAATTTAGTTTTTTCTACGAATCTTAATTAATTTTTCAAGAATAATTACATTTTTCAAGAATTATTTTAGAATAATTTTACAATTCAAGAAATTCGTCAAATAAATGTATAATAGAACATTTTTTTTGAATATCTAATAATTTTGAGAGTGAATCAGAATATTCTTTAGAGTCAGGAAAAAAGTCGAAACTTTGTCTGCAAATTAGGAGAAAGTCAGAGAAAAAGAAAATTATTTTTTTGTATCTATAGTCTAATGATAAAAATAAAAGCAGAAAAATTGATTTGAAAAAAGAAGGAAAAACTCTTCTTCCTAATTGAGAGTATTATTTGGAAAGAAGCATTCCACTGATTAACAAACTGTGTAGAAATTTATTTGAAATTAGATTTGATTAAGAAATTTCCTTCCTCTTCTAATTTTCTTTGATCAAAGCGAACCCCGTTTTCCTTTGTCTAAAAAACCAATAATTTTATATACGATTGATCTTTTACTCGGAAAAATACGCGTGTTTCAATCAAAGAAAACTATTATCTCTTTAAAAGAGTATCTCGCCTGAAGTTCCTTTTCATGAAAGAAGATGAATTTTGTTGAAATGTAATTTTTTTTTATTTATCATCTTGTCAATGATTGAAAAGTGTTCATTTTCTCTTTTATATATATATATATATATATAGGAAAATGTATATACGTATATAGATATATATATATAGGTGAAAATGATGGCCTGTTAGAGAAAATGAAATAAAATTTTGTGCCAAGTCCGTTCTCATGACCTGAGATAGACTCTTGACCTTTTCCCTGCGGATATCCTTCACTGACATTATTTCGTATACTAACGATCCTTTCGCGGCCGTATAGTACAAAACAAGGGATGCGGGGAATGAGGATATGTGTGTCACACATACTCATGATTATACATGAGAGAGTGATTCGTGTTATATACAAAGTTGGTCTAAATCGATTGTTTCAATTGTGTTCACAACACATATACCACTTTAATTTTTATATGTCTCTAATATAAACAAACTTTCATTCTCCTTTGGAAAATATTTCTTTTATAAAACAATAATATATCATTTCTCTCCGGGAAAACCATTTTTATTTATTGCATTTGTTTTTCATTCGGGCAATTTTTTTTTTATTTTTAATTGAATTATTTTAGTTTTTAAAGTTATTAAATTTTTGAACAAGGAAAATTTCTCTCACAACTTTTTTGGTATAAAATATATATATTTCTAAATTGCAAAGGAAAATAAAATTATAGTCATTGGTAAATTAATAATTGCAAAATTTCTCTTACAACTTTTTTGGTATAAAATAAATATTTACAGATGGCAAAGGAAAATAAAATTATAATCATTGGTAAATTTTTAATTACATATTAAATTTTTATTTTTTCATCGTGTCAGTTAAAAATAAGTGATTTAGAAGCAAAAATAATTGTCTACTATCCGAAAAATCTGGGAAAACCGAGAATAAGCCAGGAATTTTATGCTAAACCGGAATTTTTTTCACCAAATTAAAAAAAATGTTATTAACTTAGTTTGTTTTAAAAAAAACGGTTTTTCCTTCAGTTTTTATAGATATTAATAGTGTTTTCTAAATTTGAATTTGTTAAAAATAATAATTAATTTGATAGTAAAAAATAAGTCACAGATTCAAATAAAGTATGTAAATAAATTTAAGAAAAATTATCGAATTAATAGAAAATTTGTGAAATTCAACTGAAAATAATTAAATTTTTTAAAGAATTTCATTAGAAACTTTTTAAGGGCATTTGAAAGATTATGACATCACAATTTTTGCAAAGCATGTGTTTTAAATGTGTGACGTCTTAATGGTTCAAATTCCCTTAAGAAATATAATTTCCAAAGTATTTTAATTTAATAATTGATAAATAATTGAATTTTATAATTAGTCACATTTTAATACATTCATGTTTCTTAGTGCGAAGATTAATCATTAAAATTTTTATTAGTTAATTAAAAGAAAGATACACACTTGAAATTTAAAAAAAATTGAATTCATGCAAAGTTTTCTTTTGAAAATTCTAAAAAGTATGATTTTTGAAATTTTTCGATTCTATTCTTATAATGATTGTCACACCTGTAAATTAAGGAAGTGAGAGAAACTTATAAAAATTTGACAGTTTGTTCTTTAGATTATTTTAGAAACAGATGATTTTTTTCAAAAATTTTTACCACATATTCTTTTCTTTAAAAAAATAAAATAAATTTGCAATTTAACATGGGCTCTTATGGGAGCTTAGATAAATCTTTAAAAAAAAGTTTGAAGGAAATGAGAGAAAAATCTGTGATTTTGTGTACAGATAGACAATGTCAAAAAGTTAAAACTAGCAAAGTTTAGAGAAATTTTACCACAGATTTAATGAATAAATAATTATTTTAATTTTAGTTTTCAAAGCAATAATAAAAACACATGAAAATGTGGCAACATCGCAACAACACATAACCTCAAAAAAATACAAATTTGATCTGTACACTTGAAATCAACAATATTCCTTATTAATAAGTTAATAATTTTTATGTTTCTTTTGTATCATAATTATATTTTACATTTTATCGATAATTTTCGTGTTCTTAACACTAAAAAATTTGAGGTTAACGTCTAAAAATATACTAATATACCAGTCGTACCAACCATAAGTCGAGTATGTATTGTCATGATTTTTAACCCATTTTCAGAAAATTAATTAAATGTATTTTTTAATATTTGAGAATTAAGTAAATTTTAGCATTAATTTTCACATCTTTTTTGAATGTTTTTTTCTTTTAATAAAATAAATATATAGGTTTTTTAATTAAAATTATGAAATTGGATTTTTTTCGAGGTTGCAAACATGCAAGATTTTACATTAAAGTAATAGAAACAATCCTCTTGCCCCTCCCCACTCCTTGGACAATCCTTAAGATAATTAAATTTTTTCTGAACAAATAATTGCAAATTTTTATAATAATTAAAATTCTTTTATATTTTTTAAAAAGTATTAATTGAATTTTTTTAAAGAATTTTATTAAAATTTATTCAAAATGATTAAGAGAAGTTGGTGACTATTTATAATTTTATTTTTAAAATATAAAGTCCCACTTAAAGTACCAAATCAGTTTTTTGCTTCTAGAAATTTTATTATTATTATTATTATTATTATTATTATTATTATTATTATTATTATATTGAACTTCTTTTAAATTTGTATAAATTTAAATTTCTGACAGTTCAAAGAAATTATATTTATTTATTTCTTGAGCAAATTAGATTTTTATTACTTTAAATAATTAATTATTACTGTTTATTATTGTCAAAAAATTTAATAAAATTCTTCACAAGAATTGAATTATTTTGATAATTCTATTTTCATAATTTTATTTACCTTCGCAATTTATAAATATATATATTTTATATCAAAATAGTTGTAAAAGATATTTTCCTTGTTAAAAAATTTAATAACTTTTAAACTTAAATAATTTAATTATAAAAAAAAACTTTTTTTATATATTTTTATTTATATTTATTTTTTTATTTTATTATTAAAGATTATTTTTTAAAAATTGAAAAAATTCTTTTCCAAATTTTCAATTTAAATTAATAAATAAACATTATTTTCATAAAAACTCTAATAAAAGTTTTTAAAGTCATTTGTAGATTTATTTATGTTTGAAATCAAATAACATTTTAAAGTTGATGAGACA
Organism: Leptopilina myrica (nomen nudum); assembly: GCA_032872475.1. NCBI lineage: Eukaryota > Metazoa > Arthropoda > Insecta > Hymenoptera > Figitidae > Leptopilina > Leptopilina myrica (nomen nudum). The sequence continues at coordinate 13,273,973 of CM065464.1, read as the reverse complement.
AAAAACCGGGAAAAGTTATGACAAAGGCGGGAAAAACTGGGAATTTTGTTAAGCGATAGTAGTAGACACCCTGAAAAAGTTAGTCAATAATTCCAAAAGTGATATTTCTACTGATCGTTTAGTTTAAAAAACTGATTATAACTAATAAATAACTGATTCTTCTCAGTTGATTTTTTTAGTTGATTCAATTAGTCAAGTTCAACTAATTTTTCAGTTATTATTTTTTTTTTACTGAAAATCAGTCTTTCTTTTAATGCGAAAATCAATTATTTTTAACTGATTCAGAAGAAAAATGTCAGTTAAAACTTTGATTTTCAATACGGATTCAAATTTAGATGTTATTAAATTTATAAGCCATTAACTTATTCGTTTGCAAAATTTCTCAGCTCTCTTTAAAGAAATTATTATATATTTAGTCCAGTTTATTATATATATTTTCTGAATTGAATTCTAAAAATAAATTCCTTTCTCTAAAAGTGGAAGAATAATTATTATAAATATAGTAAAGTAAATGTGTTTTTAGACGGAAATGAAAGAGAGGAACATTATTTATTAAATTATTTATTTTTTTTGCTACTGTGAAGCAATTATGAAAAGTGACTTTTAAAACATCTGTTAATGACTTTAAATATGCGATATCAATGTATAAATTAAGAATATATATAAAATTTTTCCATTTTGTATTGAAAAAACTTATTTTTATGTTTTGTCTTGTTAAGTAAATATTGATTCTTTCTTTATATAATACATAAATCGAGTGCAATTATTTTTCATTTCAATAATAAGGCAATTAATTTTTACTGCACAATAAAAGTTGAAACATTTAAATTCACATTTCTTAAAAAATCAATATGTCTAAAGCTTTTATTCACTAAATTTTAAATTTGGCACGAAATGACGTTTAATTCGAAAAATGCAATGTTGCCACGTCTCGCACTGAACTACTCATGAGTTTTATGAATATTATTAATCGAATTCAAAATAAATAAATGGCAAAAGAACTTAATTTTTTGGGTACAAACTGTTTTAGTGGAAATGAACTTTTGATTTAATTTAGTTTTCAGTTTAAATAATTATTTTCAAATAATGCGACTTTTATTAAAAAATTGCGACTTTTTCGACTTTTTTCCAAATTTTCCGACAAAATACCATAATTTTACTATATAAAATGCAACATATATTTTGATTTTAATAGCGTAAAAAGCATAACTATAGACAAATCTTTAAAAATTTAATTTTCAATCATTTTTCTAATTTAATTTTTCAAATGTATACAATTAAAAAGATTTTGAATAATTGAAATTCTGTAAAATTTAATTCAAACTAAATCATCTGTTCAAGTATTTTATTACAATTTTTCAAAATTAACTTTTACAGAATCTTAATTGAAAATTTTTGAAATAAAATTGAATTCTCGAAAATTTTGATGAACAATCTTCAAGTATAAATTCAATAGAAAATGAAAATGAATGAAAAATACATTTAAATAATAATATTAAAATAGTTTCAAAAAATGTAATTCTTTGAATTATTACGTTCTAATTTTTTAAATATCAATTATTTTCAATATTTTAAATATTTCCGGAAATTCAAATTCATACACAAAATAATAAAATTAAAATTTTTTAAGTATAGTATTTTTAACATTTCGAAGAAAATAATCATAATTATTCAAAATTTTCAATTAAAATTCTTAGCAAAAAATTTGTTTTAAATTATACAAAAATTCTTCAATTTATTTTCGAAAACTTACATTACAATACTTATAAAAAACTAATTCTTAAAATTGTTTTATCTTAATTTTTTAAAATTTAATTACCTTCGAATAGTGTAAATTAAAATTTCTAAATATTGACAATTTTTGAATTTTTCAGAAATCTTTTATTTATTTATCTTTTAATTAAAATTATTTGAAAAATTTGATTAATTTTTTTATTATTTTAGTAAAATGAATTATTTTTAACAGATTTTGTCAAATTTTGAATTATTCTTTAAAGGTTTTAGTAAATTTTAATTATTTTCAAAAAAAATTTCATCAAATTTCAATTTTTTGGACATTTTTTAATTTGTATTTAATTGTAAAACTTTTTGTATTTCAAAAAATTATTGTTAGAAATATTTTTAAAAAGTTAATTTTACGAATTTTTTTATTAAAATTTTTGAAAATATTCTACCTTAATTAATATCTTTAAAAAGAAAAATGGACGGTTTCGATTATTATTAAAAAATTGGATTTTTTGTATTTAAATAATTCAATTTTCGAAGAAATTGCAAAAAAACTTAAAAATTTGTATAGATAATTGATTTAGACATAAAGTTTAGTTAAAAATTGTAGAAAATAATTGATATTTTTGAAGGGTTATAGTTTTATTCTTTAGAATTTATTAAATTTCAGAAGTTGAATTTTTTAAATTTTTATTTCCTGTGAATAAAAAAATAAAGTATTCAAATATTTATTTAGCAAAATTATACAAGTTTTAATTAATTTGAATTTTTGTGACAACGCTGATTTAAATAAACGACTTTTTTCTATTTTTAATCGACTAAAGCGACTTTTTTTGCTCGTTAAAGTCTACCCGAGGCCTGAATATGTTATTCTTCAATCATTTTGGTTTTAAGATGTAAACGGTTTTAGACTTTGTTTTTTCTGTGAAATAGTTTAGTTATTTTTTTAACCGAAATTTTGAGAATATTATAAAAGTAATTTTCAATTTTATTTTTAATGAATAATAAGTTATTAGTAATGAAAGGATTATTTATTTCAACTAATTTGGTAACATGAGGGGAAAATAGTTATTATGAAGGAAAAGAGAGTGTTTTCGAATCAAATAAACAAATATTTATTTTGATGGACACGTAATCGGTTATTTCGAACAAATCAATTTTTTCAATTGGATTAACAAGAGTGATAAGTAAATAAGGGTAAATTATGATAATAAGTAATAAGTAAATAATGGTAAATAATGTTGAAGTAATAAATACAAAAAAATAATAAAAATGTTAACTGAAAGGGACTGAAATGACAATAGATAATGTTGTAACTTCAGTATACCTGTCAGAGCAATTTTACTTTTCATTTGAAATAAAAGAGAAATTAGCCTTTGAAGTTAAATGAATTGAGACGAATTGACATTTGCGGGTAAAAATAAATGTCTCGCTTGTTGAAATAGAATTGAAATATGAAAAACAAATGGAAGTTAACCGTTGCAGGAGTTCGATATTCATTTTCTCCAATTGCGAATAATATAAACTCTATCGTCGGATCGTTGGGTTCACGTTATATAGAAGTTTCAACTACTGGAAACGTAGAATGTCATTTGCAATTCCATGTACTATGTAATCAACCTCGCGATCCTCCAAATGGTTTCCTGACGCTCCCATCCCTCAGGCTATAGATTTCGGGTCATTTAATTGGACATTTTTAATCTTTCCCCAATTAACTGTCTATTTTTTTTTCATTTTTAAATAAAAAAAATTCTAATGGGTATAATTTGAATTATTTTTTCTTGATTCGTTACAATAATATTTAACAGGGTTGCCACGCAACCTGAAAATGTCAGGGAAGTTTATAAAAATTTTAAAAACCTCGAAAAGTCAGGGAATTTTGATCGAAATCCTGGAAATTTGTTGTTTTCTAATTGTATTTATTCTTGAAATCTAATTTTACATAAATATTTCAAAATTAATTCAATTTTAAAAAAGTTGCTTATACGATTTTCTCAATTAAATAACCCTGAAAAGATTTTCATTAGAAATTTTGTAAAATTTCAATTTTAAATGACTTTGATTAGAAATTTTTAAAAACTTAGATTTTTAATAAAATTATTCTCAAGAATTTCATTATTTTCAAAAGTAATTTACAAAAATTCTAATCAAAATTTTAATTATCTTTGTAAATAATACAATTTTTCTCCGAAATTCAATTATTTAGAAAAATTTTAATAAAATTCTTAGCAGAATTATTCAACTACTTTTAATATATTTTATAAAATTCGTTTCATCAAATTTCTCGAAAACTGAAATTATTCTTAAAAATTTTATTAAAATTTGTTAGGAGCATTCAATTATTCTTTAAATTTTTAGAAATAATTAAATTTTAAAAATGTTTTAATTAAAATCATTGAAAATTTGAATTTTTTGTACTTTTTACGAACAATTCTGTAGAATTAATTTTTTAAAAACAGTTCACTTCATACTTTTTTACTGTCACTTCTTCAAAAATTATTTTCATCATTACGATAATTATTTTTAGAATTTTTAACTAATACTCTTCTTTAAATCAATTAATTTTAATAATGTTTAAAAAAGTTCTTTGACAATTTTCAAATCCATTTGTTTACAATATTCAATTTTACGAAATTTCAATTGATCGTAAATTCTTCTATGAAATATATGTAAGGAAATAAAATCTTCAAATTTTATCTAAAATTCTAACTGAAATTCATTTTAAAAATCAATTATAATTTGAAAAATCCAAGAGAATTCAATTATTTAAATACAAACAAAGATAAGTCATTGAATAATTCAACTTTTCTTAAAATTCAATTCTGGTAAAGAACAGAATAATTAAATTTTTTAAGAAATTCGATTAAAATTGTATTACAAATAATTGAAATTTTGCAATGATTTTTTGGAATTTTTATTTTTTCGAAAAATAATTGAATATATGTGTAGAATATTATAAAAATTTTTGTTTAATAATTGAATTTTTTGACAATATAAATAAATATTTTATTAAATAATTTAAGTTTTCTTAAAATTGAATTTTCATAAAGAAGTTTATTAACAAATTTTTAAATAATTGAATTCTCTTAACAAAGTTTAATAAAATTTTTAGAAATAATTTCATTTTTCAATAAGTTTAATAAAAATTGTACATTTATTAAAAATAATTGAAATTCTAACAAGAATTTTAATAAAATTTTTCACAAATGTTTGAATATCGGAGAAAAAATGTTTATTTATAACAATAATTGAAAATTGACGAGAATTTTTGTAAATTTTTGAACATTATTGGATTTTTGCAAAGAATTATATTACTTTTGAAAATAATTACATTCTTGAGACAATATTTATTAAAATTTCTTTTTAAATAATTGAATTCATTTGTTAAAATTTGTTGAAATAGTAGACATTGAAGATAATTGAATTTTGACAAATTATTTTAAAAAAATGAAAAAAATTTGAAAGTTTTTGAAAATAATTTAATTCTTTGAAGAATATAAATAAAAAAATTATTGAATTTTCGAAAATCCTAACTTCTATATATGAACAAAGAATAATGATTAAATATTTATTTAAAAATCAAGCTATTGATGTTTTCGAATATGTTTCTAATTAATAATAAATGTAGTTTTAAAAACCAGGAAAAATTCCATTTTTTAACCTGCGGATAACCTGGAAAAGTGAGGGAATTTGTAAAGAGAGCAAAAGCGTGGCAACTCTGTTTAAATTATTTTTTTTTGCCTTTATAAAATAATATTTTGGCACTGAAACGAAAGTTTGAGAAAATAAAATAAAAGATACGTTTATATTTTATTTGACGCAGTAAAACATTTTGTTGATATTTATTTATGTTTGGAACAAATATTTTTATTTGACCCACAAAAAAATTTCTCATGTTGCCTCTGGTTTAATTTCTATATATCAATTTTATTATTACATTTTACTTTTTGACGAGTGAAGAAAAAGAATGTTTCAGAATATGTTTTTTATTCGCATATATAGTTAATAATAATGAAATTGAAAGGGAAGAAAATAAAAGAAAACTTTCTTTATGAATAAACTTTGTGTTTCTTACGATAGAAAAAAGTTGCTTTGAAGGTCAAGGTTGTAATATAAATATAAATCAATTTCTGTTAATGATGACGGTCATAACTTTATACAAATACAATAGAATTTGAGTAAACAGTTTTTAAAAATATTTATTGAATTCTAAAGAAACTGTAAGTATCATATAAAATATTCAATACTATTATTCTTAAAACATTGATTGAATTAGAATAGAACTTTTTATTCGTAATTTTTCTTTTTGCTGCATTAAAGCAAATTTTCAATGTTTTATAAATTTGGATATATTGAAAAATTTGATTGAAATTAGGAATTAATTTTCTGTAATTAAGTAAATATTTAATTGAATCGAAATAATTTTCACTTAAATCGAAAAAATTATATTTTAACAAATATTTTCAGAATTGGAAGTAAATACAATATTTTATTGAATTAAGTAAATATTTATTTAATCTCTGTAAATATTTATTTAATTCAAGCAAATATTGATTAGCTGGCAGTAAATATTTACTTAATTCAAGCAAATATTTATTTTTTCTCAGTAAATTAGTTATTAATTTGATTCAAGCAAATATTTATTTGATAATAGACCAGTAATCAGCGAGGTAATCAGTTATAAGAATCAAATAATTATAATTTTTCATCAAAATAATGCTGTTTAGACCAAAAACGAACCTTAATTAATTATTACTTATTTTAAGTTACAAATTTTTCTTGTTAAACTCATCTCGAAATTTGCTTGGAAAAGCAACAAATGAGTCAATAAAATTTTTTTTTGCCTGCATATAAATATAAATGTATTGTTGTCGAAGCCAAACATTTTATTTTTATAAAAGTAGATTTTGCAAAAAGAATGCAGAAAGGAATAAAATAAAAGTTTCACACAAGCAGTTTTAATACATAACTTTGATTATATTTGAAACCATAAATTTGTCATGTGAAAGCAAAAAAGAAATTGAAAAGTTTGAAAATTGACTTTTAAAAATATATGTAGGCATGAATATTCCTTTTGAAATCAGAGGGGAAAAAAAGATGTGTGCTTCGAGTACAAAGAACGTTTATATATCTATGTATATATAGTTGACTATTAATAATTCATCTGGTGTAGTTGAGTTTCAACAGGAGCAAATAAACTATGAATGAAATTAATAACAGAATAATCCGATTTCCAAGTCGTGATCGAATTCGAAAGCACTCTCAATATAGAATTTTAGCATTTATAATAAAGCTAATCTTTCCCTTTATAATAACTATAATATTTTCAATTTATAATGGACCCGCGTGCGTCAGAATTGGTTTGACATAATTAATCATTTTATCACTGCTAACTTATTGGGAATAGAATAAGATAATAAATAATAATAATAATAATAATGATAATAATAAAATCACTAATAATTATTAGTCGAACTACAATTCTAAAAAAGGGAGTTAAATTTTAACAGCTCCCCAAGGGATTTTATAAAGATCGCCTCCACTTGAGAGTTAAGGATTGTCGCCTGTAAATTAAGGAAATGAGAAAAACTTATAAAAATTTGCCAGTTTGTTCTTTAGATTATTTTAGAAACATATGATTTTTTTTTCAAAATTTTTTACCACATATCTTTGTCTTAAAAAAATAAAATAAATTTGCAATTTAACATGGGCTCTTATGGGAGCTTAGATAAATGTTAGAAAAAAAGTTTGAAGGAAATGAGAGAAAAATCTGTGATTTTGTGTACAGATATAAACAATGTCAAAAATTTAAAACTAGCAAAGTTTAGAGAAAGTTTACCACAGATTTAATGAATAAATAATTATTTTAATTTTACTTTTCAAAGCAATAATAAAAACACATGAAAATGTGGCAACATCGCAACAACACATAACCTCAAAAAAATACAAATTTGATCTGTACACTTGAAATTAACAATATTCCTTATTAATAAGTTAATAATTTTCTTGTTTCTTTTGTATCATAATTATATTTTACATTTTATCGATAATTTTCGTGTTCTTAAGGGCATTTGAACCATTATGACGTCACATTTGTAAAACACATGCTTTGCACTAATTGTGACGTCATAATGGTTCAAATGCCCTTAACACTAAAAAATTTGAGGTTAACGTCTAAAAATATACTAATATACCAGTCGTACGAACCATAAGTCGAGTATGTATTGTCATGATTTTTAACCCAATTTCAGAAAATTAATTAAATGTATTTTTTAATATTTGAGTATTAAACAAATTTTAGCATTAATTTTCACATCTTTTTTAAATGTTTTTTTCTTCTAATAAAATAAATATATAGGTTTTTTGATTAAAATTATGAACCACTCATTGGACAATCCTTAAAACGAAGAGAGTTAGATGAAGCGAGTTAAAATTTACACAATAGAATAAATAAAATGTTTTGAAATTAACTCTCTTTTGGTGTTGATTTTTAACTCGAAAAGTTGATTTTTAAATTTTACTCCTAAAATAAACTCCCGTGACCGTCAATTCTCTAGATTTTTTACAGCATATAAATTATTGACTATTTAAGTAGTGACATATCTAACTTTAAAGATTTTTCGATATGCTGAACATAAATCGATCTTACGTCTTTTTGCAAAGTTTGAACAGTTTTTACCGTCTAGTTTATCTAGAAATTGCAAATCTAGGTCAATTGCTTTAAATAATTATAAATAATTGAACAGCAAAAGAGTTAATAATATGGATAAATATAGTTTTTTTTTAAATAGAAATTTGTCTTCTTAATTAATTTGTGATATGAAGCGAAAAAGCCCGAAACAATGCGAACACCCATATAACGGTAGGTGTTGCGACTAACAAGTAAACTAACAATAATGAAATTTCAATAAAAAGAAATGATTTTGAAACATTGTTAAACAAACTAATTTTTAAAAATATTCATCAACATTTCTGAAAATGTGATAAAGTACTTGCATTTTTAATGGTGACAAACATCAAAGATTAAAAACCAACATATAAAGTATAGTTTTTGAAAAAAATGGATTACGAACTTAATTATTTAATGGTAAAGATAAAGACTTTCGAAAGTATTTTGGTTATGAAGTCTGACTTAACATAGCCACAGTTTTGGACAGGTTTTTGGAAAAAGATTTTAATTGTAAGATTTTTGCATTTTTATTTTGATAAATAATTAAATTATAGTTTTGTTTCCGAACAAATACAATTTTTTTCATATTCTGTACACTACTGATCAAAATTGAGAGATCATCAATTTTTATGTAAATGAAAAACACGAGATTAACCTTTGAAAACATATTTTTTTTCTTTTTATTTTCTGAAAGATGATGAAAGTTTGGAAGGAAAGATCATACAGAAGTCATTTGGCCAATGTTTTATCTAAAATATTTTCAAAAATTGTCATTTTCAAAGTTTTACAAAAATTTGAATAACTTCTAAAATATAATAAACGCTTATTAATGATCCTATGTTTATTTTAAACATGGTTTTCAATAGTATGAGAATTACTTAAAAGCATAAATGTGTAATTTTTTTTCCTAGAAAATGCAGGTCGTTAAAGTTAGACAAAAAAATCATGCGCCAAATTTGAAACAATTTTTTTTGTACCAAAAACGGTTATTTAAATTTTTGTTAAAAAAATGTAAAATTATTAAAAAACGATTTTTAAAAAACATCTAAATAAAATACTGGCCAAATGTCTTGTAAAAGGACTTATTCTTTTTAAAATTTTATCATCTTACAAGTACCAAAAAAAATTTGTTTTCATAAATTTTACCTTTAAACATTATTTTCATTCCCCTGAAAATGAGTGGTGTCACTTAATTTTGACCGGTACTATTATCTCTTTATAAAAAATTAAATTAAGGGGGCCTCTGAAAATTTATCCAATTTTTTTCCCTATTCTATATATCACTAAATTAACAAACAATTCGTTAATGAATTATGTCTTCGTGATGTTTTTTTTGTCTTTGAAGTTTTACAAAAATGGTCAATTTGACAGTTTTTTAAAAAAAGATTAAAATTGTCTGATGCATTACCGAAAATGCAAACTGTTTTTTCTGTTTATTCATAGTTTTCGCTTTTTTTTGTAAAATGATGAAAATTGTCAAAAACAAAACAATTTTTTATTGCTTTATTATTTTTTTAGAAAAGCACTTTTTTTTATTGAAATTTCATTGTCTAGTATTTTGCAAATTTTTTCTGTTTCGGATGTTCGACAAGTGCGGGTTTTTCGTGCATTGGACAGCATGTGCGACTGTTAGAAATTCAATGGTAATTTTTTCCGAACATTTTTTTCTTTCAATATTTGATAAATTGGGCTAAAATTTTGTAAAATAGTCTAAATGGTAATAAAGAAGGGCAATGATGTGGAAAAGTTTTAATGATTCAAAAATAAATTATAATAAAACACTTTGGAATCGATAGAGCCGAGAAATTGATTAGTATAGTGATTTTGACAACTGATCATTTTAAAGTAATTTTTGATGATTAATTTTTAAAATATTAAAACTTTTGCACATCACTGTCCTTATTTATTGTCTTTTAAACTTTTGTACAAAATTTTAGATCCATTTATTAAATATTTAAAGAGAAAAGTTATAGAAAAAAATTATCATTGGGAACCTGATAATCAGATGCTGTGGACGTTCGAATTTTAATGTTCGCCGATCATCATTTACTATTATTATTATTATTATTATTATTTTTATTATTATCATTATTATTAGTCTATTATTATTATGATTATTATTATTATTTTTTAGTTTATTATTACTTTATTATTCTTTCTCGTTTTATAGCACAAACATTGGAACTAATTTCAACACCAGTTATGAATTTTTCGTTTTCTAAATGCAACTACTATTTTCGTAAAATCCTTGACTATATAAAAATCTTCTCTTCAGTAGGTGAATTGCAAAAAAGAATAAATACGTATGTACGTATATATACATACATATATATATTTGTTAAAGCGTAAAAATAAACCGAGCAGAAAAATCGTTATCAAGTATCATGTTGAAAATTTCGTAGAAACTTTTTCAATGTTCACTTTAATGTCTCTCAGTAAGGCTCTCTGTGTGAAGCTAAAGTATCTAATTAACCTCATAAATGCAGCGTGATTTGAGATTTGAGATGAAAAAAAAGATCATATCGGCGCGTATCCTTCAAAGCCTTAAGGGTGGAATTATGACGTCAAGGTAGCCTTTATTTGAATTGACCTATGACCTATTTGGTCACAACTCGGTCTTAACACGCGAACGTGAATTGTTAGCAAACTTGTATTTCTATGTGTATATAAAACACCTGAAACATTATTTTATGGTACAAGGAAGAACTTAGTTTCTGAAATTTTACATAACATTTTTTCCACGCAATATAAAAGTTCGCTATAATGTAATTTTGGTGGGAAAGAGAAGTTCTTTTTTTTAGAAAAAAAAAAAAAAATTGTATAAATTTACATTGAAGAATGTATATTATCGACTTTGTTATTGAAAATTTGCCGAGTGATAGTTTCAATTATTACTACAATAATAATAATAATAATATAATAATATAATAATATAATAATAGTCACAATAATAGTCGTAATAATAGTCACAATAATAGTCACAATAATAATAGTAATAATAATTATAAGAGTGACATTAATGTTCAAATTTATGTTCTCCAGCTTTAAACCACTAAAAAGTTGACCTATAATCTTAGTCAAATTTTTTAATTTTTTGTTTCAGTGGAAGTTTTTCCAAAAAAAATTAGTGAACGAATTTTTACTAATTCGGATTTAGAGAACAAAAAAAAGTACTTAAATTTTATTAAAAAACGAATTGTTGGATATTTTTACATTTTTACGCTATTAATAAAGGAAAGTCGATGATTCATTTAATATTTTATTTAGCAGAGAAAACATATTTTTGAGAGAACATTTATTTCGATAAAATGTCAGTGAAATTAATCGCGAATGAAAATATGAAATATTTAAATTTAAATGTATAAAAATTTCAGTGATGACTCTTGTAAAAAAGTTTTATTGAAAAATTTATTCCCCGCATAATATCTGTAACAATGTGTGACAAAATTTATTGAATTTAATTAACTATATTCAGGAAACTAATTAAATATGCTGTCGATAATGTATAAATTTATCGATCTAAAATAGATATGTGTGTAGGATGGATATAGGAAACTATATAATTATATAGTAATAAGCGGAAAATTAAGGTAAAATTTTTTTTTTGTTTTGTTAAAAGTCTAAAGAAAATAATACAATAAATTTGTCTAAGAGAGTAAGTTTCTAAATAATTGTATATATAGGTAGGAATGAAAGTTTCTCGAATATGAAACAGACATCGTTTTAATTAAAATGATCAAACTTGTTATAAAGAGTCCTGATGAGAAAAGTACCAGAAGGAAAATAAGTTGAGAATATATAGTAAATAGCGAAAAGTCTTCTCTAATAATTAAACCCGCAGTCTTATTCTATAATAAATTATTACTTGAAAATACAAATTAATTAGGGAGACGTTTTTAGAGGAAAGTTTGATAATTTTGAACGACGAAAATTCTCCTATGAAATTTGATGTCGCGCTTGTAAATTTAGCTTTCAAAATTGTGACAAAGAAAATTTTCTATTGAAAATTGTAACAAAAGTGTTAGTATTAAAGTACTCGAGCACAAAAAGTTAAAGTAAAAAAATGGGAAATTGAAAAAAGGAATTAAGAAAGGAATTTAAAAAAGTTATTGAAAATGGTGAAAATTAATAGAATTCAAGGAAAATAAGTTAAAAATAATTTGCAGATTACATTTTTCAGGAGACTGAATTTTTAAAATTGTACTTTTTAATTATTTTATATTTGATATTTGATATTCGATACTCGATATTATATATTATATATTATATATTTTAATAGTAAAAGGTCAAGAGTTCTTCCCCAGTTCATGTGCAAATAATTATCGTAATAAAAAATATATATGCGCGGGGAAGTTTGGGTAATTACCGTATAACTAATTATTATCACGTAGAGAATAACAATTTTTACAAGCCATCATAAATAGTAATTGCTTTTTAGTTAGTTAACAGGATTTGATAAAAGTAAACTAATAAATTAATTACCTTATGATAATGATTAATTACCGTATGGTAAATGGAGGCTAATAATAATTTCCCATAAATTAATGAATAATTTGTAATCATATAGTAGCTAATATCACGTTTGATTAATTGGAAAAAGTTTAAAGTGGATTCATTATCTGATTGTAGATAGAAAAGATAGATAATTTCTTTCTAACTATAAATATTACTTAATAAAAAAATGAAAAACTCCATTTTCTTTCCTAACAATAAAAAGAACGCTACATTGTATTTTTATTCGATAACATAAAGCTCTCACCCTTATCAATAATGCTTGAAAAATGTAAACTCCTGTAAACTATATTTATAGTTACTATAAATTTCAAAAATATTCATAAGGTTGAGAAATAATTTATTAAATTAAAATATTATGAAAAATATTATAGGAATTAAATTTTATAGTATTCGATTATAGCGTAATAATTATTTATTGAATAATTTATCACTTTGTAGAAATTTATAATGAATATAGTAAAATATATTAATGGAAGAAATATAAATGAGGGAATTAAAAATTATTATTCGTAAACTTTGTCAAAATGGCAATATTTAATATTTCTACTGTTATTTTTATTGCAAAAGAGTAAAAGAATGATAAAATAATTGTTCGTAAATATCGAGTATTTATAATTAATACCAATTAGAAAGTAAAGTTGGTAGAATATTTTTTACATTGTATTTTTATTGGAAAAATCGTTTCGTAATGAAAACTGCATTGTCTTTTAAGAAACAAGCACTTTTTATTTATTCAAACGTAACAGTATATCCTCTGCTAATTTTGTGAAAAATTGTGGCGAATCAATGAAGTGTGTTCATGCATGCAAAATTTATTGACTCAATAAATTACAATGTTTTCTTCTAAAGTCGATATAAGCGCTTAGAATATTTCCTCATAAAGCAAGAAGTGACATAAATGAAATACACCGTTTTTTTTCTCTTTAAAAAATGGTTTAAAAATTTTACGAGCAAATGTTTCCGTTTTGGAAAATATTCAATTTATACTTAAACACCAAGTTGTGTGACAGTAATTAAAAACTTGCGCAAATGATTGATTTTTCATATTTGAGAGTATTTGGAAAATTTTGCACGCTAAATGTTTTGAATTTTGTGTTAATAATTTATAATAAGGTATACTCACATTTTCGAATGTTTGTATTATCAAATTGTGTAGATAAAAATCGAAAACATTTTTATCATTTAGAAAACTTTATAAAATGAAAATTGCCCGCGAAACTGATTTTGAAAACATACCAAACAACAACCGGTTTGGGTTTTCGATAACAATGACAATTTTCTTGACTAATAATCACAATTTCTTTTTTTTTTATTTGAGGGGGCGTCGATAATCGATTAAAAATTTGGGACAATGACTAAAAAAGTGTGTCAAAGGCCTCTGACTTTTGATCCTGATTTGATGAATCGAAAAATATGAAATTCTTGAAGACTTTTATCATTTCCGTTTGGATTTTGCGCACTCGTAATTTCTTTGAAAGTGAGCATACTTTTTTTTTTGTCTATAGTTGCTTTTTTGAAAAAAAATTATTTATTTTTGTACTATGTTTTTGTGTGTGTGTGTTTTTTTTTGTTTTCGTGTGTTTTTTTGCTGTTTTTCTTGCGCGCTTTTAAATAAATAGCGTTATATAGGCCGAAAGAGAGATCGGAGACCCGCGTTTGCGGAGTCACGCTAGTCGACTAGCAACCCTTGCCCCACCGAAGCCTTCTCATTCTCTTCCACTTCGACCCCCTCTACGAGCCACCCTCTATAGGTGCCTATAGATACGTACACAACCCTTCTCGGTTCGATTTTGAGGGTGGGAGGCTCGGCAAAGGAAATTGAGAGGATGGTACACATTTTATGTATGTAATTCCTCTCGCAGTCAGTGTTCTTTACTACGTTAACCTCTGACACTCTCTAACACCTTTTTAAGACCACTCCTCTTATCTATTCTTCACTTTATCTACCCCAATTCTCTCTCTCTCTCTCTCCGTCACCTCTATAGCACTTTTTGTCATTTAGGTCGTGAGGCAGTTCAGGCTTTTTTTCCCTTCACTACTGTCAGTCGTCGACCTCATTTTCTTTGAAAATTCAGAATCTGCATTATGTGCGTCATTGCAGTTTGGAAAATAGATTGACGATCCACGGATAGAGTGTTAAACACTAAATATATATGCATTATAAAGATTTTCGAACAGTATAATACACTCTTTTTGAATAACAACCAGGCTTTGCACTCATCTACTAAAACCTACTATTTACTACTTTTTTTTACGTTATGCTATACCATTTGGGTACGTTTTTTAGATTTTAGTCACTAAAAGATACTATTTCTGTTTTTTTAAATTTTCACTTTACTTTAAATTCGTTAATAATTTAATATTAGAAATCCAAAAACTATTCTCAAAAATAATCAAATTCTTTCAAACGATTTAATTATTTTTAAAAAATATTCGAAAATCAATTATTTTTAGCATCTGGATGATTCTTCTGAAAGTGTGCTATATTTAATGTCTTGATTAATTTTACAAAATCTACTCTTTAATTTAATTATTATCAATTTTCATAGTGAAACTTTAGCACTTATTTATCATTTTAAGAAGAAAAATAAATAATTTTATTCAACTGAAATTCTGTAATAATTAAATTACTTTCATCTCCGAAGCCTTTTCAACATGTCTCCAATAGGACTTCTAGAAGAAAACTCAATTTTTATGGTTTTTTCCAAATTCTCAGAAATTTTTTAAAAATATTGTCAGAAAGTACAATGTTTTTTCTATCATTATGTGCATTTTAATAATTTCTAGACCTCACTTTTAGTTTTGATAAAAATGTCTAAACTTTGTCTTCAGTTTTAGGTTAAAATTACTTCACAATGATTACTGATATTTTACACATTAAAAATATCTTAAACAAAATATTAATGCACATTAAAATAAAGCTGAGAATCTGACGTTTAATTTTCCTATATTTTATCTATAAAAAGGAGAAAAATTATTTCTGTTATACATAATCGAAACTTACATTTTGCTCCGAGTAAAAATTCAATTTCATCTCCGAAGCCTTCGTTTTTAATAAATAACTGAATGTAGAAGTAAGTTTAAGAGAATATTTCGATGGTAGTATAAAATGAGGCTGTGAGATTTGTATATTTTACTAAAAAAAACATATTTTAATTGTGCCCTAAAGTAAAATAAATGTGAAAAAAATTTATTTTTCATCTCCGAAGCCGTTTCTTTGAATTAGGCGAGTTTTGCTTTTGTTTTTAGTATTTTGCATTGCTTTGAAAAAATTAACCCAAATTACCATTAAAGCAAATACTTTAAATAAATTTATATTTCAATCGAACTGAATATATTTCGTATTAAAATATGCAAATTATTAATTTTTAAGCAGTCTCATAAATTCCCAATAGCATCTAGCCCCTTAATTTTAAATCCTTTTTCGCTAAAACTTTAAGAAAAAAAATTTGAATTATTAAAAGGAACGTTGTAAACTTTGACCACAAATTAAAAATTTATTAGAAAAGAAAATCCGTAGTAATTTAAATTATTCAACAACTTCACACATTTAGTGTACCGTTTTTCTCTCCGCATATAGGAATAAAATATTTATACGAAAAAAGAGCGGTATTTCAAATAAATAAATCAAAAACTTTGTGAATTCAAAAACTATAAACATATCTTTTAAGGTGAACATTTTTCTCCCCAAAGAAAATGTTTTCGGTGAGATTTTCATATA
Source organism: Leptopilina myrica (nomen nudum) (assembly GCA_032872475.1). NCBI lineage: Eukaryota > Metazoa > Arthropoda > Insecta > Hymenoptera > Figitidae > Leptopilina > Leptopilina myrica (nomen nudum). Next base: position 13,257,342 of record CM065464.1, on the reverse strand, counting down.
CAAGTTGGATATATACTTGAACCGCAAGAGAGTTAAAAAGATTATATATTTTCCCACTTTTTCTCAATGAACAAACTTCAAAATATGTTGGCATGCTTTATAAGATGGGAATTTCCGCTAAAGCCAAAATATGAGTTTGTAATATAGGATATGTATATATATAGTATTATATAAATTAAACATGGTACTGTATAAATTTAAAACAAATTTCCACGATAAAAGCATATGAATATGTGCGCTATATGAATTTAAAACGGTAGATTCTCTGTATTAAAACCCTTGGTAGGATTAATTTAATAACTTTTCAGGATGGCTCGAAATTTGTTTCTTTAATATCAAATCTAAGTAACACAAAGAGGTTTTTTTTTAATGAAAAAAAAATTGAAAAGTAAACAATTAAAAATAAGTAGACTGTAGATAATAAATTTTTCTTTCTTTTAAGGATTTTCCAAGGAGTGGTGAGGGGCAAGGGGATTTACTCCAATGTAAAATCTTGCATGTTTGCAAACCTTAAGAAAAATTTCAATTTTATAATTTTAATCAAAAAATCCATATATTTATTTTATTAAAAGAAAAAAACATTCAAAAAAGATGTGAAAATTAATGTTAAAATTTGTTTAATACTCAAATATTAAAAAATACATTTAATTAATTTTCTGAAATTGTGTTAAAAACCATGACAATACATACTCGACTTATGGTTGGTACGACTGGTATACTTGTATATTGTTAGACGTTAACCTCAAATTTTTTAGTGTTGAGAACACGAAAATTATGATAAAATGTAAAATATAATTATGATACAAAAGAAACATGAAAATTATTAACTGATGAATAAGGAATATTGTTAATTTCAAGTGTACAGATGAAATTTTTATTTTTTTGAGGTTATGTGTTGTTGCGATGTTGCCACATTTTCATGTGTTTTTATTATTGCTTTGAAAAGTAAAATTTAAATAATTATTTATTCAGTAAATCTGTGGTAAACTTTCTCTAAACTTTGCTAGTTTTAACTTTTTCACATTGTCTATCTGTACACAAAATCACAGATTTTTCTCTCATTTCCTTCAAAATTTTTTTCTAAGATTTATCTAAGCTCCCATAAGAGCCCATGTTAAATTGCAAATTTATTTTATTTTTTTAAAGAAAAAAATATGTGATAAAGATTCTGAAAAAATCATATGTTTCTAAAATAATTTTAAGAACAAACTGTCAAATTTTTATAAGTTTCTCTCACTTCCTTAATTTACAGGCGACAATCCTTAAATTTAAATTAGTAAAATTAATTTATAATTAGTTTAATTGTAGAATTTCAAACTCAGAAAGTTCATCTCGCTGTTGAATAAAACCGTTTTTGATTAGAATTGATTAAAACCGTTTTCGACTGAATTTTGAGGTTTAGAGATGCAAACGGTTTTTTTTCTTTGAAAAATTGTTCGTCTATATATATATAAAAATTTGGCTATAAATAACATCTTTACATATAATGCAAATAGTACAATGGACGGCCATAATATTGTTTCAAACTTAGGACAATGCTGCTCGTTAATATTGACGCAATATTGCCCATAATATTTGAATAGTAATAACTGCCAAATGGCACAATATTGCATCAATATTGTGGCCACATGTTGTCCTATTTGCGGAGAAAGTCGGATAAATTCCCTTTGCCAAAGGTTATTCATCATTCCAATTACTTTTGAATTTAAACATTTTCCTCATATTTCCATTTCGCATCATACCCTAAAAAAAAGTAATCCTCATTTTAGCTGGATTCCTTTTAAAATGGATTACATATTTTCCTTTTATTATGTAGTATCATGTATATTATATTTAAAAAATTTAATACCTACAACCAAATATTTTCAAAAATTTTAATAAAATGCTTGGCAAAATTTCAATTATTTTCGTAAATATTTCTCAATTCAATGATTTTTAATATCTACTACATTAATTACAATTTTCAAAAGAATTTAATTATTTACAAAAAAATTTAATAAAATACTACGGAAACATTTAATTATTTTCATAAATATTCCTCAATTTAAAGATTTTCAATATCTACTATGTTAATTACATTTTTCAAAAGAATCAATGATTAAAAAAAAATTTTTTATATAATTCTACGCAAACATGATTATTTCCATGAATATTCCTCAATTTAACGATTTTCAATATCTACTATTTGAAATGAATTTTTCAAAAGAATCCAATTATTTACATATTTTATATAAATTTCTTTGCAATAATTTCATTATTTTCATAAATAATAATAATTTTATAGGAATTCAATTATTTTCATAAATATTAAAACTCATTTTTCAATTTTAATTATTTTTAATACAAACTTAATGGAATTTTTAAAACTTTTATTAATATTCGTTGAAAAATTCAATTATATTTAAAAATTTGTTCATAAAATTCTTTATAAGATTTAAATTATTAAGTAAAATAGTTTTTTTATTTAATAATAATTGAAGTTTAGTAGAATTTTCTAATAAAAATTGATTTAAAAATGAATTTCACTTAAAATTTTAGATTATAATTGAATAAGAAAATCATTATATCGTGAATTTTTAGAAATAATTGAATTTTGTAAAGCTTTTGTATTAAAATCTGTGCAAATTTTAATTTTCACACTTTCAATTAACAATTTTGAAGAAGAATGAATTTTTTTAAAAAAGTTTTTTTTTAAATATATATTCCATTCGAGAACTTACGAATAAAATAAGTGAATTTGAAAATTCTCATGAACTTTTTTAAAAATTATTAAAAATAGCTGATTTAGAGAATTTTCATGAATTAAAATTCGTTATAAAAATTTATTTATTTAAAAATTTGTTGATAAAATTCTTTATAAGAATTCAGTTTTAAAAAACAATCAATTTTTTAATAAATTTTGAATTTTTTATTTAAATAATTGAATTCTACTAGAATTTTGTGATAAAAATTGATTTAAAGATGAATTTCAGTTCAAATTTTTGGTAATAATTAAATTTTAACAGAAATATTGCTTGACTTTTTAGAAATATTAAAATTTTGAAATTAATTTTTAAGAATAAGTTTGATTGAATTTTTCTATATTATTTGAAAATTTTATTTGCCAATATTTTCAAAAAGAATCAGTGAAATTTGACTAATTGTCAGTGACTCTATTTTCGCGATTTTAATCAGTAAAATTTCACTGAAGATCAGTTAAAAATGATTGAAATTTCGTAAAATTGAATTTTTAAATATTCAATAAATGAATTTAAAAATTGTCAAAGGACGTTTTCGAAAATTATTAAAAATAATTGATTTAATGAAGAATATTGTAGTTAAAATGTTTAAAGTTCTAGAAAATAATAATTGAATTGAAATAATCAAAATAATTTTCAAGAACAAATATCAGATAGAATGATTTTGGTGTCGCAGTTTTAAAATCGAGCAATCTGAAATTATCAAGAAAATAGAGGTTGCTTAATTTTAAAATTAGCTCTCAAATCTTTCTATCGTATGATTGTTCGGAGAAGTGAAAATCCTGTCAATTGATAATTGCAGCCTCTAGAAATGGTGCAAAACAAAAATGAAAAATTCTTCTCTTAAATGACAATTCGTCCAAATAAAAATCCTCACAAATGAAGCAGCGATTGAATAGAATTTCTGCGACGCAATTAAAAGTTCAACTCTTAAATTCTGAATAAATGATATTTTTCTAAATTAGAATTCAATTAGAGTACATTACTTTTAAATAACAGAAAAACGGCTAATTAAAACTTTAATCAACTTTGAGTTCTGTTAAAAATCTAAATGTAAATTAGTTTCAAACAAATGTTATAGTAATTATATGCATGGGGCGGAAGAGTCGGTTGTGATGAATCCTAAGTATTTTAGAATATTTTAGATAAAATTAGAGGTAAATATTATATTGCCAATTATGTGTTTTCAAATGACAAACAAGCCGAAAATAATACTGATATTGCAGAGTTATTTTGTGAGCGTTTCAAATCTGTTGATGATACTAAGAACTATGACTCATCTTTTTTGTCTAATGATATCAATACTGGCTTTTATGACTCAATTGATTTTGATTTAGTCATTATCACTAAGAATGCAATATTTAAAAAAATTAACGAGTTGAGTATGAATACTTTTTATTTCAATTTTTATAGATATTTATACTGTTCTCTAAATTTGAAATAGTTAAAAATAATTAATTTGATAGTAAAAAATCAGTGACCAATTCAAACGTATTATGTAAATAAATTTGAACAAATTGTGGAGTTAATAAAAACGTTTTAAAATTCTACTGGAAATATGTAATTAAATTTGTTAAAGAATTTCATTAGAAACTTTTTAACAAATATAAATTTTAATGTATTTTAATTTAATCAATGATTAATAATTGAATTTTATAAAAAATCGTATTCTAATGTATTCATATTTCTAACGGCGAAGATTAATAATTAAAATTTTTATTAGTTAATTTAAAAAAATATATATACTTAAAATTGTTTAATAAAATTGAACTTTCGCAAATTTTTTTTAAATCTGAAAAATAAGATTGTTGTAATTTTTCAATTATATTGTTTCAAGATAATTGAATTTTTGTAAATAAATAATTGAAAATTTTTGATGTAATTGAAATTTCTTTACTTTTTTTGAAAAATAATTGAAATCTTTTAATGAATTTTATTTAAATTTTTTAAAAATAATCAAGGGAAGTTAGTGACTGTAATTAAAATTTTATTTTTTAAATTTAAAGCCCCTATTACAGTTTTAAATGAATTTTTTGCTTATAAAAATTATATTATTCTATTAAATACATAATTATAGTTATTGAACTTCCCTTAAAATTTTATAATTTTAAATTTCTGAATGTTTATATAAATTATATTTATTTATTTCTTGAACAAATTAAATGTTTATTACTTATTAAATAAATAATTAATTATTACCGTTTTATTATTTTCAAAAATCTAAATAAAATTTATCACAAGAATTAAATTATTTTAATAAATAATAGCATTGTTTGGAAGAGTTGAATTACTTTTATAAATAGTAAAATGCTTTGCAGAAATTCCATTATCAATATAATTTTAATAAAATTGAAAAATCAAATTTTCAATTATAATTATAAAGAGACAAGTTTATTTTCAACAAATTGAGAAAATGCTTTTTTTAATTCAATTATTTTTCAAATTATCAATTATCAATTAAATTTGATGAGAAAAAAACCGGGAAAAATGTAGGACATAACCGGAAAAAACCGTGAATTTTGTTGAACAAAAATAGTAGACACCCTCATTAATGATGTTAGGTATTGTTTTGTTGAAATGATTTTTCAATATGAAATCATATTTCTACTATTTAATAGCATTTGCATTTCATATAAAAATATCTTGCCTTAAACTTTAAAAAATTTGCTATGCCTACTTGAAAAATTAATTTTTTCTCTCACAAGCGGTGATAATTTCATCAGTTTTGTACATAAGGAAGTTCAAATCAACATCATTTAAATGCATTTTGATTGTATCTATGCATGTGTAATGCTAAATAGTGTGTTAGGTTTATATTGTAATAAATTGTGTGCTTAGGTCAAGTTGTGAACTTCTATCTCAAATTGTGTATGTTGTGTGCAAACCTTGAAAAAAGTGCATCTTGAAATAAGATTCAGATGCATAAGAGAGCAAAGATATGTTTATTTTGTAAAACATTTTTTTAAAGCAACAGTTTTGATCATTGAAACTAAATCATGCTATAAATTCTAGCTCATGTACTTTAAAATTGATAGCTTGCGGTATTGATTCAAAATAAGGAAGAAATCAAATCACTAGTACATGCTATTAAATTTATAACAGATTTAATTATACCTAAGAAATGCATTTCTTGATATTGTAGCATTTTCTGTTAACACTTATAAGTTCTGTAATAACATAGTACATGTATTCAAATCTATAAAGCAATAATCAATAGTACATGTTATTGAACCAAGAGTATTTGTATTCGAACGATATTCAACATGTCGTTTATTGCGACAAACAAATATGTATGTCATTGATTCAATAGCCTTTTTTTCTCTGTGTGTTTATAAAAATTTTCCAAACGCGTTTGATAAAGTTAACCATGACCTATTACTAACTAAATTAAAATTTTTTGGCGTAAGATCGAATCTTATTTATTGGTTTAAGAGCTATTTAATTAGACGAACTCATGTGGTTCGTGTTAATAAATCATTTTGATCTGATGTTTGTTGCTAAATTTGGAGTACCACGCAGGGTTCTCTATTATTTTCACTTTTTTATTAATGATAAAATGGGTTTTTTTATGCGTAATTCTAAATATTTACACAAGTTATACGTACTAAGAATACTCTATTTTTATTATTTATTGATTAGGTCAATTATTGAATATGTTCTTCTGTATTATCCCTAATCAATTTCTCTGCTTCTGTAAAACATTTGCCATATGTTTCTCCGTTTTATAATTTATTCCATAGAACGAATTGGGGCAATAACTCGGTATTTAGTAGACTTTGTTTTGGTGGTAACTTACATTCAGAAAGTTTGGACTTTTTAAATAGTAATTTTAAAGGGTCTTAATTGTAACTGTTTATGTCATGAATAAATAAGAATTCGACGACCTCGTATTCAGTTAAGTACAAGTTTTACTATGTAAAAATTCGCGTTAACTTTAAATCAAAATCATTTCGTAGTTTTAAATTTTGTACCGAAATTTTAGTGAAAAATTACTGGAAAATCAGTAGAATTTGTTACTGGTTTGTTAATTTAAAATAGTGAACGTCTTAATTAATTTAGTTTTAGAGTGTTGGGAACTGTTTTCAGTTTATGTTTTTGCACAAAAATAATCAGTCTTAAAATTAGGTAGAAGTAAAATCTTATTTTTCTTTAATTAAATTAATTAAGAGAATGTACTTCAGGTTGATTGGTTTAAATCTATTTTTTATTGATCTACTTCTTATCGAATTAAGACTTCTCAAGCTATATTCGAAAAGCAATTCCCTTCGATGGGAACTATTTCAAAATTCTCCTTCTCAGAGAAAATTGAGAATTAAAAATTTGAAATTAATGAAAACAGTAGATTTTAATTTTAATTCTTTGTTAATTTTCCAATTGAAGAGAATGTAGCTAATTGCTCTTGTATTAATTCCGATCGTCTTGTATTCTTTCAAAACTTTCTGCTACTGTCTATATATAGTCTTGTGAAAACAATAGTAGCTTTGTTGCAAAAAAAAAGAAAGAAGTCGAGACTTGTCTTGAAGAAATGAACTCGCAGACCATCTTAGACTACTTGTAGAAAATGATAAGGAAAGTGACTTTGGTGTAAATTTGAAAACCCTCGGGAAAATTGGTTTCTAGAAACTTGGAAATGGACAATACATTAATTATTCAGTCCCTGAGGTACCATTCCATTACAAACTGACCGCTTATTGGCCAACGGATGTTGTGTATATGCCATGATATATCCGGAAAGTAGCTACTAGTTAGTCAGACAGTTTATGTCCCGCTATTCTACAAAGTTATTGGCCTATATCTATATTCAATATATATATATATATTTATGTGTATATGTCCATTGGTAGAAGCAGATGCAGACATGCTCTTTTCCGCAGGAACATGATTACTAAACCTCCCTCTCCACCCACCATTTGATTTCGAGATGCAGAGAGCGCGCAGTGACATTGCTCCAGTATTCTCGGGCGCAAGCGTATTTTCAATTTCCTCTTCATGATCAGACTCCAAAAATCCTATCTCTCACGAAGGGGGAACACGAAATGACAGCAGATTAGATAAAAATCTTCGCTTCATGCAACTGCATCCTATGATTCTTAACAAGTTAAGCATTGCGATTTAATTAAATTTCATATTTGACCTGGAAAATTCTTTGAGAGGCATTTTTGAGTTAAAAAATTCTGGTTAGATTAGTTTTCGAAATTAATTAGCTCGCTATTCTTTTCTTATTGCATTTAAGAAAATAAAGAGCTTTTCTGAGGATTGTTCATAAAGAGAAACTTCTCCTTGGACCAGGGCTATAATTTTTGATTCTTTTTAAATTATAACATTCCAAAAAAAAGTGTTCTGAAATTTATTTTATTCAAATTACCGATTGTCTACTGTCGTGTTTACTTGAATCGAATAATTTTTATTTCAATCAAATCATTTTTAATTGAATCATATAAGTTGTGTTGGATTATGATAGAACAAATAAATTCCGTATTTGAAGAAAATACTCTCTAATTGACTTAAATAAAAATTATTTGATGCAAGTATTTACTCGTATCAAATAATTTTTGATACATTCATTAGGTAAATACTCAAATACAGGGTTGTCACGCAACCTAGAAACCTGGAAAAATCAGGGAATTTTTATCGAAATCCTGGAAAATTGTTGTTTTCTAATTGTATTTATTCTTGAAATCTAATTTTACTTAAATATTTCAAAATTAATCAATTTTAATAGAGTTGGATTTATAATTTTTATAAATAGATGAACTTGAAAAGAGTTTCATTTACAATTTTCTAAAAATTCAATTTTAAATGCGAAAAATTCTAACATTAATTAAATGAATTTATTTAAAAATTTTAAAAACCTAGATTTAAAAAAAACTTAATAATAAAATTCTTCTAAAATCATGTAAATTTTTTAATTGCATATATATATTTAATTGATTATTAAAAATATCGAATTCGTAGAAGAATTTTAGTTAAAAAAAACTAAAAACAAATTGAATTTTGAAGCATAAATACATATTTTAGCATGAATTCAATTATTTTTAGAAAATCTAAAAAATATTGTCTTTCGAATTTCCATTATCTTTATAAATAAATAACAAAATTCTTCGTCAAAATTCAATTATTTTGAATTTTAATAAAAATTATTGCAAAATTCAAGTTTCTTCATAAAAAGAACAAGAATTTAAATTATTTTAAAAAGCAATATAATTCTACGCAAAAATCAAATTATGTTGAAAAATTTACAAAAATTCTTGTCAAAATTTTAATTGTCTTGATAAATATAAAGATTCTCTCGGAATTACAATTATTTTTAAAAGAAGTCAAATTCTTCTCAGAAATTCAATTATTTTATTTTGTGTTTTATTATTCATTATTCAAAGAATTCAATTATTTTCAAAAATTTCAATAAACTTCTTCTGTAACAATTCATTTGTTTTCACAATAAATTTAATAAAATTTTTCGTAAAAATTTAATTCATTTCAAAAATTTCTCAAAATTCAATTATTTCCAATGTTTGCTATACTTTTAATAAAATTTCACAAAAGAAATCAATTATTTAAACCGAAATTTTAACAAAATTAGTCTAAAGAACTCAATTATTTTCAAATGTAATATAATTCTTCGCAAAAATCAAATTATGTTTTAAAATTTACAAATATTCTTGTCAAAATTTAAATTGTCTTTATAAATAAAAAAATTTTTCTCGTAAATTCAATTATTTTCAAAAATTTTGATAATATTCTTACCAGAATTTAAATTATTTAAAGTTTACAAAATTTCATCAAATTTCGCGAAAATTGCAATTATTATAAAAATTTTTAATAATATTTCCTCTCCACAATAAATAATAATAATTATTATTATAATTATTATTATAATAATTATAATATTAATAATTATGTTTAATAATAAAAAATATAATAATTCAATTTTGAAAAATTCTATATGAAAATTCAATTATTTAATAAATTGTTTATTTTTATAGTAAAATAATTGATTTCTTGTAGAATTTTTAAATTATAACTGAATTCTTTTAAATTCTGACAAGAGTTTTATTTAAACTTTTGAAAATAATTAAATTTCGGAGAACAATTTTATTATTTTATAAAGATAATTTGAATTTTGACGGGAATTTTTGGCAATTTTGGAACAAAATTGAATTTTTGGAAAGATTTATGATATACTTTTAAAAATAATTGAATTTTTGAGACTAATTTTATTGAAACAGTAGATATTGAAAATAATTGAAGTTTGAGAAATCTTTGAAATTTACTAAATTTATACGGAGAATTTATTAAAATTACTTTTAAAAAATCGAATTGTCACATAAGAATTTCATTTTGAATTTTTAAAAATAATTTTATCCTCTGACGAATAAATAAAAAAATAAAAAAAAGAATTAAATTTTTAAAAATCATATTTCGATATAAAAATATCATAATGATTAAATGTTTATTAAATAATGAAGTTATTGATGTTTTCTACTAATTTTCTAATTAATAATAAATGTCGTTTTTAAAACCCGTAAAAATTCCGTTTTTTAACCTGGAAAACCTGGAAAAGTCAGGGAATTTGAAAAGGGTAAAAGCGTGACAGCCCTGAAATATTAAGTTCGAGGGAAATAGTTGTTCGCTTAAATGAAATAGTCAGTATAGAGAACCAGCGTCTTTATAACTATAAAAAAAAGGAAAATAATCAGCTTATGAAAATCGAACCAAATGGAAATTATTTGAGTTTGGAAGAAGAGATTAAGGAAGTTTGAACGAGCAATGAATAGTCATTACATTAGGCAAATGTATGTAGGTAATTTGTGTGGAAAGTAAACTTTGGAAAAAGGACTTTCGTGACACATATTATGACTCGAGATTAATGATATTGAGAGGATAAAAGAAAATATGGATTTTCGAGGCCGACGGGGAATAATTAAAGTGTATAGTGGTGACCGATAACTTTATAGTCAATCGATATTATCCATTTTCCTAACTGAGAAATTGGATACCTGCCAAATAATGAATTCCGATGCCAAAATGATGAGCAGTAGCCCTATTGTGTTCGTGATAATCTTCTGAATAGCGATTCATGAACGATTTCACTAATATTTACTCCGGTAATTTAATTAATGCATCGTCACGTATAACACTGACAATTTTTAATGAAACTCCTTTAGTTTTGTGACTTTTACATCCACACGAGACTTTGTTTATATATGCTGTGTGCTTATATATGAAATTTTAATAGTCTCTGTAGTATAATGTGATTTTACAATGTTTCCCAAAATGGGAGGGACAAATTTTACTTGTTACTTGGTTTATGAGTTTCTTCTAGTAGCTGCTAAATACATGATGCGAAATGCAATTTGAAATTACGGGAAGTTTTTGGTTCTATATAGGGTTCTTATAAATAGAGAAGTATTTCTTGTAAATAATTCTGAATTAGTAGAAAGGCATTTTATTAATTTAAATCAGTAAAAATTTCTATAGACATTTAAAAGTTTATTATTATTTTATCTAGTACCTACTTTTGGTTTTAAATACGTTTAAAGATAAAAATCTGAGTTGCATCAAAATTAATTTCCAAAAATAAGCCTTTCAGCATTATTTTAATATTGTTTTAAAGGTTAAATATACTGTAATTAATATTGGGGTTTTTGTTAAAAAAATTCCTTTTAAATTTAATTTCTCTAATTTATTAAACTTTTAACATTATTCATTTGTAATTTAATGAATTGTGTATTTAATAATTTATTTATAACTATTTTATCTTTTCAAAAATAACTAATATATATTTTTTTATATTAAACAGAAAAAAAATTGTAATGGATTTTTTAATTTATCATTTTAAGTTCAAAATTGATATTTTCTGTAAAAAAATTTTTATTTTTAATTATAATTTTGTTATTTATCTAACTTTCTACTTAATATATTATATTTTAAAAAATTTAAAATATTTTATTTTAAATAAAACGGAAAATTTTTTTATAATTCAAGGGTTAGGTATTTTAAAGTAATTATTAAAAAATTAAATAAACAAAACAATAACGCCTAGCAAATGTGAAAAAGGCTTTTGGAGATGAATAGTTTGTCAAATAAAAAATTCACGTTTTTATTAAATTTAAAAATATTGAAACATAATTTAACAAATTTTTTGGGCTACAACTTCAAATATTTATATACAGATTACTTGTAATTAAAAAACAGTTTAAAAATATGATTAACTGAAAAACGAGGCTTCGGAGATGAATTTGAATTTTTCCTCCCATTGCCAGTAATTTTTAATTAATTATTTAAAAAATTTCTTTTATTTTCTTTAAACTAAATATAAGTGAAAAATAAACGGTAGATTCTAAGCTTCAATTTGATATATATTAAGACTATATTATAAAATTTTTAATTATATTAAAAAATAATTTAAAATACGTATCATATTTAACCAAAACCAAAAGACAAAATTAAATAAATTTTTTTACTAAGAAGAACTTTAAATTTTAACATTACAAGATTATGTAAAGATAAATAATGTTTCGTAGATTATGGATAAATTTTTTCTGAAATTTATACTCAACAAAATATCAATAAAAAATTAATACAAATATTGAATCTCACGTTAAAGACACGTGAAGTGGTCCCTTTTAGGAGAATCACCCATATATAAAAAGTGACAATAAGTTTCAGAGAATAGATTTTATAAAATCGGGACAAAAGGACACTTTTCGGAGAATCCCTTATGTCTTTTTTATAATCATAAAATGTCCTGAATTATAATTCAGAAGTTTAAAGTTTTCTAGTTTTAGGAATTTTTTTCTGAGAATATAAGCTCCGTGGATTATATTGTATTAAATAAGTAATCATCATGTTAAGTAGTGGAAGAGAGTTGCAGTCAGACACAACTACAAAATGTCAGACAGTCAGAGAAATATTTAAATTTAATATAAAGTTTTGCTTGAAACTATATTATAAGTAGAAACAGCAAGTTTCAGGCAGACTCGAAATTGTTTCATTTAGCAGAGCTAGGTACTAAAACAGGGTTGTCATAGGTCAGGAAAATTAGGAAAAAGTCAGGGATTTTTTATTAAAGTACAGAAAAAAAATAAATTTGAAGGATTCATAATTAAATTATTTAATTTTTTTAAAAAGTTTTTAAGAAATCATTAAAAAATCATAGATTTAGAGAAAAATGTTAAGTAAAAAGACAAAAAAAAAATTTAGAGAAATTACAAATGTTTGCAAAAATTCAATTATGTTCAAAAACTTTTTTAAATACTCCTAAAAATTCAATTATTTTTAGAAATAATAAATTTCAATTATTTTTAATAAAATTTTAAACAAATTTCACAAAAAATATAATTATTCTTGAAACATTCATTTGTCCTATAATTTTTTCAGTTTTATATTTAAATAATTGAATTCTCGCAAAATTTTGTAATAAAAATTATTTTTAAAAAACCGAGAACACGATTTACTTGATTCAAACATATTTTTTGCTTCATTTATAGAAATAATTTATTTAATTTAAACTTAAGTTGTTGTTGATTTTACATTATTTATAACCAACTTTTAAGTTTAAATCAAGCATAAAATTTTTAAACATATTTTTTGTTGAAATAAAAACAGATAAAATATGTTTCAATTAAATATAATTATTCAAACAAATATTTTTAAACCAAAACAGTAGATATTTTCTATATATTGGGTTTAAGCTTACAAACTAATTTTAATTAAACCAAAAATCATTTTAAATTAATTTTATCAGTGTAATGAATTTCTAAATAATGAAAATTTCGTAAAATTGAACATCTAATATAAATTTTCTTAATTGTTAAAAATCATGGATTTATAGAAGAAATTTTGTTAAAAACAATAATAAAAATAGAATTTTAGAGATGTTATAAAAATTTGCAGAAAATTCAATTATGTTCAAAAATGTTTTAAATTCTCGTCAAAATTCCAATTATCTTCAACATAATCAAATTTTTCTCCATATTAAATTATTTTCTTTTTTTTTCTAAAATTCTAAGCAAACATTAAATTATTTTCATAAATAATACAATTTTCTACACAAATTTCATCATTTTCGTAAACAATAAAAATCATCACAGAATCTCAATTATTTTTAATACAATTTTAACCAAATACCGCAAAAAATGTAATTATTTTCGAAACTTTTATTAAAATTCGTTGAAAAAATTTAATTATTTGAAAATTTGTTGATACAATTCTTTATGAGAATTCAATTTTGAGAAACATTCATTTATTCAATAATTTGTTCATATTTGTATTTAAATAATTGAATTTTCATAGAATTTTCTAACAAAAATTGTTTTAAAAATAATTTTAAATTATAATTTTAGATAATCATTGAATATTAAAAGCATTATAGCATGAATTTTTAGAAATAATTGTATTTTGTAAAAGTTTAATTGAATTTTTTAAAAATTATATCAAATTTTTATTTTCTACATGTTTTATGTATTTCTAAGTTTATAAAATTAAAAATTCTTTAGGACCTTCAGCAAAAATTATTAAAAATAATTGATAATTGTTCATATATTTCTTTCGAAGAATTTTAATAAATTTCTTGAAATTATTTATGTTGTTTAAAAAATTTACCTAATATTGCATTAAAAATAATTGAAATCCTATAAGGAATATTATTATTTATGGAAATAATTGAATTCTTGCACATAAATATTTTTTGGTCCCATTTTTTTTAATAATAATTAAAACTTTGCCTCTGTGAAAAATAGGATTATTATTTATAAAAATAATTTTATTCTTGCTACGAATTTTATTACATTTTTTTATATTATTAAATTCATTTGAAAAAATTGATTAAAATAGTAGATTTTGATAATATATTTTATTTACAGCGAAACGTTGAATTATTTGTGAAATTTAATTGAATTCTTGCAGCAAATTGTATTACATTTCTTTTAAATATTTGAAATACTGTAAACACTTTTAGTATGATCATGAAAATGTAGTTGAATTCTTGCAACGAATTTTGATTTAAATAGTACATTTTGAAGATATTTGAGGAACAATTATTCAGGAGCTGATATATCTATTTTTCAAAAAAATTGAGATAAACGGATATTTATAATATTGAAATCCTTTGAAACAAATTTATCGTACTGTTTAATTTAGGAAAAGAATTTATTATGATAAGAATTTTCAATTTAAAGAAGATTTTGGGCTGACCTTGATGATTTTTATTTTAAATTTTTTTATTAGAAAAAATTACCAAAACCTTTAAATTCCCTTTAATTCAATAGACTTTAATTACAAAGAGAACGTTTTAAAATAGAAAAAATTATCAAAAATAAATAATTTATCATCATTTTTTTTACATTAAACTTAATTTTAATAGTTTTATGTGAGAATTGTCATTTGTTTAAGTTTCTCGAAATTAATGACAAAATTTGGATTTATCAGGTTTTAAAAACTTACTTTAATTTGAATTTCAGCGAAGAATTGGATTTTTTGTGAAACGCAATTGAAGTTTTGCAAAAAATGTTGAAAAATAATTTAAATCTTAGGAAAAATTTTCATTATTTATAATAATACTTGCATTCTAACAATTTTTTAATTTTTTTTTTAAATAATTAAATTGATATTAAACATTGTATTACTTATCGAAATAATTGAATTCTTAAATAGGATTTAATTTTAAAACGTTTGTAAACATTTTTTTTAAATGTCTAATTATTTTTAGAGCAAATTAAAATATTCTTCAGGGAAAAAGTCAAATTTTTATCTGGAAATCAGAAAAAATAGTGAAGAAGCAAAATTAATTGTTTTGTAGCAACCCTGTAAAATAGCGAAGTTTTAAATAAATAGGTAAAAGAATTTTGCTATTTCACTGTAAATGGTCAAAAACATTTCTATAATGCTTTGTTTTCTAATTCATCAAAACTTTAATAAACTTTTTTTACTTTATTTTAATATATAATGGTTAATGAATCGTCATTGTCTGCCTTTTGGCAAAATTTATGGTAAACTGTAAAAAAATATACGTAAGGAGAAACAGACCAAAAAATGAAACATGAAGTGAAACATGAGACTTACCATTTTCTCTAAAAAGTTGTCGGTATTGTTCAAGTCCAATTTCCACAAGCCATTGTTCAGCTTCATTGAGTTCTCCGTTTTTTCCATTTTCGGATGTAGCCAGCAGTAATAATTTGCCAAGGGACAGAACCATTGGAAGGGCCAAAAAGACCCCCGACAGTACCGTTGACCATCGTGCCATTGCGTATTTTCATCTGATAAAAATAATTATTTTTACCATTACTCAGTTATCAGTTGAATAAACCTTGAAGCAACAAGATAATAAAAATATGCAACAATCAAAGACACTGGCGTGCATTCTTTGCATTTCGTTACTCTCACACCTGAAGATATCATGGAGTGGGTAAAAATTAAAAACTCCATTCTCCATTGTCAAGGGTGTTTCAATTCATAAATTTTAAGAAAAACAAATAAAACAAGTCGTTTCTGACAGATGACAGGTTAGGTGTGAAGATTGATTTGAAGGTTATGTGTTTGTCCAATGTTTGTAAACAAATGAACTGTCGAATGAATTATCACTCTTTATAGAAATCAAATGTCTTACCACATTTTTGGAAAATGTCACTTCATTTTGAGAGAGGATCGAATATAAAGTTGAACGCGATATCATACAAAAAAAAAGATATCAGATAAACCCGAACCTCACGACACAATGAGAAAGGTTGTCACTGGGGTTATCGCCATTACCGGCACACGAGAAAATATTTCTCGCGAATTTAGAGGAATTCTAGAGAATTTCAGATTTAATATTGAGTCGGTAATTCTGGGTATTTTTAGAATGACGCATAGGCATTTCTTCTTTATTCACTGTTGAAGAAAATCAATACTTTATTTTACTTCATGTATTTTCCAAATGCTACACGTTTTGATGAGAAGTATGAATGGTTGCTGTCATATAGGCGTCGGCTGTCTAATATACAGACAAAACATGAGATTCTAGATTAAAGAGTATCTAGTCTTGGTTTTTAAAGATTATATTGTAATTTCTATGCATTTAATTAATTAATTTTATTTATTTTGTAAACAATCTATTGATTTAATTACTTTATGTAACTTAGGCGTTTTGTAATCACTTTATCAAACACGTTCAGGCACCTTCTAAGTACCCCCTATGATTACCTAGGGGTCAATAAAGTCCTCAATATTGCCCTAGGACCATAAAGTCCCCATTATTGCCCTACACCAATAAGGTCCCTATTATTTCCCTAGGACCATAAAGTCCCCATTATTGCCCTAAGACAATAAAGTCCTCATTATTGCCCTAGGACCATAAAGTTCCCATTATTGCCCTAGGACAATAAAGTCCCCATTATTGACCGCTGCTCACAGTTCAATAAAGTGCTCATTATTACCCTCATCCAATAATTCACAGGTAGCATAGAGTAACCAAATAAGGTTTTTTGTTGCCTAAAATATAATATGTACTATGTATCATAGGTACGTCTTTTGTAAAATTTAATCTTATTTTAAGATAACGCTGAAATTAATTGAACCTTGAAATGTAACAGTCATAAGAGTGACAATGAAAGTCAAAGAGTCAAAATTGAATCGAAAATCAAATTACAAAATCGCACTGCACCCCAACATTTTAGTTAACCCTTTCGCTGTTTAGAAAAATATTCATAAGATTGGCTAAAAATGTCCAGTAAAAATTTAATTGGTGTATTTTATTTGTCTTTAAATTTTTATATTACTTAAAAATAATAAACATTTATTTATTTATTACTTAATCTAGTATCATTGGTACCCTTAGTGTACGAATAATGTTATAAAAAAATTTATTTTACAATTTATATAACAAATTGCATTTATTTTGCACTAAAAAGTTCACGACCCAACGTTGGGTCGTCCTAAAAATTTATTAAATATTTACTTTCAAAGTTTAGTGAAAATTTTGTAAAGATTTAAATGCTCCACTTCAATAAATGTTAAGCGTTAAACTTTCCTGAAAATTGATAAAAAATTCAGGAAAGTTTTACTATACATTTTTGTTTATAAGATCGAAGTCAAAAATTTCATTTAAATGTTCAGGAAAGTTTTAAGCTAAATTTTAAAGAAAATTTAACGATAAACATTTATTGAAGTGGGACATTTACATTTTTACACAATTTTCACTAAACTTTGCAAGTAAATCTTTAATAAATTTTCGATGTTGTGTGGTTTTAGTTAAATATAGAGTTAAATATATAGAAGTGTTTTTGAGTGCGATAATTAACAAAATGATTATTTTGTTTCAGTCAAAGTGAAATTATCAAATAACATGAATCTTTAATATCAACTAATACGAACTAACATTGAATTATTATAACCCATAATACAATAAATCAACGAACTAACCTACCAACCAATCAACGGACCAACTAAAATGACAGGAAATCAAGGATCTTTGAGGGTGGCTCAAAAGCAATGATGTGGAGGAAGGATGTCATCGCCTCAACTAAACAATAAGTAAAAAATTTATTTAACCCTTTCTCTTTTTCATTTAAATCTCGTGTCAATTTTCTTCTTTACTATCAACTTTAAATGATCCAATTAGATTAATTAATTTCTTTTAAATTATTTACGATTAATTTTGAACGATTCAATTTAATTAAATTGTAGTCGCGCATTCGATAATTAATTTAATTACTCAAATGATCATTTTTTGGAAACAGTGAAGGACCAATATCACACCATTAGCAAAATATATTTTCACTTTGCAGTAAATTGAAATACTACAAAATTTAATATTTTTGACAATGTCTTTTATTGTTATTAAAAAAATTCCATACATGTTTTCTAATTTTTCTGATTGGAGGTAATAGTTGTTATGATTTTTATTCTCAAGTAGATTTTAAAAATTTTAATTTTACTGCATTCAGCTTGATAATTTAATTTTGTGGTTAAAATTCATTAAAGTTTATAAAAGTAATGCATAAATTGTTTAAAAGTTAGACTTTTTATTTTTTAATCATCGAAGGGCACGCCTCTTATTTCGAACAAGAAGGTCACTCTTACTCGGTTAACTTTTTAAAATTCTACCACTTAAAAACTTATAGTTAAATTAAATTGACATTAAAAAATTGTTTAATTTTCTTTGAACATTGAAGAATAAGTCTCTACACTTTAAAAGATTCATTATAAATATTTTTTTACAGAGAAAAACGTTAAAAGTAGACAATTTTTTAGAAAAACGAAAAAAAATTTATTTTTTAAAAATGTTAGTTCCTGTAATTTTAAATATTTTTAACTCATGTTTTACATTTTATTAAATTTTATTAAAACTTAAACCATTATGCGGTTTAAGGGTTAAACTTTTTTGTTTGTTAAAACAATTTCAATAGCTGACTTCTGATGACTATGAAGATAATTATTAATAATTAGTAGATAATTAACAGATTAATAGATGACTATTAAGAAGAAATTAGAAAAAGTCACACATCTGTCAGAGAAAGATAATCGTTCTGGGGGGTAGTATTTGAAACCCTGTCGGAATATTGAAATGATTTCTAATCGACCTCTTCGAAAAAGAAGGGGCGAAATAATTCAAAATGGAGGAAAATGTAATCCAGGAAATATCGATGGCAGTCAAATGTATGTCAAAAACACTTGTGCTTTTGACGCAATTGCAGAAGTATCCAGCAGTCCTTACTCAAATTTTTACAGTTTCAAAAAAGAAGTGGACATGAAACTAAACCATTTATTTTTCTCTTTTACATCCACATACGCTAAAGAAGTAGTTTCAGCAGCATTTTACTGTGACAAAACAGAAATATGATCATTGCACTTTGAAAATAAACAAAATTATGTAGATTGTTATGGAAGTGCATTTGCCATTATTACAAAATTTTGACAGTTTAAAATCTGTCTAGAAGTGACACTTTACAACACTTTGTCGTAATGCTGAAGGTAGTTCAACAGAAAATGACGACATTTACAGAAAAGAAAAAGTTTTTAAAGATCCGAAATTATCGCATATTAAAATTTTGATGATTATTTACATCAGAAAATTGAAAAAGTTTTGAATTTGTTGTTTCTGACGTTTGTCCAAGTTGTAGTTTCGTTTGTCCACTCACTAGAAAATTAATTCCACCGCCAAAGACTGAGTTACACAAAGAAATTGAAAAATGTACCTTAAAAAAATTTCATAATTTTTTTTAAATTTTGATTGGTGTACACAAAAAATAATAGTTTAACAAATATGGTCCTATATTCGACAAACGAATGCAACTTAGATAATTAAAAAATTTTGACATGTCGTAGAAAACTTCACAGACTCCAATTTTTAAACCAAATACAACTTTAAATAAAGTTAAATACCCCGCCAAGTGTTGTCCACTACTGAACATCATCGATGTCTTTAATGTGCTCGGATTCATGGATGCGTATCCGCTGCCAAACATCATCAATGTCTTTGATGTGCTGGGACTGGTGGATGCGTATTCATTACCAAACATGACTGGCATCATAAATATGTTCGGTAGACCTTGTCATGGTGGCGGTGCTTTTTAGTAAAGGACAACCAAATCCAAGAGTTGTTTTGGAATCGAGAATTTTATAAATGAAGGAAGAGGTGAATTGTGAAATCCAGAGGAATGTCAATATGACAATCAAGGATGGACTCAGAAACTTAACATCGCTGGCAAAAGCACGCAGCAGCAGCCAAAAAGTCGAAACACCAAGGTGACGAAACTGGTAAGAAAACCAAGTTCAGTCAAAAGTAGAGAGAAGCCACAACGGTCAACGATGGTCGTCATGGTGACCGAAGGTACGACGTACACCGCAGTTCTAGGCAAACTTCGTGCAAAGGCAAACCCGGGGGCCAGCCAGACAAATGTTGTAGAAGTAGGGCCTACCTAAAATGGAGATCTTTTTATTAAAATTGGAGGATCATCAAATAAGGTGTTATTCACAAAGGAGGTGACAAAGATTCAAGTGCGGTGGGGCCGGTCATAGGTCTACGTCATTCAAAAGAAGCCTAACCTGCTTCTTATGCAAAGAAAAGTATGGTGATAATGTTGACGTCAATCACGTCACAGGAAGTGGTGCATCTGGAGTCTTAAGTAGACTAAAAAGACTCGCAAGGACCAAAAATAAAGAGTGCGAAAAAAAACGCCGCACGGAAGAATGGTCTCGGCGACATAATGGGACCTTCAACCCACAAAGTTCGAAGCCAATAGGTAGTTCCGTGGGTTGAAGAATAGTCCAGAATAAGGCGGGAGTGGTTTTTAGTGGGTCGACCAGAACCAGAGCGGTCATCCTCACATAACCTGTGATTCATTACCCACGTATCTGAATCCGCAGATTTTCCACTTCCGTCTGAAGAAAAAAAATTAAGTTAAATATTTTAGTGAATTTATTAATTTATTGCAATAATTTAATATTATTGATTTTAATTCGTTAAATTATTAATTACTGGTTTATAAAACGCGATGTTTTTAATTTGTTAAAAATAAATTACAAAATTTAGAACTCAATAACCCCAACATAAAGTTACGATAATTTTTACAAGTTCGAGTATTAAGGTTATTTAAAATAATATCTACTTTGATATAATGTAAAAATAGTATTGTTTGAAATAAATTTTTGTGAATATAAACATTTTGAATTTATATTTGAATCTTAACAGCCTGTGATTGTTAGGTCATCAATAGTAATTTTTTCGACCACTTTTCTTTTTAAATATTTTAGGAATCGAGATGAAATTTTGTATGTAAATCTAAAACAAAATAAAGAAGGGTAATGATGTACAAAAGTTTAAAAATTTTAAAAATTAATTATGAAACAAGTTGAAATCAGTAAGACAAAAAATTGATTAGATGTGAGCGTGCAAACTGATAATTTTAAAGTAAATTGTAATAATTAAATTTTAAAAATATTAAAACTTTTGCATGTCACTGACCTTCTTTATTGTATTTTAGACTTTTTTTTACAAAATTTCACCTTTATTTATTTAATATTTAAAAAGAGAAGTAGTCGAAAAATTACTATTGAGGGCCTAGCAATCATATGCTGTTCAGGACTTCTTAAATGTAAATTAATATTCACCGTTGTGTTATAGTCCTTTATATTCTAAAACCTTTTAAAGCAGTATTAAAAAATTGTAATAAAGTTTGTGTTTTATAATTAAATTATATTTTACCTTTATTTGAACAATTTTTATAGTTTCCTATTTCTTAATTTTCAGTCCCCTCTTTCTCCTAAAATACTTTTTAGTATTTTATTTTATTATTTTAATTAAATGAAAAATTGAAAATTATTCTTCATCTTGTAATTAGAATTTAAAAAATTTTACACATGAACAAAAAGTTTTAGACAATCATGTCTGCAAACACAGTTTTCTTGAAAGTTTCAAATTGATACTAAAGCAGATCTCAATTGATGCCGAAAATTTGGATCAATTTTTTATTTGATCCGCACTATTAAGTTAACAGTGAAAACATCTTATTTAAGAAAAAGAATTAGAGAACTCCGCTACAACTTCAATGTACTGTTATGAAAGAAATATAATTAATTGTTATATAGAGACTTTTTTTGAATAATAAATTATATATGTGCGTATCTAGTTGAACAATATTTGTGTATAAAAATATCGTGTAATGGGATTTAAAATGTGAAATATTATTTAATAATTGTAAGGCATATAAACCATATTAGTAAGTAAAGTAAGAAATTTGATTCCGCATGTTTGATATAATACACAGTGCATTGCAGTAGTGTAGCGCGCGATCTTGTATGGTATATCGTTTGATTTATGAGCAATTGAAATTGACGTTTGTTGCTAAGGGAGGGGCAAATTATTACGGATTAACGAATAAAGTACGCTAAAACTTATTGCAGACTTAATGCAGACTTATTGCTCTTGTTGGGGTCCTCATAAATAACCGTTACGGTTGCTACATGACCGAATCGCGGAATACGACGAATAAAGTCGTAAATTGGCTGTCGGTCATTGCGCATTTTCTTCGTGTGGCTCTTTCGCCTCCTCCTGGACCGCATTTTACTAAAAGGAGGTTGCATTAACGGTCCATAATGATCTTCGATTGCATTTCTTTCAAGAGTAGGTGTAAAAGCTGTGTTCAATTGGTTCAATTTATCTTCGCTTTTTATTTTACTGTAAAGTACCTCATCTTTATTTATGAAATGTGGATTATTCTTTCTGTTTCTGATGTAGATTTTTGAACATTAGATTTCTCTGATGATTTTTCTCTTTCTCTCTCTCTCTCTTACTTTTTTTCCTCACTCTCTCTTTCAAGTTTTTTGAAAATTTTATAAAAAATAGAAAATGTTGATTTTAGCAAAGAATTTTCTTCTTGAAAAAATTCTTTCTACTTGATTCCAAAGTCAGAGCTGCCACAGATTACCAGGGTTGTCACAGGTCAGGGAAAGTCAGGATTTTTTATTAAATTACTGAAAAGCATTAAATCTTTAGAAATTTATAATAAAGTTCGAAATTTTTGTGTCTTCTTGCTTTTCTCATAAACTATGAAATTACCAAGAATTTTAAAAAAAACCTTCAATTTCTGACAACTAACTTATTAAATATTAAAATTTTTCCCTGTAAATCAATTACTTGAAATTTTTTTTAAAGTTCTAAACAATTCAATTATCTATATAAATGTTAAAATACTTTACAGAAATGTAATTATGTTCAAAAAATTTTAATAATTCACATCAAAATTTCAATTGTTTTCAAAATTAATAAAATTTTTTGGAGACATTCAATTATATTCAAAACTTTTTTATAAATTGTTATAATTATAATTACATTTATAATTAAATAGCAAAAATTTTCGACAAAATTAAATTATTTTCAAAAATAATAATAAAATTTTTATCGACATTTCAATTCTATTTATAAATAAAATTCTTCTTTGAAATTTGAATTATTTTCAAAAATTTGAATAAAATTCTTCACATAAATTCAATTATTTCTAAATTTTTTTAAATTGCCAAAATTTTAATTATCTTTATAAATGAATAGCAAAAATACTCCATAAAATTCAATTTTCAATTCGATTATTTTTAAAAAATGTTTTAAAAATTGTCTGAATTTTAATTATTTTTATAATATTATTTTCAAAAATTATAATAAATTTTTTGTCAAAATTTCAATTCTATTTATAAATAATAAAATTCTTTTCCGAAATTCAATTATTTTCAAAAATTATTATAAAATTCTTCATGAAAATTCAATTACCTATTTTTTAAAAATTGTCGAAATTTTAATTTTTAATTATTTAAAACAACTTTGACAAAATTCAATACGAATAATTCAATTATTTTCTAAAATAATTGAAATTTTCGTCAACATTTCAATTATTTTTATAAATAAATAACAAAATTCTTTGTCAAAATTTAATTATTTTGAACTCTAATAAAAATTATTGCAAAATTTATGTTTTTTCATAAATAGCACAAGAATTTAAAATATTTTTGATATAAATATAATTCATCCCAAAATTCAACTATTTTTAAGAGTAATAAAATTCAATTATTTTTAAAAATTTTAATAAAATTCATGGCCTAATTTTAATTATTTTGAATGATTTTTAATATTCTACTATTTTAAAAAAAATCCCTATAAGAATTCAATTATTTAACAACAATTTTGATAATATTCTATACGAACATTCAATTAATTTCCCCAAAAAAATTTCACTGGAATACAAATATTTAAGATAGAATTTCCATAAATTTTTTTAAAATATCAAATTTTTAAAAATTTGCCATTAAAATCTTCGTAGTAATTCAGTTGTTTTTAAAAATTGTATTAAAATTTATTGCAGATTTTCAATTATTTTCAAAAATTTTTATTAATTTCATAATTTGTATGTATTTATTCTTTTAATAAAATTTTCTAAAAGAATTCAATTTCTATTTAAAAACACTTCTAACAAAATTCTACACGAATGTTAAATTATTTTCTAACATTTTGAAAATTTCATAGGAATTCTATTATTAAAATTAGTATTTGCATAAATTATTTGAGAAAAAAAATATTGAATTCTCGTAGAATATTCTAATAAAAATTGATTTAAAAATTAATTTCAGTTAAAATTTCAGATAATAATTCAATTTTCTAGAATTAACCACTAATTGCAAATTTTAGAAATAATTGAATTTCAAAGGTTTCAAATTAAAGTCTTCGAAAATCTGCACTTTTCATACTTTTAATTCGAAATTTTATGGAACTAATTTTCTTCAAAAAGCCTATTTGTAATTTTTTTAAGTTTAATTATTTCAATTTATATTAAGTATTATTATGAATTATTATTATTATTATTATTATTATTATTATTATTGTTATTATTATTACTTTAAGTTTTTTGTAATGTATATCTAATTAGAGAAGTTTAGAATAATTGAAATGTTACGTAAAATTGAATTGTAAACAAATAGATTTAAAAATTCTCAAAGATAAACTTTTTGAAAAATATTATTAAAAATAACAATTTATTTGAAGAAGAATTTTATTTAAAAATTGCAGGAATTGATAATTGAATATTGAATTAATAAAAATTAAACAATTTAACAATAGTCTTAAATTATAATATTAAAATAATGATGTGATCAGTCGGTCCCCTTTAATTATTTTATAAACACTGATTTTTTAAAATCTTTGTTCGTAGGGAAAAATAATAATATCATAATACAATTATATAATATCTTATTATTATATTATAATATAATAAAAATGAAAATTAAATATTTATTCAAAAATAGTAATAGGTTTTGAATAATTTTATAATTGAAGAAATTCGCAAATAAACGAAATAGAACATTTTGTTGAGTATCTGATCAATTTTAGAACAAATTACAATATTCCTTAGGAAAAGTAAAAATGTTGTTTGGAAATCAGGGAAAAGTCAGGAAAAAGAAAAAGAAAATTTTTCTACCAAACCTGTAAAATTTTTCAGTGTTTACAATTTCTTTCGATTTTTCCTTATTTTTATTGTGGAGAAAATTGATTCTATCACGATATTTACAATTTCCGATATCATCAGGATAATAAAGTTATTTCAAGATTCAACTCCATAAGTGAGTTATAAATTTTGCATTAGGTGGAAAAATCTATTAGGAAATTGACATGTAAAATAGTGGTTTAAATGTTTGTGATGGAATAATTGCCATTGGCACTACTCAGAATCTTTTTATTTGTAATCAGTAAATGAGAGAGGCGATAATTATGCCAACTACACGATAACATAATGATAACGAGATGTTATCTTGTTTCATCTTGACAGGCTTTCTTCGCAGGAAAGATGAAACAAGTTGACAATCCAGTTTTTCATATGTCAATCATTGTTGAAAGTTCTGGAAGACGTTGTTTTCAAAACATGACATTTGAATATTATTTACGTTTCAATCTTTTCATTAAGATAAAACAAGTAGAATAGGAAATAATTCTTCCTTAAAATTACTAATTAATTAATTAATACCATTTTAATTTTTTTCTATCTACATTTTCTTCCTAAAAAAGTCAAGTTGAAAATATTTCAATAATATCCAATTTAAAAAAATAGATGATAGAAGTGAATAATATTAAAATCTGTAAACTTTTTTTTTCTCAATTAGAGAGAAAATTGATTTTCTTTTCGCAATGAGAAAAATATTTTTGTTTTAACCGGATCTTCTCTTTATATGCCACTTCTCCTTTCGAATATATCTAGGATCAAAAGTTCTTCTTTTTTTATATATCAAAGAAGATAAAATCTGAAATAAAAATAAAAAAAAACTTTGATGCACATAGCAGTAAATTTTTCCTTATATTAGTTGAAAGAGTAGAAAGTGTATAGGACTTTTTTTTCGCTGATTTTTCATGATTTATGTAGGCAAAAAATAATAAGTGTGTTAGTGTGTATACTATTTTTTTCTGTCATTAATCCTTTCTTCTGACACCTTAACTTCCGTGAGGTTTAGAGTTTTTGTTTGTCGGCTTTTGAATGAATCTTGAATTAACCGGAAGAAGAGTTTTGCTCAGGATGCACGCATCAGTCTTTTATCAACCTTCAATACCTTTAGAGAAACTGTCATCCAACTTTGTATATTTTTTTAAAAAAGTCTCTCCTATGGAGAGAAATTTATGAAATGTAACAAGTGTATTTATAATTATATATTTTTTTCATCATAAAATATCGTAACTTTATAAAGTTTTAAAACAAATTTTTACGTAATTTAAATATTTTTTAGCGTTAGACAAATTCTCGATAAAGTTGTAACATTTGACCTGTTGTAGATATTTTTAATACATTCTTAAAATAAAAAATTTTCACAAAAATTCATATTATTTTACTAAGATCATGGATTTATTTTAAACAAAAATTCCATCTAAACTAAAATTTAATTTTGATTAACAATTTTTTAAAATTCTTATTAAAATATCAATTATATTTATGAGTAATAAAATTCTTTTTCGAAATTCAATTCTTTTCAAAAAGTTGTAATAAAATTCTTGGCAAAATTCCAATTATATTTATAAATAATGAAATTCTTCTCCGAAATTCAATTATTTTCAAAACATTTAATAAAATGTGTGGTAAAATTTCAATTATTTTCTTAAATTTTAATAAGTTCTTGTCAAAATTTCAATTATCATCATAAATAATAAAATTCTTTTCTGAAATTAAAAAAAATGTATTAAAATTCTGGACAACATTTCAATATTATATTTATATAAATTATAAAATTTTTCTACAAAGTTCAATTACTTTCAAAAATAATTGTATTAAAATTCTGGACAACATTTCAGTTACATTTATAAATAATAAAATTCTTCTCCAGAATTCAATTATTTTCAACAATTTTGAACACTTCTCGTCAAACTTTCAATTATCATTATAAATAACAAAGTTCTTTTCAAAAATTAAATTATTAAAAAAAAAATTTTATTAAAATTCTTGACAAAAATTCAACTATATTTATGAATAATAAAATTCTTCTCTAGAATTCAATTATTTTCAATAATTTCAATAACAATTTTCAACAACATTAAAAAATGTTTTATAAATAATTAATAAAATTGTTCTCCGAAATGGAATTATTTTCAAAAAATGTAATAAAATTATTTCCAGAAATTCAATTATGTTTAAAAATTCTCCTCAAAAATTCAATTATTTTTGTAAACAATATTATTTTTTTTGAATTCAATTATTTTTAAAGTTCTCGTCAAACTTTCAACTATTATTATAAATAATAAATTTTTTTTCGGAAATTCAATTATTTTAAAAAAATGTATTAAAATTCTTGACATTTCAATTACATTTATAAATAATAAAAGTCTTCAACAAATTTAAATTTTTTTCATAAATTTTAATAAAATTTTTCATCAACATTTAAAAATTTTTTTATGAATCATAAAATTGAATTATTTTCAAAAATTGTAATAAAATTCTCTTCAGAAATTCAATTATGTTAAAAAAATTATAAATTCTTATAAAAAATTAAATTATTTTTAAAAGTTTTTTAAATTCTCGTTAAAAATTAAATTATTTTTATAAAAAATGAAATTCTTCTTCGAAATTCAATTATTTTTAAAAAACGTATTAAAATTCTTGACGTTTCAATTACATTTATAAATAATAAAAATAAATAAAAATAAATAATATAAATTTTAATTAAATTTTTTCATCAACATTTACAAAATTTTTTATGAATCATAAAATTGAATTATTTTCAAAAATTGTAATAAAATTCTCTTCAGAAATTCAATTATTTTTAAAAAATTATAAATTCTTATAAAAAATTAAATTATTTTTAATAGTTTTTTAAATTCTCATTAAAAATTAAATTATTTTTATAAAAAATGAAATTCTTCTTCGAAATTCAAGTATTTTTCAAAATTGTAAAAACAGTCTTGACAACATTTCAATTATATTTATAATAATAAAATCCTTCTCTAAAATTCAATTATTTTTAAAATGTTTAGTAAAATTCTTCTCTGAAATTCCATTATTTTCAAAATTGAATGAAAAATGTAGGCAAAATTGAATTATTTACAAAGCTTTTAATAAATTGTTTCGGTGTAATTGAATTATTATTAAAAATAGAAAACTTATAGCAGAATATTAATTATTTTTAATACAATTTTAATGAAATTTTTGAAAAATGTTATCTATTCTAAACAATTTTTCTGAAAAGTCATAAAAAGAATTTAATTTTTTAATAACATTTTTAATTTAATTTTATTTAATTTTTTAGTAAAAATTGTTACTGTTAATGAACAATTTTGGAAAATTATTTGTTTTGAAAAAGTTGAATTCAAATTTTTGTTTGAAATTATTTGAAGTTTTTATTTTCGAACATATATTATATATTTAATTGTAGAATTTTCGAATTATGAAAATTTCATAAAATTAAGGGCCAGTTTGCTTTAAGGTGTTAAGTGCTATTTACTTAACATACATCCAGCTTCTCAATTAAATTGCAAACAAATGGATTTTAAAGTTTTTAAAGAACTTTTCATGGGAAATTTTTTAGTATTAAATGATTTAAAGATGAATTTTATCTAAAAATTGTAGAAAATAATAATTGAAATGAAATGATGAAAATAATTTTGAAGAATTTACAGTAACAATATTCTTCTTATTAAAAACAACACATTCCGATAACAAAGTTACTTTTTATTTTCTAAAAGTTGTCACATGATAATTCATTTATTTGAGTACCCTTATTTTTAAAATGATTGATTATATTATAATGATTTTGTCAAAGTTGACGTCCGCAACGTTTTTAGAAACGAAAAATCGAATAATAAGAGTGTTTTTTCAAATAAAATTCATCTCTAATTTTCATTTGCCTTAATTTTTAAGAAATCAGTTGTTACTAAGGATTTATATTATCAAAAAATAACATTATTTACAATCAAAAATAAAAGTACTGCCCTATTTTTTTTTGTTTTCGTTTTTAAAAACGTTGTGGACTTCAGCCTCATTGTTTTTCTCACTCTATCTTTAATTCTCATTAGTTATTTAATTTCAAAAAGATTTAAATTTAATTTTTGACTCAATCCTAAGTATCTAAATATTTATTTTGTTCTATGCAATTTTTTACTATTTGCCACTATTACTGTTTGATGCTATTTTTATTTCCTATATGCTTTTTTTTGTATGTCTAAAAAAAATTGAATCCGAGGCCTGCATCTGGTACATCGAAGTAAACCTTTTAGTAAAATGTAAAAGCCGAGAAGATTTGCCTCAAGGTAAACATTGACCTTATTGGTACTTGCTTATATTTTCACTTTTCTGCATATCCCCTAGGGAATGAAAAATTCTTAAATGTAGGAGAACATGTATTTACCATATGGTAGGATGTTAAAATTCCTGTATTTAAAGATTTTTGTAAATACATTTACACATCAGTTGTTCGTTAATAATATGTTATTAGACGCGTATAATTATTATTAATTATATTTAAATTGTATTATTCTTCTATATCATCGTGTATGGACATAATGATGGATATTTATTCATTGTACATATTATATAGATACTTCTGAGAATATCTCGTGTGCTTTCTAAGTGCGAGAATCATTTCAAGTGTATATGTGCATTTTCGGACGAATAGGAGAAATTATTATTGACATTTGAAGAAAGTTATTCTTTTTTTTTTTGTTTTTCAAATATTTATATTGTTGTTGTTTTTTTATAGTTTTGCAAATTGCAACTTTCTAACATTTGAATATTATGGATTCACATGCGTGCAATATTAACTGATTGGCACAATATATTTGTATATTTATTTATAAATTTCTTGGAAGAAATTCAGTGGTTAGAGATATATATTTTCGAAGTGTATACGGAAACTAGGCTAAAATTTTACTCCTCCTATGACTTTCCTTCGATTTCAAGTTTTATATTCTCAAGAGTCTCTTCCATTATTCATTTTATGGCTTTGATTCCATTCGTTCACTATTAACGACTATAAAAAAAGGATGATGTCTGTTATACTTTCGAGAAGTATACACTTGGAAAAAAAGTTATCTTTAACGGATTCCTCCTATTTTGAAGGCAACTTTTCCTTTTTGTATATATATATATACACACGATCCGCCTTTATTCGTTGGGAAATTTTTTTTTTTAATAACATCTATATTGGTACTAATGTTATTGGTTTGAAAAAGATTATGTATAATGAAAACGATTCAGGGAAGACAGTAGGTTAGAGAAAGGATATAGGAAATATATTGCAGTCTGTTTGTATCGTTGGTGATTTTGCAAAATTGAAACAGAGGTTGACATCAATGACTGAAGAGTTGAAATGAATTCACGGAAAAGAGGTCACTATTGCTGGAAAAGCTTGATATAACCTTTTAGAGAACTAGTCCTTATTAAGTGTGCGCGGTGTGTGCCAATCATGTCATAATTAAGTCGTAATGTATTAACGGTATTTAATGGAGTATTATTTATTTTTTTTTTTTTTTAGAAAAAATTAATGAAAATGCATATAAAAGCTTAATAAAGTATGCATAATTTATAATTTTCTTTATTGATCAATTTGTCACGCCGAGTTAGACATTTTTACACTAATGGTCAATTAGAGGGAATATACATTATTATATAAAACATGTTAAATAATACTTTTAATAAATTATTGACAAGCAAAGATTACTAGTAAAAGCATCGTTTGTATTGTAACATCTATTCAGTATATTCTTCATTGAAAGATGGATTTTATGCTCTGATCTATTGATGCTCCATTCTCTTTATTTTGCATAAATGAGCGAATTTTCGTGACATCTGTAATTTATTGGTCAACGGTAATTTAATATTAATATAAAATCTGTAAAAAATAATTATGTAAATTTTTGTCTAATATTTACTTGAATTTGTGTATAAATTCAATACTCTAAATTTGAATTAGTAAAAATAATGACTACTAATTACTACAAAAATTTTGATTTTTGGTGTCAAATACAACATGTTTAAAAAACTAACCTTGGATTCTTCATGAAATTTTCATATATTAAAAATTTTCAAATCACAATGAAATACTCATAACAATAGCTGAATTTTTGTTCTCATTTCTGCAAATAATTAAATTTATTGAAAAAAATTAAATTCAAAAACAATTTTCATAAGATTATTAATTTTAAAAAACAGTTTCAAAATTTTCAAAAATATATAAATAACAAAAACTTTTAAACTAAAATTTATCGAAAATTTCAATTGTTTTAGAAATTAACTATTTATTTGAATAATTTTTTAAGATTTGAAGAATTTTTATTATAATTATTCTGAAAAAATTAGGTTTCTAAAAAATTTTAAATAAAAAAAAAGATTTTACAAAGAATTACCAAAGATAGAGTCATAATTAAAATTTTTATTAATGAGTTTATTTTAAAAATGTTTAAATTAAAATTTTTTTAAAGAAATCTCACGTGAAAAAGGTCTCTGGAATTTAAATTCGGAAGAACTTTAATTCAACATTATAAAAATAATTAAAAATTTTATAAAGAATTGAAATTACAGAAAATAATTGAAGTCAGCACAAACATTTTAGTCCAAAATTTAGAAACTAATTAATTTGTTTAAATTATATGAAAACTTTGGTAAATAATAAACAATTTTGAGATTTTTTATTATTTTCAAAAATTGTATAGTAATATTCTTGGCGACATTTAAATTCTATTTATGAATAATACAATTCTTACCTGAAATGCAATTATTTTCAAAATGTTTATTAACATACTTCTCCGAAATTCAATTATTTTTAAAAGGTTTGGTAAAATTCTTCTTCGAACTTAAATTCTTATCAAAATGTTTAGTAAAATTCTTCTCCAAAATTCAATTATTTTCAAAATTTTTATAATTTTTCAAAAATTCCATTATTTTTAACAAAAATTTAATTCTTCTTCGAAATTTAATTATTTTTAAAAATTGTAATAACATTCTTGGAAACATTTCAATTATATTTATGAATAATAAAAGTCTTTTTAAAAATTCAATTATTTACAAATTGTTTATAAATTTTTTCGATATAATTAAATTAATTTCATAAACATAATAAATTTTTTTAATGAATTTAATTATTTTCATATGTAATAAAACTTATTGCAGAATTTCAATTATTTTTAATACAATTTCAATGGAATTTTTCGAAAAATTAATAATTGAATTCTCTTTGAAGTTTTTAATAAAAAATTATTTAAAAATGAACTCAAGTAAAAATTTGAGATAATAATTGAATATTAAAAGCATTATAGCGTGAATTTTTGGAAATATTTGTATTTTTTAAAGTTAAATAGAATTTGATTTTGAAAATAATTCAAGTGTTTATTTTCTTTATATTTAATTGTAGAATTTTTAAATAATCAAAATTTCAAAAGGTTTAAATTTGAATTTATTTTATATCTTAATTTCTATGCAAAAATTAGAATTATTAAGTAAATAACCATTGTAATTGTGGTTAAATACTTATTTTAAATAATAAGTTATTTGGGTGATTCTTCTGAAAGTGACATTTTTGATGTCGCGATTAATTTTACAAAATCTACTCTTTAATAATTATTATCAATTTACATAGTGAAAATTTAGCACTTATTTATCATTTTAAGAAGAAAAATAAATAATTTTATTCAAGTGAATTTATGTAATAACTAAATTACTTTCATCTCCGAAGCCTTTTCAACATGTCTCCAATAGGACTTCTATAAGAAAACTAAATTTTTATGGTTTTTTTCAAACTCTTAGAAATTTTTTAAAAATATTGTCAGAAAGTACAATGTTTTTTCTATCATTATGTGCATTTTTAAAATTTCTAGACCTCACTTTTAGTTTTGATAAAAATGTCTAAACTTTGTCTTCAGTTTTAGGTTAAAATTACTTCACAATGATTACTGATATTTTACACATTAAAAATATCTTTAAAAAAATTTTAATGCACATTAAAATAAAGCTGAGAATCTGACGTTTAATTTTCCTATATTGTATCTATAAAAAGGAGAAAAATTATTGCTGTTATAAATAATCGAAACTTACATTTTGCTCCGAGTAAAAGTTCAATTTCATCTCCGAAGCCTTCGTTTTTAATAAATAACTGAATGTAGAAGTAAGTTTAAGAGAATATTTCGATGGTAGTATAAAATGAGGCTGTGAGATTTGTATATTTTACTAAAAAAATATATTTTAATTGTGCCCTAATGTAAAATAAATGCGAAAAAATTTATTTTTCATCTCCGAAGCCGTTTCTTTGAATTAGGCGAGTTTTGCTTTTGTTTTTAGTATTTTGCATTGCTTTGAAAAAATTAACCCAAATTACCATTAAAGCAAATACTTTAAATAAATTTATATTTCAATCGAACTGAATATATTTCGTATTAAATTATGCAAATTATTAATTTTTAAGCAGTGTAATTTTATTTTCCATTTCGTGAACGATATTAGCGTGGATTTTTAATAGAAAAACTCTCGAATTAAATAAAATTAATCTAATGGAGCAACAATAATCTTCTTCAAAGGAGAGAAACTTTAATATTTTTAAAAATTAATTTTGCCCAACTTAAAAATTTTACTCTTGAATATAAAATTAAATAGTTTTAATAGAAAAAACCATATAGTTAAACAAAAAAAACACTGCCAAGTTATACATTTTTGTTATAATTTTAGTGCAAAATTTCATTTCATTCGTTTTCGTAAATCTCGTTATGTTTATTTCATGAACACTTTGCTTCCTCAAAGAGGAAGCACATAACAATAAAGTATAAATTTTGAACAATTATTCTCAATTGCTGTAATATTTTTTTCTCTTTATTTAATGCTTCCACATAAAAAAAAATTTCCTTTACAATTTATGTTTTTTTAAATATCAATAACTTTTTCATTTCTAATCGAATTAGCTTCAAAATCAGATCAATCGAAGCGTTTTTTAATGATTTACAAGTTGGTAACTGTAGTTTCAAAGTTATTTCTACATTTTTCCAAAAAATTTTCAAAACAGTCTTATTTTCCAAAATTTTTGATTTTTAAAAGTTTAATATCTCCGGTGAATATGGACAAAAAATTTTCATTGAGGGCTCAAAAGATGCGTCTAAAAAGACTACAAAATTATAGAAAAACATTTATAGGTGTCCTAACATTTTTTTAATGTTATGGGCAAAAAACGTTTTTTTTAATAGTTAAAAATCAAAAAAATATACAGTTACACTTTATTAATCTGTCTCAAACTACTCTCATTTTATGTCCGCAGGTGAGACCTACAATTTAAAAAAGAATGCAGTCCAAAAGCTCTTTATAATTTGGAAATATTTATGAAAATATGATGTTTACACACAAACACGGAATGACATTTTTTAAAAATGTCATTTTTGAACACCTGAGGTCAAATAACATAAAGATTTGTTAAAAAATCGAATCTGAAAAATTTTGGTATTACAATACTTCCTCTATATAAGGAAGCAATATATTGAAAAACTGAAACTTAGAAGTGTCACTTTCAGAAGAATCACCCATTTATGTTTTCGAATAATTTTAAATTTTGAAAGTGAATCAAAATTTTTCTTTACAGTCAGGAAAGAAGAAAACATTTTGTCTCGAAATCAGGAAAAAGTCAGGAGAAAAACAAAATTGAATCTTGATGGTATAACCCTTGCTGATCTTCCTTGGGTGTGAGATCCATCTATATACCTAAATTTACAACGAAGTTGGTATAAAAACTTATGGATTAAATCATAAGCAGATCCAAGTTTTTCTTATTAATTTGATCCACTTTGGTACCAATTTTTGATACCTTCCAGAAACAGTGAGTAGGTACAAAAAAGGAATTTTGAATATACTATAAATTTTTGATACGTTCAAGGAAAGTGTTGTACCTACACAAAGAAGGGATTTTGAATACTATAAATTGGGGGAGTGAGAGAGAGAGAGTGAGAGAGGATGAGTTTTAGGTAGGGTATAAAGTTGTTGACGATAAGCGTCAAGAGATATGAGATTGAATACTCCTTGGGATACAGTATCTCCTTGGAAGGTCGTGCAAAATGAAAGGAAAGAAACTCTCAGGTGCGCCTAAGTGCAGAAGATGTATCCAACTGACATGACATTGCTCTCGTCTGCGACCTAGAACGTT
The DNA here is from genome assembly GCA_032872475.1 of Leptopilina myrica (nomen nudum). NCBI lineage: Eukaryota > Metazoa > Arthropoda > Insecta > Hymenoptera > Figitidae > Leptopilina > Leptopilina myrica (nomen nudum). The sequence continues at coordinate 13,221,502 of CM065464.1, read as the reverse complement.
GGAGAACTCTCCCCCAGGAGACACACTTACTTCCTCGTAATTATATCAAGCGCCAAGGGACCTTGAACTCCACTATTTCTCATGCACATTATCCCCCGAACATGTTTCCTCACACACTTTAACTCCTTATTTCTCTCATTATAATCAATCTTATCAATTATTAATTCATGTCCATCGGTGGCTTAATTGGTCCTGGAGGAATTCAACACAACTGACATCTCCATCCTGATTGGGTTACAGAAGGTGGCCTAGAAAGTGGTGCTCGATAGCCTCCCCTTCCCCTTTGTGACGGTCCGGCTATAGCCGGACCGTCGGCTGTCCAGCGACAGTTGTTCGTGGACCTCGAAGGACGAAAGAGGTCGAAGAGGGCATTTCCGCCTCCGCCTCCTCCTCCTTCTTTATTAAAATTCTCTTTCTCTCTGTTTTTCTATCTTTTTCTCTCTCTCTCACTCACTCACTCACTCACTTTTTTTTTCTTTCTCTCTAACTCTTTTCTCTTGTCACGTTCCACACGTTCGCTTGCCACTGTAGAGTCTCAGTCGTGCGCTCGCGAGATCACGAAAAATTTCAACTGTGTGCCGTTCCAATATTGAAGGTCGAAGGATGCGACGTTACCTCCTCCTAGGGATTTTTCTGCACTGCTGTCTTCGAGGTCAGTCAACAATCTACTCCAACCATGTGAATCATTCGTCAAACAAAGTTTCCGCGGATTTAATTATTATTATATTTTTGACGGGTTCAGTGTGACACGTGATTTTTCTTCATTTTTTTTCACCTTCTGATTTGAATATGGTGTTTTCTGTTTTTTGATTTATTTTGGAGACATTTCCCTCGGGTGCAGTAAGTTTTTTAAAAGAATGTTTTCTAATTTCTTATTTTTAAATTGTTTTATAAAAATTTCCTTCTTATAACCTTCTTCTTTTTCTAAATAAATCCTACATTTTTAAAGATCGAATAAAGAACACTTTATACACTGAAAAAAAATTTATTTGATTCAAATAACTGATTATTTGACTATTATCAAATGAATATTTACTTAAATCAAATAATTTTTATTTGAATTAATTAAATAATATTTGCTTCAAATACTGAAATATTTCATTCAAATACAGTTTATTTGATCCAAATAAAAATTATTTCATTTAAGTAAATATGTATTTGATGATAGTCAAATAATCGGTTATTTGAATCATAATTTTTTTTCAGTGTACGATCTTTAAAAATGTAGGATTTATTTAGAAAAATTTAGGATTCATGTAAAATGATTAAAAGAACGTTTACTATTTATTCACAACTATTTTTGTTGTCTAAATTTCTTAATTTGAAGTAGTAAAAGTTGAGCCCCTAATTCACAGTAAAGTTTTTTTCACTAATTTTTAGTTCTTTTTCACTTAAAGTTTAGTAAAAAAAAAACTTGAAATTACTAAACAAAATAGTAATATTTCATTTTTGTTGTCTCCCTTCTCTAAATATGAATCAGTAAAAGTTGAGCTGTTAATTCACATCAATTTTTACTAATTTTCAGTCAACTTTTTGATTTCAAAATTTTTTTTAAATAAATTTAATTTCCTAAAAAAAAATTGAAAATATCTTCTAAACAAAATAGTAATATTAGAAATTAGTGAATATTTTTACTACTGTGATGATTTATGGCTCAATTCTTTGGTACAAATGGAATTTTAAAATTTAGCACATCAGTAAATAATCGTATTTGCATTTTAACTTTCACCACACACAAAATTCTAAAACAAATAAATTAGAAATAGCCAAATGTTTGTCTAAAGCAGCGAAAGTTTTAGTTACTTTGGTTCACTTTATGGTTCAATGAAAGAAGTTCTATTGTTTTGTTTGAATTTCGAATATTTAAAAAATTTTAATTTCACTTTTTTTTAGTAGTTTATTCCGTATTTTACTCTATAAATTGAAATCTGAGAAAAGTCGTCCACTAATTTGTTTTAGTAACAATTTTAAATCATTTTTAGTGGAATATAACTATTTTTATTTGGCAAGTCAAAATAAAATCTTGCAAATCTAACGGAACTTTCAGTAAAAAGATTCATGTAAGTTACTGGAAATTTTTCTACTTTAAAAAAGTAAAAATTTTTAATATTTTTTAATAAAATTTTACTAATTCCCTCAAATTTGCTTAAAACATTTTTACATTTTTTCTAAAATTGTAATGAGAAACTACTCAAAATAAGCAGAAATTTTTACTAATTTATGTTTAGAAAAATTAATTGTTAGTAAAATTTTACTATTTTCGTTGAATTTTTTTTTACATTCTTAGATTTTGTACTGAAGTTTTAGTGAAAAATTACTGGAAATTTGTAAAAAATTGTAAGTAAAAGTTTACTATTTTCATTTAGTATTAAAACTTTTTTCTTTTTTTTTACTGAAGTTTTAGTGGAAAATTATTAGAAATTAGTAGACTTTTTTTAGAAATTTAAATTTAATAAAATTGTAAGTAATTGTTAGTAGAAATTTATTATTTTCGTTAAGTTTCTTTAAAAAGTTTTAGAATTTTTACTAAGTCTTTGTCAATAACTACTAGAAATAAAACCTTTTTATTAATTTAAATTTAAAAAATTGTAACTCATGGTAGAATTTAACCCTTTTTATTTAATAGCTTTAAGAAGTTTTAGAATTTTTACTAAGTCTTAGTCAAGAACTTTTAGAAATAAAACCTTTTTACTAATTTAAGTTTCAAAAATTTTAACTCATAGTAGAATTTAACTATTTTTATTTAGTAGCTTTAAAAAGTTTTACATTTTTTACTGCAGCTTTTGTCAAAAATTTGCTAGTAATCAGAAATAGAAGTAAACATTTTTACTATTTTAAATTTAAAAAAAATTTAACCAATTTGTTGGTTGAATTTCATTATCTTTGTTTATTTGCTTGCAAAAGTTTTAAATTTTTTACTAAAGTTTTAGTGATAAATTACTAGAGATTGGCAGAAATTTCTGAAATAATTTTTAGTTAAATTTACTTTTATCATTTAGTACTTTTAAAACGTTTTAAATTCTTTACTGAAGTTTTTGTCAGAAACTACTCTTAATAAGAAACAATGTTTACTACTAATTTGAATTTTAAAAAAACTTTAACTAATTGTAAGTAGTAAAATTATATCATGTTCGTTTAATTTTTAAATTTTTTTTAAATTTTTGTACTTAAAAGTTGTAGTAAAAAATTACTAGAAATTAGTAAAAATTTAAAAGTTGAATTACTCTATTTTCATTTAGTTGTTTTAAAAATTAAAAATTTTTTTTACTGAAGTTTTAGTCGAAAATTATTAAAAATTAGTAGAAATTTTTACTAATTTAAATTAAAATTTTTTAAAACTAATTGTTAGCAGAAATTTAACAATTCTCGTTTATTATGGCTTTAAAAAGTTTCAAATGTTTTACTGCAACTTTTGTCAAAAATTATTAAAAATCAGTAATAATAGTGAAAATTTTTACTATTTTAAATTTTAAAAAATGTTAAATAATTGTTGGTACATTTTTTTTTTTTTTGTTTAGTTGTTTGAAAAATTTTTAGATTTTTTTACTAAAATTTTAGTGGAAAATTACTAGAAATTAGCAGAAATTTTAACAATAATTTTTAGTAGAATTATTATACTTCTTTCATTTCTAATTGTTTCAAAAAGTTTTCAATTTTTAACTAAATTTTAAATATCAAATTTCTAGAAAGAAGTAGATATTTTTAATTAATATTATTATTAGTGTTTAAATTAGTAATAATTTTAATTAATTAAATAATTTTTAGTAGAATTATACTTCTTTCATTTCTTTTTTTTAACAATTTTTTTAAATTTTTTACTGATGTTTTAGTGAGAAATAACTAGAAATTAGTACAAAAAATTGGTAAAATTTTAGTATTTATTTATAGTAGTTTGAAAAAACTTTTACTGTTGTTTTAGTTAAAATTTACTAGAAATTAATAGAAATTTTTTATTAATACAAATTAAGGGACGATTTTTTACTTATTCACAAGACAGAGTGAGAGTAGCAGTAGAGTAAACTGAAAAAAATGGTATATATAAAAATATTTCAACACATTATGAGATAATTATGAAGATATATCTCAATTCATTATATTCCTTCCTGTATATTAGTGACGAGTGTAGATACGGTATTTTTTTCTATTAGAAGTACAATAATAGAGTAATTTAATCAATTAAAATTTCAAACGCATGTGTGAGCTATATCTTACCAAAATTATATGTTTAAAAAAATTATGTAGAAAAATTATATTATTAAAAAAAAAATTATTATGAAAAATTGTAGAAAATTATAATCTTAAAACTGAATTAGTTTAATTGAACAAGTTAAAATTAATAAAAAAAATAATGTTACACATAAAAGTTTTGCTAACTTTCTAAGTAAAATTTTACTCATTATATACTTTGTAAAATTGTTAATTAACTGTGTGACTTTTTTTTTTGTATAAATAATCTGACAGAGCAATCAAACAAAAATAGTTGTGAATTTGAGAAATTTTGGAATTTAATTTTTGTTTAATTTTTTTAAGTTTCATTACAACATCAGCATGCATGGAAAAGAAAATTAATTTTGAATAAGAAATTGTTAACATTCCATCGATATACTGGGTGAATTATGTTCACGTATTTCTATCGAAAGTGTAATTGCTGATCAGGAAGCTAATAAAGTATTGCTAACGATTATCAGAACAGCGGGAAATAACTCGATTTAATCGATCTTAAATTTTGTATTTAAAAATTCAAAACTTTTTTAATGTCTACACTTGAAATATCTTATTTATGGAAATATTATTCTGTTTTTTAATAATGTAGGTAGAATTTTGGTTAAATTCGATGATTAGAAAACTTACTGCACGTAAAAATATCTTTTTCATATTTTGCAGAAAATTGTAAATCAAATTTTTTGTTTGACACACTCAGTGCAAGAAGGGCACATAAGAAGCGAAAAATTTGAGGTTATGTTTTTAATTTTTCTCGTGAAAATACAGAAAGAAAATCAATTATTAATGAAAAATTACTGATCTTCAAGTCTGTATTATGTCCAAAAGATTCAATGAAAATTGGTTTTAAATTCAAGTAATCAAAAATAAACTTTAAATTAAAATAAATCTAACATGAACCTAACCTATAATTCGTTTGCTTCTTAGGTACCTTTTTTGGGAGCGTGTCACATATTTTTAATAATTAGTGTTATTTGAAAAGAAGTCGAAATTTTTTTTCTAACAATTTTGTTTTTCAATGACTTTTTCAAGTTCTATATTTTTTCAGTTAAACTTTTTTTTTTGAACAAGAATAATATCGTTGGGAGTTTGTGACACTTGGGTAATTAAATTACAGTGATTAAGTGAGGAAAATGGTGCTTTTAAATGAAAGAAGATTTATGCATTCTCGTGAGAATTTTTTTTTTTTGATACATTGTACTGTGGAGAATTATAAGAATGGGTGACACAAATTGAAAGAGGATTCAAGCTCTGGTTTTCTACTTATTACATAGTCTAATAAACATAATAATATTAGTGAAATAAGGAAACTATAAGTAAAATCACATTTTTATTTTAAATGCACAGGTTACAGTTAATCTAACGGATTAATGTAACAATCAGATTGTGTCTCATGCCATTAAAATCATTTTATTAATTAGAATAATTAACAGGCTCATTAGATTTATTATCTATAATGATCAATTATTGTAATTTCCTTGAACTAGATTATTATATGAATGATCCCAATTGAGTGAATTCTTTTTTTTTCCAAACTATTACTGTACGTAGCAATACGTGAAGGATACGGTAAAAGATTAATTTGAAAAAATCAGTTAGTTTTGATAGAAAAAAATTTTCGTTCGGAGAACAAAAGAAAGACGTAATACAGCTTCGAAAAGTAAAAGTTATTTTATTTTATTTTGTGGAGTGCGGCTTCAATTCTCTTTTAGGTTAAATCGTTATGGATGCAAAACTGCAAAATATTATGATATAATAAATTAGGATTTTTTTTTCTTTGAATTCTCTAGTCAATTTCTTTCTTTTCTCCTTTTGGGGCTCATTAAATTGAGTGTTAACCCCAGACGTGAGGTTAATGAACAAGACTCGTTAAGGCAACTCGTTTCGACATATAATCACCGCAGCCGAATATCATTTAAAACTTTTGATAAAAAAGGGCAAAAGAGAAAAATTCTTCTTCAAACTCTAAAAGTAAATAATTTTAACTTATTAAAATTGGTTTGAAGAAACTTTTAAAGGGTGTATTAGTGGGAAATTAATTAAAAATTCCTCGTTATAAAGTTATAATATAGTTTCGAGAAGAAGATCAATTTTTATGAGATGATAAATTTTCATATTATTGCGCTGTGGCGAGGAAACAAAAAATTTAATGAAACGTTTTATTGTAAATCATTTATTCATTGCTCTTGACCCTTTTTTGGGGTTAAAAGAGCTTCTCTTTCCCTCTTTCAATGGTAATTAGGGCGTTTAATTTTCTTCCAGTCTTTCGGGTGTTTTTTTCTTTTTTTTCTTCTTCTTTTTAAAGAAATGTGCCTTTAAGATTCATTGGCATTAATTTGTAATCACATGCAGTGGAACTTAACTAACCGATTAAAAGCTATTCGCACAATGATCACGTGTTCGCGTGCAGCTCGCCTAATTAAATATGCTAATTTCTCTTAAATTCGAGTAAAAACGTGTTCGAGTGACCCCACTTCTGCTTTCGAGTGAAATTCCCCTTTAGATTGTATATGCGGATATCATGAGAGGAGCGTTAACTATTTCGACAATCAGTGTCACGATGATTCGTTTTCATTAATTGCAATACGATTGCAGAAAAAAAAGTGTTGAAACAGGAATTTAGATTCTATCGGTTTTGGCACAAAAAAAAATATATCCAATATGCAAAATTGAATTTAAGGCACAAAATTTATTTTCATTTTATATAAGAATTTCCTTTCATTTTAATGCAATTTTTTCTCTTATAAATATTGGGGTTGCCTTAGGTCAGGAAAAGTAGGAAATTAAGGAAAAGTAGAATTGATCATGGAAGTCAGGACTTTTCATTAAAGTACTATAAAAAATTAAATTTGCAAGATTCATATTTGGTTTTATTTAATTTTTATTAAATATTTAATTAATTATTAAAAATCATTGATTTATAGAAAAATTTAAATTAAAAACGCTAAAAACTTGAATTTTGGAGAGATTACAAAAATTATTTCATAAATTCAATAATGTTTAAAAATTTTTAACAATTTTCGCCACAACATTAAAAAATAATTAAATTATTCACCCAAATTTAATTGAATTGCGAATTTTGAAAAGGGCTCAACTCTAAAAATCGTGCGAGTCAAAATGAAACTTACGGTTTTTAGAGTTGAGCCCTTTTCGAAATTCGCGTTACAATTATTTTCATGAATAATAGATTTTTTTACACAGATTCAATTATTTTCGCGAATAATGAAACTTATTGTAAAATTTCAATTATTTTTTTTTAATACAGTTTTAACCGAATTCCTCGAAAAATGTAATTATTTTTGAAAATGTTATTAAAATTATAGTCAAAAGAATTGAATTATTAAAAAATTTGTTGATAAAATTCTTTATTAGAATGAAATTTCGAATATTATTCAGTTAATTAATGAATAATTTATTTTTGTATTTACAAAATCGAATTGTCATAAAATTGAAAAATAAAAATTTATTTAATAATTAAAAGCACTGTACAGAGTAAATTTATTGAAATAATTGAATTTTAAAGAGTTTAATTTTTAAAAATTGTCAAAATTTTAATTATCTTTAAAAATAATAAAATTTTTCTCAAAACTTCAATTATTTTCATAAGTAAAAAAAATTTCACATAAATTCAACTGTTAACAATTTTTTAAATAAATTTCTTTGTAATAATTGAATTATTTTCATAAATAATAAAAAATTTCACAGGAATTAAACTATTTACAAATTTTTTATAAATTTCTTTGTAATAATTCAATTATTTTTATAAATAATACAATTTTTTACAGCGATTCGATTATTTTCGGTTTTATTATTTTCAGGAATAATAAAACTCATCATAAAACTTCAATTATTTTTAATGCAATCTTAACCGATTTCCTCGAAAAATGTTATTATTCTTGAGAATATTATTAAAATTAGTCGAAAAAATTTAATTATTTAAAAATTTGTCGATATAATTCTTTATGAGAATAAAATTTTGTGAAACATTCATTCATTTTATAATGTTTTTCTTCTTTTGTATTTTAAAAAAGTAGCATATAATTGAATGTTAATTTTGTTCAAAAAAAATTGTTTCAAATTTTTACTTTCTAACTATTTAATTGAAAAAAACCTCTTAATAATTAAAGTTTCATAAAATTGAATTGTAAACAAATGGATTTGAAAGTTTTCTATAAATTTTTTTTTCTATTTGTAGAAATAATTGAATTCTCCTAAATTTTTGTAATAAAACTGGTTTTCAAAATAAATTTCAGTTAAAGTTTTAGATAATAATTGAATATTTAAAACATTTTAGCGTAAATGTTTAAAAATAATTGTATATTAAACTAGTTTAATTAAAATTTTGTTTGAAATTTTTTAAAGTTTTTATATTCTAAATGTTTAATTGAAGAATTTCTGAATATTCAAAATTTCTAAAAAATTGAAATGTGAACAAATAGATTTAAAAATTCTCCAGAAACTTTTACAAAAATTATTAAAAATAATTTATTTATTTATATCGAAGAATTTTCATAAAACTTCTGAAATTAATTATATTTTTCCTTGAATTTACTTAAAATTGTATTAAAAATAATTGAAATTCTTTGATAAATTTTATTATTTAGGAAAATAATTAATGTTTTGCAACAAATTTTTGATAAATTTTTTTTAAATAATTGAAATCTTGTAATTTGAAGAATATTATTATTTGTAGAATTTAATTTTTGCAACTAATTTTATTACGTTTTTCTAAATATCAAAAATGTTGTATAAATTTTTTTATTTATGATAATAATTGAATTCTTGTAACGAATTTGTTTAAAATGGTAGATGTTTAATTAATTGAATTATGTTATTTATAAAATGGAATTGAATTTTTGTAAAAAATATTTGCAATTAATTAAATTTTTCGAAGAATTTACATAAAATTGTATTACAAATATTTGAAATCTTCTGAAGAATGTTGTCATTTAAAACAATAATTCAGTTCTTGTAACGAATTTTTATTACATTTTTTTTAAATAATTAAAATCCGGTGAAGAATTTTATTATTTATGAAAAATATTTAATTCTCGATACGAATTTTATTACATTTTTTTTTGTAAATAATTTAATTCTTTTCAGAACTTTTAATGAAAAAGTAAATTTTTAAATTATTTTAATTTCAGCAAAGAATTTTATTACTTGTGAAAGGTAATTAAATTTGCGTAAAAAAATGTTTTGAAATAATTACTTTTTCCGGGGAATTAAATTAAATAAAAATTTTTTTAAGTCATATGGAAAAATTTTATTATTTATGAAAATAATTCAATATTCTTACAACGAATTTTATTACATTTCTTTAAATAATTAAATTGATGTGAGTTATTGAATTTCAAAAGGTTTTAATTAAATTTTTTTAAGTTCTATATTAATAATATTTTTGTCAACGTAACAATCCTTTTTCTCCGTGAATGGAATTTTTTTTTGAGTATATAATCATTCTGAAAGTGAATCAGAATATTCTCTAGTGTCAGGGAAAAAGTCAATATTTTGTCTGGGAATAAGGGAAAAATAAATTAATTTTTTTATGGTAACCCTGAATATGCATTGTTTATTTATTCTCCTCAAAGGATTGAAGATTATGATTTTAATTTAACAGTAATATAATTAGAAGAAAGACGTGTAAATAAATGAATTCCTCTTTGATGAAAGGTACCTAAAAAGAAAAAATTTTAAGTTAATGTGTGTGTTATTTTTGGATTCAAAATACCCAAAGGAAATAACTCTCAATTAAAAAAAAAGAAAACCAAGCAATAAGTAACTTTTTCCACTACAAATTAGACCCCTTATGCTTTTAACAGAAAAAAAAATTGAATTAATTTTACAAGTCTCCCTCTCACCTTAAAAACGTATGAAATTTTACTTTGATGCGACTTTAATTTTCTTATACACGTATCGCAGCTGGTTACCAGTTTAAGACTTAGTTTGCTTGTTTTCTGGCCATTTGCTGGGTGTAATTTCTGTACTTGAACCGAGGCCGCACACATCGAAAATTACATGGCAACTTTTCAATGCATTCGCCGACCGATGGAATAGAACTCTGCTACAATTTTCTTTATTTATTATAGTTAAAATAGTCTCAGGTTGAGCGCGCGTGAACTTGGATAAAGTTACTCTCGAAACGGTTCAAGAAAACGAGGAAGTTATTATATACATAAATTAATTAAAAAACAACTCAACTAAAGAAAAAAAAGAAGAACTACGTGTATCTTTAGAAAACAATTTATATTTTACAGATTATATAGTTCTAGATTAGCATTTCGTTCAGTATTTCTTTTTGGCTTATTTCTATTTTAAGAATGTAGGTTTTAAAGAATTTTACAAATGAAACTACAAAAAAGAAAAACAGTTGGATATTAATTAATGTTTAAGCAGAATAGTAAAATAATATTGTTGTTGGGAGGGAAAGAGCCGGATATATAATATAATTGTCCTCTATAAACAGCGACCCTGTTGTCATGTAAAAGAAACGAGTTTGTTGAAAACCAGCATTCATATATTTTTCTTATGGTGACAATAACGAGCAGAGCTGCGAAACTTACTCGCAATAAAAGTAATCGACATAAGGTGTAATAAAATGTAATAAACATTTCGTGCAAATGCATCGTAATTTCTTAATGCACTCAATGTTGATTATAGAAGCAAGATTCATTTTTATTTTAGTTTACCTTCAATTTCATTTTTTACTACCGTCAAACCGAGACGATACTTTGTTCACCAATTGGCTATTTTTTCACTTGACGATTTATTAAAAGCAGAATTAAAAAAAAAGAAAAATAAATATTGACGTACACTGAGGGAAAAATGCTATTGAATCAATGACACATTGTCGCAATAAACGGCATGTTTAATATTGTTCGAATACAAATGCTGTTGGTTCAATAACATGTGCTATTGATTATTGCTTTATAGATTTGAATACATGTACTATGTTATTACAGAACTTATAATGTTAACAGAAAATGCTATAATATCAAGAAATGCATTTCTTAGGTATAATTAAATCTGTTATAAATTTAATAGCATGTACTAGTGATTTGATTTCTTCCTTATTTTGAATCAATACCGCAAGCTATCAATTTTAAAGTACATGAGCTAGAATTTATAGCATCATTTAGTTTCAATGATGAAAACGGTTGCTTTAAAAAAATGTTTTACAAAATAAACATATTTTTGCTCTCTTATGCATCTGAATCTTATTTCAAGATACACTTTTTTCAAGGTTTGTACACAACATACACAATTTTAGATAGAAGTTCACAAGTTGACCTAAACACACAATTTATCACAATATAAACCTAACGCACTATTTAAAATTACACATACATAGGTAGAATCATAATACATTTAATTGATGTTAATTTGAACTTCCTTATGTACAAAACGGATGAAATTATCACCGCTTATGAGAGAGAAAATTAATGTTTCAAGTAGGTATAGCGAATATTCAATGAAAAAAATGTTTAACATCATAATTTCCTTATTTTATAAATCTTAATTAATCTTTATTTTCTCATTGTTAAATAAATTATTTTTTTAAGTTTAAGGCATTATATTTTTATTACAAATGCAAATGCTATTAATTATTAGTAGAAACATGGTTTCATATTGAAAGATCATTTCAACAAAACAATACCTAACTGCTTTAATTTAAATAAGTATGACTACACTTTTACTCCACGGTACTGTTAATGCAAATATACAATAAATACTATTTATTAATTTAACAAAATTTTATTTTAAAAAAGCAACAATTATTTTAAACTAACTAATATTTTTTTAATAAAATTGTATCAACCCTACATCTCAACCATTTTACATATTATGCTTTTAGTTCTAAACTATGAATTATTATATTTTAATTTAATTTTAATTCAATACAGAGATTATTCTTTCAACAAAATTAATTTAATAGCACCGGCGCTATTAGGCCAATAGTTTTTTTCTTAATCTACGTTGTAGATATTCTTCTAAAAGTATCCTGGAGGCGCATGCTTATTCTCAAAAACTTTTTTGACAAAATAGTTATTTGATATAAAACCACTTAACTTAAAATTCACATAAAATAAACATTATTTGTCATAAATTTCATTGCTCATGAAAAAAACCATTTTAACATAAATATCATTTGTCATAAAATTCATTTAACACAAATTTTACGTTACATAAAACTCATATAACATAATTTCCATTTGACATAAAAATCATGTAATATAAATTTCTTTTGACATAGAAATCATTTAACATTTAAATACTTTGACATAAATTTCTTTTGACAAAAAATTCATTTATCGTAAATTTTAATTCTTATAAAATTTATTTCACATAAAATACATTTGACAACAATTTCATTTGGCAGAAAAGTCATTTAACGTAATTCTCATTTGCCACACAATCCATTTGACATAAATATCATTTTACATAAAATTCACTTGACACAAATTTCATTTGACGTAAATGAATAAAAATTGTATGTTTAATGGAATGTTTGTCAAATAAATTTCAAATTAAATGGTTTTTGTACCAAATGGATTTTATGTTAAATGGTTTTGTACCAAATAGATTTTATGTCAAACAATATTTATGTTAAATTGTTTTTATGCCAAACGAGTATTATGTCAAATATGATTTCAGAAGTATAGTCATACTTTTAGTGTCCTATGAGTAAGTCGTTAAAAATATTAGAAAAATTAAATTTAAAAGCACATTGTTTTATTCATTAACATTTGTTTCACAAAAGTTTTCTGCACATAGAACAATTTTCCTTTCTTCATTTTAAGTATTCTAATTTTTCTTTCAAAGTATTTTGTTTATAATTCCACTATACACATTTAAAATATAATGTCTAGACAGAATTCCATTATTTTATATCTTCAGTCAATAATATTTAATTTAGGTTATTTACGAGGAAACCTTTTAGCTGTCTTCTTCACATATATCGTTTCCTGAAAACGAAACAAAACGAAAAAATAATAAAGTGTTCTAATTTTCTTCTTTTTTCTCGTTGAAAGGAGTAATCTTGTGAAATCAGACGGAAAGAGGAAAATACAAATTGTACAAGCGATTATCTTCGGAAGGCGATAGTTTAATGTTCATTTTACGAGGCAACCTCTATAAAATTACGTGTGGGCGCGCTCAATCTTCTGTAAATGAAAACGGCTCTAGGGATAAAAAAAAATATGCTGTATAGATAAAAAAGAAACCAGTAAATCCTTATAAATGCGCCTCTTGTGTTTGTTTGTCGAAAGATTATATTTCAAAAAAAAAGAAAGTAACCTACCAGAAATCTGATAAAATTTTTTGTTCTGATTTTTTTTTCAATTTACATCGTAATTTAAGAATTGACTTACCTTAAATCCTTAATATATTATACATATATACAGACTTCTAATTTTTGTATTACTTTTATTTTAACACTATATGAAAACATTTCTGAGATTATAACGTTTTTTTATGGTCAGTCATCTCTCGCCTATATATATGTGTGTGTGTTTAAATAAATAAGTTAATAAATAGATCGTAAAAAATAATATAAAGAGAGAAAAAATTCATTTGCAAGTTAATTTGGGTTAAGGATTAGAGTTATAATTAACGTACATTTATTTACAGTTTGTCGGTTATATAGCCTTATACTGAGAGCGATATAAAGTTTCTGAGATAAGTGCGCCTATTTTAAGTGCGAGGAAACTACAAATAATTGAAGACTTAATATTATACATGCACGCAGAATATATATATATATTGCTCCTTGATTGGGAAGTTTATTATTTATGTCTTATCAGTACCAGTAATCGCACGCATCATTAGAGTCATAGAAAGCGATGAAATAATTAAGAAATATGCATAGATAAGATTTGAATTTATCTATTTTGCGTTAAATAAAAAAAAGAGCAATTGAAGCACACAGTTCAATAAAGCGCGTCGATATAGTATAAAGAATCGGTCAATTACCAACGCGCCAAGGCATATAGGCACGCGCTTGATGCACGCCACGAATCGCCTAGTTTCACGACGTGTACGTTTAACCGCAATCCTCTGATCGTAATTGATTGTCATTATCGAGCGCGCACCAGAAATGGTATAATGAAATGATTATTATCACTCCGGGGAAATTCGAACTTGTGTACATAATTAAATCTTTTTCTACTGATGGCAGATAGAAAATTTCGTTTGAAATTTTAAACTCGAGAAAAAGTGGGAAAAAATTTTTAGTTAGTAACAAAAAAAATATTAATTATACTCAAAACTATAAAGAATATAATGTAAGATTATTCATATATCAATGATAACTTAAGGATTGTCCAAGGAGTGGTTTGGGGCAAGGGGATTGTTCCCATTACTCCAATGTAAAATCTTGCAAGTTTGCAAACCTTAAAAAAAAGTTCAATTTTATAATTTTAATCCAAAATCCATATATTTATTTTATTAAAGGAAAAAAAGATTTTAAAAAGATGTGAAAATTAATGTTAAAATTTGTTTAATACTCAAATATTAAAAAATACATTTAATTAATTTTCTGAGATTGTGTTAAAAATCATGACAATACATACTCGACTTGTGGTTGGTACGACTGGTATAATAGTATATTGTCAGACGTTAACCTCAAATTTTTTAGTGTTTGTATTTTTTTTGAGGTTATGTGTTGTTGCGATGTTGCCACATTTTCATGTGTTTTTATTATTGCTTTGAAAACTAAAATTAAAATAATTATTTATTCATTAAAAGTTCTCAAGAGAATTCAATTATTTAGAAAAAAAATGTAATAAAATTCGTATCGAGAATTGAATGTTTTTCATAAATAATAAAATTCTTCACCGGATTTTAATTATTTTTAAAAAATGTAATAAAAATTCGTTACAAAAATTCAATTCTTTTTCTAAATGATAATATTCTTCAGAAGATTTCAATTATTTCTAATACAATTTAATGTAAATTCTTCGAAAAATGTATTTAAATAACCATGAAATTTTTCAACAAAAATTTAATTATTTACAAAAATCCTATTAAAATCCTTTGCAAGAATTCAATTATTTTTAAAAGTAGTAAATTTTCTCATAAAAATTTAATTATTTGAAAAAATTGTAATAAAATTCGTTGCAATAATTCAATTATTTTCATAAACAATAAATCGATTATTCGGTAATTTCATTTTTTAATCAATTTTTGTTAGGAAATTCTAGAAAAATTCAATTATTTAAATTGAAAAATAAATAACTTATTGAATAATTGGATGTTTGTTAAATTTGAATTCTCATAAAGAATTTTATCAACAAATTCTTAAATAATTCAATTCTTTTGACAAATTTTAATAAAATTTTAAAGAATAATTACATTTTTCGAGGAATTTGATTAAAATATTCTATCCAAAATTAATTAAAATCCTGCGATGAGTTTTATTATTCATAAAAATAATTTTAAAAAATTTCCAAAAATGTTATTAAAATTTTTCTAAAATAATTGAATTTCGGTGAAGAATTCAATAATTTATAAAAATAATTAAATTCTTGTAAAGAACTTTGTTAAATTTTTTTTAAATACTTGATATTTTTCAAAAAATTTTATAAAATTTTGTATATTAAATAATTGAACTCACGTGGAAATTTTATTATTTATGAAAATTTTAACAAAAATTTTGTAAATTATTGAATTCCTGTGAAATTTTTCCAAGAATTTTATTAAAGTTTTTAAAAATAATTGAATTTTAAAGAAGAATTTTATTATTTATAAAGATAATTGAAGTTTTGACAAAAATTTTGAACATAATTGAATTTTGGAGAAGAATTTACATATTTTTAAAGATATAATTGAAATGACCAGAATTTTTTTTAATTTTTGAATATAATTGAATTTCTGTAATTATTTGTAACTTTTCCAAACTTAAATTTTTTTAGTATTTTTAACTAAAATTCTTTTATCAATCTAGTATTTATGAAAATTGTAAAAATTATTAATTACATAATTTATAAGTCATAATTTTGTGATAGTTCTTTAAAAAGAAATTATTGTCTGAAATAGAAAAAATTCAAGGTTTTGTAATAAAATTCGTGGTTATTTTTATAGTTTACAAGGCAAACAAAAAAACATCAAAATTGTAAAGTTTTTTCGTAAATTTTTGAAATTCGATTTTTTCCAGTACTTTTACTAAAAATCTCTGACTTTTCCCTGACTTCCCTGACCAATTTTACTTTCCCTGAATTCCCTGACCTGTGGTAACCCTGCTTTTATCGTCAATTTGCTATCCCTGGAAAAATTGCGGTTATTTAAGTTCAAAAGGAGTCAAAAAGTTGCAATAGTCACGTTCCGAGTAGTTTAATCATCAAAATATTTATTTTCCACCACATTTCGGCATTACATTATTATCTACATATTTATTTTTCTTTAAATAATGTAAAACAGTAGATGAATCAATTATTACAGTTTAAAAGTTTGAAAAATGACTTTCTCACCTTTAGGAGAATATCTGATTTCACGAATTGAATAATTTAGCATTTCTGCAAGATTCTTTGCGTGCATAAATATTACCGGCACTTGAGAAAGAACTATTTCGATAGCATCAACCTGTAAACGTGTAAATGCGTTAATCGTGTGTGTGTTCTTGTGTTTTGTGCATGTGTGAGATGCTCTCTCTCTCTCTCTATGAAGCAGCTGACCCTTTACTTCTCTCTGTACCACGCACTGTGAGGGAATGCATGGAACAGATAAAATCGTTTTGCCGAACACGGCCGGCATGTATACGATTGCTTGCTACCATCATTCGACTTTCTTCTAAATGAATAAAAAAAAATTCTCCTTCCGTCATGAATACAAATGTAATACCGAGACTTTGTGAGGATTCTGTGAAAAATTCTCCTGGGAAAAGAGTCTCTCTCTTTATTAGGACACTTGTTTTGTCACTGAATAATTTTTTGATGTTTTCTTCACTTTACACTGTTGGGGAAAAGAATTATGTTTCGTATAAATTTTATTTATTTATTTATGACTTTTTGTGAGGTTTTTAATGACTACAACTGGAGATAAAAAAATTTTTTTCATCAGCTAACTTATAGGTCAATTTTAGAAGAATGTCTAGGCAAAACTTTGTCTTCTTATGGGTGATTCTTCTGAATGTGCCCTTTTTGATGTCTCGATTAATTTTACAATACCTACTCTTTAAAAATTATTATCAATTTCTATAGTGAAAATTTAGCACTTATTTATCATTTTAAGAAGAAAAATAAATAATTTTATTCAAGTGAATTTATGTAATAACTAAATTACTTTCATCTCCGAAGCCTTTTCAACATGTCTCCAATAGGACTTCTATAAGAAAACTAAATTTTATGGTTTTTTTCAAACTTTTAGAAATTTTTTAAAAATAGTGTCAGAAAGTACAATGTTTTTTCTATCATTATGTGCATTTTTAAAATTTCTAGACCTCACTTTTAGTTTTGATAAAAATGTCTAAACTTTGTCTTCAGTTTTAGGTTAAAATTACTTCACAATCATTACTGATATTTTACACATTAAAAATATCTTAAACAAAATATTAATGCACATTAAAATAAAGCTGAGAATCTGACGTTTAATTTTCCTATATTTTATCTATAAAAAGGAGAAAAATTATTGCTGTTATAAATAATCGAAACTTACATTTTGCTCCGAGTAAAAATTCAATTTCATCTCCGAAGCCTTCGTTTTTAATAAATAACTGAATGTAGAAGTAAGTTTAAGAGAATATTTCGATGGTAGTATAAAATGAGGCTGTGAGATTTGTATATTTTACTAAAAAAACATATTTTAATTGTGCCCTAAAGTAAAATAAATGTGAAAAAAAATTTATTTTTCATCTCCGAAGCCTTTTCTTTGAAATAGGCGAGTTTTGCTTTTGTTTTTAGTATTTTGCATTGCTTTGAAAAAATTAACCCAAATTACCATTAAAGCAAATATTTTAAATAAATTTATATTTCAATCGAACTGAATATATTTCGTATTAAAATATGCAAATTATTAATTTTTAAGCAGTGTAATTTTATTTTCAATTTCGTGAACGATATTAGCGTGGACTTTTAATAGAAAAACTGGCGAATTAAAAAAAATTAATCGAATGGATCAACAGTAATCTTCTTTAAAGGAGAAAAATTTTAATATTTTTAAGAATTAATTTTGCGCAACCTAAAAATCTTACTCTTGAGTATGAAATTAAGTAGTTTTAATAGAAAAAACAATGTAATTAAAAAATAAATAAATTGAAAAACTGAAGTTTAAAAATGTCACTTTTCAGAAGAGTCACCCATACATCAACAGTTTTTTTTTCATTTTTTAATTCTGAATCTTATTTTTTTAAAATTTAATTTCTGAATTTTAATAAATCGTTGAGTACAAAAATAATTTTTTGGTTGACGATAGTCAAATTTTTAAAAAATTTATTTTTGAATTATTTTTTAAAAATGTTTTGTTAGTTTTAATTGACCAACAACAAGATTTGTCACAGGTCAGCGAATTCTTGCTGAAAAGTCAGGAATTTTTATTAAAAGTAGGTACTGAGAGAAATTAGATTTGCAGGATTCATAATTAGTTTTATTTAATTTTTTAATGACAATATGTTTAATTAATTATTAAAAATTAGGGATTTATAGAAGAATTTTAGTGAAAAACACTAAAAAAAATTTGAATTTGTGAAAGATTACAAACAATTCCAGAAATTCAATAATACTCCAAAACTTTTAAAGAATTCTCGTCAAAACTTTAAAAAATAATAACATTCTTCTCCAAAATTTAATGATTTTCATAAATAATATAAATTTCACAGGAATTCAGTTATTTACAAACTTTTAAATAAATTTCGTCGTGATTTTTTAAAAATTATTTCACGTTTTTATTTTCTAAACATTTAATTAAAGAATTTCTGAATAATAAAAATTTGGTAAAATTAAATTGTAAACAAATGGATTTGAAAATTCTCTAGAAACTTTAGCAAAGATATTAAAAATAATGAACAATTTGTTCACTTATTGGTTTCGAAAAATTTTAATAGAATTTTTGAAATTAATTACATTTTTCGAAGAATTTACTTAAAATTGTATTCAAAATAATTCAAATCCTGTTAAGAATTTTATTATTTTGGAAAATTATTTTTTTAAATAATTCAATTGTTGCAAAAAATGTTTGAAAATAATTACATTTTTCTCGAGGAATTCAATTCAAATTGTATTAATTAAATAATTTAAATTCTAGGAAAAATTTTATTATTTATGATAATAATTAAATTCTTGTGAAAGATTTAATTTCAAAAGTTTTTGGTAAATATAATGAAATATTTTATTATTTATTACTTATTTTATTAATGCTATTATTTTTCCCTTGTCACTTTTGTTTTGTGTTTTTGAAAGGAGAAATTAGCGCAATATGTAGAGTACAATAATAATTGCTGAATTTATACTGTACAAACATGCCATTACATTGTTGAATAGTCTCATTATCCAATCCAGAGTGCAAATTTCTACTCGCTATGTACGCTTCTTTGCGACCACTTCTATGACTCATAGGTCAATTTGCATGTTTCGTGGGTTGAGTCTCTGCTGCTGCCTATTCAGATTTAATTCATAAAATCCTCAATATGTTTTGTTCCTTCTGAAAATTTATTTTTTCCTTTCTCTTTTTTCTTATCGTGCTTCTAGAATTTCAAGAACTCCTTAAAATTATAACGAACTGTTTTTATTTTCAGGTATTATAAATCGATTTTGACTCTATTTCCAGTTTGTTAACTTAAAAGTAGCAAATTGCAACTAATTGATATTAGAAATGAAATAAAAAATTGATCCGAATTTTTGGCATCAATTTATCACGGAGGGAAAGGATTGTTACGTTGACAAAAAGATTGTAAATACAGAAGTAACAAATTTATTTTGTTGTCCTAGCCATTCAAATTTTTTCTACCTCAATAGATTTATTGTTACCAAATATATTGGGATAATAAAAAACTTTGTAACGACAACATACGAACTTTGTTAGTTCTATATTAAAAATTCTTTTTTCTCTATGTAATCCACTTTATAGTTTCAATTTGATATTTTCAAGAAAACTTGTATTTTTAAATCTTGTCTTGTATTTTTACATATATTTTAAATTTGTAATAGAATAATTTTATTAGCACAGATTTTATCTTTGTATTTTAATTTCTTTATCTTTATTTTTCTCTCTTTTTAATACTGCATTTAATTTGTTTTCAATTCCCTCACTTGTGTGTGTGTGTAAATTTTTATCAGTTCATTAGACTTTATAATTTTATTAACCATCGTTTCATCGATAAAATTGTCATATAATATTTCAATAAAATTCAACGAGACTTAAAAATTGCAATACCTTCGCAGCAAAAGTTTTGTACTATAATTAAAAGAAACTTTAGATTTTAAAAATAGATAAATGTGTCAACAGCAGGTGTGATAATAATGAGTTGATATTTTTAATTCGAAAAGAGAACTAATTTCGTATTATGCGATAATTGGAGCCTCTCTGAACACTATATAAGAGTTTATTGACTGCGCATTTAATTGGTGACTTATTTTCAAATATTTTTCATTTAATTGAATATATAAATGAAGTGGGGAAAAAATTTTGTATTTATTTTGCACAAAACTACAACCTGTTTTGTGAATATATTTTAACCAACATTCCAAGTGTGCGAAACATTAGATGCAATTTTCATGAAGATTGTTAACAACCTCTGTTATTTGCATTTTCTTCTTATTAACATTGAACATATATTCTTAATTTATTGCTGAGAATGAAAATTCGCTGTATTTAATTTCTAGGAGGGATATTAATTATTAATAATAATCTAATTAAATAATGGTGTGGTGGGTAATTTTAAAAAGTCTCTTATTTACATAGTTTTCGAATTTACATTTTTTTTTAAATGTACAGTATATCATGCAGCACTGTAGAGTTGTAAGTTTAGCACCTAGTTGGAATATATTGTTACGCTTTGCCTAACAAGGTGTCATTTCTATTCTGCAGTGGGGAAAAAAAACGGCACGCATAGTGAAGTCAGTAGAAAAGTCCTTTATTTGGTCAGACAATGAGACTCTTCGGTATTAAAGTGTCAACTATATGCATAATATAGATTTTATATTTTTCTAGCAATGTTTTATTTTTATTTATTGAGAATTCAGGCCTCGGATCAACGACTTTAAGATGCAAAAAAATCGATTTACTTGATTAAAGATACAAAAGAAGTCGGAAAAGTAGTTTATTTTATTCAAAGTTGTCACAAAAATTTGATTTTCATATTTTCTTGACCTTTCACTGATTACTAATTTAATTAAATTATTTAAAACTTCAGTAAATTTGCTTAACAAAGATTTATTTATATTTTCACAGGAGTTAAAATTTTTGAAATTTTTCAATTTCAACGTTAATTGCAACGTATATAATCACCGATTTAGGAGAAAAAAATATTTTTCTTTTCAAATTTTTATAAATTTTTTTAAACGATCTTTTACATGATTTAATGATAATTTAAATAGAAAATGTTTTAAACAAAAAAATTTTCTTGAACACATTTTTTTTTCTTTTATTCATTGATCATAAACGTTGTGAACTTCACTGAAAACAATTCTAAAATTTAATTATTTAAAAAATTTTTAACTGTAACCAATAAAAATATTAATTAATTTATACAATTTTTTTTACTAAAATTTTTCTCTAATTAATTATTTTTTATAATTTTTCGAGAGTTCTTCAAGATTGCAACAATTTAAATAGAAAAACAATCTTAATTTTTTTACAATTTTAACTATAATTCTTCTAGTTTTTTAAATAGAGTTATTGACGTTTATGATTCAAAATTTATAATAAAAAATATTCAAAGTTATTACTTTTTTAAAAAAAAATATGATGTAAAAATTCTTCTAACTATTTTTTTTAACATATTCCTAAATATTTTTTTAAAAATAGTTCATTTTTAATTTCATAAAATTAAGAAATATTCTTGAAGAATTGTAAAATATTAAATGCTATAAACAAATTTTTGAATAATTTTAATTTCAAATAGGAAAATGTATCATTTTTCCCAATTTTTAATAAAATATCTAAAAAGTAATTTTTTAAAAATTCTAATTTACTTTTTTTTTACTTTGGAAAAATTTTTAATTTAAAAAAATGCGATTTAAAAATTTTAGGAATTAGTTTTTTTAAATATTGCAATACAATTTTTGAAAAATAATTGAATTTTTCAAAATACATGTTAGATAGTGAAATTTTTGGATAGTTGGCATTTTTTAATGATTTTATTTCAAAATTTTGGAAAAATGATTAAACTCTTTAAAAAGTTTAATATAATTCTGAAAATTTAGATTATTTAAACAATTGCAATGCAATTATTTTTGTAGATATTTGATTTTTCGGAAATGTATAAATGACAATATTGAAAATAATTGATTTTAAAAAAGTGTTAATAAAAAAAGTTGTAAAAACTACATTTAAAAAAATGTTCATTATTTAATTTAAAAAAAAACAAAATTGAATTGAATTATACGAAATTGTAAAATTTCCAAATAATTGAAATTTAATAAAACTTTTAGACAATTTTGTTGAAAAATATTAAAAATAATCCAGTTTTTGAAAGTTTTGTTTAAAAAAAATATGATTTCTGCAAAATTTTTATATAAAGTTTTAAAAAATTCCTTTTGAAAAGAATTTACTTTACTTTTTTTAATGTAATTTTTTTGAAGGAGTTTATTTAAAACTTTCAAAAAATTTTTAAAATTGAATATAATTCTGAAAATTTAAAGTACTTAAATTGTAATGCAATTATTTTTGTAGATATTTGATTTTTCGGAAATATATAATTGAAAATATTAAAAATAATTGATTTTTAAGATGTTTTAATTGCAGAGATTTAAAAAAAAATTTCAAACAATTAAAATTTAGTAAGACTTTAGCAAATTTTGTTACAATTTTTATTTCTTTTAAATCTGTTGAATAATATTAAAAATAATCATATAGTTTTTAAAAGATTAAAAAATTTTATTTTTAAAAAGATTTACTTTACTTTTTTTGAACAAAATTTAATTTTTCTAAATTATGGTAAAAAAAATTCTAGAAATAAGTTTTTTATAAATATTGAAATAGTAATTTTTTGAAAATGTAGTTTCTTAAAAAAAATTTTTGCACAATGCAAAAAACTGATCAATGTTTTTTGACAATTTTATTTAAAACTTTTGAAAATGAATAAACTCTTTTAAAAGTTTAATATAATCCTGAAAATTTAGATTATTTAAGAAATTTTAATGCGATTATTTTTGTAGATATTTGATTTTTCGAAAGTAAATAATTAAAAGTATTGGAAGTAATTGTTTTTTAAAAAATTTTAATAAAAAAATTGTATAAATTATATTTTTCTTAAATACTCCTTAATTATAGTTCACGGGGATAATAGATTTTATAATTTCATAGATTTAAAAATTTCCAATTAATTGAAATTTAGTACAACATTCGAATATTTTGTTAAAAATTTTATTTTTTTTAATTTTGTTGACAAATATTAAAAAATAATCCAGTTATTGAAAGTTTTATTTAAAAATTTTATAGTAGATGATTTCTACAAAGTTTGAACATAAGGTTTTTATAAAAAAAATTTTTAAGAGGATTCAATTGTCTATAAAGCAAAAATTAATTTTTATAAATTATAGTAAAAAAATTCTACGAATTATTTGATTAAAAAAATGTATTGAAATGTCAGTTTTCAAAGACTATTTAATTTCTCCAAAACCTTTTTGGGCAATTTAGAAAACAAATCAACTTTTTAAAAAGTATTTTATTTAAAATTATTGAAATTGATTTCTTAAAAATTTTAATTTTTGTATTACTTTATATTATTTTTGTTTTACTTTTTGTAAACGCGTTTGAATTTTCGAATACATGTAATTGAAAAAATATTAAAAATAATTAAATTTTGCAAAAATTATAGTAAAAAAAAATGCTATGAATTGCTTTTTTAAATATATTTTTATATTTTAATGTCAACTTTTATTTCAAGACAGTTTATATTAAAATTTTAGAGGTGAATTCTATTACTTTCAGTATATTTTTGATCGAAATTCTTCGAAATTTGATTTCCATTCATAGCCAAATTTCCAATAAATATAATTATTCACAATCCGATAAATAATGCAAAGAAATATATTTATTCTTAGTGAATATTTTATTATCCACGAAAGTTCGAAATGTTAATAAATAATATATTCATATCTCTGACAATTTAAATACATATATATATATATATGTAAAATGGCAGAAAAATTAGCATATTTCGGTTTCGAGCAACAATAGTATAAATTTGCGGTTTCGAAAAATAGAAACGTAGAGAATTAGTTTGTCTGAAATTTATTAATAAGATTAAATCGTTTCTTATGTTATTAGTATTCCTGCAAAAAAAAGGAGAAGGAAAAAAAAAGAAATTGATTTACTTAAAGAATTATGGGTCCTGACTCGTTTAAAAAAAAGAAGAATAAAAATTGAGAAGAATCGTGAGTTGTAAATCTGGTTGGAATAACTGGATTCGTCTGCTTACGTTTTATAGCGGTTCAACAATGAAACACGTGACTTTGATTAATCGGAATCGATAAAAATTTGTTCGATGCTCGTCTTGACATATAGAATAGAATCGGATCAGATGCAAATCAAAATTGAACTGACACGAGGTTATTTCATAATTCAAGGTCACTTTCTTACTCAGATTCCGTCGTTGATAAGTATATATTATTTCCTCTCTGTCTTTCTTCTCTGTTTTCTCTCTCTCTCTCAATTGTTTCAAGCCAAGAGGCAATTTCGCTATAACAGCTAAACACGCTTGACCAATATTCTAACGCCCCCCTGTGTATACGTTTGAATTCATCTTCTCGTTATATTATCTCTGATACATACTCTAGTGACAAGCAATTGCGCGTGATAAACGATTTAGAATTTCTGTTGGCGCCCTAAATTCTTTCTTCTTCTTCTTCTTCGTCTTCTTCTTCCTCTTCTTCCCTTTTCTTCTTTTATTAATAGCGATATTTCACTTCTTATAGGTGAATTCCATGTTGATAGTTAGTATCTTTACACTGTTCAGCATTTCTGAAATTTTTCAAATTTTTATCATTCTTTTTTTTTGCAAAAAGTAACTGTTGTTATAAATTTATTTGCATGAGACGACTGAAAACTCACTTATCCAGGGTTGCAATAGGTCAGGAAAATAGAAATTTAAAAAAAGGTTTAAAAAAAATTCGATCTTCGCAACACTTTCAATTTGAATTAATAAAAATGTTTACTAATGTGAATTAGTGTCCGACTTTTTACTTTCGAATGAATTAGTAAAAAAATTCCTATTTTGTAGTCAAATCTACTAATTCAGAAACAAAAAGTCACACTCTTAATTTAAATCCATAAAAAATCATGGTTTAAACTGTCAATCAGTACTCTTTAAATTTAAATTAGTAAAACAATTTTAATAATAATTTTTAATTAAGAAAATGACTTTTTGCTTTTAAATTAGTAAATTTTACTAATGAATTAGTAAATAATTCCTATTTCCTAGTCAATTTTACTAATTCAAAAACAAAAAGTCACTCTCTTAATTTAAATCAATTAAAAATTATGATTTAATCTGACAATCAGTTTAACAGAAATCAGTAAAAGAAATTTAAAATTTTTAATTTAAATTAGTAAAAATGTTCATTAATTTCAATTAGTGACTAACTTTTTGCTTTTGAATCAGTAAATTTTACTATAATGAAAAAGTAAAAAATTACAACTTGGTAAAGTAAAATTCACTAATCCAAAAGCAAAAAGTTAGTCACTAATTTAAATTAATAAAGACTTTTACTTAATGCAAATTTATAGAGGTGACTGTCTTTTTGCTTCTAAATTAGTTAAAAGTAACTGATTTTCAGTAAAAAAAATTGTTAAAAAAATCATTACTAAAACTTAAGTTATTTTTAACTAATTGTCAGTAGAAATATTACTATTTGAATTAGTGACTAACTTTCAGCTTTTAAATGAGTTACTTTTAACTTATTCTTTAGAGAGCAATCAATAATTCAATTATTTTCAATAGAAATTAAATTTTTTTGCAAAAATCCAATTATGTTGAAAAATTTGAAAAAATCTCGTCAAATTTTCAAGTATCTTTGGAAATAATAAAATTCTTTTACGAAATGCAATTATTTTCAAAAAATTGTAATAAATTGGCAAATTTTTGAATTATTTGCCAAAATTTTCCCCAACAATACAATGATTTTCAATAGCTACTATTTTAATATAATTTTTCAAAAGAAATTTAATTATTCAGAAGATAATTTTATAAAATTCTACACCCAAAAATTTAATTATTTTCATAAATAATAAAAATTTTACGGAGATTAAATTATTTTTATAAATAATGAAATATTTTTTAGGAATTAAATTTTTTTGTAAAAATTAAAAAACAATTTTATTGGTATATTATAAACAATTTTAAATTAAAAAATAAATTAATAATTGATTTTTTTATATAATTATAAATAGTTGAATTCTCTTAGAATTTTTGAAGAACATTTTTTTTGAAATAATTAAATTTTGGAAAGTGTTTTAATTCAAAACCTTAGAAAATTTGAATTCTTCGGACTTTTAACAAACAATTCAGTAGAAATATTTTTTTTTTAAAAGTTTAAGGTAGTTCAGCGGCTTCTACTCTTGTAAAAATTTCCGAATAATCGAAATTTTGGGAAATTCAACTGTGAAAAATGTATTTAAAAAATCTTTTTGCAAAAATTATTAACAATATAATTGATAATAATTGTTCATTTCTTTCTTTCGAAGAATTATTATAGAATTTTTGAAATTAATTAATTTTTCAAAGGATTCCTTTAATTTTCATTAAAAATAATTAAAATCTTTGTAGGAATTTTATTATTTAAGAAAATAATTAAATTCTTGCAACAATTTTCATATTACATTTTTTTTAATAATTAAAATACGGTGAAAAATAGTATTATTTAAGAAAATAAATTAATTCTTGCAACAAATTTTATTGTATTTTTTAAAATATTTAAAATCCTGTTAATAGTATTAATTTATGAAAATATTTGAATTCTTGTAACGAATTTTATAATTTTTTTTAAGTTATTGAATTCTTTTGAGAAATTTGCTTAAAATGGTAGATTTTTAATTAAATGAATTGTATTATTTGTGAAGTGTAATTGAATTTTTGTAAAAAAATATTTGAAATTATTTACATTTTTCGTAGAATTTGCTTAACATTGTATTAGTAATAATAATTTAAATCCTCTGAAGAATTTCATTATTTAGGAAAATATTTAAATTTTTGCAACGAATTTTTATTACATTTTTTTAATAATTAAAATAATGTGAAGAATATTATTTTTTATGAAAATAATTACATTTTTGCAACAAATTTTATATATTTTTTTTTAAATAATTGAAATCCTGTGAAGAATTTTATTATTTATACATAGAATTGAATTCTTATAAAAAATTTTTATTATAATATTTTTTTAGTAATTGAATTCTTTAGAGAAATTTTATAAAGATAGGAGATTTTGAAGATATTTGAATTTTAGCGAAGAATTCAATTATTTGTTAATTGTATATAAATTCTTGCATGAAATGTTTAAAAATAATTACATTTTAAGTTTTAAATATTTTTATCAGTTAATGAATTTAAAAACGTTTAAATTTGAATATTTTGAAAATCGTTTTTCTTATAGAAAAATAATAATGATTAAATATTTATTTAAAAATAAAGTTATTGATGGTTTTTGAATAATTTTACAATTAACCCTTTCGTTATTTGGAAAAATAACCATTTGATTCACCAAAAATGTCTATCAAAATTTTTAAAATTGTCATATTACTTAAAAATAATAAATAATTATTTATTTGGTAATTAATTGATCTAGTATGATTGATGCCCATAGTGTATAAATAATTATATAAACGAATTTATTTTACAATTTAAATTACAAATTATATTGGGTCATTAATAGGCAACGAGTCAAAGAAATTTATAAATAAAAAAAAATTGAATCAGAATATTATTTAGGGTCAAGGAAAAAGTTTAATTTTTGCCTGGAAAACAAGGGAAAAGTTCAAATTCTCCCTTGAAATCCGGGAAATGTCAGGAATAATATAAAATAAAATTTTAATGATTAGATATTCATAAATAAAATAATAATAAACAAAATCATAAATTTAATGATAATTTTAATTTAATGATATTCTGTTTATTTTTGTACACTAAAATGTTTTTCAAATTCTAGTTGATTTTGAAGAAGACGATAGTATACATTGAAAACTAAAATGAAATATTAATCATTTATAATCTATTTATTAATATTAAATATTAAAATGAACCTAATGGTTTTTGTAGAAGAAGAAGAAGAAGAAGAAGAAGAATGAAGAAGAATGAAATGATGGTGATAAGCAATAAGGAATTGAAGAGAATGTTGATTTATGAAAATAGATAAGGAAGACGATTTAAAACCTTGAATGGCATGAGTCGGCTTGCAGATTTTGTACGGTATGCTGAGACCGTTCTTTACAGTATAGATACATTCTTCTTGTTTTTCATTTGGAAATTGCTTTGCCCTGTATGGATAACACTTAGCCTTTGCCGTACACTTCATAGATGTTTCTGTCATCAACAGAACGACGTGTAAACAAGTTATTTCCAAAACGAGATTTCCGCACCCCAGACACGTGTTTGTAGTCATTTTTTCAATATCCTGTGCAACGGGTATAAGGAGCAAAAAATACTTTCAAATTAAGAATTAATTCTCAACACCTATTTGAGAGTGTTTCGAAGAAATGCAACTTTATTGTACATGGAGTTTTTTTTTTAATGTTTTAAGGCCAGGTTCTTCTTCTCAGGCCCCAAAAATGCCTCAATTTTAGAAAGATTTTTGTAGATAGGAAATAGATGAATGTTGGAAAATCTTTTTGCGGCTTTTATGATTATAAACGAAGCTCAAACAGCAGATGTGTTCGTGGGCGGGGAATTCCACAGCCTTTTCTATTGATCTGAAATCAAATAACTAAAAAAATTCTTAAAATGAGTTACATTTGGGGGGCCATATGAGTTTGCGATTTTTAAAGAAGGGCATTAAGACAAAATGACGGATATTTGAAAGAAAAACGTGTTTTTACCCCATTATTTTTTGTCTTCGACGTCCGTTAAAAAGTATTCTTGGTCGATTAAAAAAAACCGCTCTCATATGGCCCCCTAAATTTAATTTACTTTATTTTGAACTTTGGATCATTTAAATTGGTTAATTTCGTTGAAGCAGCAAAGTTCCCGCGCGTTTAAAAAATAGGTGTTTCGAGCAAAAAGGAATCTCAAGTTTTAAGTACTGAAAAATCGTATTTAATGTTTGTTTTTGACAACTTACGTTCAATCAGATATTCCAGCACGATACATTATGTCTTCCTCTTCCTCGAACATCTTATGTTGTTGGATCACAAACTTGCTGCCTATTGTATTTTCCAAGGACAGGTGTACAGAAAATTACCTAATTTTTGGTCAACAGACTTTCAACAGACTATTAACAGACTTTTTAACAACAGTTGAACTCTCCATCTAGTTGTAACTCGTGAAATACTTTCGATATCAAAATATCCTTGTGACCACGTATTCTCAAGACCATAAAGATGACAAAAAAAATTGATTTTTTCATCGTTGAGAAGGAGAACCTGATCTTAAGTTGATAGTTGGCTGATGATTTTTAGTGTTTTGGATCCATTTAAATATATATCATTGACTCTTATCATATATGTATGAGAAGCGAGGAATTAATTTACCTGCCATTCGCGATTCATTTCCATTGAAGGCAAGGGGAAGCACGACTAGTAATTATTCTTGATAAAAAAAAATTGCTCCTGGCATTAGCCATTAGTTAAGCATCGATCGTGATATTCCTCTATTGGAATTAGCTATTAATCGCACGTCCCAAGGCGACAGACAAGCATACTCAAAAAGGATTTCGCTCATTTATCACTTTATATCTTCTAAAAGCAGACAGCCGCTGGCTATTTACATAATTAGCACCTCAGACCTTTAACTCTCTAAATCTGAGTCAATTCGAACTATATTCAACCGATTCGAATCAGCACATTGCGATGATGTATCGCTCAACATTTTTCTCACATTTTTCTTCTTCTGCTGAATTTTATGCTTTTGTTTCGGTCAAAGTTTTAAGTTTCTATATTTTTTTGCAAAAAGAATCTTTTTGTCATTTTAATACAACTTCTAATTTCGTATTTTTTTTACCGGGTGTGGAAGCCCAAAAATACAGTTGTGATTGTTAGATTCTCTATAGTTATTTTTTAGACCACTTTTCTCTTTTTAGTATTTAATAAATTAGGCTGAAATTTTGTACGAAAGTCTAAAATACATCAAAGAAGAGCAGCGATGTACAAAAGTTTAAATATTTTTAAAATTAATTATCACAAATTACTTTTAAATTATTAGTCGTCACAGACACTTCTAATCGATTTCTCGTCTCTATCGATTTCAAAGTGTTTTGTTATAATTTATTTTTGAATTACTAAGACTTTTGCACTTGATTGACCTTTTTTATTATATTTTAGACTTTCTTTCAAAATTTTAACTCAATTTATCAAATATTTAAAGAGAGAAACTGTATTTTTGGGCAAAATGTTCGAAACAAAAATTGTTGGGCATAAAAAAGTATTAAAATAAGTACACTTTTGTAATTTCAACAAGTTTTTTTTTAGAAATTCACAGGATTGACACGAATCAAGGCAAAAATTTTTGGGAAAAGTAGAATTTTATTTATTCAATAATTTTTTTCAGTTTTGTGTTTAAATAATTTAATTCTTGTAGAATTTCCATATCAAAATTGATTAAATAATAATTGAATATTAAAAGCATTATAGCATGAATTTTTAGAAATAATTGTATTTTGATAAAATTTAATTAAAATTCTTTTACAATTATGTTAAGTCTTTATTTATTAAATATTTAATTGAACAATTTTTGAATAATCAGAATTACAGAAAAATGAATTGTAAACAAATTGATTTGAAAATTCTCTAGATACATTTCCAAAAATTATTAAACGTACTTGATAAAATTGTTCAATTATCTCTTTCGAAGAAATTAATACAATTTTTGAAATTTATATTTTTCAAAAAATTAACTTAAAATTGTGTTAGAAATAATTGAAATTCTGTGAAGAGTTTTTTGATTTATGAATATATTTAAAGTATGCAACGAATTTCATTTAAATAATTGAAATCCTGTAAAGAATTTTATTAGGTATTTATGAAAATAATTGGATTCTTACAACGAATTTTATTATATTTTTCTAAATAATTGAATTCTTTTGAAAAATTTTATTAAAACATTAGATTTTGAAAATATTTGAATTTCAGTAAAGGATTTCATTATTTGTAACAAATCAATCGTTTTAAATAATTTTATAAAAGTTCTTTTAACATAATTCAATTATTTAAATACAAAAAATTAATTTTTTATTACAATTCTGTCACTTTTTTCTTAATTTATTAGGATACAATATTTTCAAAAAAATCTTAAAAACATCTTAAAAAGTTTTAAATGTATATAAAGTAGACATGATTTTTCTTAAATTTGATGAAATCTAAAAAATAGTATTTTAACAAATTTTAATTTATTTTATTTGAAAATGATTGAATTTTTTAAAATTAAGATAAAACACGTGCAAGAATTAGTTTTCAAACCTATTTTAATATCATTTTTTTGAAAATAATTGAAATTCTTTAAAGAATTTTTGTATAATTTGAAAAAACGAATTTATTTTTTTTTATGAATTTTAATTACAATTTTGAACATTAGTTTATTCTCGAAAATGTTAAAAACAATTGTAAACTGTTATAATTTTTGGTAAGTATTTGAATTTTAGAAAAATAGAAGCTAATTTTTATTAATTTTAATTTTTTATATTACCTACATTAGCATGTGACTGTTAGAAATTCAATAGTAACTTTTTCGATCATTTTTTTTCTTTTAATATTTAATAAATTCATCTAAAATTTGATAAGAAAGTTTAAAATATAATAAAGAATGGCAGCAATGTGCAAAAGTATTAATATTTCTAAAATTAATTATTACAAATACTTTAAAGTTATCAGTTGTCACGTCACTTCTAATAAACTTCTCGACTTTACCGATTTTAAAGTGTTTTACTAGAATTTATTTTTGAATTATTAAAACTTTTGCACATAACTGCCCTTCTTTATTGTATTTTAGACTTTCTTGCAAAATTTCAGCATAATTTATTAAATATTTAAGAAGAAAAGTGGTTAAAAAAATTACCATTGAGAATCTGACAATTACATGCTAAAGGATTTTTTATTATCATTTTTGATAATTTAATTAGGTATTTTCAAAATTTTCACTTAAAATTCTGCAAAGGTGGATTAAAGAAATCCGTAAATATAATGGAAAATTTTCTTGTGTATCTAATAATTTTGAGAAAGAATTAGAAGGACCAGGGAAAAAGCCAAATTTTGTCTAGAAATGAGGGAAAAGTCAAGTCACCTGTAAATTAAGGAAATGAGAGAAACTTATAAAAATTGGACAGTTTGTTGTATAGATTATTTTAGAAACATTATTTAATTTTAGTTTTCAAAGTAATAATAAAAACACATGAAAATGTGGCAACATCGCAAAAACACATAACCTCAAAAAAATACAAATTTCATCTGTACACTTGAAATTAACAATATTCCTTATTAATAAGTTAATAATTTTCATGTTTTTTTTTGTATATACAAAATATTTATGATATACATCATATTTATGATATCATAAATATATTTTACATTTTATCATAATTTTCGTGTTCGCAACACTAAAAAATTTGAGGTTAACGTCTTACAATATACTAACATACCAGTCGTACCAACCATAAGTCGAGTATGTATTGTCATGATTTTTAACCCAATTTCAGAAAATTAATTAAATGTATTTTTTAATATTTGAGTATTAAACAAATTTTAGCATTAATTTCCACATCTTTTTTGAATGTTTTTTTCTTTCAATAAAATAAATATATAGGTTTTTTGGTTAAAATTATGAAATTTGATTTTTTTTGAGATTGCAAACATGCAAGATTTTACATTGGAGTTATGGGAACTTGTCCTTGCCCCTCACTACTCCTTGGACAATCCCTAATTATACAAAATGTATCAATTTTAGTAAATTTTTTTTAATCCCAACAATTTTTGTTTCAAACCTTTAGCCCCGAAATGCATAGTTTAAAAAAATATTTAAAAAGTTCCATTCTTTTGTGACACCACTGGATGAGGACAAAAAGACATCCACCTTAGATCCTTTAGACTCTAATTTTTGGAGAAATATTGAAATCTTCAGGGACATATTAATCTTCCTCTTCATCAGTTTCAATCTTTTGGGGACGAGGGTTGAAATTGAATGAAATTCTCGAAATTTCCCCGAATAAAATGAACGACTACTGGTTATACAACAATCAGCTCTTGTCGATTCCGGTAGCTGTTGGTGGTCAGTCGTGCTACCAAGCCTGTGGTTGACTTACTTAACTGACCTGAAGACCCAGTGAACGTGCTCTGTTGAATTTTAATTGAATGCCTCAGAGCAACGCTCTTCTTCGCAATAATTTACCTCACTTCTTTGCCAGATCGTTACTCCCTATAATTCGCATTTAGAATCGTTAAATACCAGGGAAATGCTTTACTAAATCGCGAGAGGCACTTTTTTTTCTCCAGCTCAAGAAAAAATCCAGTGAAAACATCAATTTGCAATGGAAACTGAGAAATAAAATCACAACTCTATTTTCTATACTATGTATTTAAATTGTTAGCCCGGTGAAAATTTTATCAATCAAGAAATTGGAATGTAGAAGTTTTCAGCTCTTTACAGAAATCTTGAGTTTTCTCACGTTCTTTAAACTTGACAAATTGATTTATCACATTTTGTTTCCAACTCTGTTCTCTATTGTTTCGGAATTCAAAGCGAAGAATTGATCCGCATTGGAGTTACAATTGTGTTTTTTTCCAGAGTCTCTTAGAATAAATAAATCGTGCTTTGAATTTGATTCAAAT
Organism: Leptopilina myrica (nomen nudum); assembly: GCA_032872475.1. Taxonomy (NCBI): domain Eukaryota; kingdom Metazoa; phylum Arthropoda; class Insecta; order Hymenoptera; family Figitidae; genus Leptopilina; species Leptopilina myrica (nomen nudum). Next base: position 13,187,164 of record CM065464.1, on the reverse strand, counting down.
CGTAATTTTTAGAAATTAATGAGATAATTAAAATTTTGTAGAATTTTGTGGAAAATAATTGATTTCTGCTAAGTATTTTATTAAAATTTCTGAGAATAAAATATTGATAAATTCAATAAGCAAATTCTGAAAATAATTGAGCTTGTCAAGAAAATTTTTCAGAATTGCTCTCAAGTCATGAAAAACCTGGAAATCATGGAGTTGTCATGGGATTTCATTTTGACTCATGGAATCATGGAAATCTCATAAAGTGTCTAATCGAATAATGGAATTTTTAAAAGTTTTGTTCTATACCTGTGTTAGTGAAATTCGCGCTCCTTTATTACTCAGCTTGGTCACAAGTTTCAGTTTTCAAACTTCCCTGACAATTTACTGACATTAAAATTATTCAAAAGTTGATTTTCAAAAACTGGAACAAAACACATGAAATAAATGAATTATTTTCAATTACATTTTACAAAATTTGAAACTATTTAAAAACAATTTTTGAAAGATTTGTTTATAGTTTTTTTAGCTTTATAAAAATCAAAATAAGTTGCACTTTTTTAATAAAAATTGTGGTATTTTGTCGCAATGTTTGGAAGAAAATACAATTTCTGAATTCCCTTCCGGAATTCAATTATATTTTATACAACTTTCAACTAAAGTTCATTTTTTAATCAATAAATTTAAATAATTTTACAAAAGTCTTTTAGAATTCAATTATTTAAATAAATTAAACTCAATTTTTGAAAAATAATTGTAACTCCATAGTTTAATTTCAAGTTATTAAGGTATAATGTTTGCAAAAAATTCTAAAGAAATTCTTACAAAATTAATTCTTAAAAAATAAATGTGAAAATAATTTTTGAACGATAATATTGTTCAATTGTGAAAAATATCCAAACAATTAAAATTTGGTAAAATCTTTTTAAAGTAATTGAATTTTTAAAAAGTATTAATAAAAATGATGAAATATTTGAAGAATTTTAATTATAAACAGGACCATGATTTCTCAAAAATTTCAATAAGACCAAACAGTAAATTTTGAATCTTAAATGAATTATTACAAAATAATTCTAAAAATTAGTTTTTAAAAATATTTGAATGTACTTTTTTGAAAATAATTATATTACTTAAAAGAAATTTTAAAAATTGAAAAAAACTAATGAATTTTTTTATCAATTTTAATTAAAAATTATTTTGATTAAATTTTACAGAATTTTAAATATTTAGTTTGCATTTTTTAATTTATCTTTAAAGATTTTCAATACAATTTTTGATAATTCAATTAGGTTTCAAAATTTGCAGTTAAAATTCTTCACAACTTGATTTTAAAAACTGTAACAAAATACTTGAAATAAATTAATTATTTTCAATTAAATTTTATAAAATTTTAAACTATTTAAAAACATTTTTTGAAAGATTTGTTTATAGTTATTTTTCATATTATAAAAATCAAATCAAATTGCTCTTTTTTTTAATAAAAATTGTGGTATTTTGTTGCAATGTTTGAAAAAGAAGTCGAAATAGTAGAATGTTCAGAAAATTATTTTATTTCTTAAAAGAATTTTTTGTATAATTTAAGAAAACTAAAAAATTTTTTGATTAATTTTAACTAAAAACTTTGAACATGATTTCTTTTTCATCAAAATATTGAAAATAATCCTAAAATGTTATTATTTTTGGAAATATGTATTTTGAAAATATTAATAATGTTGAATTTTAAAAATTTAGAAGTTAATTTGCATTTTTAAATTTACCTTTTAAAGACTTTTAATTAGAATGTTTGATAATTCAATTATTTTCAAAATTCTTCAAAATTGAATTGTAAGAAACTGTAAGAAAATAATTGAATAAATTTATTATTTTCAATTAAATTTTACAAAATTTAAAACTATTTAAAAACAATTTTTGAAAGATTTGTTTATAGTTATTTTTCGCATTACCAAAATTAAAATAAGTTGTATTATTTTTAACTAAAAATTGTGGTATTTTGTTGCAATTTTCAAAATTTGGAATTAAAATTCTTCAATTTACAAAATTTAAAACCATTCAAAAACAATTTTTGGAAGATTTATTTATAGTTATTTTTCGCACTGCAAAAATCAAAATAGTTTTCATTTTTTGTACTAAAAATTGTGGTATTCTGTTGAATGTTTGGAAGAAAAGTCGAAAAAGTCACAATTTTCGAAAATAAGTCAAAAAAGTCTTAATTTTCTTAATTTCCCTGACAAACAATTTTTTTCGCGACATTCACCTATGACTTGACTATGACAAAAATTTTCTTTTAATGTATCATGGAAATTTGATTATTTATCACCTGGAAATCATGGAATTTTATAAGAAGAAATTTGTAGAAACCCTGTTTTTGCAGCTTAACCTTGATTCAAGATAAAGTCTGTAATAAAATAGAAATTGGCAAATTATTCATTTGGCAAATTATTGCAAAAAAGACAAATTTTTTATCTGTAAAGAAAAAGTGACATTAAAAGAAAAGTGATACTATTTATATATACATTAATACAAAGCTACTTTATGCTTTCTCACCTAGGTAATTTACAGATTCTATTACTCATAAACTCTGCAGATTACTCATTTTTTTCTGCCTCAAAAAGTTAATAACACGTGTATTTTAACTCGCACTACTAAGACATGTAATAATTCTAAACCTAGAATAGAATAGAACTTTAATTATATTTGAAAACGTTCGTAAAAGTTTTTTTTTTAATGATACTTTAACAACTATCTGTAAGGCAATAAATACTAGAGACTTTAGTAAAGTGATTTTAAAAAAATTTCATTTCTGGAGAAAGCATTTTGAGAGAATTAACATTCAGGTATGCTTTTTTTCCTTCTTATTTGCAAATAAGAAAAGAAAAAAAAAAGCGGTGTAATGTTAGAGTTTATAACGATCAAGATATCTGACATTGCACTATAGAGTCGTCTTAGAAAAGAAATTATATAGTATAGATGCATTGATGACCTAGAAACAGGATTTCAAGTTTGGTTTTTCTTTCTTCCTTACTCTCTCCGTTTCTTCGGCTCGCAAGTCATTTTGCTTCTCGTTTATAATCATTCGTGGAAAAACATGATAGACTAACTTTAGAAAATGACCACGATTCAATCAATTAAGCCATATATAAACTACTTGTGTGTGAAACTGATTAAGTCATTTTAAATGAATGTTCAGAGTGAGAGTAAATCAATTGATTTAAATACATTTTTTTTCAATTTAGCTATTCATTTATCACTGATTATTATTATTGCCTTCATTTTTCTACTTATTGTGAGTCCAGTTTGAAGCAAGTGAGAGTTGTCATATAAATTAATAATTACTTTTCATTCTTATAGACAGCGTTTGACAGTAAAATTAAAATTTTGTTTCTTCCTGACTTTTTAGACGAAATTTTGACTTTTTCCTTGACCCTAATGAAAATGGTGATTCACTCCTTCAATGATTAGATATTTAAAACAAAATGTTCTGTTTCTATTACGAAGTTCGCTAATTGCGAAATTATTCAAAAACACCAACAAATTCATTTTTAAATAAATATTTTATGATTATTATTTTTCCAAAAGTAAAAAGATTTTAAAAATATTCAAATTTAAACGTTTTGAAATTCAATTATTTTTAAAAACATTTCACGAATAATAAAATTCTTTGCTGAAATTTAAGTATTCTCAAAATCTACTATTTTAATGAAAATTCTCAAAAGAATTCAATTATTCAAAAAAAATTTAATAAAATTCGTTGCAAGATTATAATTATTTTAATAAATAATAAAATTCTTGACAGGATTTCAATTATTTAAATGAAATTAATTGCAAGAATTCAATTATATTCATAAACAATAAAATGCTACACAGGATTTAATTTATTTGGTGATATAATTTTTTATGAAAATTAAATTTTCAGAAACATTCATTTTTCCAAATTTTTTTTTATTTTTATATTTAAATAATTAAATTCTAGTTAGGAAAATTTTCCGTCGAATTTTAATAAATTTTTTACGAAATGTTTACATTTTTTGTGGATGTCAATTAAAATTTTATTTAAAATAAATTAAAATTTTACGGTTTTATTACGGTTACGGTTACGGTTTTTATTAAAATTTTTGAAAATTAATGAAATTTTGTCAAGAATTTTACTAAAATTTTTGAGAATTATTGAAATTTTGTCAAGAATTTTATTAAAAAGTTTATAATTGAATTTTTGCGAAGAATTTTATTGCATTTGAAACTAATTAAATTTCTACAATCAGTAACTTTTTCGAAAGTTTTAAACTAAATTTTTTCTATGATGACATTATTTTTAATAGTTAATTGTGTATATTGAAAAATATAACAAATTTCACAAAAATTTGAAGAATTCTATTTTTCTAAAAGCAAAGTTAATTAAAATTTCTAATTTAAGATTCATTCAAAATTGAAATTTTATTTACTCAGTATTTTCATTGTTTTACAATATTTGTTCTACATCATCATTTATTAAAACTGCGAATATTTGCATTCAACAATTTTCTTTTGTTTGCATTTTGAATTTTGTGGAATAGTGTTTGGAAATAAATGTATGAATAGTCTGTTAGCTTGTTAAAAAAAAAGTTTTTTCTTTCTTTTTTTTTGTTGCTATTGTTATGTAAAGAATATATGGACAAGAAATATTGCCACTTTCTGTGCGTCGGTTACAATTGTTAAAACACATAATTAAACATTCTTTTAATGACTTTAGAGATTTATGATTTTGAAATAGCGAAGACGTGAGTTCGTCATCAACGAAATGGGCATTGTAGAAACTATAAAAGGAGGCAAATTTATGGTTCATCATAAACACGTAATTTATAGTGCCAAATTAAATTTTCCCTTTCAATGATATTCACTTTTTTAGTTGTTAATGCATATTTTAGTTTATGCATAAACCTGTTATACAGTTCAAAAATTATTTTCGGTATTAAACTAATTATTTTCGTGAAACTAACGTTATTGGTAATTAACAATCGTTAAACTAATGCATTTTAAGATGCTTTGGATAACTTTTTGGAAACAACTTAAAATTGACTACCAAAGTATCTTAAAATAAGATGCCTTCTTTTTACAGTGAATTGATACCAAAATCCAATGTTATGTTACGCCTCAAAATATGAAACTAAACATAATCATAATTTACATATTTAATACGGCCGGCATCGGTGATTCAACCTGATTTATTCACAAAGCATAAAGCTCTGATTTTAAGGGACAGGTTTTAAGAAAGAGTAACTGGTTAATTGATGTTAAATTACTAGAATATTTATTTGAATCCTTTACAATTAGAATCAGAGAGAAAGAGTAGATCCAGATGTCTTCAAGGACACTGAAACAAATTATCACTTGTGGAAGAAATCGAGATTTTAAATAGGGACAATATTTTTAGAATATTAGTTACTTACCTTTTAAAATTATTCTTAGAGTCGTAGACCCAACATGTGAAAACCATCTTCACAATGAAGTCGAAGAAATGACATTGTCTAGCGGAAACAGAGAATGCAATATTTTCCCTTTGAATTGTTTTCGGGCCAGCAAAACGTACGGTCCGGAGTCCAGGTGTCGAATGTAAATTAGGCGTGCACCCCTCAGCTTAAGTGTGACCGAATTATTTATATTCTGTCGATGTCGATATAATGCAGTGTTCAGAAAATTAGAAATGTGACTCGTAGTAGAAATATTCTTCTTGAATGAATTTGACTTAGTTAACTTGGTCGCGGTTGCTTGACTTATACGAAGAAGACACGCGGAGATAGAACACGACTGGTTAACTTGGTGGCGATTTTTAGACTGACGTGAAAAACGTAGATTTGATATTTCGAGGGTGACTTGTAGACTAGTGAAGTTGAAAACGTTTCCTGGACTAGTTAAGTTGGCGGCGTTTCCTGGACTACCGAATTTTGCGAAGGTGGCACCTTTTATACCTTGGCTTCAAATGGAAAGAAATGATAATGCCACCCACTTTTATTACCTTTGGGTCAGTTTTAATTTATCGGTTAAATTAGGCGCGCGTGGTTGACCCTTGTTTTAGACAGGTGAACCACCTGGTAGAAGGGCGACAATTGTGGATGACCATATATGGTAAAGGTCGTTCAGGTGTCTGACAATTGGATCTATTTGTTTGGGTTACAAGAAAAAAGGGAGGATTCACATTCCAACATTACAAATATCAAAACAAGTACGTCGCGATGACGTGACAGTTACCAAAAAATTGATCTTAATTTTTGTATGAAACACTATAAATTTTGATACTTTCAAGAAAAGTCTGTAGTGGATGATTCTTCTACTAATTCGGATTTGGTATTAATGCTGAGTCGTGTTAGCTAGTTAAGGGTATGTTGCAAATATAATCAGGCAATAAGTGTCAGAGGCAAGAAGGAGTATCAGTTAGGAATGTTATGAGAGTGACGAGAAGGAGGTGCACAGGATATGTAGTGAGTGGCGTTATAGTCCGACGGTAGGAAGGAAAGCTATAATGGAAACCCGAGTCCTAGAGAAGAGAAACTGAAGATTAATCATGCTATGTGCCTAATAACTCCCCAGGAACTTGAGCTGAATATTCAGTCTTTCAAGAAATTTTAAAATTTAATCCTGGCACCATAAGATAGAGAGAGAGAAGAAGCCTTGGACTTTTTTACTCTTAAAGTAGGTATAGAGGTCAGATGCATGTTAATTTCGTGTCCCTCGAAGGTCACTACAAGTGCTTCATTCATATAATCTTCGTCACATTCACTGACAGAATATGTCTGATGCACCTGAATATTTAATGTTTCTCGAAGTTTCTTTTATCGACCATTTATTTCTTTATCGAAATATTACACTGAAAAAAATTTGTTGGAGAAATTCAACTACTATTGGGTAGTAGAGTGACAAGTTGTGAAATTAATTACATTTTCATTTAATCTAATACTGTTTGTATAGTAAATTTTACTACTTCTTATGTAGTTAAACATTTAGAATTGAAGCAACTAAGAAAAGTAATTAAATTTTTCAAATAACTACAACATCTTGTTGCACCAACAACATTCTTAATGATTTTAACTACTTTTTGATGCTTTTCATAAGTTTTTTTAAAACTTTGGGAACTTATTGAACTAAGGAGAGTAGTTAAAAAGTAGTCAAATTTACTAAGAATTTTATTTGAGTGTAGAGTCATTCTTTAGGTCCTTTATCGAAAATCAGAAGAAAACATAATATGAATTTAGATTTTAGACAACAAGGATCAGTTTCACCGCAATTATGATTAAAACTCAATAAATGATTAAATCCTCAATTAACCAATCATAAACATTTAAGCTGCCTTTAATCACTAACTTTTAATTATTGAGTTTGGTGAAATCAGCCCTAAGAATAACAAAAAGTCGAAAAATCCGTATAAGCAGAAGGAGTAATGCCTTTCGAAGTGCTTAAACGGATTTTTCATTATAAAACATTGAGGAGTTGTTGTCTTCTCTGGAATTTACATGTATTTAAATTTCTGTTTGCAAAGTGTATTAAAATTCAGATGTTGAATTCGTTACTTCTGTTTATATGGGCTTTTTAAGGTTTGCTTATACATGTGAGTTGAGGTGACCTGTGGTTACTGTGTGAAGCGACAGTGAATTACCTTAACTGTACAAGTCAGTTAAGAGTGTTTACGTACTTTCCCAGTACGTAAACTTGCGCGGAACAATATGTGAAATTAACCTCAGGATTTTTATTCCGAAATGAGAAAATTCACTAAATAATAATTACTGAATGGTTACGTACTTTATGATTAACTTAATATCTGTTTGAATTCATTAATAAGTAATCAGTGGTCACAAAGTGTGGGTGAAAAGTGCACTGCAAAAAAAGGATCTTAAAATGCTTCGCAGTCACTTTTACAATTTTTAAAAGATCGCATTTTTCGATCTAACATCTTAAAGATCAATTGATAGTTAAAATCAAAGAGATAGAAAGATTAAAAGATTAAAGATTTGAAATTTTTTTTTCTCATTTAAAGATTTTTTTCAGGGTTATCACAGATCAGGAAATTCAGGGAAAAGTGAAGGGCTTTCATTAAAGTACTGGATAAAGTTAAATTTGCAGGATTCATAATTAGTTTTATTTGATTTTTTCATATGTATTTAATAAATTATTCAAAATCGTGGATTAATAAAAGAATTTTAATTAAACATACTTAAAAAAACTTGAATTTTAGAGAAGTTACAAATATTTGCATATTTGGATTTTTATATTTATTTTTTTATTTGGGTTTATTTGAATAATTAAAAGAATTTTAGTTGAAAACACAAAAAAGATTGAATTTTAGAGAAGTTACAAATATTTGCAAAAATATTTGTTTTTTGAAATTTCAATTATCTTTAAAAATAGTAATATTATTTTAGAATTTTTTCGCAATAATTCAATTATTTTCGTTAATAATGAAACCCATCATAGAGTTTCATTTATTTTCCATACAATTTTAACGGAATTCCTTGAAAAAATGTAATTATGCTTGAAAAGTTGATTAAAATTCGTCGAAAAAATTTAATTATTTGAAAATTTGTTGATCAAATTCTTTATGAGAATTCGATTTTTAAAAACATTCATTCATTCAATAATTTTTTCATTTTTAAATTTAAATAATTGAATTCTAGTGGGTTTTCTAAACAAAAATTGTTTTAAATAGAATTTTTTGTTAAAATTTTTAATAATAATTGAATATTAAAAGTATTTCGAAGAATTTAAAAAAAAATGCTTGAAATTAATAACATATTTCGAAAAATTTACATCAAATTGTAACGATTGTTTATTCCATTTTTATTTAAATTGTGAAGAATATTAGCATGTTGTAAAATTTTTAAAATATTCTTTCCATAATTTGAATTATCTTAAAAAATAATAAAATTCTACTCCAAAATTTAATTTTTTTCAAAAATAATAAAAATTTTACAATAGTTTAACTATTTACAACATTTAAAAAAATTTCTTTGCAAAAATCCAATTATTTTCATGAATAATGAAACTCATAATAGAATTTCAATTATTTTTAATATAATTTTAATTTTTAACCGAAATCGTCGAAAAATGAAATTATTTTTGAAATTTTGATTAAAATTGGTCGAAAAAATTTAATTACTTAAAAATTTGTTGATAAAATTCTTTATGAGAATTCGGTTTTGTAAAAATATTCACTTATTCAATAATTTTTTCATTTTTATATTTAACTAATTGAATTCTCGTAGAATTTTCTAATAAAAATTGTTTTAAAATTGAAATTTAGTTAAAATTTTAGATAATTATTAAATTATAAATTATCAAATTTTTTAAATTAATAACATTTTTCGAAGAAGTTACTTGAAATTATATTTAAAGTAATTGAAATTCTGTAACGAATTTGATTACATTTTTTAAAAATAATTGAATTTTTTTTAAAAGTTTTATTAAAATAGTAGATTTTGACAATATTTGAATTAATTTAATATTGCATTCAAAATAATTTAAATTCTGAGAAAAATTTTATTATTTATGATAATAATTGATTGTTTTCAACGAATTTCATTACCTACATATTTAAAAAAAATTCAATTTTTTAAAATATTGTATTAATTATAAAAATAATTAAATTCTTATGAAGTATTTTATTAAAAACTGTGTAAATAATTCAATTGTTTTTGGAGAAATTTTATAGAATTTCAAATTATTATAAAACACGAAGATTAACTTTAAGTTTTAGACTTGGAGTGATATCGCTATCTTCATGATTGAAAAGTTATTGAATTATTATTATATTATTTAAGTCAAAAATTTTGTCTGGGATTGAGGAAAGAGAGGTTAATATAAAACAAAATTAATTTCTTGTGCAAAACCCTGGTTTTTAATAACTTTTTGTATACAACTTACAAGTGACTATAATAGTATCTTAAATAAATAGCGAAGATGCCTTCTCCTTTTATTTATTTTATTTCATGAGTATTTCCTCCTCACTTTGTGAGATTAACCACATTACTTCAAATCATGTTTTGATAAATTGGCATGCTATGAACACATGTTCGAAATGTCAAAAGAAGAAAATAGTACAAATGCACTTTCCCGATAGAGAAAGAAAGAAAGAGAGACATTCATTCATTAGGAATTCTCTTCGACACAAGGTGTTATTTGATAAAGACGGTAAACACGTCACATGATGTGTTGAATAAAAAGTACTCGCTGAAAAAGAAAGAGAGAGAGAAAAAAAAGGAAAAATGAATAGAGAAAGAAAGAGTTTATAAAAGAGAGAAGAAATGCTGGCACGCATTACTCGATTGAAATTTCTCCGATCTAACGGATCGATACCTCCCGGGCTTCATTGGAGTCTCCGCGTCTTCGTGAGAAGTGCCAGAGTCTGGGAGGTAGTTTTTCGCCCTAGTACTCCACTTACCACTTGCTACTTGCCACTTAGTCGATAGCACGATTTATGGGACAAGACTCTGACTGCCTGCCTGCCTCCTCACCACGTGTCTCCTCGGTAAAAGTCGACCGCGGAAACTCATCTCACGTGCAAAAAAATTATCAAAAAAAAAAAAAATTATCTATACCTGAAAAACGTTTATAGTCCATTTTTTACCTTCTTTTTCCTTTCTTGTTCATGTGAAAGTCTGCGGAATCAAATGCGGAAAAGTGAATTAAAACTTTGATCCTATGATGGAGATAAAAATAATGAAATTGCAATCCATTACACTCGGGCAATAAAATATGAAATTACGAATAATTTTATTTAAATCGAAAGTATCATAATTTGCTTATAGATTTAGTAGTGGTGAGAGTTGATTATTTCTGGATCCATAATATCAAATTGATCACACTTCTGATCATTCTGATATATAAGGCTTTTTAGATAAAATTTTCTCTAAAGTTCTAGTCAATTTTTTTCAATATCTACACTGAGAAAAAAACTATCAGCTCAATAGCGACAATTTAATTTTGTTAAAAGAATAATTTCTGTATTGAATTAAGAAAATTATTTATTTAACAAAAGGTAAAGATTACAGAAGATTTATAAAATAAGGAAATTAGGTTATTCGACATTTTTTTTTACTGAATATTCGCCTATTTGAAACATTAATTTTTTCTCTCACAAGCGGTGATAATTTCATCCGTTTTGTATATAAAGAAGTTCAAACTTCCGATTTGCAAATTATTTTTTTTAATTATATGGTTTTTTCTATTAAAACGACTTAATTTAATATTTAGTAAGATTTTTAAGTTGCGCAAAATTAATTCTTAAAAATATTAAAATTTTTCTCCTTTAAAGAAGATTACTGTTGATCCATTCGATTAATTTTTTTTAATTCGCCAGTTTTTCTATTAAAAGTCCACGCTAATATCGTTCACGAAATCGAAAATAAAATTACACTGCTTAAAAATTAATAATTTGCATATTTTAATACGAAATATATTCAGTTCGATTGAAATATAAATTTATTTAGAGTATTTGATTTAATGGTAATTTGGGTTAATTTTTTCAAAGCAATGCAAAATACTAAAAACAAAAGCAAAACTCGCCTATTTCAAAGAAAAGGCTTCGGAGATGAAAAATAAATTTTTTTTCACATTTATTTTACTTTAGGGCACAATTAAAATATGTTTTTTTAGTAAAATATACAAATCTCACAGCCTCATTTTATACTACCATCGAAATATTCTCTTAAACTTACTTCTACATTCAGTTATTTATTAAAAACGAAGGCTTCGGAGATGAAATTGAATTTTTACTCGAAGCGAAATGTAAATTTCGATGATTTATAACAGCAATAATTTTTCTCCTTTTTATAGATAAAATATAGGAAAATTAAACGTCAGATTCTCAGCTTTATTTTAATGTGCATTAATATTTTGTTTAAGATATTTTTAATGTGTAAAATATCAGTAATGATTGTGAAGTAATTTTAACCTAAAACTGAAGACAAAGTTTAGACATTTTTATCAAAACTAAAAGTGAGGTCTAGAAATTTTAAAAATGCACATAATGATAGAAAAACATTGTACTTTCTGACAATATTTTTAAAAAATTTCTAAGGCTTGGAAAAAAACCATAAAAATTTAGTTTTCTTATAGAAGTCCTATTAGAGACATGTTGAAAAGGCTTCGGAGATGAAAGTAATTTAGTTATTACATAAATTCACTTGAATAAAATTATTTATTTTTCTTCTTAAAATGATAAATAAGTGCTAAATTTTCACTATGGAAATTGATAATAATTATTAAATAGTAGATTTTGTAAAATTAATCGAGACATCAAAACTGTCACTTTCAGAAGAATCACCCAAATAAATAAATAATAAATTTTTTCTAAAAATTCAACTACTTTGCTGGTATTAATGTGAAAATCAGTTAAAATAATTCCCTTTTTACTGAATCTAACACTGCTTGTATAGTTAATTTTACTGCTTCCTATGTAGTTGAAAATTTAGAATTCAGTTAACTAAGGAATGTAGTTAAATTACAGAAGCAACAACAAAATCTAATTGCATCAACTACTTTCTTAATTGCTTCCTCACATAGAGGACGTATTGTAATCCTAAAATTTTCCATGTTTGATTTTTTAACATATCTTTATATTATTTGACATCAGAAGTTCAAAAATTACATTTTTAAAAAATGTCATTCCTTGTGTGTGTATGTAAAAATCACATTTTCACAAATATCTCCAAATTATAAAGAGCTTTTGGGCTGAATTTTTTTTTAATTTGTAGGTCTCACCTGCGGACATAAAATGAGAGTACTTTGAGATAGATTAATAAAGTTTAACTATATATTTTTTTGATTTTCAATTTTTCAAAAAAACGTTTTTTGCCCATAACTTTAAAAAAATGTTAGGATACCTATAAATGTTTTTCTATAATTTTGTAGTTTTTTTAGACGCATCTTTTGAGCCCTCAATGAACATTTTTCGTCCATATTCACCGGAGATATTAAACTTTTAAAAATCAATAATTTTGGAAAATAAGACTTTTTTGAAAATTTTGTTGAAAAATGTAGAGATAACTTTGAAACTACAGTTACCAACTTGTAAATCATTAAAAAACGCTTCGATTGACCTAATTTTGAAGCAAATTCGATTAGAAATAAACAAGTTATTGGTATTTTAAAAAAAAACAGAAATTGTGAAGGAAAATTTTTTATGTGCGGAAGTATTAAATAAAGAGAAAAAAATATTACAGCAATTGAGAATAGTTGTTCAAAATTTATACTTTATACTTTATATTTATACTTTATTGTTTATCTCTATGAGGAAGCAAACTGTTGATGTAATGAACACAACGAGATTTGCAAAAACGAATGAAATGAAATTTTGCACCAAAATTATAACAAAACTGTATAACTTGGCAGTGGTTTTCTTTTAACCACTTTTTTTATAGTTAATACAAGTTTTTTTAACATCTTTAGAAACTTATAGAACTAAGCAGAGTAGTTAAAAAGTAACCAAATCTACTAAAAATTTTGTTCAGTGTAGAATTCGAAAAAAATTTCGCTCTGAAAATTTGCAGTGGAATGTCCCATATATGTTATGAACTTTGTTAACGTGTTTGGCTATAGGGCATTATTTCATTTGAAAGGCTTCAAAGTACAAAAGACAAACACTGTGTATATATTGAGCACAAGCTGGAATTTCTTTATTTGCATTTGAGAGTACACTCGCTTTGTATATAAAGCGATTTAATTAGGTTTTTTCTCTCACTGAAATCCGATAGTAGCTCAACAGAATCATGTCGAACCGGTACTCGCGAAACAGTATATATAGATATATTCTTTTGTTTTGTTCAATCACGACCGAAACTAACCCCCCATTCCTCTCTCTCTCTATATAATCTATTAAAATATTTTCAAATCATTGTATCATTCTCCTGCAATCGTCACAGTACGATTCTCCATGACATCTATATATAGTCAGGGGAAAAAGTATTTTTCAAAAACAGACAAACTGCGATTGATTCAATCAGATGAATGCAATTCGATATATAGTAAACCGAATATTGTTTGTTTATGTTCGTTTAATACTGTGAATTTTTATATTGAACTTGTTTATTTCAATGAGGGTTGTCACATGTTGGGAAATTCAGGGCAAGTAATGTTCCTATTATTACCCTGGGGAAATAATTAATACTTTATTAATGTGAGTTATTTTAAACCCGGTTTAGGGCTCGTCTTCAAAATAATGATGTTGAGAAGAAACGATGAGTGATCCTTTTTTTAAACATAAATCTGAAATATTAAAGTATGGTTCCTGTAAAAAGTAAATCTTTACGAAAGGTACTTAGTACTAATTTTGGTATTAAATTGTAATTTAGTTCTATTTTAATACCGCAATCAGCTCTAATTTAGAACCTTTTATTTACAGTGTAAAGGGAAAACGACGTTTGGATATAAAACAAAAAAACCCCACTCTTCCCTAATTATGCATTGAATACACAGTCGAGATTATAATTTAATGCGCATTAAAGATTTTATTGATACTCTTCATAAATTTTCGTTCGATGCTCTTCTGTATTTTAATGTACACATAATAATGAGGCATGTATTTATTGGCTGGTTTGAAGCGCTATTCTTGAGGAGGGTTGTGCTTTAACGATTGTATATAAATAAATATATATATGTAGCAGGGAAGTCAGTCTATTAGAGAGCATAAAGAAGGTGTCGCGTGTGGCAGTCGTCGATGCACCTTGCGGTTTCGAGTTAACTCGTTTTATTATATCATAGCGGGACAATGCTGCTCGTTGTACTCTTGTGCACTGCTGGCTATGAGGAAATAAGATGCTTCAGCTGATAGGGAACCACCCATATGAAGAGCCACAATGTCCATGCAAACAGATCACGAGCCTCTTTATAAACTGACAATGAGAATAAATGACTATTCGATATATTGACACTATCGTTCATATGAAGAATTTACTTGTCAGTTCCACACATTGCGCTCGCATACTATTATAGATGGATATGATATATTCTCTGTGAAACGAGAATCTACACTAACGGCATGCATTTCCGAGTTGTATTAAATAAATCTCTTTCTTCTATTTCGAATTCTTTCATCTATATATAATTGTTGTTATTATTATAATGAATTATAATGATGATTATGTAATTAATAATTAACAGCATGTGAGCCTCTGGGAGGAAAACCACATCTAAAATTAGTACTTACATTTTCGTTAGTATGCCTAAAAATTAATGTGCTAAATACAGATTTCAGTTTAATTTACTTTTTCCGTTTTCAAAAGATAAGCTTGGTCAAAATTGATGTTTAGAGCATTAATTTTTTACATATTACAGGCCAATGAAAATGACTGAATAAATTTTATACGTGTTTTACTTTCCGACGGCTCATGCGACGATTGTTTGAACTCTACTGTTAATGTTTCGGTCATATTTCAGTTTTTCTTTTAAAATATAGAAAAAAATATTCATCAACTTTTTTTGTGAATTCAGTGTTTCTAAAAGTCAAGGAAAAGCTGACATCGGATTTGTAATAAACAACCTTAAAAATCCCCAAGAAATCATTTTCACTATACCAAAACTTTATTTAATTTTCGATTTTCTAGTTTTGTTGTAACTCGTGCCATTAACATTACTTTTCATTATTCGCAGGGCTCAGATCGTCTTTAAGACTAAAAAAAAAGTCGCTTTAGTCGCATAAATTCACAACAAAAGACACGAAAAGTCGCATAAAATTTCCGAAAGAGTGGGAAAAAAGTCGAATGAAATTTTAGGGAAAAAACGCCAAAAAAGGAAACTCGAAATTGTCAAAATTGTAAAAAAAATCACATTTATCGCCAACACATATTTCAACATCAAACAATCTGGAATTATATTTAATAAAATTTAATATAATGCATGGCAAAAATTTAATTAGGTATTTTTACAATTTCTTTTTTAAATCTGTTCAAAAATTTAATTATTTTCCAAAATTCAATTTTTAAAAAAAAATTTAATAAAATGCCTGTCACAATTTCAATTATCTTTATAAGTGATAAAATTCTTCTCTAAAATTCATTTATTTTAAAAAATAATGAAATTCTTCGCAAACATCCAATTAGATTCAATTTTTGTTTTAAATTTCTCGTCAAAATTTTATAAATAATAAAATTCAACATGGAAATTCAATTATTTTTAAAAGTAATAAAATTCTCCGCAGAAATTCAATTATTTTCAAAAATTTTTTTGAAAGCTGGTCAAAATTATCATTATTTTCATAAATAAAAACATTCATCAGGGAAATTTAATTTTTTTCAAAAGTTCTGATAAAATTCTTTGCAAAATTCAATTATCTTAAAAAAATAAGAAAATTCATCGCAGAAATTCAATTATTTTCAATTTTTGTTTAATTCTCCCCACAATTTCAACTATTTTTAAAAATATCAAAATTCTTCTTCAAAATTCAATTACTTATGAACATTTTTTTAAAAAATCTGTTCTAAAATTTAATTATCTTTATACATAATAAAATTCTTCTCAGTAATTTAATTATTTTTAAAGAATTTTAATAAAATTCTTATCAGAATTTTAATTATTTATTTATTTCTGTACATTTGTATTTATCATTATAAACAATAAAATTCATCCTAGAAATTCATTTATTTTCAAAGAATTTTAATAAAATTCTTATCAGAATTTCAATTATTTATTTATTTATTTTTGTTCATTTGTAATTAGCTTTATAAACAATTAAATTCATCTTAGAAATTAATTTATTTTCAAAAGTAATAAAATTCATCGCAGAAATTCAATTATTTTCAGAATTTTTTTTTAATTCTCCCCACAATTTCAACTATTTTTAAAAATATCAAAATTCTTCTTCAAAATTCAATTACTTTTAAACATTTAAAAAAAAATGTGTTCAAAATTTCAATTATCGTTATAAGTAATAAAATTTTTCTCTGAAATTCAATTATTTGCAAAGAATTTTAATAACTTTATTGTCAAAATTTTAATTATGTTTATAAATAAAAAAATTCATCCTAGAAATTCAATTTAATTCAAATTCTTATTTTTATAAAATCTTATAATATAAAAAAACGATTTTCTCACTCGGTCATCTTTAATTATTATAAAACGTGAAGACATCGATTGCTCCAAGTCGAAGACTCGGAGTGATCAATTTCTTCATGTTTTATAACAATTTTTTATAACTACGTTTAATTTCAAAAAGGTTTGAATTTGAATCTTTTAAAGAATTTTAATTCTTATGGAAAAATAATAATGAAATATTTATTTAAAAAAGAAGTTATTGATGTTTATTTGAAAAATTTGAAAGAAATCTGTAAATAAACTTAACAGAACATTTTTTTGACTAA
The DNA here is from genome assembly GCA_032872475.1 of Leptopilina myrica (nomen nudum). Lineage (NCBI taxonomy): Eukaryota > Metazoa > Arthropoda > Insecta > Hymenoptera > Figitidae > Leptopilina > Leptopilina myrica (nomen nudum). The sequence goes on along the minus strand of CM065464.1, from coordinate 13,169,864 downwards.
AACTTTTTCCTTTAACTTTAATTTTCTGAAAATTTAAAAAAATTTCAGTCGCATTTTACTAAAAAAATCTAGAAAAAGATTTTTTTAATAAAAAAGTCAAGAAAAGTCACATTTCCTTAGAAAAGTCGAAAAAGTCGCACAATCCGAGCCCTGTTGTTGTTATAATTAAAAAATTGTTAATTCTTTATTGCAATATAAAATTTTTTTTACAAAGTAGAATGAACTGGGTATTGGTTGTTGAAAACTCAAAAATATTATTACTTTTGTTAAAGTTATGAAGGTTCAAAGTCAAAAGTGGTTTCTTTTGAAAACACTGGACTTTGAAGAGTCAACTTTAATTGAATCATATTTTTTAGTTCGTTTAAAGAAATAATATATTAAAATCAAACCTAAGTTGTGGTTGATTTTAAATGATTTATAATCAACTTTTAAGTTCGGGTCAAAAATAAAATTTGAAAACATATTTTTCGTTCAAATCAAAACAGAAAATGTGTTTGAATTAAGTGTAATTATTCCAACAAATTATATTTTAAATCATAGCAATTGATACTGTATATTGGGATTAGGTTTACAATACTAATTTCAATCAAACAAAATCACTTATAATTATTTTTCTATTTAACTTAATTATGTTTTCTGAGTGAAATTTTCAATATACGTGACAAATTTTCAGAAATTTTTTTCAATTATTTTATTCAGAGTAGAAAATATTGGTATTATCGAAATATGAACACTTTTGTTTTGTGAGTATTTTGTAAAATTATTTAACGTGATTGAAACCATTGACAATGTCCAATAGTCCATCCCACCTCTTTCCAACAAATTCCCCGACAACAATTGCCTAAACTTCCATCAGGTTGGCATCGAGCACCAGAGCGCAAACATTGTCCGTTTATAGCTGGTGCCACGAGCATCAAGATTGTTGCCAAAAATATAAACGACAATCGAGTCATTTTTGCTCCTACGGATATAAAATTAATTAAAACAACTGAATTGTGTAAAATTGATAATTTTAACTAAACACATTTTTATTAGTTTGCAAATTTTTCCTAAAGACAGTATTGTCAATTGTAAAATTATGTTTGATACCCTCTGACCAAAGAACCATGTTCGTTTCGACTTCCAAATTTTAGAAAGTTTCTTTATGCTTTATTATATCGCTAAATAAAAATTTAGGAAGAAAGAAAAAAATTCAGAAAATAAGAATTTACACTATTAAGGAATCAGGGTTTGTAGAAAAATCATACACTTACAGTATTGCTTTTAGAGCTGACGAAAGGCACTTGAAATCAAAAAGAATTTACCATTTTCTTAATTTCCTTCTTTTTATATAAAGGAAAAATCAACAAGATATTGTGAAAGTTTGTAATTTTCGCCTCATTATTCTTGAATAAATAATAACACACAAATATGCTGATATTAAATTATTTATTCACGATTAAGGAAAAAAGATTATGTTAAATGATAATATTTTTAAACGTTCATGTTTTCCACGCAGAGAAAAATAATAAAACAAATTAATTTTTCAAAATGTAAAAATTTGAATTCTTTCACCTTTTTACTGAAAACAAATTTAAAATATTTTGTCTCTTCATTTAAGAATTAAGACACAACTAACTCTTTAAATTCTCTAAATCTGAATTAGTAGAAAGTTACTAATGAAATGACGAAAACAATCAATAATAGGTGATTTAGTAATAGTTTTACTAACTAATAGCGAAATTTTGCTAATTGTTAGTAGAGATTACTACTATTAGTAGTTTTCTAAATGCTTAGTAAAATTTTGCTAAATGCTTAGTAACATTTTACTGAAAATTAGTAGAACTTTTTTTATTAACAGTCGATGAAACTGTGTCACTAATACATTTAGTAAATAAAGTGACTTCCAATTAGTGGAATTCTACTAAAACATTAGTAAAATTTTACTAAAAATTATTATTAAATAATGATCGTTGTATTCTGCTGATTACATTATTTATTATTTCCTTTGTTTCTAAAAAATTATCATTTTGTAACAAACATTTTAGATAATTAACAAACGTAAATACTGCAAAATATTTTCCTTTTTTTTAGTATGAAAAACTTAATTGCTTTTGACAACATTTTGACTTCTTCCCTGACCCTAGAAAATATTCTGATTCACTCTAAAAATGATTAGATATTCCAAAAAATGTTCTATTACATTTATTTGCAAAGTTTTTAAATTGTACAATTATTCAAAAACATCAAGAACTCCTTTTTTAAATAAATATTTATTCATTATTATTTTTCCACAGGAATCAATTATTTTTAATAATTTTTGAAAAATGTTCTTTTACAATTTTAAAATCCATTTGTTGACAAATTAATTTTACGAAATTTAAATTATTCAGAAATTCTTCCATTGAATATGTATTAAAAAATAAACACTACATATAATTTCAGAAAAAATGTATTCTAGGAGAAATTTACTTATTTTTCGGAACACCCTCACCGATTTGTTTAAAATTTGGTAGTGTTACAGTTGTTGGTCTAAAGTTTCAGAAAATCGATTTTTCAAGTAAAATCAATAATTTATTTAAAAGTTACAACAATTTCTCAAAACTTTTTAAATGACCATATCTTTTAAATGGACCAAGATAATTGAATTTAGTTTTTTTCTAAAAATTCAGAAAGACGAGACGCTTCAAATATATTATTAGCATATAGCATTTTTTTATTTTGTTAATTAAAAAAGTTATTTAAATAAATAAAAGTAACATTCGAGCCATAACTCAAAATTAAATGACTTACGAAACAATAATTTTTCAATGCTGAAGAAGAGCATTGAGAATTTTCTTATGAATTCTTGAAATTGAAATGATTCCAGCACTTTTGACAAAATTCCCTGATTTTTTCCTGATTTCCCTGAATAAATTTAGAAAAATAGCGATTTTGTGTAGAATTTTTCTGAATAATTGAATTTTTTAATGTTACTGACATGAAAATAGTAGTAATTAATTTTGACTAGAAAACCATTAGAAGCAAAATAACAAATAAGTTGCTAATTTTTTAATTTAGTTTTGATCATTGATAAGTCAAAAATAAATAATGAATTTGGCTAATTCAGATTTAGGGAGAACTTTTGTGTCAATTTTTCCGCAGATTCCTTTCTTCGAGAGGGATAATTCAAATAAAAGTAAATATTTTTCCTAACTGTAAAATTTCGGCATTTTTTTATTACTCTTTCATAAATATGCTTATCTACAGCTGTTTACGAGTAAATATTTCCGAATATTATTATTATTTTTCTTCATTTCAAAATCCTCTTATACACAAAGTAGTGACTGAAAATTAATTCCCGATTTGAAATGATGTATACATATATATATATATATATAGGATTATAACAGGGAAATATGGTAAAATTGTGATACGATAATAAAAGTAATGGAAGCAAATCAGATAAGTTATTTTACACTTATATGCGCGCACCATTCTACGCATGTATAATTTATATTCAATCGGAAAAGTTATAACTGTTAGATCAAAGTTGTAAATCAACTTGTTTTGCAAAAAAGAGCTTTATCAGGCTCACTAGACGACCTTGGTGTGGGGAAAAAAAAGAAAAGTAATAATGATTCTCAGCGATTAAATCGAGGCTCTCAGTAGCCATCGAATAGTGGCAATTTAGAGGCAGCTGGCATTTATCGCTTTTAAGAGGTGCAGTTAAAGTAAAACTGCATATAGTTGTGCGTGTTATGGCAATCGCAAAAGCATCTTGACTCGTGGTATAATACTCTTCTAAGCCATTGGTGCTAGGATGGTCTTGAAGTTTCCGTACTGCTCATATTAATAACCCTAGAGGTGCAAGAATTCTGACTCGTATAATTCATTAACTTCTATTTGTAATATAGGCATTTTCTTCCTCTCTCTCCCCCAATAAAGAAATTGATAAATTCACCGAATCATTCGTGATGGTAAAATTTCAATCATTAACAGTTAAAACTATCAAGATCATTCGAGAATTCCTCAATTACACATTTTTTTCCTAAGGATATCAAGTTGCGATGAAAAATAAATCAAAACTGTTGCAAAACAAGAAACAAAAACAAAAAATCGCTGCCAAGTTAATTTTTGTTATAATTTTGAAGCTCATTTCATTTGTTTTCGTAAATCTCGTAGTGTTCATTACATCAACACTTTGCTTCCACATAGAGATGTTAATAACAATAAAGTATAAATTTTCAACAATTATTCTCAATTGCTGTAATAATTTTTTCTCTCTACTTAATACTTTCACAAAAAAAAATTTCCGTCACAATTTCTGTTTTTTTAAAATACCAATAACTTGTTTATTTCTAATCGAATTTGCTTCAAAATTAGGTCAATCGAAGCGTTTTTTAATGATTTACAAGTTGGTAACTGTAGTTTCAAAGTTATTTCTACATTTTTCAACAAAATTTTCAAAAAAGTCTTATTTTCCAAAATTATTGATTTTTAAAAGTTTAATATCTCCGGTGAATATGGACGAAAAATGTTCATTGAGGGCTCAAAAGATGCGTCTAAAAAAACTACAAAATTATAGAAAAACATTTCTAGGTGACCTTAAATTTTTTAAAAGTTGTGGGCAAAAAACGATTTTTTGAAAAATTAAAAACTAAAAAAATATATAGTTAAACTTTATTAATCTATCTCAAAATACTCTCATTTTATGTCCGCAGGTGAGACCTACAAATTAAAAAAAAATTCAGCCCAAAAGCTCTTTATAATTTGGAGATATTTGTGAAAATGTGATGTTTACACACAAACACGGTTGTTGTGTATTTGACTCCTGAGGTCAAATAACATAAAGATATGTTAAAAAATCGAACTTGAAAAATTTTGGTACTACAATACTTTCTCTATATGAGGAAGCAAAACGAATAAAAATATGTTGATATCATTATAGAAAAAATGTGCAACTATAACAAGGATCAAATTTTGAAACAAAAGTATTTGGTTAGAGAGATCCTTTCCTTTGATTTTAATTTTTTTGGCTTTTCTTTTAATATGTTAAAATTTTTGTTTTCAAGATTAATATTTAAAAACAAATATATATATAAACAAGAACAAGTTGTAACATTGAAATTGTTATCAACTCTAGTAATTGGAATACAAATTTTTTTTGAAGACATTCACATCGTTTGTTATCTGACATCAAAGTAAGAGAGACACATTATATTCCTATCTCTTTCACTTTAGCATAATTTAGTCAGTTAACACAACATTCTTGGCGAGTAGCAAAAATTATTTTTTACTGTTATTCCTATAAATGTACCAGACCTTCATAATTTTTCATTCTACTGATTATTAGATAAAAAAAATATTCCAAGTAAATTGAAAAATATGTAAATAGAGAACTAAATTATAACTTTAAATGAAATTTAGTATCTTTTTCTGTAATCGAAAACACAAATTTCTATTTCGTTGCACTCACAATGTTGTCACAAGTTTGAAAAATTGGAAAAGTCTGGAAAAAGTTAGCGATCTTTTATTAACATCATGTGATTGTTAGAAATTCAATGGTAATTTTTTCCAACACTTTTCTCTTTAAATGTTTAATAAATCGAGCTGAAATTTTGTAAGAAAGACTAAAATACAGTAAGGAAGGTCAGTTATGTGCAGAAGTTTTAATAATTCAAAAATAAATTATAATAAAACACTTTTGAAATCGGTAAAGACGAGAAATTCTTTAAAAGTGACCATGAAAACTGATAACTTTAAATTAGATTTTAATAATTAATTTTAAAAGTATTAAAACTTTTGCACATCATAGCGCCTTTCTTTATTGTATTTTAGTCTTTCTGACAAAATTTTAGTTCAATGTACAAAATATTTAAAGAGAAAAGTAGTCGAAAAAATTACCATTAAGAACCTAACAATCAAATGCTGTTAAAGTGCTTCAAGAAAATAAATTTGCAGGATTCATAATTAGTTTTACTGAATTTTTTAAAATTATGTATTTAGTTAATTATAGAAAAATTTATAGACTTATAAATAAATTTTACTAGAAAACAATAAAAAAAAATTGAATTTCAAAGAAGTTACAAATGTTTGCAGACATTTGACTATGTTCAATAATATGAAAAATTCTTGTCAGAATTTTAATTATCTTTAAAAATGATAAAGTTCTTCTTTAAAATTCAAGTATCAATTATTTTTAATTTTTAATAAATAATAAAAATTTCACAAGAATTCAAGTGTTTACAAAATTTATTAAAAATTTGTTCGCAATAATTTAATTATTCTCATATAAATTATATAATTTTTACAGAGATTTTACTAATTGTATTAATAATAAAACTGATCGTAGAATTTTAATTATTATTTCTAGTACACGAATTCCTCGAACAATGTAATTATGAAAATTTGTCGAAAAAATTGAATTTTTTAAAAATTTGTTGATAATATTCTTCATGAAAATTCTATTTTTAGAAGCATTCATTTATTCAATAATTTTTTTCATTCTTTAAGATAATTTAATTATTGAAGAATTTTCTATGAAAAATTGTTTAAAACTGTATTTCAGTTAAAATTTTAGATTATAATTGAATATTAAAAGCATTGGAGCTTGAATTTTTCGTAAAAATTTAATTATTCTTTAAAAAAAATTTCCAAATTCAACTATTATTTAATATCTATTTTTAAACAAAATTTCTAAATGAATTACCTAAATTATTTAGACGAATATACCAAAAAATGCTTAACAATTATTTCTCTTAAAAATTGAAGAAATTAAACTGATTTTTTTTTAGTAAATCTAGAATATATTCAGAAAGGATTGTAATGTGCATTAATTTAAAAAATAAAAAATTTAATTATAAAACACTAAAGTTGCTTTAATGAAGACCATATCAGTTTGCAATTCTTCATTATATTTTAAGATTGAGAAAAAAACAAGCTCAATTAGATATTCATTATCCTAAAAGAAAAGCATCGAAATTAATTTGAAATTCACAAAATGATTCCCTCGAAGTATTTTAATATCCCTCCTGAATGACGTCATAATGTATCACATGCCCTTAAACGAGCATAAATGCAGCACGTGTTGTACATTTAAAAGTACTTTTTCTCTCTACACTTTATTTCTCTGGGTGTAAAAGAACCTCGTTTGGAAATATGTAACACATGCAACATATGTAGTCCGGCATTTGGTTCTGGTCATATAAGAAACTCGAGTTCTTAGCTCGTTACTTTCATTCCTGTTCCTCATCCTTAAGAATTATATTACCATACAAAACCTTTAATTTTTTTTTCACTTTTTTTTTCTCTTTCGCAAAAGTCTTTTATTCTTTCTTTTTTTTCTTCATCTCGAGTTGCAAACAAAAAAATATTCAAATCAACGCTTCCTTTAGAAAGAAAATAAAAAAAAAAAAAAGAAAAGAAGAAAAAAAAATGTAGCAACAATGTAATAATGATCGCATTCTGGTCTAGTTCAGCGACCCGCATCGCCTTTTCATGTGGCTATTCAACATATACTTGTGTGTATTTGTTGACGTGAGCTTATATGTATTTGCTCGTAGGCTCGAATGCACACATGAATGGGTATAAAAAAAAATTTCGCAGACATAATTTCGTTTGCATTGTTCGCCCTCGACTCTACAGACGAGTCTTATTGGCATAATTGATTCTCATCGAAGCGTGGGAGTTAAGTAACTAGTTCTTTGACACTGACATTGTCCATTTTATATTAAAAATTGTTCTTTTCTTTTATTTTCTTTTTGTTTTCATTTTTCGTGTACGCGAGACGAGCAAACATCATTACACTTTTTATTCTAAAGATGACAAAATTAAAACAAAAAAAAACGTTGTTTTGCTACAATTTTGATGCGTTTTTTTCTTCTTAAGAATTGTCACCGCTGTAAATTAAGGAAATTAGAGAAACTTCTAAAAATGTGACATGATCTGAAGAAAGGGACCTTAGAAGCAAATCACTTTTACAGGTTATGTTAGCGTTTCTTTTTTTCTTGTTTGAAAGTTTCTTTTTACTCATTGTAAATTAAAATCAGTATTTATTAAATATTTAAATTGTAATGAAGACTTAGAAATTAATAATCCACATTGATAGTTAAATTTTTTGTTGTATTTTCATTAAAAAAAATTGCAAACATAACCTACAAATTGTTTTCTTCTAAGGTCCCTTTCTTCAGATCGCGTCACAGATTATTTTCAGAATTTTTTTTCCACATATTTTTTTCTTTAAAAAAATAAAATAAATTTGCAATTTAACATGGGCTCTTATGGGAGCTTAGATAAATGTTAGAAAAAAAGTATGAAGGAAATGAGAGAAAAATCTGTGATTTTGTGTACAGACATTAATTTTCACATCTTTTTTTAATGCTTTTTTCTTTCAATAAAATAAATATATTGGTTTTTTGATTAAAATTATGAAATTGAAATTTTTTTTGAGGTTGCAAACATGCACGAAAGTAAGAAAAATGAAATGTGCGGTAATTAATTAACCGTTTCTTGAAATTAATTTTTTGAAGTAAAAAAAAGAAAATAATTTGAGGCAAAATTATTATTTGTGAGGCCGAAAAGAATTTCTCGAAACTTCCGGGACGGTTTGAAACGGTTTAAAGGATCGGTATATGAAGGGCGTTGAGCTGCCGTAATTCTCATTTCGCTGTCCGCATGCAATTCCTCAATTATTTTACGTGGTCGAGCGTATAGTTTTCGAGGTCCAATAATAACGTGATAACTAACCTACTCCAGTTTTTTTTTCTCCACGTGGCAAAATTATAATCGTAAATCTTCAATAAATTATCCCAAGACTAATGATTTAAAATTTGAAAAAGAATTTTTTCGATTTTTCTTTCTTTCTATAAAGTTACTTTTCCAAAGATCTGCATTCTGGATAAATCACTTTGCATTAGCAAACATTCTAATGTTTTCACGTTTCTTAGCGGAAAGATTATTTAATTAAAATTTTCTTTAATTATTTATAAAAAAAACACACTTAAAATTTTGTAATAAAATTGAATTTTTGCAAATTTTTTATTGAAAATTCTGAAAAAATAAGTGTTTTGAATTTTTTCAATTCTATAGTTTCAAAATATATAATTGAATTTTTATTAAAAAAATTGAAAATATTTGAACTAATTTAAATTTCTTTACAATTTCTTAAAAATATTAAATAATTGAATTCTTTTAAAGAAATTTATTTGAATTTTTCGAAAACAATCAAGGGAAACTAATGACCGTAATTATAATTTTATTCTTAAAATTTAAAGTCCTTCTTAAAGTTTTAAATCAATTTTTCGCTTCTAAAAATTCTGTTATTTCTTAATAATCATAATTATTGAACTTCTATTAAATTTTTATAATTTTAAATTTCTTAATGTTTAAGTAAATTATAATTATTTATTTCTTAGCAAATTATATTTTTATTACTTATTAAGTAAATAATAATTAATTATTACTGCTTGTCAAATTTGTCAAAAATTTTAATAACATTCTTCTCAAGAATTTAATTATTTTCATAAATAGTCGAATTCTTTGGAAGGATTCAATTACTTAATTATAAATAGGAAAATTCTTTGCAGAAATTCAATTATTATCAATAATTTTTAATGAAATTGAAAAATAAAATTTGCAATTACAATTATAAATAGACAAGATAGTTTTTAAAAAAAAGAAAAAAATTCTTTGCTCAATTTCATTATTTTCCGAATTTTCAATTAAAATTATTAAAAAAACATTTGCAAAAGTGGTAATGAAACTCGTCAAAAAAATTTAATTATCTATTCATAAAAATTCGAATACAAATTTCTGAAGCGATTTGTAGTTTTATTTATGTTCGAAATCAAATAAATTTAAAGTTGTTGACTAAAAAAACCGGGAAAATTGTTGAAAAAGCCGGAAAAATCCGGAAATTTCGTTAAACGAAAATGGTAGACACCCTGACTAAATTTATTATTTTAAAACATATTTTTTTATAATTTACCTCGCCTTGAATTTTTGTTTGTTAGGATATCAGGGAAAAACTTAAAATTATAACCAGAAATCAGAAAAATATAAAATAAAATTTTTGCTACAACCCTGATTATAAATAAAATAAATAGAAGAAAAACAATAAAATCGAGTTTTTGTCCAAAAAATGTAGTTCATAGTTTGTCACTTATATACGAATCTATCTTGATTTGAAAATTAAAAAAGTCGACTATGTATAATGTAATAACAGTTATAGAATTGCTTTTTTCTTCATGTTAAAATAAAGAGATTACTATTTAACAGTTTTTATTCTTCTTTTTCATTTTTGCCACACTACATTTCGTTTTGTGAATCTTCTCTTAAGTAATTTGTGTCATTAACTATTAATGTTCTTAGGATTATTTTAAAAATAAAATTTTCTAGAATTGCAACAGCCTATTAACATAATTGCGCAATTTTTCCTTGCATGCTGCAAATAGTAATAGTGAAGGATGGGAATTTGAAAAAGAAATAATTCAGCATTTTCTATTTGTACGGAAATTGTAAATAAAAACGAAATAAATGTAATGTGAGGAAATGATTTAATTAAAAGTGTTTGTAAATTATAGAGAATCATTTTTCTTTCTCCATTAGGTTTTCTATAAGGATATTAAATTGAGACAAAAAACGTACCAAAATTGTTGCTTTCCAATAATTTTGTTTCAATTTGAAATTCTTAGAAAAATTGTGTATAAGTTGTAATATTGCTTAAATCCCTATAGGATTTATTATTATATAAAATTTTTAATTTTGAAAACTGTACTTTTTGAAATTAAATCTAGGGTTGCTATAGAGATATAAAATTTTAATTTAGAATGAATTTAATTATTAAAAAAAAAATTTTTTTAAGTTCTTTTCAAGAAATCAATTCTTTTCAAAAATTTTAATAAATTTCATTACAAGAATTAAATTAATTTCATAAATAATAAAAGTATTTACCAGAATTTAATCATTTTTATAAATAATAAAATTCATAACAGAATTTCAATTATTTTCAAAAGATCTGGAATTTTTCGCGGAAATTCAATTTTGTTTAAAAATGTAAAACAATTTTTTTCATAAAATTTAATAAAATTCTTCTTTAAAATTCAATTATTTTCAGGAAATTTTATAAAATTCTCGAAAAAAATTCAGTTATTTGTAAAAATAATAAAATTCTTCGTCAAAATTCAATTATTTACAATAAAACTTTATCAAATTCTTGGCAAAATTTTAATTATATCTTTAGAAATAATAAAATTCTTCTCTGAAACTAAATTATGTTATACATTTTTTTTATTCTCATAAAATTTTCAAATATCTTTAGAAATAATAAAATTTTTCGTCAAAATTCAATTATCATAAAAAATTGTTTAAATATTCTCTTCAAAACTTCAATTATCTTTAAAAATAACAAAATTCTTGGCAAAATTTTAATTTTCAGAAAATTTAATAAAATTCTTAGCAAACTTTTAATTTCATATAAAAAAAATTTGCCTTAATTGAATGATTTTCATTATCTACTATTTTAAGAATATTTTCAAAAAAAAATTCAATTATTTAAAAACAAATTTGACAAAATTCTAGGCAAACATTTAATTATATTCATGAATAATAAAAAATTTCACAGGAATTACATGAGTTACAAATTTTTCTAATAAATTCCTTACCAATAATTCAATTCTTTTCATATATAATAAAATTTTTTACAGGGATTTAATTATTTCAATTATTTTTAAGAATTTTATTATTGGTCAAAAGAATTGAATTATTTAAAAATTTGTTGATAAAATTCTTCAAGAGAATTCATTTTTAAAAAACATTTAATTATTCAATAAATTGGATTTTTTAATGCCAATTTAAATATTTGAATTCTCGTAGAATTTTCTAATAAAAATTGATATAAAAATAAATTGCAAATTATATTTTAGATAAAATTTGAACAATTAAATATTAGAAGTATTAAAGGATGAATTTTCAGAAATAATTAAATTATATACATTTTTAATTAAACTTTTCTAAAAGTACATATTTATTTTCAAAAATTTTGTATGAAGTTCGTTGTAACAATTTAGTTATTTTTAAAAATGTTGATAAAACTTTTTATCAGAATTTAATTTTAAGAAATATTTTCAATAAAGTATTTATTTTTGTATTTTAATAATTTCTAGTATAAATTAATTTATAATTGAATTTCATTTTACAATTTAGATAATAATTGAATATTAGAGGTATTATGTTGTGAATTCTTATGAACTAAGAAGTTAATTTTTAAAAGATTTTTAATTGTAAATCTTTGAAAATCGTTATTGTTGTAGAACTGTAATAATATTTTTTTTTAAATTAATAATTTATTATTTTTCTAGGCAATGGTTAAAGTTTTGATGAATTTTATTTATTTAGATGATGTTTCTAAAGTTTCGAACGTTCAAATGAACGTTAATATTTTTTTCACTTCTTCGAATTTGTATTTCTTTACAAAAAATTTATTTTTTAAATTAAAAGAAATTAATTCTAAACTAAATATTATGTAATTTCAATTATTTTTCTTTTTTAGATGGTAATTTTCAAAAACACTTAAGGTGAGAAAAAATTTCGTTCATTTGAACGTTCGAAACTTTAGCAACATTTTATTTAGTAACTTTATTTCAATGAAAACTTTTGCTTCTTACAGTCCTTGTTCATTATATTTTAGAGTTTTTTAAAAAATAGTTGTCCTTATTTAGTTTAAGAAAAAGTGAAGTTACTATTTACTTTTAATTAAATATTAAATTTCTTGAAAGAATTCAATTATTTTTAAAAATTTTGATGAATTTATTTTTCAGAATTCAATTTTAGGAAACATTTAATTGTTCATTAAATACTTTTTTTGTAGATATATGATTGAATTCTCGTACAAAATTTTTACAATTTCACTTCTTTCATTCGCTGAAGAAGAAGAAAACTTTTTGAAAGAAATTTTTTTTTAATCATAAAACGAGGAAAAATTCGAGTTATTTTTTCGGTTTTGTGAACAAAATATTTTTCGATGCTCAACGTCGACGCCAACTTCAGGGACCTAAAATTTTAGTTTATAATTGAATTAACTAGAAGTATTTTATAGCAAAAATTTTTGGAAATTGAACTCTGTCAATTATTAATTAAATTTCTTGAAAAAATTTATTTATTTTTGAAAAATCTTTGTGGGATTGTAATAGGTTTGTTTGTTTGTAGTATGTAAAATAATTTGCCTCTTTATATGCACATTTTTCTTGAAAGTATCAAATTGATACTAAAGTGGATCAAATTGATGCCAAAAATATCTGAATCAATTTTTTATTTGATCCATATTTTTGGTATCAATTCGTTGCCATTTGATACTTTTCAGTTAACAGTGTAATAACAATTAATTCAAGGATCACTGTAAAAAGAAGGCATTTTATTTTAAGATACTTTGGTATATACTTTTAAGTTGTTTCCAAAAAGTTATCCAAAGTATTTTAAAATTCATTAGTTTCTAAGATAGAAGATGAAAAAATAAGATGTTTTAATCGTTTTAAAAGTGATTATAATGTATTTTAAGATGCTTGTTTTTACAGTGATGTTTAATTTTTTATAGTAACACTAAAGATGGTCAGCATCGATCTGGTTGGTTGGTTTTGTGACAATAAATGACCTTAAATAATAATTGACTTGACAAGAAGCCATAAGCTTACGGATCTAGTCAAAAATCTTTGTGAGGTTGGGAAAAATTTAGTCTTTGAATGAATCAAAAATTATTTGTTAAGTTGCGATATATTTGTTTGTTTCGAAAGAAAAAGTCTCTCTCGCAATCAGGGCCACGAGATATTGTTTTATCAAAGAAGTTGAGACTATTCTTGTCTAATGCTGCATCTTTTGTGTCCATTCTAATATCGCATGGGATCGTCGTTTAGTGAATTTATTGAAGTAGATTTGCAATTCAACCGACGAAATAGAATTCTTGCCCGGATCTCAGATTAATTCTAACTGTAAACTCTGATTTTATTATTCATTATTTATTATGCAATCCGGTACGGAACGAGCGTAGTAAATCCAAAGTGCTGTTGACCTGATGATCATTGGACCGAGACCAGCATGCAGACCAAGCGCGGCAGATCAACTCTCCCGGTCAACCGGAAGTAATTATAGTTTCGACAGAATCTTCAAGAGATGTATCGTACTCTACAACTATCGACAGTGAAGATCATTTTCTTTCCGTTCTTTTTTTCTCTTCATTCTAAACCGACAAGCGAAAGAGAAAGAGAGCCTCTCCTTGTGGGATATCAATGTTACGTACCCGATTAACAAGACTAGGCAATCGAGCGAAAAAGAAACTTCTTCGTTGTCGTCTTCTTCTTCTTCTTCCTTCTTCATCATCATCATCATCATCATCATCATCTTCTTCTTCTTCTTGGTGTTGGAAGAACAAGTGAGATGAATTTCTTTATGGCTCAACATTTAACTTGAGCGAACAATATGGAATATATCGTTAATTTACGCCCTGCGATACTTAGAAAGAATGATTCGTCTCAATTTCTCAATATGTTCTCATGTATACTCATTATCTTGCTTCAATCAAAATAGGCAGTGTAAATAAATAATGCTTCACTGCTTTTATGAATTGACGTCCCGCCTTTTCTTCGCGATGAAATGAGATCCTGTTTTCAGACTGTGCACAAAAAATTTGTGTCTTACAATGGCTTATTTCGGCAGACAATATTTATTTCACTATTTTTGCAATCATGATATTTAGTATTGGTATTCAGTATGTTCGTTATAATAGTTTGTTTCGGCAAACTTTAATCACAATTTTAGTATTTGAAGCATTTTTGCTTGACTTAAATTTTACTAACTGAAACAAGAATCCTCTTTCTGCAGTATTAAATAAAAATTACTTAATATTGATACAAATAAAAACTGCTTGCTGCAAATAAAGCTAATGTTCCTCAAATAAAAATTACACAATGGACAAGAATACATTGGACATCAATCCGATATGAAAAGTAAAAGTAATTATGAAATCGCCAAAAAAAGTTCCACTTAAAATAGTGATACATTTTTCTACAATAGTAAAAGTCTTTAAACTGAATCAACTAAAAATTTTGCTAATCTCGTTAAATTTTTAGCTATTTGACAAAAATTACTTTTCCATAAGTGGTTTATTTCGGTTCGGCTATTTATTTTTTATTTTTTATACTACAATATATTTTTAATAATTCACTGACAAAAAATTATGATTCGAGTATATTTAACACGATATTCCAGTTACAATAACCAGAATAATTCTGATTAACCTAACCAGCAAAACACTAGTTAGAGCATATATTTAATACGAAATTAAAACATGATTTCTGGTAATTCCAAACTGAACATTTGTTCAGTTTTCTTAATGTTCAAATTCTTTAAACTTTAAAATTATTTAAAGGAACGGAATTTATTAATCGCGGTATCATTTAATTAGAGATAGATATATATGTATTTATAAGGATTAACATAATCTCTAATTTAGTGATTTGAAATATTTTTACGAGACGGGCCTTATTTTTATAAATACTATATTTAATCTTTATAAATGATGATTCCTCTCTAAATTCGAATTTGGTAAGACTAACTATAATTATTAGTTAAAATTTTTACTTGTTTGCTTCCGCAATGAGTAAATAATAACTAATTATTATAATTATAGTTATTTTCCAATTTTAACTGATTAAAATTTGTATTAACAAAATAATTATTTATTTTTATTTATTAATACAGTAATGAAAAATTATTTTTTATTTTTATTTTCTAATGAATACAAACATCAAGTTATTACTTCTTCAATTAATATCCGAGTCTGGAATAAAATAAAAGAGGTGCAGTGTGTTAAGAAAATCGTCTTTTTTATTTTATCTACGACTCAGAGTGATCATTATTAAATGTGTTTATTTGTATACTATTTAACCTAGTTAATTAATTAATATAATATTTGCTAATTAATAATAATTAGCTACACTATTTAAAAAGCAATTTTTTATGTTAATTGTAAGTAAACATATTATATAGAAAAAGATATCATTATGGTTAAATAGTAATAATAAAATAATAGTTAACTATTTATTATTTTATTGCTTCCTCATATACAGGAAGTATTGTAATACCAAAATTTTTCAAGTTCGATTTTATAACGTATCTTTACTTTATTTGACTTCAGGAGTTCAAAAATGACATTTTTAAAAACATCATATTTTCATAAGTATCTCCAAATTATAAAGAGCTTTTGTACTGAATTTTTTTTTTAAATTGTAGGTCTCATCTGCGGACATAAAATGAGAGTACTTTAAGATAGATTAATAAAGTTTAACTATATATTTTTTTGATTTTCAATTTTTCAAAAAAATAATTTTTGCCCATAACTTTAAAAAAATGTTAGGATACCTATAAATGTTTTTCTATAATTTTTTAGAGTTTTTTTAGACACATCTTTTGAGCCCTCAATGAACATTTTTCGTTCATATTCACCGGAGATATTAAACCTTTAAAAAACAAAAATTTTGGAAAATAAGACTTTTTTGAAAATGTTGTTGATAAATGTAGAAATAACTTTGAAACTATAGTTACCAACTTGTAGAGCATTAAAAAACGGTTCGATAGACCTATTTTTGAAACTAATTCGATTAGAAATAAAGAAGTTATTGGTATTTAAAAAAACAGAAATTGTGACGGAAATTTTTTTTTGTGAAAGTATTAAGTAGAGAGAAAAAATTATTACAGCAATTGAGAATAATTGTTGAAAATTTATACTTTATTGTTATTAACATCTCTATGAGGAAGCAAAGTGTTGATGTAATGAACACTACGAGATTTACGAAAACGAATAAAATGAAATTTTGCACTAAAATTATAACAAAAATGTATAATTTGGCAGCGGTTTTATTATTTTTATTATTATTTATTAGTTCATAATTAATCAATAATAATAAAAGAATATAACTATTAGTTATTATTATAAACTATTGTTTAATATTGTACCACCATCAACAATATTTTATGGTCCCAATGCAAACACTAATTACTGAAATCCAAATTATTATTATTATTATTATTATTATTATTATTATTATTATTATTATTGGGTCAGAATTAGTACAATTTTCACAGAAAACAAAATTTTTTTTTTAAATCAAAATGATGAAAAAACATTTTTATTTGGTCTTAGGAATGTGTTCACCAAAGAACAGACAAAAATATTATATTTTATAAAAGTTATTGCAAAATTAATATTTTTGCAACTTTTTAAAGAAAATGTTATTTCTCGTAAATGAATGAACCGATTTGAGTGAATCAAGCTGGATTATAAAGGGAATAAAAAATAGTTTTGTTCAGAATTAGAAAATTTTTAAAAAGTTTATATTTTAATAATTATTTAATAAATTTTTTATAAACAATTAATTTTTTTTAATGTTCTGCGCCTTTTCAAATTTTTTATAAATATCTACATACACTTAAAACTATAAGAAATCAAAATCCGTTGAGAAAATTTATGAGCGACAACTATTTTAAAAGTTATAATGGAAATTATATCGAACGGAGATGCGATTTTGATGATTTTCAGAATTGAAACATTATTTTTAACTACGAAATGAACAAAACACTGTCGAATTAACATTTTTATTCAATTATATAACAATAAAAATTATTTAAAAACTAAGTTCAGTGTTGATGCACTACACCGCGCCAATATAATTTCCATTATAACTTTTAAAATAATTGTCGCTCATAAATTTTCTCAACGGATTTCGATTTCTTATAGTTTTAAGTGCATGTAAATATTTTTTAAAAATTTTTTAAAGGCGCAAAACATTTAAAAAAAATTAATTGTTTATAAAAAATTTATTAAATAATTGTTAAAAAGTAAACTTTTTAAAAATTTTCTAATTCTGAACGAAAGTATTTTTCATTCCCTTTATATTCCCGCTTGGTTCATTTCAATTCATTCATTTAGGAGAAATAACCTTTTGTTTAAAAAGTTGCAAAAAAATAATTTTGCAATAACTTTTATAAAAAATAATTTTTTTTTGTTCTTTGGTGGACACATTCCTAAGACCAAATAGAAATGTTTTTTCATCATTTTGATTTTAAAAAAATACTTTTTGTTTTTTGTGAAAATTTCACGAATTCTGACCCTATATTGTTAGCATTAAGAGATTAAAATAACAAATTTAATTAGTAAATTTAGTAATTAGTTAATTTAATTAGTAGTTTTTGACTAAAAATTACTAAAAACGCTTAGTAATCCATTTGATGAGGAAAAAAATAAAATTAGTCAAGTGTAACTTATTCAGATTGAGAGATCATAGTAGTAATGATTGAAACAATAATTTTTTATTGAAAATAATTTTGAAAGATAATCGTAAGTTTAGTGAAAATTCAGGGACCGTCACGGAAATCAAATTTTGATTTCGTTACCCCAGCTGAAAAAGTTCTATAGAATGTCACTAGAATCATTCTATAGAATCATTCTATATAAATTCTAGAGAATATTCTATAGAATTTCAATAGAATGATTCTATAGAATTTCTACGTGAATTCTACTAAATTTTAGTGGTTTTTAATTAGAAGGAATATAAATTTCGTAAAATAATTTTTTAACATTATAGTTATGTATGGTTACAAAGTTCAATGAATTTTATATATTTAAAGGATATAAACAATTATTTTGGCCTAAAATTTGTTGAAAAATATTATTTCACAAATTTAAAGTCTTTCTAATTAAAAATCACTAAAATTTAATAGTATTTATGTAGAAATTCTATAGAATCATTCTAGTGAAATTCTATAGAATATTCACTAGAATTCATATAGAACGATTCTATAGAATGATTCTAGTGAAATTCTATAGAACTTTTTCAGCTGGGACGATATTCCAAAACAAAACGAAATTATTAATGTATTTTGATTTTGATTCTGTAACGAAACAAAATTTACTGCCTATTTTGATTCGGATACTGTAACGAAACAAAATTTACTTCCTATTTTGATTCTGATACTGTAATACTGCAATTCGGTTTTCTTATAGAAACAGAAGTCGATTCGAATTCTACTTCAGATTTCGTAAGTAAAAACGATATTATCTTCTGATATATTTGACATTTGCAACAAAATTTAGGTTCAATGACACTTCTACATGCGCAGTATTATTTTATCAAAATTAAAACAAGAAAGAATTTTGATTTTGATATTGGAACCAAAACGAAATAGAGTGGAATTTTGATTTTGATATTGGAACCAAAACGAAACACAGTTGAATTTTGATTTTGATATTGGAACCAAAACGAAATAGAGTGGAATTTTGATATTGGAACCAAAACGAAACACAGTTGAATTTTGATTTGGATATTGGAATCAGAACTAAATAGAGTGGAATTTTGATTCTGATACCCATATCCGAATCAAAACAAAAGTATTTTTTTAATTTTGTTTTGATTCCGTGATGGTCCCTGGTGAAAATTGAATGGTGTTTATAACTATATGAGAGTGTATTTATAAAATTAGTTTTTAAAAAAGAATATCAGTGCGAATGCAAGTTAATAAGAAATGATTTCTATTACAGAGTACGTGGCTGGCGCGTGTCCTCGGATTTGTCCCCCGAGTGGTGAACCGGTATGTGGAAACGACGGTGTCATCTACGCGTCGCAATGCGAAATGAGGAAGAAGATGTGTGGAAAAGGTGAGGTGAAATAAGAAGCCGGGGGTAATGGAAAGGGAGAAAAAAAAAGAGCAAGAGTGAGTGCTAGTTACCGTAATTAAGAATCATCCTGCCACCGTGCTGTAACGTTCCACAAGAAGTCTAATTGCACCTTCTTCTTTCGTTTCAACGACACGAATCCCTGGAATAGAATTTTTTTCCAGCTATTAACTTGGAATTTAACAGATACTCCAAGACATAACATACGTAATATACAGCTCTTTTCAACTTTTTTCCCTCCTCCTTCTTCTTCTTCTTCTTCTTCTTCTTCTTCTTCTCTTCTTTTTCCATCGAATTACAGCCTACCTACCCCTTGTAATACTTTCTCATAATCTGTTTAACAAAATTTCAATAATATTCCTCAGCTTAGTTTAGTTTACTGGCGACATGTCCGCATTTCTGATATTCAAATATATTTTCTAGCCAATTAGAAATTTATACTTTTTGGTTAATTCTTCGTATTACTAATATTAACATCAGTAATATAACTAATAGGGTAAGTCCGGGGTAGATGGCCATAGTTTTTTCAAAGTATACTGTAAAAATGATGAAAAAGCGTTTTTTGTCTAAACTTTTATTGGTAATTGAATATTGAACACTTCACTTTAAAAAAACGAAACATAAAATAAAATATTTTCATAGCTAGAATCTTAAAATTTACATTTTCGAAAAAGTGCATTCGGCCATCTCTCCCGGAATGTCCGGGTGAGATGGCCACATGTGTGCGGGAGAGATGGCCACTATCTATAATTTTTTAATTTTAACTTAAATTTAATTTCTAATCGTCCACATTACTTTCCTCTTTTTCTGGTCGTATTTTGAACATTTTTCATGACATTCAGTACAGTTCTTATGTACCCAAAAATTTCAAATATTGCACTTAATCCAATCTTCAATTAACGTTGTTTGATTGTAACTTTTGCGTCAACCTACAAATAAATCTCCATCTCTGGTGTCTATTGGATCAATTATTTTATTCTCAGACATTTTTAATTTGTTTTTCATTAATATTTCTTAAGTATATAACATTAACATCAAAAAATTTTAATAAAAGTCATCAGTGGCCATCTTACCCAATAATTAATGATAAAAGTAAACATAAAAATATTAAATAAATAAAATAATTTTCCCTTTCATTTTTTGTTTATATCGAAGCGTGGGTTATGCACTACGCATTAAGATTTAAAATTTAAAATTATATTAAAAAATAACAATATGGTGACAAGAAATCAAAAATTTTCAACTTATTTTAGACCCGTGCAAAAAAAATAAACAAGGATTACACTTACAGTTTTATTATTTTTCATCAATTTATTGTTTAGATTTAATATGAATCACAGAAGGTTGAAGAATACCCCATAATAAGTGATATTTCTTTAGAAATTCTGTAAAATATTTCAACTGGCCAACTCTCCCGTATGGCCATCTCCCCCGGACTTACCCTATTAATATTCTCTTCATCGCTTTTATATTTTTGCAAGTAACTTCTTCTGTACTGTTTCAGAGTTGACACAAGTTAGGGAAGTCAGGAAATTCAGGGAAAAGTTAGAAATTTTTATTAATAGTGCTGGAAAATATTTAATTTTTAGAATTCATAAGAAAATTCTGAACTTTTGGGCACTCATAAATTATAAAATTTCCACGAACTCTAAAATACAATCTTCAATTTTTTTCTATTTCTGACAATAGATTTCTTTCTAAATACCTTAATTCTTTGAAGAACTATCTGAAAATTATTAAATTATTTAAAGAAGAAATCTGATGTACAGTCAAAATAAAAGTTAGTCAATAAATGTCATAATTTCGTAATTTAAAAGAAAAAGACAAATTAAATTTTAAGTTCGTCTTGATGGAAGGGTGGAGAATTTAATTTTGAACATTTAAAACGATTGAAAGTTATATATTTGAATAAAAATTGCAATTTTCTGTCAATAAGAAACATTTGTTAAATTTTAGGTTATTTTACACGAATCATTTATTATTGACAAAAATTACAATTTTGATTCAAATATAACTTTAAAATGTTCAAAATAAAGAAAATTAAATTCCTTACGCATTTACCGAAAAGAATTAAAAATTTAATGTGACCTTCTCTTTTAAAATAAGAAATTATTTCAATTTTTAAAGAACTCAATATTAGATATTTTAAAAAGCTTTGATTTTTCAAAAATGTTAATTATTCAGCTTCTTCTGAAATAAGTTCCATTTTTTTAAATTATATTTGATTCATTATTACAAATAATGTACTTATAGAAGAATTTCACATATAAAAACACTAAAACAATGAATTCAATTTTTTTTTCAATATCTACTATATTTTAATAAAAAATTTCTCAAAAAAATTAAATTACTTAGAATCATTTTGTTTTTAAATTCTTTACAAACATTCAATTATTTCCATGAATAATAATATTTTTACATCAAATAAATTATTTTTAAAAACGTAGGATGGTTTTGCCGAAGAATTCAATTAATGTAAAGCATTGTAATAAATTTGTTGCAAAAATTCAATTATTTTCATAAATAATAAAATTGATTTTGAGAATTCAATTATTTTAAACCTGTAATTATAATTGAAATGGATCAAAAAATGTATTTAAAAAATGTATTTGAAATTCGTCGAAAGAAAATAATTATTTAAAAATTTGTTGATAAAATTCTTTATGAGAATTTAATTTTTGAGAAACGTTCTTTATTTAATTTTTTCAATTTTTGTATTTAAATAATTGAATTCTGGTCGAATTTTTTAGTAAAAATTGATTTAAAAGGGAATTTCACCTTAAATTTTTGGTATAATAATTGAGTATTTAAAGCATTATATATAACTATCATTAATTTTTAGAAATAATTGAATTTTTGAAAAGATTTTAAATTATATTTTTCGAAAATCTGAATTTTTCGTATTTTTAACTAATAATTGTGTAGAATTGATTTTCCTAAAAAAGTTTATTTGAATTTTTCTTGACATTAATTAAAACATTCATTTTCTATTATTTAATTGAAGAATTGAAGAATTGAAGAACTGCATATTTTTTCTGGTTTATTTTTTAAGTATCAGGCAGTATTCTCTTCTTTTTTGTTGAGATTTCCGGAATGATAGTTAGTATCCTCTTCTTCTTTTTCTCTCTTTAAATTAATAAAATCGCCTAAAACACTTAAAACCCAAAAACATTTATTATAATATTCTCCCCCGGTACCCTTTTTTGCAAAATAAAAATTTACATAACTTTTTATTTTTCTCAATACAGGGGCTGTATACTTATTTTGAGCACGCTATTAAATTATTATTTTGAGAAAAAGAAATAGAGAATGAAAATAAAAGATGTGAAGAGACTTTCACGTAAAGTGCAAATAGACGCATGAAATTGAAGTGTAAAAAAAGCCGTCGATTTGTAGAATCTAGTCATTTTCAGTGTCATAGATTTAAGTGGATTATACTTTCTCGATTGAAAATCGTTCCATCTGCACGATTCTTGTAAAGTAGGCTCTCTGTCCTCCTTAATAGAAATGTAAAGAAGGAAAAGTTCCACCTTGACCCTTAGGTACTTTCACCTACCTATGATTTCAACTTGGAACGCCTTCTCGTCGACATTGAAGACGAAGACGTATAATCAAAAGCACATCCTTTAGAAGGATGAACAAATTTTTACAATTTTTTTCAATTTTTTCAATTACGTATTCAAAAAATCGTATATTTCTTCAATTAACGTTTAACGAAGAATTTCGAATGTCTACTTTAAGCAAAAATTTTATTTCAAACAATTTTAGTAGGTCACAGCAAATTTTTATTTAACTAAATTTTTACTTGACAATCATTTCCTTTAGATGAACACTCTAAATTTTAATTAGTAAAAATGTTTACTAATTTGAATCAGTGACTGCCTTTTTGCTTTTAAATTAGTAAATTTTACCAATTAATAGTAATTTCTACTTATATATATTAGTAAACTTTTTATTTTTCGTGAAATTTTCAGAAATTCTAAGTTCTAACCCAATTAGCAATCTTGTTTAACAAAATTTTAATGAGTCGACACTGGTCAAACATTGTATTTGAATTAAATCTTTGTTACACAATTAAACAACAAATTATTTTTGAATTAAACATAATAATTTCGATTCAATGAAAATTAACGTCGTTGAAGTTTGCAACGTTTATAATCAACGATTCAAAGAAAAAAATTTATTTTTCTACCAAACAATGACATTTTTTGTTCATAAATATTTATTTTGTCAATCCTACTTCAAAAAAAATAATTTTACTATTTTTCTTTACCAAAATTTGTTTTAAAAATAATTTTGCTTTTGAAATCGTTGATTATAAACGTTGTGAATTTCACCAACGTGAAAATTACAATTTAATTCAATTAAAGCGTTTTGTGCAGAAACAGCATAAGTCCATAAATCGAAATTGTTCAGGAATCAATAAAAATTGTTTTACTTGTAAATGTTGAGATTTTTCTAATTCTGCTTTTTGGATTATATTCTAGTAAGTTCAAATTTATTGAATCTAGTAAAATATCAAAGTTTTATTAAATATTTAATAATATTTATTTAAAATATTGAATTTAGATAATTTTTAGTAACATTTTATAAATAATAAAAATTGTTTTAAGAATAAATTTAATCAATTTTCAATATTTCCTAATTTTAAATTAATTCAGTCACCAATATCAGTTTTTGCTTTCTTTAAGTGAACTTTATTTATAATATAAACTGTTTAATATAAATTACTAATATACGTCAAGAATATCACAAGAAAATTAAATTTATTAAAGAATATCACAAGTTTTTGCACGAAATGATCATTTAATTATTGTTTTTAAAGGATTTAGAGTTTAGTCATTTATTTAATATTTTACCAGATTGTAAAGCATCATTTGAAGATAAATTTTCAATAAAAAAGTGATTTTCGAAAAAAATGGACTTATGCGGTTTCTGCACAAAACGCTTCAATTATGAAATATGTTTAATTTGGATATATTTTTTTGATTTGCTATTTATTTTGCCAAATTAAAAAAAAGAAATTGTTTCTCTGCGTTGACTAACAACAGTTCTTGAGTTTTGTTTCATTTGCTGTGGACGTTAGAGAAAATTAATAAGAATATATTTGAAATTTATGAGAATTATATTTAGAGAGTGGAGAAATAAATAATTTTGTTCTTTTGGTGAAAAATTGAAGGTGTCACATTGGCGACAGAAAAAACAGCGTGTCTAAGGTCGTCAGGTAGCAAATGCGAGCACCGCTGTCCAAATGATCAGGACCCTGTTTGCGGAACGGATGGACGAACATATCTTAATAAATGCATGCTGAGGGTGGAAATTTGCCGAGTGGGAATTGAACTCTCGCATCTTGGACCGTGCAACAACATCTCGGCGCACAGAGAAAATTGTCCAGTTTCCTGTGATTTTGCCCCCGTCGATGGACCGGTGTGCGGAAGCGATGGAAATGTCTACAAATCCACCTGCCAAATGAAGCTACTCACCTGCGGGTAAGAAATGCTTTTTTGTCATTTCTTTCCACACTATTGCACCTCAATTTTTATTATAAATTTTTATACTGTATTTATCATAGTTTTTCTAAGGATATCAAATTGATACTACACGGAGAAAATTTGTTCCTTATATTTTGCCGAATTTTTCAGTAAAATTAGAATATGGTGGCATAATCAGTGTTGCCACAGGTCAGGGAACAGTCAAGGAAAGTAAAATTGGTCAGGAAAGTCAGGAAAAAGTCAGGGATTTTTACTAAAAAAAAAGTACTGGAAAAAATTGAATTTTTAAAATTCATGAGAAAACTGAATTTTATTTCTTTTTGCCTCGTAAACTAGGAAATTACCACAAATTTTAATACAAAACCTTCAATTTTTTCCATTTCTGACAATAATTTCTTTCTAAATAACTTAAATTTTCAAAAACTATCATAAAATTAATAATAAATAATAAATAATAAATAAATAATAGTTAAATAAAATTAATAATAACTATCATAAATTATGACTTATAAATTATTTTATGAATAATTTTTACACTTTTCATAAATACTAGATTGATAAAAGAATTTTAGTTAAAAATACTAGAAAAAATTAGATTTTAGAAAAGTTACAACTGATTACAGAAATTCAATTATTTTCAAAAGTTACAAAAATTCTTCGCAGAATTTCAATTATGTTCAAAAAGCTAAAAATAATTCTCGTCAAAATTATAATTATTTTTAAGAATAATAAAATACTTCAATAAAATTCAATTATTTTTAAAAGTTCTAATAAAATTCTTGACAAAATTCCACAAGAATTCAATTATTCAATTTTTAATAAATTTCTTTAAAATAATTCAATTATTTTCATAATAGTAGTAATAACATTTTTCACAGGAACTAAATTATTTGAAAAACAAAATTTAATAAAATTTTTTGAAAAATATCAATTATATAAAAATATTTTTATAAATAATAAAATTCTTCACCGAAATTCAATTACTTTTATAAACTTGAATAAAATTCGTTGTAAGAATTAAATTATTCATATAAATTATAAATAATAACATTCTTCATATAAATACAGTTATTTTTATAAATTTGAATAAAATTCGTTGGAAGAATTAAATTATTTTAAAAATGTAATAAAATTCTTCGCAGGAATCCAATTGTGTTTGAAAATTTAAAAAAAAAATTCTTGTTAAAATTCCAAGTAACTTTATAAAAGAAAATTCTTCTCCAAAATTCAATTATTTTATGGAAATTTTTGAATAATTTTACAATTAATGAAATTTGTAAATAAATGTAATAGAACATTTTTTCTTGATTATCTAATAATTTTTAGAGTGAATCAGAATATTCTTTAGGGTCAGGGAAAAAGTGAAAATTTTGTCTGGAAATCAGGAAAAAGTTAGTGAAAAATAAAATTAAATATTTATGGCAACCCTGATAATCGTAATTCAAAAACATTTTAAAATTATTTTTTCAGTAATAATTTTTAAAATTTAATGTCATATCTTTATTTCTACTATTATATTAAATAACAAACGACATAATCTGTTCTCACCTGAAGTTAGCGTTGTTTTATTACAATGTTTCATTTTTTTAGTTTAATTTAAATTGATATGTCAAAAGATGGAAAGATAATTTTTAGACATGTGTATAAAAAAATTTGTAGAAAATGATGTTAAATGTGTAGTGTTTTAATTTGTTAGCTACATTAAAAACTAAATTTTGAATAATATTACTCAAAAATTCCAGAAAATTAATTGAATTTTGGAAGACTTACAGTTCAAATTTTTAAGTATTAAGAAATTTTAAGCAAATAAAGAACAATAATTAGTTAAATATTTATTTTAGAAAAGTTATTAAAATTTGAAAAATTTAATTTGGAAATTTTTAAAAAATTAGGTTTTTGAAAAATAGTAATTAAAATTTTCTAAAGAAAAAAATACTTGAATTCACAATAATAATTTTAACAAATTGAAACAATTGGAAATTCTGTAAAATTTTATATTTTATAGTATTTTATTTTTTCCTCTTTAAAAATTGTCTACAAATATAATTATATTTTTGAAATTATATCATTTTATGAATTTACAAAAATTATTCTATTGAAATAATTTAATTCTCGTAGTTGAATTCTTATGGGAATTGATTTAACAAAAATTTCAGTTAAAATTTTAAAATTATTTGAAATTTCAAATTCCTCGGGAAAAATAAATATGAATAAGTTTTGAAATTTTTGTTTAACAAAAAGTATTAAAGTTTTGAAAAATGTAATTATTATTATTATTAAAGAATTAAATTATTTTTAAGTATTGTAATGAAATTCCTTGTAACAATTCAATTCTTTTCATAAATTTTCCAAAATTAAATTTTTTTTTAATATGTGTGAAAAAAAATTCAATTACTTAAACAAATTAAAAAAAATTCTTAACAAGCATTCAATTATTTTCAGAAATAATAAAAATTCCACAGGAATTCAATTATTTTGAAAAATAATTAACTTTTCACATGAACTCAATTAGATTTTTGTAACACAATTTAAAATAAAATTCTCTAAAAAAGCATTTATTCTCAAATATTTTATTAAAATTTGTGGAAAAAATTCAATTATTAAAAATTTTTTTTATAAAATACCCTAATTATTTGTAAAACATTTTCAATTAAATAATAAATTACTTGTGAAAATTTAATTAATTTCTAAATTTTTCGAAATTTAATTATTTTCAATATTTACTATATTTTAATAAAAAATTTCCCAAGACAATTAAATTATTTAGAATCATTTTGGTTTTAAAGTCTTTACAAACATTCAATGATTTTCGTGAATAATAATATTTTTACATCAATTAAATTATTTTTAAAAAATTGGGACGGTTTTTCCGAGGAATTGAATTAAATTGTAATAAATTTGTTGCAAAAATTCAATTATTTTCAGAAATAATAAAATTAATTTCTAGAATTCAATTATTTTTAACCTGTAATTTTAATTGAAATGGATCAAGAAATGTATTTAAAAAATATATTTGAAATTCGTCAAAAGAAAGTAATTATTTAAAAATTTGTTGATAAAATTCTTTATGAGAATTGAATTTTTGAGAAACGTTCTTTATTTAAATTTTTTTTTGCCTTTTTGTATTTAAATAATTGACTTCTGGTCGAATTTTTTATTAAAAATTTATTTAAAAGTGAATTTCACCTTAAATTTTTGATATAATAATTGAGTATTTAAAGCATTAATTTAATAATTCATTTTTTTATTTATCATTAATTTTTAGTAGTAATTCAATTTTTGAAAAGATTTTAAGTTATATTCTTTGAAAATCTAGTTTTGTACTTTCAACTAATAATTTTGTGTAGAATTAATTTTTCTAAAATAGTTTGTTTGAATTTTTGTTGAAATTAATTAAAACTTTCAATTCTCTATTATTTAATTAAAGAATTTTGCACGAATCAAAATTTCGTATAATTGAATTGTAAACATTTGAAAATTGTCAAAGAACTTTATCAAAAATTTTGACAAAATAATTGATTTAGTAAAGAATTTTAGTTTAAAATTCTAGAAAATAATAATAACTTAGAGACTTTATTAGAGAATTTATTGAAGACAATAATAATTGAATGGAAATGATGAAAATAATTTTGAAGAAATTAGAGTAACAATATTTTTTGTAATATAAAATAAGTACTTTATCACTCGGTCATTTTTTATTATTATAATTTATTTAAATTTAATTTAATTTTAAATTCATAAATAAATGTAACAAAAATTTTGTAATTAAAAATTTTTTTTTTTATTTGATAATTTTGTAGAGCTAATCAGAATATTCTTTAGTGTCAGGGAAAGAGTTAAAAAATTTAGTCTAAAAATCAGGGGAAAAGAAACTTAATAATTTTTTCATGGCAACCCTAAAATCGAGAAAAGTGTCGAAAACTAGAAAAATTGAAATGACTTTAGGAAAAAAAAATTATAATTAGCGTCAACGAGGTGCAACAGTTGGGAAAAAAATGAGAGCCCTGTAGAAAATTGTAAGTCATTAATAACCAACAAATGAATAGGATGATTCTTTATAATTTCTTAGCAGCTCTCTGATTTATCTTATTACAGACAGGGCGTGGTACGAACGAATAAGAAACATTGTCAGACAACGAGGCATTGCCGAGAATCATGCTGGCGAGGCGCCAAACAAGCCTGTGGAAGTGATGGGATGCTTTACTCAAACACTTGCAAAATGAGGGCAAAGAACTGCGGGTAAGATGAATACTTGAAAAGTGCACTTGAGAACCTTCAATCTCTTGGAGTTTTTTTTAAATAGATCCTCCTCTCTCTCTCGCTTTTTATTTAATTATTTTTATACGCAAACGTTTTTATCCATTCATATATATAGTGCGCTGATATAAATTTGCAAAATTTCCTCTTGAATTTCAAAAGCACAACCCTCGAGAATGAAGCTCTTCAAACTTGTCAACAAATCACTTGAGTTCCCTTCGAATCCATTATTCCTTGATTTAATTTGTTATTCATGAACTATGATGATGATGATGATGATGGGATTAGGACCCTTCATTAGGCCAGATGTTTCACCCTTTTGTTCTCGCTCCTTCTTTCTTTCGCGAATATTTAAATTTTAATTTTGGAAAAGCTTTTTCAAATGGAGCAGTTCCATGTGAAATGGTGAAAAGATTTTTTACTCAACATTGTAAAAAGAAAAATTTTGATGCACAAAGCAATCGCTAAACTGTTTCTGTTCTATGTTGTGTTCGATTTTTTACGATTACAACACAGAGAAAAAAAATTTTTTCCATCGACCAAATCATAGAACATCTTTACAAGGATATTCACAATTTTTCTATTTACATAAATAAGGAACAAACTATATTAATTCAATAATTTTTTAATGAATGAATTATTTTTACTAAGTTTTAGTCTAATGGAAAACTGTATTTCTTATAAGTTTTAGAACAAATTTAAGGGAAAGTTGGTTTTTGTTTTTTTTATTATTTATTAGCATTATCTCATGTTTAAAGAATCGTTG
Source organism: Leptopilina myrica (nomen nudum) (assembly GCA_032872475.1). Lineage (NCBI taxonomy): Eukaryota > Metazoa > Arthropoda > Insecta > Hymenoptera > Figitidae > Leptopilina > Leptopilina myrica (nomen nudum). The sequence goes on along the minus strand of CM065464.1, from coordinate 13,139,671 downwards.
AGTCAAAACAAAGCCAATTGGTGGCACAAAATAGCTCCGGATGACGTTAAAATTATATAGAGAAAAAAATTTATGAGGAAAATTGTACACACTGTAAAAAGTGAGTTAAATTTACACTTATCGTAAAAATTCGAAGATTCTAGATCAAGTTTGCAAAAGGTCAGCAGGAAAATCAGGGAAAAGACAGGAAGTTTGATTAAAGTATTAGAAAAAATTAAATTTGCAAGATTCACAAGAAAATTCTGAATTTTTGGGAACTTTTTGTTTACCTCATAAAACTATGAAAATACTAGGAATTCGAATACAAAACATTCGTTTCTTCTATTTCTGACAGTAAAAAAATATTATAAAATTTATTACTTTTAATTATTTCATTAATAATTCTACTTGAAGACTTCAAAATTAATTGAATTTTAATAGTGAATATTTAAAGTACAAATGTTTTCAGAAATTCCATTATGTTCAAAAATTGAAAAGAAATAAACTTCAAAATTTCAATTATCTTTAAAAATAATAAAATTCTTTTCTAAAATTCAATTATTTGCAAAATTCTTTCATAAAACTCTAAGCAAGCATTAAATTTATTTTCATAAATAATAAAAATTTAACAAAAATTCAAATATTTTTAAAATATTTTTTTTTTCTTGGGAATAATTCAATTATTTTTATTAATAATGTAGGTAATAATAAAGTTCTTAATAGAAAAACAATTATTTTTATGAACTAAAAACTCATCACAACATTTCAATTATTTTTATTACAATTTAAATTGAATTTATCGAAGAAATGTTCAAATTCATCAAAACTTTATTGAAATTCGTCGAAAAAATTTAATTATGTTGAAAAATATTTAAAACTTCATTTAAAAAGTTCAATTATCTTTGTAAAAAATACAATTCAATTATTTTCAAAAATGTTTCTTAACTTAAATTAATTCAAACTCAATGATTTTCAATATCTACTATTTTATTAAAGTTTTCAGAAAGAATTCAATTATTAAAAAAAAATTTTTTAATTCTACGCAAACATTTTAATATTTTTATAAACAATTAAATTCTTTTTAGGAATTCAATTATTTTCATGAATATTTATAAAATACATTAAAAAATTTCAATTATTTTTAATACAATTTTAATCGAATTCGTTTAAAGAAGTCAATGATTTAAAAAAATGTTAATATACAAACAAATTTCAATTTATTGAAATTTAATCAATATTTTCTAATATTTTAATGAAATTCTTCGTAAAAACTTAATTATTTTCAACAATTTTTTAAAATTCAATTATATTTAATATCTATTTAAAAAAAAAACTTTCCCAAAAGAAATCAATATTAATTAAAATAATTTTTTTTAAATTCTTAAAAAGCATTTAATTCTTTGCATAACTAATCAAATTTTTAAAGGGATTTTGTTATTTAAAAAAAAATTTAAGAATGTTCTTCGTAACAATTTAATTATTTCAAAGAAATTTAAGAATGTTTTTCATAACTATTGAATTATATTAAAAAAATTTTCTCTTATTTCAATGATTTCCATTATCTACTATTTTTATAAAGTTTTCCAAAAGAATTCAATAATTAAAAGAAAAGTGCAAATAAAATGTACGCAAACATTTAATTAATTCGATAAATAAAAAAAATTTTACAGGAAATAAATTATTTACATAAATAATAAATTTTATACAAAAATTCAGTTATTTTCGTAAATAATTAAATTTTTACAAGAAGTCAATTATTTTCATAAACAGAAAAACTCGTTGTAGAATTTAATCTGTTTTTAATACAATTTTAAATGAATTCCTATATAAAAATAAAATTATTTTTTAAAATTTAATTAAAATTTTCGTAAGAATTGAAGTATTTAATAATTTTTTCATTTTTGTATTTAAATAATTGAATTGTCGTTGGATTTTTTACTAAAACTTGTTTTGAAAATGAATTATTGGTTAAAATTTTACATAATTATTGAATATTAAAATCATTCCGTGTATATTTTGAAATAATTGTGTTTTGAAAAAGTTTAATTGAATTTTAAAAAAAAATTATTTCATGTTTTTATTTTCTAAATATTTAAATGAAGGATTTCCAAATAATCCAAATTTCGTAAAATTAAATTGTAAACCAATAGATTTAAAAATTATTCAGAAACTTTTCCAAAAATTATTAAAAATAATTAATATAATTGTTCATTATTTTATATTTGTCGAAGAATTTTAATAAAATTTTTGAACTTAATTATATTTTACGAAAAATTTACTGAAAATTGAATTAAAAATAATCCAAATTCTGTAAAGAATTTTTATTATTTATGAAAAAATTGAATTCTTACAACGCATTTTATTGCATTTTTTCCAAAGATTTTAATTCTTTTAAGAAATTTTTTAAAAATATTAGATTTTGAAAATGTGTGAATTTCAGGGAATAATTTCATTATTTGTGAAAAAATAATTAAATCTTGCAAAAAATGTTTAAAAATAAATATATTTTTCGATGAATTCATTTAAAATTGTATTAAAAATAATTTAAATACTGGGAAAAATTTTATTATTTATTATAATTGAATTCTTACGAAGGAGATTATTAAAATTTAAGTAAATAATTTAATTTTTTTTTAACAATTTTATAGAAATTTAAATTATTAGAAAACAGGAAGATAACGTCCTATCTATTTTCACGTTTTATAATTCTTAATTTAATTTAAGAATATATAATCTTAGTTTTATATATTCTTGAAAGTTATTCAATTTCAAAAAGTTTTAATTTGAATTTTTGGAAAATCTTAATTCCTATGGGAAAATAATAAGGATTAAATATTAAATATAATTAAATTAAATATTAACTATTAAATAAGAAATATAAAATATAAATAAATAAATAAGTTATTGATGTTGTCGAACAGTTTTACAGTTAAAGAAATTCATACAATAAACATAAAATAACATTTTTTTATCTAATCATTTTGAGAGTGAATTAGAATTCTTTAGGGTCAGGGAAAAATTCAAAATTTTGCCTGGGAATCAGGGAAGAGTTAGGAAAAAAACAAAATTAATTTTTTGTAACCACTCTGTAGAATGTTAGGTTTGAAAGAAATTTGGTATTTGGAAGATTCACTTCAGGTTTAAATGAAACGAAAGTTTTTTAATTTGCATTATTAGGAGTTTTTATTTTCACATAGATTTCAGTTTCCATTTTACATAATTTGAAAAACTAATTTATTAATTTGTAAAATTTTTCAGAGATGATGAAATTTTATATAAGAGTATAATAGAATACTTTCAAGAGATAGTAGTATAAAATTTCTGTCGATTATTAAAATTTTTTAACGAGCTCTACAATATCCTGCAGCCCATCCCACTTGTTTGTAGCAAAAGCCTGAGCAACAATTTGTACTTCCATCGGGTTGACAACTGACACCATTGGGTTCACATTGGGCATTGATAGCAGGAGCCAGGAACATTAAAACTGTTGCCAAAAGGACAAACAACAATTTGCAACTTGCCATTTTTTGTTTCGAATTTCTGTAAACAGAATATCAAAAATAAAACAAAAAAGTTCTGAGAAGACACAATGTTTTTCAAATTTTCACCTAAATAACTAATTAGTTAGACACAAAAATTTTGCAGTAATTTTTGTAAAAGAGTTTTAATTAATTTATTATACTCACAGTACTTGAGAACTAAGGAATGAAGTCTAATACGAAATGATGTGAAGTTAATGAAATCAAGCAGCTTTTTATATGCAGAAAATAAAGCTACACTTTTACCTTATTTTTATAGCTTTGATTGTATAGGGAGAAAAACAAAAATTTGTGGATATTGTCCCAGTTTTCCTTTATTGACTCTATGATTTGCGTGAAAGAAAAAAGAGAGGGAGAGAGAGAGAGAGAATAAGATTGGAAAAACATTTCCTTCTGAAATTAGATTTTATCAATAAAAAAACATACTATGCATATATTGTTGAAGACAACAAGCCGAGAGGAGTGTTTTACAGTGCAAATTTTCCGCAAATTACTCACGAATTTTGTTTTCCTCAACTCTCTAAATCTGAAATTTGTTAAAAATAATTCTTACTCTGCTTAAATTGTGAATAGAATTTTAATTCAATTCCTCGAGAGAATTTAATTATTTTCAAAAATTCTAATCATTTTAAACTCCTTCGAAATTTGTAGGAAATAATTTTGAGGAAAAATAATTTATTTTAATGTAATACACTAAAGGAAAACTTCATTTGATTCAAATAAACGATAATTAATTATTGTTACGACTGTTTGATATAATTAGTATTAAAAGAAAAAACATTCTAATTGGAACAGCTAAAAATTTTACTATATTAGCAAAATTTTTACTCAATTCAATTAAGACTTTTGCTATTCCAGAGAAACTTTTCGCTATTCCAGATAAAACGTCTTTTCCGTGTACAAAATTATTTCTATTTTCATCCATTAAATTGCTTTCAAGTGCATGAAATTATTATTTGTTCTAATTGAATTTTTTTGACTTGAATAAAAAGTATTTGACTCAAATAAAAAATATTGATTCGATAAGATAAATAATCGGTTATTTGATTCAGATAAATTTTTTTCATCATTGTAAATAATTTAATTCATATAGTGTAATTATAATTTAATTTTAATTTTCTATTTTTTTAATTCTCTGGAATAACTATGCGATAGATTGTAATTTTTTAGATTGTAAGGAATTGAAGAAAAAATAATTTTATTTCTATTTTTTTAATTCTCTGAAATAATTATGCGAAAGATGTAAATTTTTTAAATTGTAAGGAATAATATTATTATTAATAATAATAATAATAATAATATTTTAATATTTCTGATGAAATGTTCACAGGAAACATGTTTTCGAAGTACCAATGTCCTTCTGCATGACACGGGAGAGAAATTCAGGAAGTGCCGCAACAGCCTGTCCTCTCGACTGCAAAAATGAAGCAGAAGTGTCTGTTTGCGGATCAGACGGACTTATCTATCGAAACGAATGCGAAATGCAGATGCTTAATTGCGGGTAAGCCATTTTATTTATCAATCTGAATATATCTCGAGAGTGCCCTTCTATTTTCTAATAATAGAATTCAATTTAAACCACGATGGAAATATGCGCGATGATATAAATTTTGTAAATAATTTCATAGTCAAAATTCAAAAAATTCACTTCTTAATTACAAAATTAATTATTACTGTTCAAATTTTTAAAAAATTTAATAAAATTTCAAGAAAGAATTCAATAATTTTCTACAATTTTAATAAATCCTTCTAAACAATTCAATTATTTTTCTATAAGTAGTAAAATCTTTACAAAAATTCAATTATTTTTAAAACAATTTTAATTGAATTCCTCGGAAGAGATAAATTTTTAGAAATATATTTTTATCACACTTCGAAAAAATTGAATTTTTTTTTAAATTTTAATAAATCCTTCGAAATAGTTAAATTATTCTTATAAATATAGTAAAATTCTTCACAAGAATACAATTAATTTTATAAATAGTAAAATTCTTTGCAGAATATAAATTATTTTCAAAACAATTTTAATTAAATTCCTCGGATGAATAAACGATGTAAGAAATAAACTGAAATACGAATAGAATAAAGTTTAATTATTTCTCAAAATTTTAATAAATTCTTTGAAACATTTCAATTATTTTTATAATAATAGTAAAATTCTTTGCAATAATTCATTTATGTTTCTAAATAGTAAAATCATTTGCAGAAATTGAATTATTTTTAAAACAATTTTAATAGAATTTCTCGAAAAAATTTTAATCTTCAAATATTAACATAAAATTCATTTATTATCTAAAATTTTAATAAATTCTTTGGAACTATTCAATTATTTTTAATAAATAGTAATAAAGTTCTTTGCAAGAATTCAATTATTTTTAATACAATTTTAATTAAATTCTTTACGAGAATTTAATAACATTTTTAGAAGGAATTCTATTATTATGAAATTTTTTGATAAATTTCTATGCAATAATTCGATGACTTTGAATATATCAATTTTAAGAGTGAAAATATTTGAAAAGAAAAATTGTAGAAAAGTTAAGAAATAAAAAAGCAAACAACAACTAAGTTCAAACTGCAAACAATTTTTACAAAAAATACAAATATCGATCAATGACATTTTTTATTTTTTTGTGAATTACGTAATTTTTTGATTTTTAATAACAGTTTCGATTTTTCAATAATTTCAGATTTAGTATTTTAAAAAATTATATAACTTTAATAAAATTCTGCAAAACAATTCAAATATTTTTAATGGAATTTGAAGAAAATTTCTTTAAAGAACTCAGTTATTTTTTAATACAATTTTAATTATTAATTCAGTTCAATTCAATTTAGTTTAATTAATTTAATTGACGAGTTTAATTAAATTTGTCGAATAAATTTGTAAGAATTCAACTATTTCAATACATATAATAAAATTCTTCTTAAGATTTAATTATTTTTACTATAATTTTAATTAAATTTCATGAAAGAATTCAAGTATATTTTACTAAATTTTTATCAAATTCTAATATAAGAATTGAATTTATTAAAAATTTTTAATACAATTTTATTAAAATTCGTCCAGAAAAATTTGTAATAATTAAATTATTTTCTTACATGTAATAAAATTCTCACCAGGGATTTCATTATTTTTGAAAAATTTTTGTAAAATTATTTTTAAAACTTCATTTACATATTCTCAAGAAAATTTCAAAAATTCCACGAAAGAATTGAATTATTTTCACCAAAATTTCCATAAAATACTTTAAAACTATTAATTTATTAACAAAAATTTTAATAAAATTTCAAATATGAATTAAATTATTTCAGATTCGATATTATAAAGAATAATTAAAAAATACAAAAAAGTAGTATAAAAAAATATAAAAACTCACCAAATTGTGAGAAATGAGTTAATTTCTTAAGTTTTTTTTGCAATAATATTATCACAGAACTTATAAATTATTATTAACTTATTTAAATTTGAATTGATAAAAATTTGAACTAATTAGATTTACAAAAGTGATACGAATTTGGTAAAAATTGGTTTTTTAATTCTACATAAAATATTGAAATAAAAAAAGTTCTGTTTTTCTTAGAAAATAAAGTTTTATAATAAATCATATTTTTTATTAAATATTATTTAGTTTTCCTAGCAATAATTTATAACAAACTATTTTTAAATTTTAGAATGGTTAATTAATATTACAAATATATTTATTAACAATAGATTGAGTTCCAAAAAAAATCAAGTTGAATTTTTAGATAAGTTAAATTTTAGAAAATTTTAATAAAAATTGTGCAACAGTTAGTCTCTTGAAATATTTGTATAACAATAATTTTAAATAGTTATAAATAGTTATAAATATTTATAAAGAGAGTTGTATTTTTAAAGATATATTTTATTGAATAATATTTAATTTATTCAAATTTCATGAAATTGAATTGTAGGCAAAAGTGGATTTTAAAAATATTTTCGGTGAATTTTTTTTATTTAAATAAACATTCAAATTCTTTAGGAACTTTACAAAAAGAAAATATTTTTTAAATTATTAAAAATAATTATTGAATTAGAAAAAAAATGTAGTTGAAAATTTTAGAAAATAATTTAATGCGGAAATCTTGATAATAGTTTTAGAAAAATTACAATATAGCAGTTTTTATAAACTATTAAATTTCAAAGGATTTCAAATTTTTCAAAATCTTAGTTTTAATGGAAAAACGTAATAAATCATTAAATGTTTATTTTCAAAACTTCAATGTTTCGAATAATTTTGAATTAAATTAATATTGAATTAAATTAAGGGTAAAAAACAGTTGTTGCTCCAAAAAATTTTAAAAATTAATAATATTCAAAAATAAATTATTTTACGAAAATTTTGTTTGTGTACCTAATTATTTTTAAAGTGAATTTAATTAAAGTTAAAAGTTCTTTTGGGAAATTAGGGAAAACTAAAAACAAAAATAATCACAATATTGGAGACCTTTTAAATAGCAAATTAAAGTGAATTAAAAATTGTAATTGGTTTTTTTATATTAATTGTCATTGTCAAGCGCTAAATTTGTTTATAAATATTTGTAGAATTACGAATATTAACGTGCATCTTGCAATTATTTATTATTTATTATTATTATTATTGATTCAATTATTATGCGGACGTTATTCTCCACCTGCGAACGCCAAGGTCACCGCAAGATGTCAGTTCAGTTGATAAAATCAGACGCCACCAAGCGATGACCTTGGCGTTCTCAAGTGAAGACATTAATTAATCAATATACATTGTTTAAAAATTAGATTTAAAATACTAGAAAAAAATTTGTTTGAAACAATAACAAAATTTGGATTGAGTCAACCAAAGAAGCTTTATTAAAAAAATTTGTTTTAATTCAAAAATCTAAAACACGAAATAAAAGAAACTGAACTAAAAACTAACTTAAAATAGAGTATTTTATTCATCATTTGTTTCATTCATTCATTCAAACATAATCTAATTTTTTCCCGATTGAAGAAATAAATTAAAAATGTTTTTTTCTTTTCTTATTCTCCATATATATTCTTTTGTATTCCACAGGCAAGCGAGGAGAAAAGTGAGCGTGGTTGATTTCGACAAGTGCAAAACCCGTGTTACAAAGTGCATGAAGCAACAATCTCGATGTTTAAATGAAGTAGATCCGGTTTGCGGAAGCGACGCAAACACCTACTCAAATCAGTGTCTTCTCAACGTTGCATCTTGTCTGTGAGTTTCTTTTTTCTCTCCACTTTCAAAGATATATAGAAATCAAAATAAAGTCAGTTTTCACTTTCAAGAACATATTTTTTTTTGTTTCTATTTTCAAAATAATTTTTCTCAATTATTTTCTAAAAATAACAAAAAAAATGTAATTTCAGAAAAGGAATTCAATTGGCACATCTTGGACAGTGTACGACCTTGAAAGAAGCAGAACAGTGCCCTGAAGATTGCAATAATGTGCCAGAAGAACCAGTTTGTGGAAGCGACGGAAATGTTTATCGGTGACTAAAAGCATCATTTAGATTCTTTAATGTCTATCTTTAGAATTAAAAACCACCCCCTTCACCCTTTCACTTCTATTTGTAGGAGAAAATAAACTTGTCTTTCCTTCAAAAAGGAAAATTTTTCTTTTTTCTTCTAGAAACATTTTTTTTTCTTTTTGATATTGATAACGGATTGAGAAAAAAGAAAAACTGGTTTCAAAGTGTTGAAAAGCAAATAGGCCTCTTTTTTTTTGAAAACGATAATCTGGGATTCCTTTTATAATAGTCTTGATGATTTATTAACTTGTTTTTAATCTCAAGTTCAAACTTAAATTATTAATAATTTTATCGATTTAATATTCCTTTTACTTTGGAACAGTATTTGGTAGAACAAGTTTGCAATATTTCCTTGTCATAATCTTGATTGGACTCTGAGAATTATTTCTGTATGTACAGATTGTGGGGATCGTTAAAAAAAAGCAAGAAATGTCAAAAACCAGTTTTCATTTACTATTAAAAAAAAGAATTAAATTAATGTTTTTTTTTGTTGTTAAAAATGAAGAATTTGTTTTAAAACAATAAATTAGTTTATGGAACTTTATGAATTTGAATTAGTACAAAATGTTTGGTAATTTTTATAAATTTTCTTTGACTTATTTGAAATTCGTAAATTCTTTTTTTAAAAAAGAATTAGAAAAATAAAAAATTATTTCCTTCTTTTGAAAGTAGAAAAAAAGTCCAAAAGGGGTCAAAGACAATTTATTAAATTTATTTTGATGGGTGTTTAAAGAAATAATTACTAATATTTATTAATTTTACTAGAGACTGAATTTTTGCTTTTGAATTAATAAATTTTACTAAAAAAACAGTAATTTCTATTTTGTTAATTCAATGTTTGTCGATTTTTCGAAAAAAAATTGTCCTTCGAATATTCGAAGCTAATTTATTAGTGAAATTTACTAATTCACTCTCAAGAAGCGAAACAATAATTCCAATTAGTAAACATTTTTACTAATTTAAATTTAGAGAGTTACATAAAGAACTTTATTGTTTTTAAACAAATTCTTCATTTTAAAGCAAAACATTCTTTTGAACTTTTAACTGTCATAACTGATAAATTAGTAGAAATTACTATTTATTAGTAAAACTATTCGCTATTTACTAATTAAAAAGCAAAAAATAAATCAGTAAATATTGTTATTAACTGAAATTTTTTGGGAAGAAGATATAAATTTTTTTGTACGGAAACATTTTTTTTTGTTTTGCCTTAACATTATTTTTGCCCCAAATTTTTTCATGACAAACAAAATATTTTTATCAAAAAAAAAATTATTTGTAGAGAAACAAATTTTGTTTGTTTACTTGAAAAAAAATTTTTTTTTTCTGTGCAGTTCCTTATGTCACCTACAGCGTGAGACTTGTGGTCAAAGAGTGGTTCAAGTTCCTGCTCAACATTGCCGCACCACTGCTCTTTGTAACCAAATCTGCAACGGGGAACGACAGTTTGCTTGCGGTTCTGACAATAAACTGTATCGCAATGAATGCGAGATGAAGAGGGACAATTGCGGGTAAATTAAAACATTTTTTTATTATTTCATTAGATTTTGCTATTAATTTTTTATTCTTTTTTCAGAAAATTACCGATATGTTCGATTTGAAAAAATTTTTATTTACTTTTTGGGTGTTTGAATTTCAATTTTTTAGTGTTAAAACTTGAAATTTTTGGGGAATTATTTTATTTTTTGTTGCAGTTTCGTATTTTTGAGTGTTTATTATTCAAAATAGTCGATTAGTAAATAAATAAATATTTACTTGAATGTAATAAGTGTTTATACTTGAATGAGATAAAAATTTAGTTGAATAAGGCAACAAATTTATGTTGAAGAACAAAATTGTAGTTTCCCTGTTAAAATATCGTTTGTCTGACTAAAATTTACCATTACTACTAGTATAATACAAGTGTAAGAATAAAATTTCTGCTTTTAACAGGAAAAGGAAAACAAAAACTATTTTTTACCATTGAATCAATCAAAATATCATCATTTTCAGAATTTTTAAGTACAACTTTTAAAAACTCAAATTATCTAAAACTTAAATAATAATTCTTTCATGATTAGATTTTTTTATAGAAATATTGCTAATGTAACTTATCCAAAATTATTTTCAAGAATTTTCAATTCAAATTCCTCTTCAGTTCAATTATTTTCAATAATGATTGAAAAAATTCTTTAACAAATTCTTGAAAATATTAATTATTCAACGAAAAAAGTTCTAAAATATTTTTGAAATTCACTTGTTTGCAAATCAATTTAATTGAAATTTTAATAAGTTAAAAATTTTTCAATTAAAGTTTTTTCAAATTCAAATTTAAAAAAAATTTAATTTGAATCTTTCTGAAATTCAATTATTTATAAAAATTGCTTATATGCAACTTTGGTAAAGTTAAATTGGTTTCTAATTTTTTAATAAAATATTATTAAAATTATTAAATTCTAATTTAAATCTTCTACACGTTTAATTTCAAAAGTTTTTGATATTCAATTAATTTTGAAAATTATGACGAAAAATCTATGAAAATTCAATTATTTTCGGAATTTTTAAGTAAAATTATTTAGTCAATAATTTTTTAATAATTTTATAATTGTCTTTCTAGAATACTAAAAAAAAATGGAATTTCAAATTGAATTTTCAAGAAGTTAGTTGTTTGTAGAAATTCAATTGCATTCAAAAATTAAAAACAAATTTCAGTCGTCTTAAAAATTAATAAACCTTTCCTCAAAAGTTAAATTATTTTAATAAATAATAAAAATGTAATATACGAACTTCAACTGTTCATAAATTTTTTATAATAATTGAATTATTTTCATAAATAATAAACTTTTTTTACAGAGATTCAATTACTTTCAAGAATACTAAAACTCATTATAGAAATTCAAATATTTGTAATACAATTTTAACACAAACGTAATTATTTTTGAAAATTTTATTAAAATTCGCTGAAAAAAATAAATTATTTAAAAATTTGTTGACAAAATTTTTTATAATTGCATTTTTGTAGAAGTTTCTATTAAAAATTGTTTAAAAAATGAATTTCACTTAAAGTTTTAGATAATAATTGAATATTAAAAGCATTGTAGCGTAAATTTTTAAAAAAATAATAAAACCTGTGAAGAAAATATTAAAATAATTTAATTTTTACAACGAATTTTATCACATTGAAATCAATTTAAGGTCAGCGAATAATTTTATTATTTGTGAAATGTAATTAAATTTTTGCAAAAGATGATTGAAAATAATTACATTTATCAAGAAATTCATTTAAAATTGTATTAAAAATAATTTAAATTCTTAGAAATTTTATTAAAATTAGAGAAAAAAATTTAATATATATTTAGAAATTTGTTGACAAAATTCTTTATGAAAAATCGATTTGAAGAAACATTCGATTATTCAATAATTTTTTTTTATTTTTGTATTCAAATAATTGAATTTTTGTAGAATTTTCCAATAAAAATTGTTTTAAAAATGAATTTCAGTTAAAAATTCCATAGATAATAATTGAATATTAAAAGCGTTATCTCATAAATTTTTTGAAATAATTGCATTTTGAAAAAGTTTAATTAAATTTTTTTATAAAATTTCCAAATTTTATTTTCTAAATATTTAATTGAAGAATTTCCGTATAATTAAAATTTCGTAAAATTAAATTGTAAACAAATAGATTTGAAAATTTACTAAAAACATTGTCAAAAGTTATTGAAAATAATTGATAATTATTGTTTCGTTACATTTTGTTTAAATAATTAAATTAATTCTTTTAAGAAATTTTATTAAAATCGTTGTTTTTGAAAATATTTTAATTTCAGCGAAGAATTTCATTATTTGTTAAACGTAATTGAATTCTTGAAAAAAATTATTGAAAATATAATTACATTTTTTGACGAATTCATCAAAAATAGTATTAAAAATTATTTAATTTCGACGAAAAATTTAGACTAATAAAAATAAAAAGCGTTCAAAAATAAATTTTAGTTCGAATTTTAAATAATAATTTTTTATAGGATTTCAAGTTTTTATTTTATAAATATTTATTTGAAAAAATTTCGGAATAATTCAAATTTCGTAAAATTGGATTTTAAACAAATTGAGAAATTCATGTAAAATATTGTTTTAAAAATAATTGAAATCCTAGAAAAAATTTTACTATTTATGATAATTGAATTCTTACAACGAATTTTATTACATTTTTTTAATTTATTGAATTGATGTGAAGAATTATATTATTTATAGAAATAATTAATTTCTTGCGAAGGATTTTATTAAAATTTTTGTAAATTTAATTTGCTTTTAGAAATTTTTATGGAAGTTTATATAAATAAAAAAAAAATTTATTTTATTTAAGTTTATATTTATGTTATATTTCAGAAAGTTTAAATTTGAATTTTGTGAAAATCTTAATTCCTACGAGAAAATAGTGATGATTAAATATTTAAAAAAAAAAATAAGTTATTGATGTTTTCGAATAATTTTACATTTAGAGAAATTTGTAATGAAATGTAATTAAACATTTTTTTGAGTATCGAATAATTTTGAGAATGCATCAGAATATTCCTTAGGAAAAAAGTGAAAATTTTGCCTCGTGAATTAGAGAAAAAGAGAATTAATTTTTTCTCTCAGTGAAAGAGAAACGAAATTTTTTGTGATTTTTCTAAAGAAAATTGCTTTTGTTGCAGAAAACACGTCTACGTGGTTCCTATACAGCGATGCGTGCAAGGATTCATGTTCAGAGGATGTCAAAAGATTTGTCCTCAATTTTATGATCCTGTTTGTGGAACCGATGGCAAAACCTACACCAATGAATGTCTACTCGAAATTGAAACATGTCGCACTCGACATCATGTGACGAAGAAATATCTCGGCGTTTGCGGTCAGCCAATCGAGGAGCCAAAAAATTACTTGTATTAGATACGCTTGGCTGATTAATCATCTAAGTTTTGACCCACTGAAGCAGCTTGATTGAACAAAGATCGATCATCAAACATTATCTAAAACGACAAGTCACTTCGTCTCGAATTTTTTTCATTTTTTTTCCACAACGTCGTCGTTCTTCAATCGAGATCGTTTATTTATTTAATTTTTTTTTTCCCATTCGTGGAACTCGAAAGTAGTTTCTCGAAGCGAGAATATCAAAATCGAAAAATTTAGTTTCTTTCTTAATTATAAAAAAAAACCTCGATAGTATTTTAGGAGAATTTTTTTTTCTAAATTCTTTATCTAATGTAAATTTTGTACAAATAATTCAAAATTTTTTGGCAGGGTTACATTTGCTGGTAGTTGGTAAAAAGACTGTTTTTCCCGGTAGGTATTTTCCTCCAATTCTCGTATAGTTGAGACAAAATTGGAAAATTGAGGAGAATTCCCGCCCTTTTTGCGATTTGAGATGTTTCCTAAAGGAATTGATATAAAGTCGTCATTTAGGCGTTAATTGTGAGTTCCGAAAAAAGAATCGATTATCATTTTTCTAAATAGAAATCCAATTTCTTGAAATTTATTTTTGATTTGAATGATTTATAGGTGAAAAAAAAATTACAACCGGTTCTTTCGTCGAGACTTAGAATAAATTGAAATGAAAATAATTTTAATCTGGATTTAATTTACGAAATCTGATAACAATGTTCTTTAGGATTCGGATAATTTATAATTTTCTTAATATATTGTGTTCTATTTTTATGATCGTACCTCCAATTGACCATTAGACAATCACGATGTGCCAAAAAGCGGTTCAATTAAAATTCGAATTAGAAGAGAAAAGAAACGGGGAGAGAAAAAAGTTATAATTGATAACAACTTTTTGATTAAAGAAATTTATATGAATATTGTCAATGACTTTAAATAAATATATCGTTTTCTTTTTATGCACATACGTGAAAGTAGCTACATATTAATATTATTATTATTTATTATAGATTAGAATCATTTTAGTTTAACTTTGCACTTGACTACAAAATATTTTTTTTTAAAAATGCTTCTTATGACTAGATTATACAATAAAAGTAATCAAAAAATTGATAATTTTTTCTAGAATCATTTTTTTTTCCTTCAAAATTATAAATTATTCAGCAAGTAAACTGTAAAAAGATGAGTAGCAAGTTTCGGTATTTAATAACTGTATTTGGTTCGATTTTAATATTTGAAATATCTAATTGAACACTTTCTTTTTACAGTGTTTATAAGAAGAATTGTGATAAAATTTAAAAATAATAATTAAAAATTTTCGAATTAATAATCTTGATTGTAATAGTTTTTAATATCATTGTATGCGGTTTATTATAACGCTGTTTGCGTATTTTAACCCTTTTATATGTGATGCGTGTTTATATTAATTATTACAATTACCCGTATTTTTATTATTATTATTATTATTTTATTCAATCCACGTCTTTAATTTATTATCATTCATGTGAACATCGTTCTTTGTATTAAAACTAACACTGTAAGCAATTTGTCTGTAATAAATGATATACATATATATTTTACAATATACTATGATCATCATTTTTCACTAAAGTCACAATTTAAAGGTCTCTACAATATCCTCTTGTCAATTCTACTGGTTTGTGGCAAAAGCTTGAGCAACAATTTAGACTTTCATGGAGTTGTCTGTAATTTAATATTACGTTAAAATATACACTTTCTTATTATTTATATTTTTTTTATTCCAATAATTACCTAATATCAAATAAATACTTACTGGAATTGAATAAATTTTTATTTTGAGTCAATTAAATAGAATTTGATTCAAACACTGAAATATTATAGATTCAAAAATGTAATTTACTTGATCAAAACAAAAATTATTTGACTGAAGTAAATATTTATTTGATAAATAAATATTTACTTTATTTTTATTGAAGTACTCGAAAAAATTAAATTTGCAGGATTCACAATTAGTTTTATTTAATTCTTCAATATATATTTATATTAATTATTGAAAATCACAGATTTATAGAAGAATTTTAATTTTTAAAAAATGAAAACATTTAATTATACAGAAAAGTTACAAATTTTTCCAAAAATTAATTTATGTTCAAACATTTTTTTAAATTCTTTTAATTTAAGTAATTTTTAAAGAAATACTTATTATGACACATAACTGAAAAACTAATTAGAATTAAATTTTTAAAATATATTATATTTTCAAACTTTAAAGTATATAAAAAAAACTTTAACAAATTTCGACACTAATTTCAAATTTGGAATCAGATTTTCAAAATTGAAAATAATTAAACTTTCTTGTACGAGGAAAATTGAATTTCATAAAAATTCATTATCTAAAACAATGTTCATAAAATTCTTATGAAGATTTCAATTCTTTTCAAAAGTAATAAAATTTAAACAGAAATTCAATTTTTTAAAAACATTTTAATAAACTTTTCTGCAATAATTCAATTATTTTCATAAATAATAAAATGTTTTTTTTGGAAAATCCAATTATTTTCAAAAAAATTTAATAAAATTTCCCACCGACATTCAATTATTGCCAAATTTTTTAATAGAATTCTTTGTAAAATTTAATTATCTTTAAAAACTTTTCAAATTTCAATGATTTTCAATATCTACTATTTTTATAAAATAACCAAACAGAATTCAATTATTTGCATCAATTTTAATATAATTCTTCCCAAGAATTCAATTATTTTCCAAATTAAAAAAAAAATTCTTCGCAAGAATACAATTATTTTTATAAAAATAGAAAACTATTCCAAAAAAATTTAACTATTTTCATAAATTATGAAATTCTTCAAAAAAAGTCAATTTTTCCTAAAATTGACTTTCCAAATTGTTTTAGAAATTATTTCCAAAAATTCAATTATTTTCCAAACTAAAAAATTTTTTTTTCAAGAATGCAATTATTTTTATGAAAATAGAAAACTATTCTAAAAAAATTTAACTATTTTCATAAATTATGAAATTCTTCAAAAAAAAGTCAATTTTTCTTAAAATTTATAAAATTCTTTAGAAAATTTCAATTATTTTCAAATTTTTTTTAAATTCTTCGTAAGAATTTAATTATTTTAATAAATAATAAAATATTTCAAGAAAATTTAATTATTTTAATAAATAACAAAATTTGCCTAAACAAATCAATAACTTGTAAATAATAAAATTCTTCTGAAAAATTCAATTATTTTCAATTATTTTTTTAAAATTCTTCGCAAGAATTAAATTATTTTAAATTCTTTCATGAATAATAAAATTCGTAACATAAATTCAATTTATTAGCAGAATAAGAAAAAAGTAAATATTTTTTATGAAAATTAGGAAAAAGACAGGAAAATAAAAAATATGGAATGGAATTTTTGTCAATTGTGTGCAGTGAATAAAACGAGTTTTTTTTTGTTTCTTTTTGACATTAAAAAAATGACAATAACCCACAAAAATGAATTTTCCGAAAAAAAACAAATGAATACAGATAATTTGCTAACGGAAAGGATTCTAATAAATTGTTTTAAAAACCTATTTCAGTGAAAATATTGGTTTCTAATTTTTTAATAAAATATTATTAAAATTATTAAATTCTAATTTAAATCTTCTACAAGTTTAATTTCAAAAGTTTTTGATATTCAATAAATTATGGAAATTATGACGAAAAATAAAATTTTAGAGAAGTTAGTTGTTTGTAGAAATTCAATTAATGTTCAAATATTTTTTAAATATTTCAATTATCTTAAAAATTAATAAAATTTTCCTCAAAAATTCAATCATTTTCATAAAAAAATAAAATTCATCATAGAATTTCAATTATTTTTAAATACAATTTTATCCTAATTCCTCGAAAAATGTAATTTTTTTTTTACGATTCGTCGAAAAAATCAATTATTTAAAAATTTGTTAATAACATTTTTTATGTGAATTCAATTTTGACAAACATTCAATTATTCAATAAACTATTTATTTATGCGGTTAAATAATCGAATTCTCGTAGGATTTACTTTAAAAATTGTTTTAAAAATGAATTTTTGTTAAAATTTTTGATTCTTTAAATTACATGAATTGATTGAATTGAATTGAATTGCATGAATTTTTATAAATAATTACACTTACAAAAGGTTTAATTGAATTTTTTAAAATGATTTTAAGTTTTTATTTTCTAAATATTTATTAGGAAAAATTTTTAAATAATTCAAATTTCGTAAAATTGGATTTTGAGCAAATAGATTTAAAAAGTTACTAAAAACTTTGGCAAAGGTTATTGGAAATAAATGATAATTGTTCATTTATTTCGTTCGTTAAAAGAATTCTTTAGAATTAATTACAATTTTTGAAGAATTTATTTACAATTGGATTAAAAATAATCGAAACCCTGTGAAGAATTTTATTAGTTAGGAAAATAAGTAAAGTCTTGCAACGTAAGTTTTTACATTTTTTATAAATATTTTTGAACGTTTTTTTTTGAAATTTTATGAAAATAGTAAATTTTTAAAATATTAGAATTTCAGTAAAGAATTTCATTATTTGTTAAACGTAATTCAATTCTTAAAAAAAATTATTGAATTATTGAATCAATTATTAAATGATTATTGAATTATTGAAAACATACATTTTTTGAAGAATTCATTTAAAATAGTATTAAAAATAATTAAATTTCGACGAAACATTTGGACTATTAAAAATAAAAAATTGTTTAAAAATAAATTTTAGTTAAGATTTTAAATAATAATTGAATCTTTGAAGCATTATAGTATGAATTTTTAGAAATAAAGGCATTTTGAAAAAGTTTAAGTAAATTTTTTTATAGGATTTCAAGTTTTTATTTTTTAAATATTTAGTTGAAGAATTTCGGAATAATTTAAATTTCGTAAAATTGGATTTTAAGCAAATAGATTTTCGAAAATTTCCAATAATTGGGAAAATAATTGTTTTTTTTTTAATAATTGAATTCTTTTGAATTTTTTTCTAAGATTTATCTAAGCTCCCATAAGGGCCCATATTAAATTGCAAACTTATTTTATTTTTTTTAAGAAAAGAATATGTGGTAAAAATTTTTGAAAAAAATTATATGTTTCTAAAATATAATCTAAAGAACAAACTGTCAAATTTTTATAAGTTTCTCTAATTTCCTTAATTTTACAGCATGAAATATAATAAACTATTTTTTTTCTAGCGAATATTTATTGCAGAATTTTTCCAATTTTTTTATACATTAATCATTATATGAGTTCAAAATTTAAAACAAGATTGTCTCTTGTTTTTTTTAACGGTCTCTGCAATATCCTACAGCCCATCCTACTTGTTTGTAGCAAAAGCCTGAGCAACAATTTGTACTTCCATCGGGTTGGCATGAAGTTCCAGTTGGTTCACAAGCGTTGATAGTGGGAGCCATGAACATGAAAATTGTAGCCAAAAGCACGAAGAATAATTTGAAACTGGCCATTTTGTTTACTTCGATCTGCTGTAATTTCATATTACGTTAAAATATACACTTTCTTATTATTTATATTTTTTTTATTCCAATAATTACCTAATATCAAATAAATATTTACTGGAATTGAATAAATTTTCATTTTAAATCAATTAAATAGCATTTCATTCAAACACTGAAATATTACAGATTCAAATATTCAGTTTATTTGATTAAAATAAAAATTGTTTATTCAAGTAAATATTTATTTGATAAATGGACAAGTAACCGATTATTTCAAATCAGGCAAAAGTCAGGCAATTTTTATTCAAGTACTAAAAAAAAATTCAATTCGTAGGATGCATAATTTGTTTTATTTTTTTTTTTTTTTAATAAATATATTTAATTAATTATTAAAAATCATAGATTTATAGCAGAATTTTAGTTAGAAACACTACAAAAAAGGGACTTTTAGAGAAGTTACAATTTTTTTCCAAAGAATTAAAAACAACTCAATTAAACTTTCCGAAAAAGTCATTTCTATTGAAACTCTTTGCAAAATTCAGATCTTTCTAAAAATTTAACTAAAATTTAATTTAAAATCAATTTTTATTAGAAAATTTTATAAGATACGAGTATTCAGTTATTTTAAATACAAATATAAATAATTATCAACAAATTTTTGAAACAATTAAATTCTTTAGATGAATTTTAATAAAATATTTAAGAATCATTACATTTTTCGAATTTTTGAAAATAAGTTAATTTCGGAGAAGATTTAATTAATAATTAATAATTTAATTAATTAGTTCAGAAATACATCTCTAAAATTAAATTATTTTCGTGAAAAATATAACTCATTACAGAATTTTAATTTTTTTAAATATAATTTTAACCTTATTCGTCGAAAATATTCGATTATTTGAAAATTCATTGATAAAATACTTTATGAGAATTCAATTTTGAAAAGTGTTCCATTTATTTAACAATTATTTCATTTTTGTATTTAAATAATCGAAATCTCATAGAATTTTTTTATAAAAATTGTTTCATAAACGTATTTTAGTGAAAATATTAAAAAGTAATTGAATTTTAAAAATATTATAGGATCAATTTTTAAAAATAATTGTATTTTGAAAAAGTTTCACTTAATTTTTCTGTTAATTTCAAGTTTTTATTTTCTAAATAAAAAATAATTCAAATATTTCATTGAAGAATTTCCAAATAATTAGAATTTCGTAAAACTGAATTGTAAACAAATATAGATTTTAAAAGCCCTTAGAAACTTTTGCAAATTATTCTCGATTTTTTTTTTATTAATTTCCTCTCAAGAATTTCATTTTTTCTATAAATAATAAATTGTTCACAAATATTAAATTATTTTCATGAATAATAATAAATCAATTTTTAACAATTCTTTTTTTTCAAAAATGTCAAAATCGTTCTTCAAAATGTCAAATATCTTTGTAAATAATGAAAATAAATCTTCTCCGAAATTCAATTATTTTCAAAAATTCGAAAAATGTAATTATTCTTATTTTATTAGCATCTATTTTGAAATACTTTTATTCACTCATTAAATTAGTTATTTATATTTGTATTTAAAATAATTGAATACTCGTATCTTATAAAAATTTCTAATAAAAATTGATTTTAAATTAAATTTTAGTTAAATTTTTAGAAAGATCTGAATTTTGCAAAGAGTTTCAATAGAATTAACTTTTGTGGTAAGTTTAATTGAGTTGTTTTTAATTATTTCAATTTTATTTTTCTAATGTAATATTTAATTGAAGAACTTCCGAATAGTTGAAATTTTGGGAAATTTAACTGTAAATTAAATTTATTTGAAAATTCTCAAAGAACTTTTGCAAAAATTATTCAAAATAATTGATAATTGATCATTTATTTCTTTTAAAGAATTTTAATAAAATTTTTGACATTAAGGGCATTTGAACCATGATGACGTCACAATTAGTGCAAATCATGTGTTTTATAAATGTGACGTCATAATAGTTAAAATGTCCTTAATGAAATTTTGCAAAAATATCTACTTAAAATTGAATTAATAATAATTGAAATCCTGTGAAAAAATTTAATATTTAGGAAAATAATTGAAGCCTTGAAACGAATTTTTATTACGTTTTCTTTTAACAATTGAAAACCAGTGAAGAATATTATTACTTTTGAAAATAATTGAATCCTTGCAACGAATTTTATTACATTATTTTTTTGTAAATAATTAAAATTCTGTGAGGAATTTGATTATTTATGAAAATAATTATATTCTCACTGCGAATTTTATTACATTTTTCTTTTAAATAATTGAATTCTTTCCAGAATTTTTATGAAAATAGTAGATTTTGAAAATATTTAAATTTTAGCGAAGAATTTAATTAATTAAATAATTTAAAATTTAAAATTATTATATATTTTTGAATTTTAAAAGGTTTACATTTGAATATTTTTTTAAATCCTAATTTGGAAAAATAATAATGATTAAATATTTATTTCAGATTTTGTCTGGGAATCAGGGAAAAACAATATTAAATTTTTATAGCAACCATGTAAAGTATTTTATTAAAATACAATAAAAAAAATTCCCTAATGAAATAATATACTTACAGTGATTTTTAAAAGAGAACTGAAATATGTACTGAAATCAATAAAATCCCGTCGCCTTTTATACGCAAAAAAACCGAAGCCTATTTTTTATCTTAGTTTTATTTATAATTTTTTTTAAACAGGAAAATAAGTGTTTAACAATAATGCATTATTTTACCGTTATGAGAATCTTATCGATTTTAAAAAGGCGAGGATGAGAATGTGAATGTGTGAGAATTAAGTTATTTATTTTCTTAAATTTTCAAATAAAGAAATGAAAATGAAAACAATCAAAGAAAGCTATTAAATAAACAGAAGGCAAATGATATTATTTTTTCAATTTAAATGCAACATTTTATTTATCCCGAAAGAAAGATATATATCTATTGTTTACAATAAATTTAACAAAAACATATATGATTCAAATTTGAAAAAAAGAATTTTCCTTATAAATTCGTTGAACTTATATTGTCAATCATTATCAGCCAATTATTTAATAATTAACGTTCTCTACATTCTCCCTGAGCCCATCCAACTTGTTTGTAACAGAATCCAGAACAACAATTTGTACTTCCATCAGGTTGACATTTGGTTCCAGTTGGTTCGCAGGCATTAATGATTGGCGCGAACATCATTAGAACGGTGGCCAAGAGCACCAACAACATACCGAAGGATTTGAATCCGGCCATTTTGAATTTGGTTTCTGGAAAATAAAAAATGTTTTCAAATTAAAATTATAAAGTACTTTTAATTTTAGGTTTATTTTCATTAAGTCGCAAAGGAGAAATTTTTTTAAAAATATTTACATATCTTTTGATTTGCTCTTTTTATCTTTAGAAAACCGTTTAATTTTTAAAAGAATTTTGTTAAATTCTAGAACCTTTTGAAAAAAGATGACGTTTTATAAAAAAAACATGAAATAATAAAAGAATTAAGAAATTAGAGAAATTTTCATCTCTAAAAACTTCAAAGAATAATTTTCGACGTTAAGTTCAGAGAGACGTTATGAATTTTTTAATAATTTTAATTTTCTTTTTTCAAATCATACACCAAACTGGTTTTATCAATATATAAAATATTCAGTCAAAATTTTCTCATTTAATAAACAGAATTTGGTCAAATAATTAAATATTCGATTGAATAAAAATTTAAACAAAAGCTAATTAGATTTTGCAGAATATATGAATTAAAAATAAAGTTAACATATTTTAAGCAAATAGAAATCATGAAAATTTTTAAATTATTTAAAAGTTTAGTACTCACAGTATTTGACAAATTAAGTCAGAGAAAGCTGAAGAGAGAATGGGATGAAATCTGTAGAATCTGTGGGTCTTTTATATGCAGAAAATTAAAAAATTTTAACCTTTTTCTATATATACAATACTGCAGGTTAATGGGCAAATGTTAATAAATAATATAGTACATTTTTTCTTTCTCGTAGTGATAAACTTATCTTGTTTATAAGCATAAATCGTCTCATAGATTTGTTATATATATATATATTGTTTATTTATGTCCAATATGATGATTTATGATGATATAATTTTGTTTTAAGTTGGTCATACAATTTCCATTTGAATTTTAAAATTATTTGATTTTTATGTTTGGAAAGCGAATTAATCCCTTAGTTTAAATTTTTACTATTTCCTTAATTTTAAAGAAAGAAACCAGTGAAATTTCAACTCTTCGCTAATCACATTGTCAAGAGGCGTCCATTTTTTCATTATTTAGAATCTAAATTTATTCTATATTGTAATTCAAAAAAAAAATTTATCATTTTGAAAATTTTATTCTTCGAAAAAATTAATATTTTTGGACATCCACACGATTGATTATTCAGAACTTAGAAGTAAATTATTTTAGGGTTATGTTAGTATTACATTTTTTTTATCTGACAGTTTCTTTTTACTTATTGTAAATTGAACTCAGTGTTTATTAAATTTTTTAGTTGTAATGAAAACTTGAACATTAATGATTTACATTGACAGTTGATTCTTTCTTTGTATTTTCATTTTTAAAATTGCAAACATAACCTACAATTTTTTGCTCCCAAGGTCCTAATTTTTTAAATTATGGTACAAGCAGTTAAAAGTAGAATCCGAATTATTTCATCATCTTCCCATACACTTGGTCCTTGGAAATTATTGCTATTCTATATTCAACAGAATTTTTTTCAATTTCCAAAAATATACTCAGTTGGTTTTTACGAACTTAGTAATTTTGGAAATATGTATTAAATTTAAAAAAAAAGCTATATAGTTTATCACCCTATATGTATTTTCAATTAATTCATTGTTTCCTTGTTTAGATACGTTTTAAGTTCAAGTTCCAGGGTCGATGTAATAAAACAAAGATAGAGAAATGAAAAATTGATATTTTTCAACTTGAACTTATTTTTTAAAGGTAAAACATCGATTAGAACCAACTGCTCATTCTACATTATTATAGACATATGTGTGCGATGAAGTGAAGGACAGATCTTGACTTTGGATGACCCCCGACTTTCCTCGTTCCTCTAAACAGTTATTTCAATAAACTGCAAGTGTGATGTGAAATCAGTATTTTTTCATAAAGAAGGAAGTTGTTGACTGTTTATTTACATTGAGATAAGTATTTTTTCTCAATATATGTATATTGAATATACATTTATATTAAAACATAGAATATTATTTTTTAAATTAAATTTTTAGTTGATTAAATTCTTAGTTTAAGGAAAATTTAGAGAGTATGCTCTGAGGTGTTTAGATGAACCCCCACAGCACCGAACCTTTCCTAAAAATTTATTAAATACATTCATGAAATTAACATCTTGTTTATTTCATATAACAATTTCAATTCACTCAGATCGCAAATAATTGAACTTTAAAAAAAATATGATTATTTTTGCAATATTGAATACAGATACTATAAAGAAAATTCAATTTCGTAAAACAGAACATCATAGAATACATTCATGCTTAAAGAATAGAAAAGATCCTGTTTTAATTCTTGAATACAATTTTACAATTCTTTCTTTTATCTTATAGTTTGTAACAAAGTACAGATGAAAATTAAATTATTTGAATGATAAAAATTATTTTATTGAATAATTACAACATGTTTTTATAAATTTTAAAAGTCAAGTTAAAATAGCAAAGTTGTTCCCTTATTAATTCTTTCCAGAGACGTTCTCTCCACAATATCCAATTGGCCATTCCTGAAGTTTATAACAAAATCCTGTACAACACATATTTGTATTTCCACCGGTTTTGCATGGGGTTCCATTTCCTGCACAGTTTTTACTAAGAGCAGAAACAGCGAACAAGAAAATTGTTGCCAAGAGCATAATGAATAGTTTTAAAATGGACATTTTTTGTTTTCGATTTCTGTAATAATGAAATTGTCACTATAACACACGTTTTAATAAAAAAAAACCATTTTAGTAAACTTACCAGTAGTTTACAACAATTGAATAAAGGAAGACGCAGTTGAACTGAGAATATTATATTTTCCGAATCTCTAGGCTTTTTATATTCAATTTCATCCCTCATACTTTATGAATTGTAAAATAGTATTAACAGTATAATATTAATTATAATTATTAGTTTATGCATCCAATTATAAAAGGTGGAATAATTATTCCACCTTTGTTATTTTGTTTTAAAGAAATCCTCTTTCATTTATATAAATATACTATGTAGTAGCAGGTTTTGCATATTTTCACTCACCTATTTACAAACAAGACACAAAAATTTAGATTATCAGTTATTATTCAAATATTAAAAAACAAATTCACAGCTGTTAATTTGTTTAATGAATAATGTACATTTACATACTTATGCTTTAAGTGCGCCATATGAATTGATCGATACATTATTAACTAATCATAGCTTTATTAAAAACAGCACACAAATAATTATTGTATTCAGTGACTTGTTTTTAAAACATATATATTTAAAATATCCACAAAAAAAATCAATATGTTGAAAAATTTTTAATTACAAATATAAATGTTCTTTGAAATTTTAATAAATCTATGAAAAGAAACCCAGTGAACAAGTACTATAAATGTTCTAGAGGATAAAAAGAACACTGTTCTAGAACATTTGCTCCTATGATGTTAATTCTTGATTAAACTTGTAACAGTGTTGTAGAACAGTTTTCTTATCATGTTATATAATTGTTCTTGATTTTTGTTGTATAACTTTTCTATAACAAATGTTCTGAAATTTTTCTGGAACAGTCCTATCTCCGGTGTTCTAAAAAGGTTGTTTTCCTTTTTTTGTTCTATACTTATGATATATCTATCTGGTATATAACAAATCAAGAAAAATGATCTCATTTTGTTGTGGCAAAATTGAGAACTGTGACATTAAACTTTTCTACTTCTATAATATAATATTGTCTTATAAATCTAGAACATATAAGTCAAAAATATAACAGATTACCCAAATTAATCAAGATTAACTAATCTTTTTAACAGTTTATAATTGTTTTATTTAGAACATTGGTGATACCCTGGCAAATCTATAAAATCAGTTTTTTAATAGTAATTAATGTGTAAAGTGAAGTGTTAACCTGATAGTTGTGAACGTAATTAGTGTCTACAATATATCTTAATTTAATTAATTTTCATTTTGTCAAATTGTGTGTATTTTGGTGAAATAAATAAATTTTTTTATTTTTTGGTTCACTTTAACAGAAGCCAAAAAATAATTAATTTTAAAAAAATAAAACAGTGCCTGCTCTATACCAATATATTGAAAATATTACATTTTTCAAAAATAAGAACTTATTCCAACCCCAAAAAGAAAAAATGGGTGCTCTTGATCAATTAAAATCAAATTAAAACTCCTTGTGTTTTTTAGAACCAATTTAATTTGTTGGTTCAGTTTAACAAAGTGGGTGAATATTTGTAATATCTAAAAGAATATAGAATTTAGTCTCAACCCCTTACAAACTAAAAAAATTAGTAAACAATAAAAATACGATTACGGATGTCAATCAAAATTTAATTGACTTAGTAGAGAGGCTAATAAACTTCCAAATTGCATAGATTTTTTTAATAAAACTTTTAATAGATTTACTGCGTTATTACGTAAAAGAAAACTGGAAGCATTGTGGTAAGGTCGGCTAGTTAATATAAAATTGATAAATTACTTCTATGTTACAAGATTATACAATTTTTAGTTTTAGGAA
This sequence comes from Leptopilina myrica (nomen nudum), assembly GCA_032872475.1. Taxonomy (NCBI): domain Eukaryota; kingdom Metazoa; phylum Arthropoda; class Insecta; order Hymenoptera; family Figitidae; genus Leptopilina; species Leptopilina myrica (nomen nudum). The sequence goes on along the minus strand of CM065464.1, from coordinate 13,112,493 downwards.
TACGTATGTATGAAAAGGTTAGACCCGTTTAGAATAAATAAAAAAAAGATAACATAATAAGAGCAAATGTTCTAAAGCAGTGTTATTTTATAGTCTAGAATATTTATTATAATTTATTATTATATATTATTTAATTTGCAATTTGCTCTTTAGATACGGTTCTTTTTTGAGACGACTGCAAACTTCTGAGAAATTATCTTAAAGTTTATAATAAAGTAAAGGTGGAAATGTAGAATAACTTTTTTTAAAAAAGTAAAAATTATTTTATTAAAAAATTGTAAGATTCACGTTGAAATATAAAAGTTCACCGCTTATTATAATTCTATGCAAAGGTGTTCGCTCCACAATATCCAATTGGCCATTCAAGAAGTTTGTAACAGAATCCTGTACAACAATTTGTAGTTCCATCGGGCTGGCATGGAGTTCCGTTTGGTGCACAAGCTTGACTAAGAGCAGGAACAGCGAACATGAAAATGGTTGCCAAGAGCACAAGGAACACTTTGAAACTGGCCATTTTTTGTGTTAGATTTCTGTAATAATGGAATTATCATTACAATACACATATTTCAAATAAGAATTCTTTTTAGAAATATACAATTTTTTTAATGCATTATACAATAACGTACAAAAAGTGTGATACTTACAGTTTATAACAGTATTGAGGAAGGAAAAACAGTAGAACTGTGAATATTATTTTTTTCAAAATTCACCGGCTTTTTATATACGATTTCATCCCCCATGCTTTACCAATTATAAAATATTATTAATAGTATAATATTTAACATAATTATCAGTTTATGAATTCAATTAAACGGTTAATTTATTACTCTTCCATTGTTATTTTATTGTACAGAAATTCTTTTTCGTTGATAAAGAATCTTTCAAAGTTCTTTTAAAATCAAGCGGGTGGAAGTAATTTTGTAGCACATTCGAATGTAGTAGCAGATTTTGCATATTTTAACGCACTTATATGCACATAAGAAACAAGAAATTTAGATTATCAGTTATTATTTAAATATTACAATACAAATTCACATCTGTCCATTCGTTTAATATATAATTTGCATTTGCATAATAATGCTTCAAGTATGTCATATGAATTGATTTATTCATTTTTAAACTAATTAGAGCTTCATTAATTACAATACATAAATATTTTTGGGCTCGATGAATTACTAAACAAGCAAATATAAAATATAAACAATAATTTAAATAATTTACACAAAATTTAATATACCAACGTAGGAAAAATGTTTGTATATAAATGACCCTTGGGTTTGAAAAGTATTATGACATTTACAACTTAATTTCTTGATTTTATTCTACAACTAACTGTAAGTATAACGATATCTGAAAAAATGAACAAATTATTTATGCAAATTAAACATGAGGTTTTATAATGGCAGGTTTTTTTTAAATAAATAATTGGTTTATTATATTAAAGAATATTGTAACATTTCAAGTTGAATATTAAACTGATTTCTAAAATAGTGAAATAATGTTAAAAATAGGATAAAATTTTGATATTGATGTTACAGAAATGACGATAAAAATGATTAGTTACAAATTGCTGTTCGTGCTCCTGGCAACTGTTTTGATGTTCCTGGCTCCTGCTATTCATGCTCAATGTAAAGCAAACAAATACCCATGCCAGCCTGATGGAAGAACAAATTGCTGTTCAGGCTTTTGTTACAAAGAAGCAACGTGGATTCAAGGTTATTGCGAAAATCGTCAATAATAATTTATAAACCAGGCACTGTTTAATTTTAGTTTAAATATTAAATTTTGTGTACATGCTATATTAAGTGTTATTTGTAATAAAATAAAAAAAATTTAAACAAATTTTACTTAATATTTACGAAATTTTACTTCATTGACTTTTTTTTGTTTTCAAGACGTAATTTTAGATTTTTCTTTTCTTTTTAACTTTTACCCTGGCTTAAAAGAATATTTTATTTTAGATACAGTAAGAATAATTTAATACTTGAACTTTTCTAAAATTATTTTAAATATTTCAATTCAATTGTTTTCTAGAATTTGGAAATAAAATTCTTCTCTGTATCAAATATTTCTAATAATTTCTGAAAAAGTTCCTTCAGAATTGAATAAATTGTTAATTCAATGAAAAAACAATTTATATCAATTATTTATGAATTCTACTTAATAAGCAATTCATTTCCATGAAATTTCAGCAATTTGAAAATTTTTAAATTAAAATTCAAAAGATTAACTAATTTGAAAAAATTCTAATACAAATTTTTCAATAAAGTACCTTCTTTAGACTTTTTAATTATAATTGCGGGCATCCGGAAAAAGTTAGACCGCGATACCAAACCGTTAAAACCCCAGTTTTTTTCAAAGTTTAAACAATTTTTCAATAATTATTTATCAAAATTTTGCAAAATTCCGAAAGAAGCGAGGGTCTTAGAGCGTTTCTCATTTATATCTAAAAGCGTCATTTTTGTACATGTTGGATAAAAATGGATAATAAGTGGAAAAAACACAATTCAAAAATTATTTTACATTGTTTAAGAATGTTATTAACAATTTTTATGAGCAATTTGCAAAAATATCAAATAGATTTGTAGAAAAAAAGTTATGTTTTAATTATATAACCCACTCTTGTAATCGAAATGTTGCTTAAGATTTAAACTTTAATTTAGCAGCATTTAAATATGATATTAATTTTTGTTATAAATATTGTTCATAGGAAACAATATTCATAGGATCAATTAAAAGAGAGTGAGTTAGATTGCAATTCCAATGAAAGTGAAGTTGTACGCATGATGAGGTTTGCCTATACCTACTGAAAGGTAAAAGGAACAAAAATTCGAATCAGTTCTGAAAATGATTTGTTTAAATTATTTTTTCTCAGGAATTAAAGCTGGTTATAATTGAGGTATCACGTAGAACGGAAAACTCAAATAGTACTAAGAAATGCAGACATTTGGAACTAAATGTGTTAATGCGCCGCATTTCCGATAAAAATAATTTGCGCAAGAATTTTGGAAAAAAGTTGTATGCAATAAAATTAAATCATAAAGAATTAAACAAAAAATGTGTCATCCCTCATATTAAAAAGTACTTTTGTTATGCTGTAGCTCAAAATAGAGGTCATCCAGACAAACTATCATCAGCGTTAATCGAAATACCATAGCATTTGTTTGAAAATCACGTAAATTGTGGACATTGGTTTTCTAAAAAACCAAATGCTAAAAGTCGCACACAATCTTATTAATAGATTCAAATCTGCAAAAGACATATCATATCTACCAATATAATATGTCAGAATTGGCTATATTTATGGCAGTACCATAAATATATTTTTTTCAGTGTGGGGTCTAATAATATCTTTTGACGTTAAAAATGTTGTTTAAAAAAAACTTTTAAATAATTTGTTATAAACAAATTAAGAATAAATAATTTTCATAAAAACTTGAAAGCGCCATTCGATTCTACAAGAAAAACTACTACGAGCACATATATTACTCAATTTTATAGAAATCAGTTTTTCTTCATTTTTATACAACAAATTGTTTTTAAAAATTTTTAACGTCAAACATTATTATTAGTCCTCATGCCAGGATCCTAATTGTTACATTTTTATATTTGTGTTCCTGTGTCTATTGGCAATTAATGGGTTAATGAAATCAATGCCATGGAAAAGTATAAGAATTTCGAGCGGATTGAATTTGATTGACATTATATACAACTTTTTTGATAGAAATTAATAAAACTTTTTGATGTATAAAATTTGATAGAATGTGAATAAAATCAATGGCATAGGAAAGTATATAAGAATTTCGAATGGATAGAATTGGATTGACATTCTATACAAATTTTTTGATTGGAATGAATATGACTTTTTAACCCTCCATCCGTCGCATCTTTTTTTGTAACGCGATCCGTCGCAGGTGAGGAAACTTCTCACCCATCGTAAATTAATCCAAAATTGTTATAAAATGCCAAATTTTTTTTGGAATGTTCATTATAATTTCCAAACAACCTATTGCAAGTAAAATTAACTTTCATTTTCTGTTAATTATTTAAATAAAAAATTAATGACAAATGAAATCGAGTATACGCGGTCAGTCGCACGGTGAGAAGTTTCCTCACTTTGCGTCAAAAATTCTTGACACTTGCTGCTTAAAAATTCAATTACAAAAAAATTAAAATAAATAATCACACGAAAATTTGTTTAAAATAAAGAAGAAGAGTTTTGTGAAACGTACTGAGAATATGAAATCATAATTTTTTGTATTTTAAAAGTTATAAATAAAAAAAGAAACTGGGTGAGGAAACTTCTCACCATGCGACGGATGGAGGGTTAAAGGATAAAATTTGATAGAATATTAATAAAATAAATATTATAAAAAAGTATAAGAATTTCGAGCGGATTGAATTTGATTGACATTGTATACAACTTTTTTGATAGAAATGAATAAAACTTTTTGATGTATAAAATTTGATAGAATATTAATAAAATCAATGGCATAGGAAAGTATAAGAATTTCGAGTAGATGGAATTGGATTGACATTCTATGCCTACAAATTTTTTGATTGTAATTAATAAGATTTTTTGATGGATTGAATTTGGTAGAATATTAATAAAATGAATATCATAAAAAAGTATAAGAATTTCGAGCGGATATAGGATTTGATAGAAGTTTAATCTGTTTATTTGATTATCATTTATTAGAATTCTATTTTGATTGATTTTGATTGTATTTCAATAGGACGTTCTTGATATTAAAGTATTAAAATTTCGTGTAGTATTGAATTTGATTCTAATATTATCCAAATGTTTGATGTAGTTTGATTAAAATTGTCACATAGTATATACAAAATGATTGAAATTTTTGTATTTAATTATTTTTTATTACAATTTCAATTCTTCTCTTATAGAAATGTTATCAAATCCTATACATTTTAAGCATTTTTTTTAAGCAGGGATGGAAAGGATTTGAAGGACAAAGATACAATCTACAAGTTTGTATCTACTGTATATATTTATCTACATAATTATAATATTACCGAAGTACATTCATTACTTAAAAACGAATCATGTCTTACTTTTATTAATTAGACGAAAATAGAAGATTGCCTTGTTTATAAATTATTATTGACGATTTTCGCAATAACCTTGAATCCACGTTGCTTCTTTGTAACAAAAGCCTGAACAGCAATTTGTTCTTCCATCAGGCTGGCATGGGTATTTGTTTGCTTTACATTGAGCATGAATAGCAGGAGCCAGGAACATCAAAACAGTTGCCAGGAGCACGAACAGCAATTTGTAACTAATCATTTTTATCGTCATTTCTGTAACATCAATATCAAAATTTTATCCTATTTTTAACATTATTTCACTATTTTAGCAATCAGTTTAATATTCAATTTGAAATGTTACAATATTCTTTAATATAATAAACCAATTATTTGTATTTAAAAAAACCTGCCATTATCAAACCTCATGTTTAATTTGCATAAATAATTTGTTCATTTTTTCAGATATCGTTATACTTACAGTTAGTTGTAGAATAAAATCAAGAAATTAAGTTGTAAATGTCATAATACTTTTCAAACCCAAGGGTCATTTATATACAAACATTTTTCCTACGTTGGTATATTAAATTTTGTGTAAATTATTTAAATTATTGTTTATATTTTATATTTGCTTGTTTAGTAATTCATCGAACCCAAAAATATTTATGTATTATAATTAATGAAGCTCTAATTAGTTTAAAAATGAATAAATCAATTCATATTACATACTTGAAGCATTATTATGCAAATGCAAATTATATATTAAACGAATGGACAGATGTGAATTTGTATTGTAATATTTAAATAATAACTGATAATCTAAATTTCTTGTTTCTTATGTGCATATAAGTGCGTTAAAATATGCAAAATCTGCTACTACATTCGAATGTGCTACAAAATTACTTCCACCCGCTTGATTTTAAAAGAACTTTGAAAGAATCTTTATCAATGAAAGAGAATTTCTGTACAATAAAATAACAATGGAAGAGTAATAAATTAACCGTTTAATTGAATTCATAAACTGATAATTATGTTAAATATTATACTATTAATAATATTTTATAATCCGTAAAGCATGGGGGATGAAATCGTATATAAAAAGCCGGTGAATTTTGAAAAAAATAATATTCACAGTTCTACTGTTTTTCCTTACTCAATACTGTTGTAAACTGTAAGTATCACACTTGTTGTACGTTATTGTATAATGCATTAAAAAAATTGTATATTTCTAAAAAGAATTCTTATTTGAAATATGTGTATTGTAATGATAATTCCATTATTACAGAAATCTAACACAAAAAATGGCCAGTTTCAAAGTGTTCCTTGTGCTCTTGGCAACCATTTTCATGTTCGCTGTTCCTGCTCTTAGTCAAGTTTGTGCACCAAACGGAACTCCATGCCAGCCCGATGGAACTACAAATTGTTGTACAGGATTCTGTTACAAACTTCGTGAATGGCCAATTGGATATTGTGGAGCGAACACCTTTGCATAAAATTAACATGAGAGCAACTTTTATATTTCAATATGACTCTTTAGATTTGTAAAACATAATATGTACTAATTTTTTAATAAAATATAATTTTTACTTTTTAAAAAATGTTATTCTACATTTCCATCTGGACTTTTGTTATAAACTATATAAGATGGCTCAATGAAATTTTGCAGTGAACGTAAAATAATAAATTTTTTTAATTCCTTAAGAAAAATACTTGAGATTTCATTAAAACAATCTAGAATAAAATCTAGCACTTAAAAAATAACGTAATTAACAAATAGGAATTATAAGGGATTTTTTCTTAAGGATATTTAAAATTTTCCGAAATATTGTTTTATGTAAATGATATATAAATACAATATTTTTGTAAATTAAGATATAAAGATAAGGTAAATTATATTTTTTTCAAAGAAGAACAGAATTTTGTTAACATATTGTGGAAAAAATATAATTTTTTTTCTTTTTCAAAAAGAATCTTATTATTTTGTGAACAGAATCGTGATTGAGAAACAAAAAATATTCAAAATAGTTTGTATTTCTTAATCTAGATGCTTTTTACAAATTTTCCAACTTTTATCAAATTTATGAAATTTTACAAATTTATGGAAAATAAATATTGGAAATCATAACTTTTTAGAAAAACATTTTTAAAAAATCAAAATTTTTTAGAAACATTTCTATATAGAAAACTTCTAACTTTTATCAAATTTATGGAATTTTAAAAATTTATGAAAAAAAAAAATATTAGAAATCATAACTTTTTAAAAAACCATTTTTTAAAACTAAAGGTTTTTTAGAAACATTTTTATACAAAACTTCTAACTTTTATCAAATTTATGAAAAATAAATATTAGAAATCCTAACTTGTTAGAAAAACATTTTTAAAAACTAAAAGTTTTTTAGAATCATTTTTTATAAAAAACTTTTAACTTTTATCAAATTTATGGAATTTTAAAAATTTATAGAAAATAAATATTAGAAATCATAACTTTTTAGAAAAACATTTTTAAAAAATTAAATTTTTTTAGAAACTTATTTCTAAGAAGAAGAACTTCTACAAATCAGAAAACAGATTTTATTATAAAAATATCGTTTTTTAGACAAAAAGAAGTAAAACGTTTATTTAAGAAAAAGTTACCTCTGCCATTTATTAAAATGCCGAATTTTTTGAAATATAATGTTTACTTTAACAAATGTTAATGTTAATAATAATGCAAATCATGTTTTTATACTCGAATAACCGTTTTTTCTAAGGTTTGAAAATTCAAACGGGATTTTGTTTTATAATAATTGACTATCGTTCATTAGAAAACATTATATTGTTATAATTTATAATTGTAATAATAAGCGATAATCAATTTTTTAGATCAAAATTCGGTTTGGTTTTTTTAACTTTAGAAAATGTAGTCAACATTATTTGAAATTATTGCGTAACATAAATATTTTATTAACTTGCGTTTTAAAAAATTCACCATTTAAAAACAATTAAAAAAAATAATAATAGGATAAATAAAAATTTTATTAGTTTAATTTTTATCTTCTTCAGGATTGGACAGTTTTCTAAATATTAGGAATTATATTTTTTTGGAATCAGAGTTTACGTATTTATGAATTTTTAATTTTGTATTCAAATTTTATTGCCTTATTGATATTGATATCGATATTTTCGATAACGATATATTTTTAAATATCGGGTATCGATACATGGAATATCGATATATATTTTTTCGATATCCCTATGAAACAAAACATTGCCAACCCTGAGTTTTCCATTGTTGGTAAACATGGAGAGTTGAGAAGCGAAGCGTTGGTAAGACTGGAAATATAGTTAGTACCTTTCGCCACTCGACGGCGCAATGATCGATTCAATAAAATCCGATGATCGGGCGGTGTTCTTGACGAAGCCATGCGAAGCGTCATGTGTTTGACAGTTTAAGTGAGAAGTGACAATTCGCGGGGATTGAAAAAAAATGTGGCCAACGGGAAATTTTTAAGTGAATAATTCTCTTTTAAATAAGTAAACAAATAACGCACAGAGGCGCCTAATATGGGAGAATGGTTGGTCACACGGTTGTGTTTATGCTGTTCCTACTGGCAGGTAAGATTTAACGTGTATTCTCCCTTGAGAATTGAAATTCACAAATAGACATTTTGCATTTACCGATCAATGAGTGGTTGGCTATATATATGTTTATCCTCCCGCGTGTAGTTATATAGAATACTTTTATAGATTAAAACTATCTGATTAAGATTCAGGGACACAATGTGTAAGTATTTTGATAAAATCTTTACACTGTCCTTTCTTATTTCTTCTTCGAAAAAATCCATACTTTCACGAGTGCATTCCATTTTTGTTTGCGAAGTTTATTATTTGAGGGAATTACCCCCTCTACAACGTCTATTTTCCTCGAATTTGACGTTCTGTCACTTTTGACAGTTAATTTTAAGGTTAGATTTATTCTTTTTTCCTGACATTATTTATAAACTAATGTTAATAATAGTTAATCTGATTCGATAGTTATTTTATTTTGAATATATAGTAGAAAATTATTTTTATTGCGACTAATTTTTATAAATAATACCGATATTTTCTCTTTATTTATTTTATACTTTATTGTTTGAATCATTTATAAATGTTGTTTATCTGCGTTCTAGAAAAATAATTTTGAAATTTTGATTTCCGTTTTTGGAACAAATCTCTCTTATTGTCTGCAATAATTATATATGCAAATTGTTGATTTCATCCGGCATTTCAAACAATGCGAGTCAATTTTGATTATTATTTGATTACAAAGATGATAGTTCGTGTAGAAAAATGATTACGATCGCATGACAGCGATCAGAATTATATAATTCTTGGGAAGATTTTGTAATTTTTCTTTTTCATTGAAAAAAAAGAGGAACACATTGTTCTACTGGGTATTTTATTAATTGTCACTTTCATTGTAAAATTTAATAATTGTTGCAAATGTCACTGTTATTTTTATTTTTTTATTGTTATTATTATTATATTCCTCTATTTTCATTATGAAAATTTTGAAAATGATTACAAAATGTAAATATTGAGTATTGGCAATATTGCTGAAAGCTTTTTCCACTATCTATTGAGTGCATTATTCGAAAAGTAATTCAGATAAAAATTAAAGTTGAAAGTCATGACAGAATCGAATATTGCGTGACTAATACGGAAAAAAAGGGTGGAGAATCCCCTTGAGTGGAATCAAAATAGTTATCCCTCGTCTTCTGAGTCATGCTTTACCTATTACACATTTATATAAATCACCAATAACTCGAATAATAGGTGTTTAGCAGACCGGAAAATTTTCCAAATTATATATCATTTATATATTTTTCACGTAGAAAAAAAATCTAATATTTTATTAATATTCCAAAATTATTGTTTATTTGATTTGGGTGAAATTAGTTAAAAACCAATTTTTTATCAAAGAAAAATAAACAAAATATTTAAAAGAATCAAAAATAATTATTATTCTTATAATTTTTCTGTAAAAAAAAAAAAAATTATTATTCTTGTAATTTTTCTGTAAAATAAAAAAGTAATTATTATTCTTGTAATTTTTCTGTAAAATTAAAAATAATTATTGTTCTTGTAATTTTTCTGTAAAATTAAAAATAAAATTTAATCTTTTATTTTATCTGTTTAACAGAAAAAGTACAATTACTTTTCTTTTTTTTTTGGTCTTGAAGAAGAGAGATAAAGAGAAAAAGAAATTCGTATTTTATTTTTCGCTTGAAAAAGAGAGAGAAAAAGGAGAATAAATTCGTACATTTCAGAGTTGAACTCTCTTTTGATAATTGTTTTTTTTTCCTTCTTTTCATAGGATGGCAGAGAGCACTAGCGGAGTTGCCAGTACGCGAAGTTGCAATAGATTTAGGACAAAATTTAAGTTTACATTGCATCAACGATGAGAATTCAATGTATCCAAGAGATTTTTTACTTGTCATGTGGATTAGAGACGGCCGCGAGGATGGCCAAATTCAAAGATCAAAAGTCAAGCCTAATGGAACATTGGAGCTAGTTAATGTCACTAAACATGACGATGGAAATTATTCTTGCATATTAGATAATGATGCGGATGCTGTGAAAATTAGTTATAATGTACGAGTAAGAAGTGAGTTGAAAATTGAACAAAAAAGACAATATTTTACGCACATAATATAATATTATTTATCATTATTATTTTTTAGAGAAATTTTCAATATTTTCATCTGTTCTTCCGATTAAAAAAAATATCAAATTAATATTAAACAGAAAATTTTGTTAGAAAAATTTTTTTAAATTCATTTATTTATTTAAATTAATAATGGGACGTGCCCTTTCGAATTTTGGAAAAATTAAAAAAGGTAAATTGGTCAGGGAAAAGTAAGGAAATTTTAACAAATGTTAAAATTGAATTTCTGGAAATTAGGAGGAAAATTATAAATTTCAATTGTAGTTTAAATTTTTCAATTTCAAACAAAAATTGACCTTTCCAGAATTGATATAAAATTTACTGGAAATAATTTAATTGTTAAAGAATTATCATAGACAATTGAATTATTTTCAAAAATTGATATAAAAATCTTCGAACGATTTCGATTGTATTCATAAATAAAAAAAAGTCTTCGCAGAATTATTTTCAATAAAAGATTATTAAAATTAGTTGAAAAAATTATTAGTCAATAATGAATTCAATTTTTAAAAATAAATTTTCATAAAAGCCTAAAGAAAGAATTGAATTATTTTCAATAAATTTTTTATTCAATTCGTCAAAAAAATCAGCAAAAGTCAATTTATTTTCATAAATAATAAAAGTTTTTTCATAAATTCAATTATAATAAAATTTCTCGGTAGAATTCTAGGTTTTTTTAAAATTTTAATAAGTTTTTGTCAGAAAATAAATTACTTTCATAAATAATAAATCTTTTTAAATGAATGAATAATTTAAAAAATTGTAATTAAATTTGTTAAAAAAAAATAGGCAAAAGTCAATTATTTACATAAAATATTAATAAAAATCTTCGCAGAAATATAATTATAATAAAATTTCTCTAAACAATTTAATTTCTTAAAATTTTAATAAATTGTTCTCGGAAATTCAATTATTTTCATAAATCCAAATAAAACTTTTTATATGAAATAATAAACTAAAATTAAAAATTAAAATTAAATTCTATGTAAAAATTCAGTTACATACTTGAAATAAATTTTTTAACTAAATTAGTCGAAAAAATTGCAAACATTCTGTTTTTTTCATAAATAATAAATGTTCTCGCAAAAATTCAATTATAAGAAAATTTTCCAAAAGAATTCAAATTTAATTTTAATAAATTCTTTGCGAAAGTTCAATTATTTTCATGAATAGAGTAATTCTTCGCTTAACTTCAATTATTTTAAACACAATTTTAATAAAATTCTTTGAAATAATTATTAATTATTAATTTAAATATTTTGAATAAATTTTACTTAAATTCTATGTAGTAATCGATTTATTTCAAATAAATTTTTATTATAAATAATGAAAGCCTTCACAGGAATTCAATTATAATAAAATTTCTCAAAAGAATTCGTATATTTTCAAAAATTTTCATAAAATGCTATACATTATTAATTAAATTTTCTATTATTAATTAAAGTATTTAATATTAAACATTTATAAGGCATAGAATTTAATTTGTACAAAATTTGAATTTTAGTCGACAATTTTAATTAAAAATTTTTAAGAAGTTTGTTTATTGAAACATTTGTATTAACACTTTTTTAAAATTAGTTGATTTATTTGAATTTTAATTGAAAAAGTGTCAAGTTGCTAAAATTTTGTGAAAGTAAATTATTATTTCAGTCGATTTCAGGAATAATTTAGGTAAATTTTTTTTTATTTGATAAATAATTGAATTCTCAAGAAACTTTCTCAAAAGTTAATAAATTAATTGATTCAGAGAAAAAATTTAAGTGAAAATTTCTAGAAAACAATTTAATTGAAATATTGAAAATAATTTTATTTAGACAAGTTGAAGTATAGAATTAGTTTTAGAGTAAAATAAAGTATTCCTTTCGGGCCAGGGAAAAAGTTAAAAAGTAGAGAATTCCTTCTGGAAATCGGGGAAAAGTCAAGGAAAAATAATATCACATTTTTCTTTCAAACCTATTAGGAATTATTTGTTATTATTTTTGTGAGACAAAAAAGAAAAATGACTTTGAATTGAAAAGAAAAAGTACATTGTTTTCTGCTTTTTTATCTTCAGCTCCACCACCGGCTTTACATAATGTTTGGGTAAAGCCCTCGACTATTTTGGCCAATATCCTTTGGGAAGTTGGAGGAACCGGAGGTTATCCAATTATAGACTTCACTGCCCAGTATCGTTTAAAAGCGAGCCACGGAGATGAACCTGAAGATTGGAAGCCTATTTCCCCAAATCACATTCCTCCAAATTCTGTAAGTTCCATACTATAAAATTAGAATAATTTCCTTTCTTTCGAAAAAAGGCAAAAAAAAAAAATTAATAATTCCAAAAAAAGAAACTAACGTAATTCCCTAAAGTAATTAATTATTTAACAACTAATGATAATTTTTTATATAACAATTTGATTTGTAATTTAGTTATTAATAACCAAGCAATAACTAGTATTATTGTCAACTATTACTTTATTAACAATACATTTTATTTTACAAAAGGGAAGAGATTATTCAGGGTGTCTACTTACCGGGAAATCCTTAAAAACCGGGAATTTTTTCACCAAAAATTTAAAAAAAAAATTTATTACTTTAATTTGTTTTTAAAAAAACACTTTTTATTTCAATTTTTATAGATATTTATATTGTTCTCTAAATTTTAATTAGTTGAAATTAATTAATTTGATAGTAAAAAATCAGTCACCAATTCAAACGTATTATGTAAATAAATTAAAAAAATTATGCAGTTGATAGAAATATTTTTAAATGCTACTGAAAATATGTAATTAAATTTGTTAAAGAATTACTTTAGAAACTTTTTAACAAATAGAATTTTTAAAGTATTTTAATTTAATGACTGATTAATAATTGAATTTTATAAAAAATCGTATTCTTATGTATTCATATTTCTAACGGCAAAGATTAATAATTAAAATTTGTATTAGTCAATTTAAAAAAATATACATACTTAGAATTGTTTAATAAAATTGAACTTTCGCAAATTTTTTTTCAAATATGAAAAATAAGATTGTTGTAATTTTTCAATTACATAGTTTCAAGATAATTGAATTTTTATAAGGAAATAATTGACAATTTTTGAAGTAATTAAAATTTCTTTACATTTCTTGAAAAATAATTGAATTGCTTTAAAGAATTTTATTTAAATTTTTTGAAAATAATGTTAGTGACCGTAATTGTAATTTAATTTTTTTAATTTAAAGTCCCTGTTACAGTTTTACATGAATTGCTTATAAAAATTATATTATTCTATTCAATACATAATTATAATTATTGAACTTCCCTTACATTTTCATAATTTAAAGTTTCTGAATGTTTATATAAATTATATTTATTTATTTCTTGAACAAATAAAATGTTTATTACTTATTAAATAAATAATTAATTATTACTGTTTTATTATCTTAAAAAATTTTAGTAAAATTCATCACAGGAATTAAATTATTTTAATAAATTAAATCATTGTTTGGAAGAATTGAATCTTTTTATAAATATTAAAATTCTTTGCAGAAATTCAATTATCAATATAATTGTAATAGAATTGAAAAATCAAATTTTCTATAAAGAGACAAGTTTATTTTCAACAAATTGAGAAAATGCTTTGTTTCAATCAATTATTTTCCAAATTATCAATAAAAATTATTTTAAAAAAACTTTATTTTCAAAAAATTTAAAGATTTATTTATGTTCGAAATCAAATATAAATTTAAATTTAATGAGCAAAAAACTGGGAAAAATTTGGGACAACCGGAAAAAGCGGAAACTTTGTTGAACAAAAATAGTAGACACCCTGTTATTTTAATTCTATAAAAGTGGAAAATTTCGTAACAATAGTAGAAAAAATAAGAATTTGAAATAATTTTCTCCTTTTCCAGAGGCAAATCGACGTCTATCATTTGGAGCCAAATACAACATATTCGTTTCGAGTTTGGGCGACCAATGAACTTGGCCCTGGTGAAATTGTCGAGGTCGAGGGTCACACACATCACAGCGTTGAAGAATTGGGTAAAATTTTCAAATTTCACACACTTTCAATTAGATCTCATCGTAATTTTTGATAATACCACCTCGCATACCATTCCTTTCTTTCTTAATAAAAAAGATTCTTAATAAGAAAATCGATTTTTTCCCTATGAAAAATGTTCATTTAATCGATAATTTAATTAAAAAAAAAAACAATTTACTAAAATTATAAATAAAATCTTTCTTTAGATAAAAATTAATTAAAAAAGTAATTAAAATAAGAGAAAGAATTCGAATAGTTAAATTGAAGTCAATAAACTATTATCTATTTGTTTCTAAATTATTTTTCCAAAAAATAAATTTTCATCTTCCAAATTCAAAGAAGGGAAAAGATCGTCTTATGAATCAAGAAAATAGGAAACAAAAAGAAAGGAGAGTAATTTTCTTTGCAAGAGTAAAACAAACAATTTTTCAGAGTTGGCAAGACATCTTTTAGCAGGAGCTGAAAATTTTGATACTCGGGTATGGGTGGCAGCGGTGGGAATTGTTATGGGGACATTAATGATTCTTGGTTTTGGAACGTGTTTCCTTCTTTATCGCGAGTGCAAAGCATCTTGTAAGCATATTCTTGTAATTTTTTTTTTAGAAAATAAGCTTGACCGCTTCTACTCTATCTCTTTAAAACGCTTTGTTTCTGCTACTAGCTAATTATTCCGAAAACTAATCTACTGATAATTCCTTTTTTTCTCATTATAATAATTATTATTATATTATGAAAACGTTACGTATTTCAAAGGTGTGAAAAAGTGAAAAATTACATTTACCGTTTTAGAAAAATTATTAGACATTAGAATATATTTTATACAATACTTGATTTTTTAAAAACGAAGACTAAAATAACAGATAAAGTAAAGAAGAGTTTGTCGGAAATTTTCAAAGAACCTTTGAAATGCCACGTTTGACTATTACCTATTTTTCTGGAAATTCTAATCTCATTGGGAAATGGACGCTTTTTTAATTGATTAATATAGAAACGAAATGATCATTATAATCAAACTTTGTCTTCATTTAAATCATTTTATGTCATTTTTTGAATTTTAGTAGCAGAGGCAATCATCACTTGTCATCTAATATTATTATCTACGGCCTTTTGATCTCTATTAGTATCATTTAACCAAAAAAAAAGAATTTAACACCAACACCTACATATTTTTTCGTTCTATAATTTCTTCTATAATCAAAAATTTCTTTAATGCTATTCTAATGCAGCTCTTTCTTTACTAAAACATTTTCCGAGGCTATACGAACGCTTAGAAATTTATTATCATTTTTAACTCTCGTATTTTTATTCCTTTTTTTCTTTATTTTCTCCTCTATTCTTTTTATTTACTTATTTTTGTTTTATTTTTTTTTCTATTGTTTTTACTTATTTATTGTTGTTTACTTTCCTTTACTTTTACTTATTTTTCTTTACTTGAATTATTTTGATTACTTTTATTTACTTTTACTTCTATTTATTTTTCTTTACTTTATTTATTGTTGTTTAGTTTTATTCTTTTTTTTACTTTTATTCTTTTCTTTTATAAACAAAATTTCTTCCATTGGTTAAGAGACAAAAAAATGTATTCTTTGTATTCTAATTCTTGCACTCTACACGTAAGGCACGAGATTATTCTCAAGGTACTTTTATTAACAATGACTAATAACTTTTATACAACAACCACCAAACCTTTCGTTCAAAAAAAAATTTATTTTTGGGATTTTTCATCTTTTTCTCCAAATTTATAATTCTTTAGGAATGTTCTTAATTTCCTGCCATTAAAGGATATATACATAACTTTTCTTTAGTTTCAAAAATCTTTACGGCATTTTAGAAACGCATGTCTCTAATTTTTTAATATTTCTCCCATTTCCTTTTTTATTAAAACTATTTTTTTACTCTTACTAATATTTAGTTGTACAGTATTTTTTTTTAGAAAATTATTTTTAAGTGAAGAATAGAAATTTTATTTTCGGTAATTATTTTTATTTTTTGAAAGAAAAAATGCATTTGGAAAATTTAGTTATAAATTAAAATATACGTTAATCAGGGTTGCCACAGGTCAAGGAAAAAACGGAAATTTTTATTCAAGTACTGGAAAAAATTAAATTTGCAGGATTTATAATTGATTTTATTAAATTTTTTAATGTACCTATATTAAATTATTTATTGAAAATCATGGATTTATACAAAAATTTTTTATTAATATACTAAAAAAGTTGAATTTTAGAGAAATTACAAATGTTTGCAGGAATTCGATTGTGTTCAAGAATTTTTAAAAATTCAGTCAAAATTTCTTACTTACGTTAAAAAAATCCTTAATTTAAAAAATTTAAATTATCTTTATCTTTTTTTAAATAATAGAATTGCTTTCCAAAATTCAATTATTTAAAAAAAAATTTTCTTAATTTTTTAATTTTTTTTTCATATCTACTATTTTAATAAAAAATTTCCAAAACAATAAAATTATTTTTAAAAAATTTTGATAAAATTCTACTCAAACACTTATCTACTTATTCTCATAATAAATTATAAAAGTTTCAGAGTAATTGAATTACCTACAAATTTTTTATAAATTTCTTCCCGATAATTCAATTATTTTAATAAATATTAACAATTTTTAGAGATTTAATTATTTTCATAATCAATAAAATTTCTTTTAGGAATTCATTTATTTTAATAAATAATAATAAAACAATCCTGAAGTTAGTAAAAAACTAAAAAAAAATAGTCAAAAATTAGTTTTGAAAAAACGAGTTAATATTTAGAGTTTAGAATTTTCTTTTGAAAGACTTGATTGTTGTCTCAAAGACTGTCTTAGTTTTCAGGGTTTAAAATCGATAGAGGCACATAAAAGTAAAGCTCCGAGAGAACAAAAAGAAAATCAATCTAAGTTATAATCAATATACACTAAGGGATTGGTGGTTTTTTTCTTTTTCTTTTAGTATAGAAAAAGTGCACGTCTAGTGCATTATTATTTACGAAATACTTAAAAAAAATTAGAAGTAGAGCATTATGGCCTAGATATAAAAGCACCAGGTGCTATTAAACTAGAAAAAGATAAAACAAACTCTTTACTACATATGTAGTTGTATTGTTAAAGATTAGCACAATATCTATAGTCAGGCTTGAACATTTTTTAAAGTAATTGCCAATATTTTATCTCAAAGCACGAATTGCATTTTATTTTCAGAAAATCGAGATCTTTACAATATTTTTTTTAATTTTCTTTTTTTTAAGATTATTTTCTTTTTTTCCATTCAAAAAATTTTTTTTTTTATATAAAAGAGCAGAATTTTCAAGTATTTTTTTTATTCAATTAAAAAAAACAAACACACACAAAGTGGTGAAAAGTAAAGAAAAGGAGAAAAATGTAAAGAAATTTTTCTAAAACTAAAAAAGAAAACAATTTTCTGTAGATAATAGAAATAGAAGTATACGACAATTATCGAGAAATCTGACAGTGGTGAGTTTTTAGAAAAAAAAAGAGAAAGGGTAGAAGCTAAAAAATTCCATGGCCTAGACTAATGAAAATTAATCGCCGTTCCGCAATTGCAGCGCAGCTGGAGGAACAGGAAGTGATTGAACTCGTGCCGAATATTATTCTCAATCCAGGATTCTTTGACGAGAGGACGGAGCGCATACCTCTTGATGAAAATTTCAACAATCAAACAACGACTCGACTGAACAATAATAACGTTGTGCAACCACGAAGACTCTAGCGATCGTTTTCTCATCGTTTCATTCATTTCATCATCAACAATCATTCTTCTAAACGAACTAAATTGAATCTCAATTATTCCACAAAATTCGTATGAAAAGAAAAATGTCTTCTTCTTCTTCTTCTTCATCATCAAAGAAGAAAAGAAATCCAGAAATATAAAAAGGTAAAGTTTTTTCAAATTCAAAAAAAAAAATATCGGTTTTTTAAAAGAGAATTATTCTCTCAAAAAGAATTTGATCGAATTGTTTAAATTTTGTTTCTACTCTTGAGGAAAAATTTTTAGTAACCTTTTGTCATTGCTCAATAATCGAGCTTGCCCTGAGAAAAGAAAAGGAAAAAAGAAAACTTCTTCGAAAGGAGTTATTTTAGAAAGACTGTAAAATTCGATCTCAATGTTTTTTTCTCCGCGAGTGGACGGGAAAAAAAAATTATTTGTAAACCGTTGAATAAGATCAAAGTCCGACGATTTTTTTCTAGTATAAAGAAACATTTTTCTTTATATATATATATAGAAATCGTTAAAATGAAGAAAATGGTTTTTGCTTCTTTAAAAGAAAAATGGGAAAAAGGAGATTTTTTTTAAGAAAAAAAAAGTAGACTCGAAGGCTAGAATTTTAAGACAAAAATTTTTAGAGATCGATGAATAATCGCGATTACTGCCGTTTTCAGGTTTGCACAAGGTGTTATATTTGTAATAATAATTGTTCAATCGACATAGTGCTCAGATCGTTTTTTCAAAAGAAAAAGAAATTTTCGTAAAAAAAAAGAAAAGCATTTCAAAGAGGGCTAAAAAAACGTAATGTGCATTCCCTCCTCTCAACTCGTTCACTTTCAATTAAATTGAAAATTACTTTTTGAAGAAAGTAATCTTATTTTTAAGATTTAAAAAATTCTTTTTAGCAGCGCGAAAATTTTTTCCGAATTTATTTTAATTTGTTAATTCTTTTGGAAGAATTTATTAAATTTTATTAATCGTTTAAAATATAATAATTAATTTCCACAACTTAATTTATTCGAATGAATTAAGTCTTTTTTTCATTCATCGTAATTTTTTTTTATATCACAAATATTCGTTATAATAATGATTTTTTCTTCTATACATTTTTGTAGATTTTGTTTACTTTTTTTTAATAAAGTAAATTGAGTTAAATTTTATTAATTTATTAATTAATGATAATTTAATAATAATTTAATTATTAAATTCTTTCAATTAAAATTATTGAAAACAAATTAAAAATAAAAATATTTCGAGTAAAATAAAAGGAGAATTTTTTCAGCGCTTTTAAATCTTTTTTAAATTGGAGATTAAATCTTCAATATTAATTTATTCACTGCATTATAATGAACATTTTATTTTGCCACTTGATATTTCAATCAAAATGAATATTACCGCGAATGCACACAATAAATACTAATGAAAAAAAAAATTTTTTAAAATAGAATTTTAAGACTTGCACAAGCTACGCCAAAATGTCACCGAAGAAGTTAAAATAATTTTCATAGATATATTTACTAATTTCAAAATACTAACGAAACTGCTTACTTTTGTCACGTGAAAATTTCCGAATTATCGGCAAATTTTTTTTTCGAAAAACCATTTTTTAGTATTTTTTGGTAAATTAAACTTTCGATTTTGCTAAATTTAAGAATGTTTACGTCCTTAATAATTTATTTATTTATTTATTTATTTACAAATTTTGTCCAAATAGAAGGAGAAAGGGGGAAAAATTTTCTACTGAAAAAGAATTTAATTTTTTTCAAAAGAAAATTATTTACGAAATTATATGCAGTTATAATTTTTGAGTTTTTTAAAATTAAATTTATCTTCGATCAATGAAATCATCAGTATTTTTAAATTTATATGTTTTATTTGTTATTTATTTATTTTTAATTATTAGTTATTTAAATTTTAATACATTTTTTCGAAAACTATTATTTTATACGTAAATTCTTAAAAGAAAATTGCCAATTTTTTATTTATTTACGATACGATTAAAAATCGTAAACTTATAGATTTAAGACTATAAAAAAAGAGGATTGAAACATTCTTAATGCCAAAATTGTAAAAGTGTATTTTTTTCACAAACTCTCAGCTTTGTAGAGCAAATATATTTTATTGTCTTAAAAATACTAAAATGAAAAAAAAAACCAAAAAAAAAAAAATGGGTGGCTTTAGGTACAAACAATCTCGAATGAAGTCATATCAAGGTTTTCGCTCTCTTTCTCTCTCTCTATTAATATTTAAAAAAAGTTTTTAAAAGATTAAACATTATTCGTAAAAAAAATATTTAAATATGTCTCGATAACTTATAAAAAAAAGTTGCATAAATATATTCTCTTTAAATTTCGCAATAATAATAATTGTTTTCGGCTGAGATTTTACAGACGTGTCTTTGCACTAATTATTTTGAGAAATTTTGTTTTTTCTCATTATTTGGCCAGTATTTTTACATAATGAGTAGTAGAATTTTTTTCTTCGTCGGGAAAAGAAAAATATTTGTGAAAAATTTTCCCTAAAATAACGTGATTTTAAGTGTCGATAAATGAGCGTTGTGAATCGATGAATAACAGTTTATATTTAAATAATAGTTGTTAATTTTCTTGTTAGTTTGAATCTCGAGATTTTTATTTATTAATTAGTCATTATTGAGAAAAAAAGGTAGTAATTTTTTTTATTTAATAATTAATAGTTCAAGATACTTTCTACTGACAGGAAGTTCTTTTTTACAATATTCTTTTTTGGAAATAAGAAAAGAATTTTAAAATTAAAAAGGAAAAAATATTTTCTCAAAAATTATTTATTTATACTTAGTTCTTTAATAGGCCTAACAATTTTTTCGTAACAAAAATAATTTTTTTGTAATCAAGTTCCATTGATTTTTATTGAAATTTATTGCAAAAAAAAAAGGAATTGGGATCCTTCTGCCACTTGTGATGGAAATATTAAATAAAAAATACTTTCTGTCAGATAGGAATTATTGAAAAATAATTATTGCAACAATTTTTTGGTGCACACAGGTTGTCAAAGAAAATAAAAAAAGAAAAAGGTTGTGCGTCGTTATTAGAAGCTTTTGCGACAGTTGTTTGTTTGTCCTCTTCTTTCTTCTTTTTCATCAAATTTCGATAAATTAAAAATAAATGAAAAATGATTAGAAACGAGAAGAAAAAAAAGGATAAGAAACAAATTTTCAGCTTCGTACTATGCACTCTGTGTTGTGAATGGTATTTACTAATTAAATATACGCGCTAATGAAAAAGATAAAAATAAAAAAAACTAATACAATAATAACAATAATATATGAATTTAATATATATAAATATATTATATATAATTATACAAAATATATTATTTATATACACCTAAATGTAATGAATATTAACTTGAAATTTTACTATTTTTTAAGTTCATAATAAACCGTAATTAATTATTACAATTATTATAATTATTTTAAATACAATAATTATAGTAAAATTACTAATTTATATGAAATACATTCTAGTGCGTATATAATAATATAATCTGCATAAAAATATATAATTATATAGTCAAGGCATCGTAATATTTTAGCTCTAAGCAAAGACAATTTTTTATATACAATGGCTACAAATGCAATGATATTTATCTATACAATATATTCATATATAAATATTTATAAAATATAGTAAAAGTTTTATCCTTTGATACGAGAACGAATCCATTATATTTAGAATAAAAAAAATGTTTTTCTAGACTTTTTCTTTTTGGAAATTTTTAGAAATTCTTTTTTTCTTTCTTACTACTACTACTAGTCATTTACTTTCTTTATATTTAAAAAAAAAATTATTTATTTATTTATTTTCAATTTATTATTTAAAACACTATTTGAAAAATTATTCTTAGGGAACAAAAAAGTATTGTTTCAGAAGAAAAGTCTAATCTTTTATTTCTGGCAATATATCGGGTTGAAAATCAACTTTAACAATGTAAAATGTGACTAAAAAGCAAATTATTCTTGTAAAACTTAAAAAAAAATGAAGAAGTAAGGAATCAGTGCAGTAGTTGAGCGTAGATTTATCTTGTAATCAGAAAAATCATTATCATTCAAAATATCTGACCCTCGTGAGAAAAAAGTTTTGTCTTCTATTTCTCTTGTAAATTTCTTTCTAGTTACACTTTTACTAATCACTTAGTAATTGAAATAATAATTCTTTCCGAAAATATTGACAATGCAACGATAATATCAAATAAAATTCTTTACGTGTGATAAAAACGGTTAAGAAAACCAAAAAAAAAAAATAGAGGGTCAGATATTTTTCTTCATATCATGATCGCGCACAAATCATCATACAGAAAAAAATATATTTCAAATTTTATTTTTACATCTCATTTGACGATATATATTTTATTTTCGACAATTTTACATAATAAAAAAGAAACAGCACTTACTATATGAGAATAATCATTGCACATTATAGTCGTCGAATCGCTAATTATTATTGTATTGTAATTAAAATTGCGATTTAAAAGAAAAAAAAATGTGGTTGCTAATGATCGTCCCTTAGATATTAATAATCAATCAGAAATTCCTGAAAATTTTAATATAGAATTTTCCCTTTCTCAAAATCAAGAGTAAACGAAAAATTCTATATTTCTCTACTCATCAGGATTAATAATACGTATATTTAGTCATTTAGAAAATAGTTTTGTATACTCACAATAATTTTGACGGTAAGTGAAGGAAAAATGGAATGAAAAATAGATCCCGGTGAATTTTCTTTTTTCGTATTTATTATTTAGGAAAAAAATTATATTTATGACAGGAAAAATGAATGAAAATTTCGTTAAGTTATTCGAAATGTTGATAAAACTTCTCACTCTGACAATAGAAGAGAATTTTGATAGGAACAAAAATTTGCAAAAGTTATTAAAACTTGTTAAATTTGCAAAATTTTTTTGTTACCCTTTTTCTTTGAATTAAAGAAGAAAATTACTTTTTGTAATTTTATCAAAGAATTACGTTTAGTAATTCTATCAAAGATTTTCAGTAATTTTATTGTAAAATTTTATTTTTATAAATAAATTTTTCAATTACAACTAATTATGATAATTGGTAGTGTTGATTAATTAATTTATTTAAAAATTGAAATTTCCGTAAAATTAATGAAAAATAATTTATTCTTTACTAAATTAAGAAATAGAAAACGAAATTTTTCAATGAATTTTATTTCTCTTTTCAAAACTAATAACAAATGTAATAATTGTTGTCAAATTAATTTTACGAGGTCTTTAAACGGAGTTGAAATTAATTTGACGTCCGTAATTTTACGTCCGTTACTAAATATTTTGTCAAATTAATTTTAACTCCGTTTAAAGACCTCGTAAAATTAATTTGACAAAATATTTAGTAACGGACGTAAAATTACTGGAACAATAATAATAATAATTATTGTTATTTTTACTATTCTTATTATTATTATTTACATTGTTAATATTTTTATTACATATGCAAAGAAAAAATATATTAAATTTTGTAATAGTATTTAAAAAATTGGAAAAAGGGCTTAAAAGCGAAATTTTGGTATAAAAAATACTAAACTTCGAAAAAAAATTATGTGAAATTTAGTAAAGTTATATTAGAATTTAATAAATATTTTTGAAAATTAATATAATTATACTACATTTCACATAATTTTTTTTATGTTTATTTTTTATAAATAAAATTTCGCTTTGACGCAATTTTCTCCCAATTTGTAAAATACTTTTACAGAATTTAATATATATTTTCTTTACGTGTAACAAGTTTTAATAGAAAAATAATAATTATTATTATTGTTCTTATCATTGTTTATATTATTAACATTATTATTCTTATTCTTAATATTATTATCGCAATAATAATAATTATTAATGATAATTCTAAGAATAAAATATTTAAAATATATCCTAATTTTTCGTTGTATCTATTTATTGAAAAAAGTATTTTTTTCCAAACTTGATATAAAAATATTGTTATGTAATCGAGTTATTATTAAAAAAAATGCAGCATTATATTATTATATATTAATATTTAATCACAAAGCACGCTTACGGATTATATTCCTCTTAGAGTTATAAAATCCTTCTCTTTAGGTATTATAATAATTATATTTATATATATTTTATTTATTTACGTGAATTTATAATTATTGAAAACTATTGGTTTATATATAATATTCATTTCTGTACATGAACCAATTGTTTTCAAAATTTATTTGGCGAAAGAAAAACATCAGTATTGCACATTCCATTAAGTACAAAATCAATAATTTCCTTTAATTATTATTTAGAAGCAAAAAAAGAAATTGATGTTTATATATAAATATCAATATTATTAATTAATTACTTCAGTAATTAGTAAAGTTGATGAATTACTTCAATCGCAATTTAAATGGAGTTATAAATCGACAATTTTGTTAAATTGGACAATTAATGAATTATTTACTTAAATTATAAAAACGAATTTTCGAAAAAAGAAAATTTGTTTTATGTTATTATTTTTTATAAATAATTCATAATTATTTATACGATTTTCGAATTGTTTTGTTACTTATAATTTTTTAATTTTTGGCAAAAATGTTCTAATTATTCTTTTATTTGTAAATATTTATTTATTTATTTATTTATTTAAAATTCGAAAGAAATTTATAAATCTGGTGAATTAATTTATAAACATTTAGTGTAATTTTATTTTGAAAGACATTATTTGTAAAAGACACATGAATTTGAGAAAATGAAAAAATGTTTTCAATTTCATGACTTTGTTGAATTGGGGAAAAAGTATAACGAGAGCAATTTTGAACACATATCAAAGAAAATGTGTTTTACGAAAAGAAAAAATCGACTCTTGTGATCTGGAAAGTTACCATTTTATAATTAATATTATTATAATTATATACAGTAAATATAATTATATAAACACTGTGCATTATTGATGTATGTTGTCTCTCTTCATTCAAAAAAAAAAATGTACTCGGGTTGTGAGATTCTAAACCTCAAGTTGCACACAAAGAAAGAAATTAGTAATAATTTTGTTTGTTCATAACAAAAAAAAATTGTGAAGTGCGTATATGTATAAAATTAAAAAAAAGAGCTGTACGAGAACCAAAATAATGCCGTAGCGTAATACTATATAAAATAATATATAGTAAAACTACAGCTTTTTAAAATATTGTTGTAAGCGTTTGTTTCTTCTTCTTCTTCTTCTTCTTTAGTTTATAAAGTTCGCGCCTTCTACGAGATTATCTCGATAGTTCTTTGTAGTTGAATTCTAATCTTTCTTTTCTTGTTTTCTTTATAGAATCATTCAATGTAATAAGTTCCGAGGTCTATTTAAATAACTCAAAATTAGAATATAAATATATATTATATATATAAGGTTTTTTATTGTAAACAAAAAAAACCACAGATTGTCTAACGCTATTAACTAATCACGCTGTGTCATCCTTTCAAAGTTTATTTACAAAAAAAAAAAGAAAGAAAAACAAAAAAATAACTCATCATTACAAATAATGGTACAATAAATAAAAAAAAGTCATTCATATAATTAATGAATTTTTCTTCACCTTAATGTTAATTCCTTAATGTTAAGTTGTATTTCTTTTTTTTTAAAAACGGTTACATTTTTATTTATGCGAAATCAATATTTATTCAAAATTCGAAAATTAAAAATCAACAATATTTAGAGAAGAGGAAAAAATATTTGCAAATACTTTTTAAGAAAATTGTCACCTGGTTTTAAAAATAATTTGCGCAATTTTCGAGCATAATTCTGGCATTTCATTTGTCGATGTAAATTCAGCGGCGAGAATTGCATTCGCCACGGCAATTGTCTCTTCGACTGATGGACCGGCTTTTAACCATATTTTTCCATTCATTCCAATTGCAAGTTCATATTTGTGTTCCTTGGCGAGTAGGTGTAATAATGGACATGTGGGATTAAGTATTTTTCTCACTAAACTCAATGAGCAGGAAAATAGCATTCCATCGGCACTTAAAACACCTAGTTTCCCCTTTTTTCCAAATGAATCGACACAAACGAGTTCGGGTTCCATGTCTTTACTGGCGACAAGTAATTTACCGTAAATCACGTCGCCTATTTGAACATCGGGACGATTACGTTTTGATGCGCCCTCGAATGCTAAATACGAGAGAGAAGCCTGTTCACTTGATCCAATGTCAACTTTAAATATATCGCCGGCTTTTTGTGTTACAATTCCCACTACGCTTTCACCTCGATTTGGAACGTATCTGTGAAATAAACATTTTTTTTTCTTTTTATAAATTTTATTCGTTAAATTCAATGTTTAATATTTATTCATCACGGTTGCCACGAGTGAGGGGAATCTAAGCAAAAGTCAGGGATTTTTATTGAAAGTTCTGCAAAAAAATTGAATTTTTAGAATTCATGAGAAAATTATGAATATCTTCAGGGTTACCACAGGTCAGGGAATTCAGGGAAAAATCAGGGATTTTTACTAAAAGTACTGGAAAAAATTGAATTTTTCAAACTCATGAGAAAACTGCATTTTTTTTCTTTTTGCCTCGTAAACTATAAAATTACCACAAATTTTAATACAAAACCTTCAATTTTTTCCATTTCTGACAATAATTTCTTTTTAAATAACTTAAATTTTCAAAAACTATCATAAAATTAATAATTGATAATAAATAATAAATAAATAATAAATAAATAAAATTAATAATAACTATCATAAATTATGACTTATAAATTATTTCATGATAAATTTTTACAATTTTCATAAATACTATATTGATAAAAGAATTTTAGTTAAAAATACTAAAAAAAATTTGATTTTGGAAAAGTTACAAATGATTACAGAAATTCAATTATTTTCAAAAGTTACAAAAATTCTTCGCAGAATTTCAATTATGTTCAAAAGTTTAAAAACAATTCTCGTCAAAATTACAATTATTTTTATAAATAATAAAATACTTCATTAAAATTCACTTATTTTTAAAAGTTTTAAAAAAATTCTTGACAAAATTCCAAAAGAATTCAATTTTTAATAAATTTCTTCAAAATAATTCAATTATTTTTATAAGTAGTAATAAAAATTGTCACAGGAATTTAATTATTTAAAATACAAAATTTAATAATTTTTTTCGAAAAATATCAATTATACAAAAATATTTTTATTAATAATAAAATTCTTCACCAAAATTCAATTATTCTCAAAAATTAAAAAAAAATATTTTCAAAATTTCAATTATATTTATAAATAAAAAAATTCTTCATCTAAATTCAATTATATTTAAAAATTTTAATAAAATTCTTTGCAAAATTTTGTAGGAATTTAATTTTAATGAATTAATTCAAAATAATTCCATTATTTTCATAAGTAATAAAATTTTCACAGGAATTCAATTATTTAAAATACAAAATTTCAGAAAATTTTTCGAAAAATATAAATTATATAAAAAATTCTTCATCGAAATTTAATTATTTTTATAAACTGGAATAAAATTCTTTGTAAGAATTAAATTTATATAAAAAATAAAATTCTTCACATAAATACAGTTATTTTTATAAATTTGAATAAAATTCGTTGAAAGAAATTAATTATTTTTAAAATGTAATAAAATTCTTCGCAGAAATCCAATTGTGTTCGAAATTAAAAAAAAAATTCTTGTTAAAATCCCAAGTAACTTTATAAATAGTAAAATTCTTCTCCAAAATTCAATTATTTTATGGAAATTTTAAGAAAATTTAAATTATTTTGTTAAGTAATAAAACTCATCGCAGAATTTTAATGATTTTTTATACAATATATATTTTAATCAAATTCCTCGAAAAATGTAATTATTCTTAAAAAGTTTATTAAAATTTGTCAAATTAAATTCATATATTTAAAAATTTATTGATAAAATTCTTTATGAGAATTAAATTTTAACAAAGAACATTCTATTATTTAATAAATTATTTATTTTTTATTTTAAATAATTGAATTTTTCTAGAATTTTCTAATAAAAATTTATTTAAAAATGAATTAACGGATAATCGATTTATTATTATTAGAGTGAATCAGAATATTCTTTAGGGTCAGGGAAAAAGCGAAAATTTTGTCTAGAAATCAGGGAAAAATAAAATTAAATATTTGTGGCAACTCTGATCTTTGTCTTTTTGTTTGCTTAATAAACTATGAAATTAATTAATTAAATAATTATTATTAATTAATTTTTTCTATTTTTGACAATAATTTATTTTAAATAACTTAATTCTATCGGATAAGTGCCATAAAGTTATTACTTACAAATCATTTAATGAAAGTATTTTTAAAATTTTTATTTTCAATTCTGTTGAAGTTAGTTTCAATTTTTAAAATTTTAACGCAATTCTTTGAAAGCATTCAAGTATCTTAATAAATTTGTTTGACGATTTTTACATCCATTTTGGTTAATACCTTATATTTTTTTTCCTAATAATATCAACATTTAAATTATCTGTGTAAATAGCAAAATTGTTCGCCAAAATTTAATTATATTCAGGAATTTTTACAAAATTCAATTATTTTCAAATTTCATAAAATTCTTCGAAGAAATTCAATTATTTTCAAGAAAATCTAATGAAAATTGTCAATAATTTCAATTAACGCTATAAATAAATAGCAAAATTCTTTGAATTTATTTTCATAAATAACAATATTCATCACGAGAATTCAATTATTTTCAAAGATTTTAATAAAATTCATGACTAAATTTCAATTATTTTGAATGATTTTCAATATTCTACCGTTTTAATAGTATTTCACAAAAGAATTCAATTATTAAACAAAAAATTTGATAATATTCTGCAAGAAATATTCAATTAGTTAAAAAAAATTTTCACAGGAATTCAATTATTTAACATAGAATTTGCATTAATTTTTTAAAATTTCCAAATTCTTTTCATGGATTTAATAAAATTTTCCAAAAAAATCCAATTATTTAAAAAAAAATTTTTCATAGTTCTACACGAATATTCAATTATTTTTTGAAATAATAAAAATTCTACTGGAATTCAATTATTAAAAATACAATTTGCATAAATTTTTTCGCAAAATAAAATCAATGGCTTAACTTTTTTTTATAAAATTCTTCTCAATAATTCAATTTTGTCGATTTCTGCCAATAAAATTTATTTTTAAATACTTCTATATTTTTGAAGAACTATTATAAAATTATTACTTATAAATAAAAATTAAATAAACTATTTCATGAATAATTTTATATAACAATTACAAAATTAATTAAATTTTAAAACAGATGTGTGTTAAATTTTCATAAATATATGAAATTTAAAGTTTCCATTTGAAATTTAATAAAAAAAGACAATTTTGAATGATTCTCAATAGAAAATTTTTAAAAACTTCGAGTTTTAAAAAATTTTAATAATTAAAATTCTTACGAAATTAGTTAAATTTTTAAATGCACATTTAATTAATGAAAAAATGAATTTATAGAAAGACTTCAAAAAAATTGAATCTTTGAAAAGTTACAAGTAATTGTAGAAATTAAATTATTTTTAAAAGTAATAAAATTCATTGAAAAATTTCAATTGTTTTTAATACAATTTTAATCGAATTCCTGTAAAAATGTTTAATGTAAATTATTCTTGAAAATTTTAATAAAATTTGTCGAAAAATTCAATTATTTTTAAACTTATTGTTAAAATTCTTTATAATAATTTAATTTCGAAAAACAGTTATTTGTTGAATAATTTTTTCTTTTTTTAAAAATAATAATTGAATTTTATTTAAAAATTGTAAAAAATAATAATTGAATTGTAAACAAATTGTTTTAAAAATTCTCCTTAAAAACTTTTGCAAAATTTATTAAAAATAATTAATAATTGTTCATCTATTACTATCGAAAAATTTTAATATGATTTTTGAAATTAATTATATTTTTCGAAGAATTAATTAAAATTGTATTAAAAATAATTTAAATCCAGTGAAGAATTTTAATATTTATGAAAATAATTGAATTTTTGTAACGAAGTTTATTCCATTTCATTTAAATACTTGAATGCTTTTGATAAATTTGATTGAAATATTATATTTTGCAAATATTTTAATTTCACCAAAGAATTTCATTATTTGTGAAATGTAATTAAATTATTGTAAAAAATATTTGAAAATAATTACTATTTTCAGATTTCATTTAAAATTGTCCTAAAAATTATTTAAATCCTAATAAAAATGTTATTTTTATTGATTATAATTCAATTCTTACAATAAATTTTATTACATTTTTTAAATAATTGAATTGATGTGAAAAAATTGTATTACTTATAAAAATAATGGAATTTTTGCGAAAGATTTTATTAAAATTTTTGTAAATTTCATTTTTTTTTTAATTTTATGGAAGTTTAAATTGTTGTAAAGTTATTGATTTTTTTGAATCATTTTTAAATTAAAGAAATTTGTAAGTAAATGTAATAGAACATTTTTTTGAATATCTTAAAATTTTCAGAGTAAATAAGAATATTTTTTAAGGTCAGAAAAATCGTCAAAATTTCATCTTGTAATCAGAGAAAAACTAAATTAAATTTTTGTGGCAACCTTGTTCTTAATTTTTAATTATGAAAATTAAAATCTAAATAAAAGAATGTCTTAAATTATTGTTAAAAACAATAAAAAAAAATAACGTACCTCTTTTCATAACTATTGACATAATAAACGAAAGGATCTCGTCGTTTTAAAACACCGGCTTTGCAGACAATTACATTTTCACCATCGCGTCTAAGTCCAGGGCCCAACATTACCTTTATTTTTCCCTTACTCGGAAAAATTTCCTTCACAATATCACCGGGCATAACGATATCGTCAATTTTAACATCCATCATTTTTTCTAAATAAAAATTTTTAAAAAAAATTACAATATAAAAATCATGTTGAAAAATATTTTCTAGGTTAGGAAAAAGAATTCGTATCTAAATTGAAATCTTGAATTCTTGAATAGTTTAGAACTAAATTTCTATTTTATTTTGATTATTTTCTTTATGTGATTCAGTGAAAAATACTATTTTAAATTATTTTGTTTACTTGGCATGTGCAAACAACTAACCGCAAAACACGTGCTGTAGTGATTCCTGTCAAAGTGTCAATGTCAACAGGTCAACTTCCAAAAAACGAACTTTTTAAAGAAATAGTAAAAAATTGTCACTGATAAATAAAAGGAAGAACAAGGAATTGCAATATTAACGCCAAAATGTTGATATAGTGGAAAATTCTTCCTCTTAAAAAAAATATTTTGTTTACTGTTTGCTATTTGAGAGCAGACGACACATTCAAAAAAGTACAGTGCGAACCTGTGGACAGGAAGTATAGTAATTTTTTTAAATACCAAAGAAATAAAAAGTTATTAAATAATCTCCGTACATGGATACAAATTTTAAGTTAAATTTAATTAATAAATCGTCCTTCATATTCAATTTTAGTGTAAAAGTTTAGTAACAAACAATCGTTTTTTCAATTATTGGACAAGTTTTCACTTTCGACGAATCAAATTCGCTAAGCTCCAACGTCGAACTATCCATCTCTGCTCATACAAACCCGCCTTTAGTTTCTATCTTTGTCGTACACAAAGTGAAAATACACATGTTAGAGAAGGAGAAAAACAAATTTTTTTTTGTACGAAAAAAGATAGTACAACAATAGTAGAGTGGTGCATTCGATCTGCCATGATCGAATGCACGTCCTTTGTTTATTATTATTTAAAAAATTATAAAACATGGTTTCGACTCGAGGACCAAAATTTAAATTTTCCGACGGTGAAAAAGTATTATGTTATGAACCCGATCCGACAAAAGCAAAAGTGTTGTACGATTCAAAGGTAAGTACAAAAACAAAATTACAAACATAACCAAACTCTCAGGCATAGTTTTCATTTTTATCATAACAATACATTCCTTTTGTTTTTATATTTTAATTTCTATATTCTCTTTTTCTAAGTATTGTTATCTACTTTTTCGTTTTATATTTCAGTCCATATCAAGTATCTAAACAATAAAAAAAATTGCTATTTCAGAATTTTATTTCAAATCTTTCGCATTATTGTCATTGTTGTTGAACTTGTTACTATTGAATTATTTCAATTTTATGATAGAAAAAAGTTACTTTTTCTGTATTAAAAACGATAGGTAATAATTACATTTATTTTTAAAGACGATAATTCTGTTAAATTAGTTAAATTTCTTGATTAGTTTTTAATAATTTTATCAATTACGGAACTTGAAAGTTGACAACAATTCGAATTACGGAAATTGGCAGCAATGCGTTTTTATATAGCATATATATTTTTATAATCTTAATTTGAGAATTTATTTTCAATTTCAATTGAAAATTGACTTTTTTTACAGGTTTTAGATGTAATTGTAAATAAAGATCAAAGAGGTAGGAAAGCTGTGGAGTATCTCATACATTTTCAGGTAATGAAAAATATGCAAATTATTCAATTTTTTTAAATAATCAAAATTTCTCTTATTAAATTCTTGTTTATTTCTATTAATTTGGTCTGTGTTAGAATAAATATAACAAAATATAGTTTTGGAAGGACAAATTTGTAAGTTTTAAATTTTTGCATTCTTTTAAATAATTGAAAATTTTATTTATTAATTTTTTCAAGTGTCAGTTTTTAATAAATTATTGTTTATTTCCGTTTAGTCTTTATTTGAATAATTACATCAAAGATTTATAAAAAAAATTAAATTAAATAAATTAAAATTTCAAAATTTTAATTATCTTTATAAAAGATAAAATTCTTCTTCAAAATTACAATTATTTTTAAAAATATTAAAATTCTTCAAAATTCAATTATTTTTTGTAAATAATAAAAAATTTCACGTGAATTCAACTATTTACAAATTTCTTATAAATTTTTCACAAAAATTCAATTATTTTGATTTTTTATTAATAATAAAATTTTTTTACAAAAATTCAATTATTTTCAGGAATAAAAAAATTCATCATAGAATTTTAATTATATTTAATACAATTTTAACGAAATTCCTCTTTTTTCCTCTTTTTTTTAGAGATTCAATTATTTTTATTTTTTATTAATAATAAAATTTTTTTTACAAAAATTCAATTATTTTCAGGAATAAAAAAATTCATCATAGAATTTTAATTATTTTTAATACAATTTTAAAGAAATTCCTCTTGTTTCTAATAATTCAATTATTTTCTTTTTTTTATTAATAATATTTTTTACACAGATTCAATTATTTTCAGGAACAAAAAACTCATCATAGAATTTAAATTATTTTTATTACAATTTTATCCAAATTATTCTTGAAAATTTTCTTCAAATTCATGGAGAAAATTAACTTATTTAAAAATTTGTTAATAAAAATCATGAGAAGTATTCGATTTTGAAAAAATTCATTGATTCAAAGTTTTTAAAATTTTTATATTTAAATAATTGAATTTTCGTAGAATTTTATAATATAAATTGTTTTAAAACTATAAATGAATTTCAGTTAAAATTGTAGATAATAATTGAATATTAAAAGCATTATAGCGTGAATTTTGAAAAATAATTGTATTTTAAAAATGTTTAGTTATATTTTTTTGAAATTATTTCAAATTTTTATTTTCTACATAAAAATTGAAAAATTTCGGAATATTCCAAATTTTATAAAATTGAAACTTAAATATAAGTAGATTAAAAAATTCTCTAGAAACTTTTGCAAAAATTATTAAAAATTATTGATAACTTGTTCATTTATTTCTTTCGAAGAATTTCAATAATTGTTTTTAAATTAATTACATTTATCGAAGAATTTTTTAAGAATTGAATTAAAAATAATTAAAATCGTAGAAAAAAAATTTATTGTTTATTATAATAATTGAATTCTTACAACGATTTTTATTACATTTTTTATAATAAATTTCCAAAAATGTTATTATTTATGAAAATAATTAAATTTTTGCCTAGAATTTTATCAAATTTTTTGAAAATAATTAAATTCTTTTGAAAAATTTTATTAAAACATTAAATATTGAAAATCATTGAATTGAGGAAAATTTTTGAAAAAAATTCAAGTTTTGACCAGAATTTTATCAAATTTTTTGAAAATAATTAAATTCTTTTAAAAAATTTTATTAATACATTAAATATTGAAAATCATTGAATTGAGGAAAATTTTCGAAAAAAATTCAAGTTTTGACAAGAATTTTATCAAATTTTTTGAAAATAATTAAATTTACAAGAATTTAAAAATAAAATTGAAACATAATTGAATTTCTGTAAGAAATTTTATTATTATTAAAAAATGAATAAAATTGAATTTTTGTGAAATTTTTTACTATTTACAAAAAATAATTGAATTTTGAAGAAGGATTTTAATATTTTTAATAATAATTTACATCTTTCTATAAAGGATTAAAATAGTATATTTTAAAAATATTTGAATTTCAACGAAGAATTTCATTATTTTTGCAAAAAAATGTTTAAAAATAATGGCATTTTTCGAGGAATTTTTTTAAAAATTGTATTAATAATAATTGAACTTATATAGGAAAAATTTTATTATTTATTATAATAATTGGATTCTTACAATGAATGTTATTACATTTTTAAAAAATAAATAATTGAATTGATATAAAATATTGTAATACTTATAAAAATAATTGAATTTTTCTTTGAGATATTTTATGAAAATTTAAATTATTATAAAACATGGAGACAAATAAATTAATAAAAATTTCAAAAGGTTTAAAATTGATTTTTTCAAAATCTTAATTCTCGTGGAAAAATAATGATGTAATATATATTTTAATTCGAAATTATTGATATTTCTGAATAATTCGACAATTATAAAAGTTAATTTTGTTTTTTCCTGATTTCCAGAGAAACAAATAATTTTAAAAATTCGTAAATAATTGTAATAAAACATTTTTTTGAGTATCTAATAATTTTGAGAGTAAAGCAGAATATCCCTTTAGGGAAAAAGTCAAAATTTTGTCTTGAAATCAGGAAGGAACGAAATTAACTTTTTGTGTAAGAACCCTGAATTAATTGATTAAAATGGTTTAAGAATTGTTTTGAGAATAATTTAATATCTTTAATTTCAGGGATGGAATTCTTCTTGGGATCGTTGTGTCACGGAAGAATATGTTTTAAAAGACACCGAAGAAAATAGACAACTACAAAGGGATCTTGCACAAAAAGCGCAACTTCAGTTGTAAGATTTTAATTTTTCTTATTTTTTCCTTCATTATATTTTTATTCTTGAATCGCTTGTAAAAAGAAGAATTTAGAATTTTCCCCTCTTGTAATATTTTACCTACTAATATTATCTATATTTTTATTAATAAACTATACACTTAAAATATTAAAAAAAAAAAAGAATTTAAAAAGAATGGAAAAATAAAATAGTAAATAATTTATTTTTACAACGTAAGTAAAAAATAATGAAATGCTAATTTATATTTTTGTTAATTAGGGGAGCATATTTGTATAGAAGAGAGCGAAAGAAGAGAAGTTATAAATATTCCGAACGTTTAGTGGAATCGGAATCAGAATCAAAAAGACAGGCAAGAAGTGCTGGAAGTCGTGCGACTTCAGCGACGACCGGATCTTCCGAAGACGGAAGTTCTGGTCAACGAGACGAATACGATACTGAGGTGAGAATTATCTCCATTTATCATTTTTCTACTTTCCCTTTAAAAGAATACAATTTTTTCCCCCAAAAAAATAACAAAAGAAATTAAATGAAAAATAAATTTTTAGGCTAGTTTCTCTGTCAGGAAAATATTAAATTCAAATTATTTAATTGAACGTTTGAATTTATGAGAGCAATTCTCGAAAGGTCGTTTAAAGGACAGAATTGTAGTTCATAGTTTCTAGGAATTTTATTTATGCTCAGTCTATTAGAAACACGCTCAAAATTTTCTGTTTACAAAGTTCTTTTCGCTCTGTACGCAGTGCAATGAACTGTAATAGTCAAACAATTTCAATCGAAACTTTAAACACCAAAAAAAAATTCTTTGGCATCAAGTTTTTTTTCACTTTCTAAAACGAAAAAAAAAATAATAATGACGCCAAACAGAAAAGTGAAATTCGATAAATTAGATTCGGAAATTGTTATTTCAAATTCTTCTTCGAATCAACGGAGAAAACGTCAAAAACGTCGAACGCTTTTAACGGTTAGAAAAAATGCCAAATTAAGAAATAGCAATAAAAAACAACAATTAATTAATAATGTCGATAGTAAGGGGGAAAAAAATGTCGATTTAAAATCGAGGGGGAAATTTCGCGTCACTACAACAGAAGTAGGAAAAGTGAAGGAAAATGTGTTAAAAAATAATAAAGAAAATCAAGTGTTGGCAGAGGAGGAAAATGAAAATTCTAGTAAAGTAATTCGTCGGAAGGTGAAAAGATTAAAAAAATTGTCTGATCATGTTCAGGATGCTGTTACGGAAGAAGATGAGGAGGAAGAAGACGATGAAGAAGAGGAGGAAGAGGAAGAAGAAGACACTGAAAGTAGTGTCTCTGATTATGAGGAGGAGGAATCGAGTGGTGGCGGCGGAGGTGGTGATGGTGGTGGTGGTGGTGGTGGAGACGACGATAGTTGTGGAGGAAGTCAATCTGGTGCGAGCATCAGACCTGGAGTTGATCTTGATATAGGAAATACATTACGTCGAATTTTGGAAATAGACAGTGAATTAATTAACCAAAAAAATAAGGTATTTTTTACAATCATATTCTATCAATTTACATTTAATTTAACTTGAGAAAAACTGGGAATAAGCCAGAAATTTTATGCCAAACCGAAAATTTTTTCACCAAATTAAAAAAAGTTTTCTTGATTTGTTTTTAAAAAACATCGCTTTTTTATTCCAGTTTTTATAGATATTTATAGTTCTCTAAATTTTAATTAATTAGAAATAATTAATTTAAAAGTAAAAAATCAGTCACTAAGTCAAATATAGTATGTAAATAAATTATTAAAAAATTATTTAATTAATAGAAATTTTGTAAAATTCAACTGAAAGTAATTAAATTTGTTAACGAATTTGATTAGAAACTTTTTAACAAATAGAATTTTCACAGTATTATAATTTAATAATTGATATATAATTGAATTTTATAAAATTAAAAAAAACACACAGACTTAAAATCTTCCATATTAATAATCGATGTATTTCGTTTGTTCTATTCGCAATTTGCAGTTAGTTGTTATTTGTTTATTTGTTTCTTAAGTTTTTTAATAATTTTTCTTCATCTTCACTTTTTGAATTATTAATATTAGAAAAAGGAAAATCATTGAATTTTTGTAAACAATTTTATCAAAAATAGACTCTGTGTAAAAAATTGTGTTAAATGTGTAGAGATTTAATTTTGTTAGCTTCCTTAAAAATTAAATTTGGAATAAAATTATTCAAAAATTCTAGAAAATTAATTGAATTTTGATTTGAATGATTTCTAAAATTTATCCAAATTTTCTTTAAAATTAATTTAATATCAAAATTCAATGACGAGAATTAAATTATTTAAATAGAACAATTTTTGTAAAATTAATCAAATTATTATTTTATACATTTTTCGTTATAATTCTTAAATTTTTTGTAGAATTTTTTATATTATTCAAAAGTTTAAATTTTCAAGAAAAGTAATCAAGTAATAAATTTTTATATTTAAATATTACACTCTTGTAGTGATTGAAATTTTTAAAGAATTTAATTTCACAATCTTTTGAAATTTAATTAAATCTAAAAATTTCTCTGTTGGCAACATTTAATTACTATTTTTAAAAATTGAAAGTAATCTTCCTTTTTAAATACATTATTTTCAAAATTCACTTATTCAATAATTAAAATACAAAAATTAATATTTTTAAAAACTCTAGAACATTAATGGAATTTTGGAAGACTTACAGTTCAAATTTTTAAGTATTGTGAAATTTTACGCAAATAAGGAACAATAATTAGTTACATATTTATTTTACAAAAGTTATTAAAATTGGAAAAATTGAATTTGGAAATTTTTAAACAATTATGTTTTTGAAAAATAGTAATTAAAATTTTTTAAAGAAAAAGGTACTTGAATTCTCAATAATAATTTTAACAAATTGAAACAATTGGAAATTTTGTAAAATTTTATATTTCAAGGAATTTTATATTTTCCTCTTTAAAAATTGTCTATAAATATAATTATATTTTTGAAATTATATCATTTTATGAATTTACAAAAATTATTCTATTTAAATAATTCAATTCTCATAGTTGAATTCTCATAGAAATTTATTTAACAAACATTTCAGTTAAAATTTTGAAAAATGATTGAATATTTAAACCGTTCTAACAGGGATTTTAGGAATGAATGAAATTTGAAAAAGTTTTAAATTAAATTCCTTGAAAATTTAACGGAAGCAAATGTTTTAAAATCTCTAAATTTCAATTTTAAAAAATTATTAATAACATTATTTTTCTTTAAAAATTATTAAAGTTTTTCAATAATTTTATTCAAAAATTCTAAAAAAAAGAATTGAATTTTGGATAAATTACAGTTGCAAAATTTGTGTAATAATTATATTTCATGAGGTTCTTCATTGAAATTTCAATTCCTCAGGGAAAATAAATATGAATACGTTTTTAAATTTTTGTTTAACAAAAAGTATTAAAGGTTTAAAAAATTTAATTGAGAAATGTCCAAAAATTTTAATATTTATGAATATAATTGAATTTTTTCGAAGAATTTATCAAAATTGTGTAACATTTGCTAGTTTTTAAATATAATATTGAATTTTCGTAAAGTCATATCTGGTTTCAAGATACATAATTGAATTTTTATAAACAAATAATTAAAATTTTTTTTAAACAATTTAAATTTCTTAACATTTTATTAAACATAATAGAATTAGTATAAAGAATTTTATTTAAATTTTTCGAAAATAATTAAGAAAAGTTGGTGATATTAATTATAATTTTATTTTTAAAATATAAAGTCTCTCTTAAAGAAACATGATTTTCAAAAAATTGAAAGAAACTCGTCAAAAGAATTTAATTATTCATAAAAACTCTAATAAAAATTTTTTAAGCTATTTGTAAATTTATTTATGTTTGAAATCAAATAAATTTAAGTTGGTGAGAAAAAATATCGGGAAAAATTAGGAGAATGCTGGGAAAAAAGCGGGAATTTTGTTAAACAAAAATAGTAAACACCCTGGATTTATCTTCTCAATAGTAACTATTATTCATAAATAGAATATAAATAGTTTTCCATTTTATTTTAGTGATATTGATTTTATTTTATTTTTCAGCTTGTCGTTTTACCAGCGCAACCAACAGTTGCGACTATTTTAGAATCATGGGTACATCATTTCACGGAAACGGAGTTAAAAAGTATTCCTGATAAAACACAACGAAATAAGGGCAACAATGTTGTTGAAAAAACGTTGACAGATATAAATCTTTGTCGTGAAGTTGCCGATGGCCTAAGAGTTTATTTCGATTTCACATTGCAAAAGCTACTTCTCTATAGGCAAGAAAGAGAACAAAATACTTCAATAATGCTTGCTTCGTTAAATATGGAACCCGTTGAAGTTAAAGAAGAAACACTCGAGTTAGTACAATTTTATAATAAAGAACTAAACAAAATTGTTAAAAAAAAACTTAAAAGTCGATTTTTCAAATTTTTTTCTAAATCATAAGAAATCATAAACAATTACAACGAAGTGTATAATTCTTTTGACTAAATTGTTATAAAATTTGCAACTAAGTTATAATTCAAAGAAATGTTACTAATTAATTTTTTGTGTATCCTTTTTTTCTTCATAGAATTACGGATGTGTCAATAAAGGAGGAAATAGAAGATACGGAATATGCTCATCTACCTCCATTTCAAGAGCAA
The DNA here is from genome assembly GCA_032872475.1 of Leptopilina myrica (nomen nudum). NCBI lineage: Eukaryota > Metazoa > Arthropoda > Insecta > Hymenoptera > Figitidae > Leptopilina > Leptopilina myrica (nomen nudum). The sequence goes on along the minus strand of CM065464.1, from coordinate 13,072,160 downwards.
GAACCGGAAATAGAAAATTCAAATAAACCTGTGAATCAGGTAAAACGGAAATTAAGATCATGCAGAGTTAGTTCGGTTGAAGAGCCAAGACAATTAAGAAGCCACGAAGAAACAAAACAGGATCAAGGAAATTTGTCGAGGTAATTTTCTTTTTTTACAAATAAACAGGGCATTTTCACAGAACAGTAAAGTAAGGAAATTTTATTTTAAAAAGAGTATCAAATTATTCAACAACTTAAATAGTCTAGGAATTTTCTTTCTCAAATTAAAAAAAAATCCATAAGTAGAACTTTACTTATTACATTTGCAATGTTTAGAAAAGATATCAATTACTTCTTTTTGTATTTAAATAATTGAATTCTCGTTCAGCCTTTTGATAAGAATTGATTTAAAAGAAGAAATTCGAAAGAATTCGAAAAGTTGCAGTTAAATTTCAAACGGTTTTACATTAAAAGTATATTTAAATTTTAATTTCTGATAAATAATAACAATAAGTTTTAAAATCACCTATTAAACAAAAATTAACGAAATTTGAGAAATTTAATTTGGAATTACTGAGAAAATGAGGTTTTGAAAAAATCATAATTAAAATTTTTTGAAAATAGTTGAAGTCGCGAAAATGATTTTTAAAAACTGAAAGAATAAAAAACATTTACAAAATTTGTTTTAAAAAAAGTTTTAATTTTCAAAAAATTTTATTTTCTCACTTTAAAAAATTATTTTCAAATATTGTTTAATCTTTTCTTAAAAACTGTAACTAAAATTTTGAAAATAAGTAAATTTTACAAACATTGTTGTACTTAAATAATTAAGATATTGTTTAATTTTAATAAGAATTGATTTAAAAAAGAATTTTAAAAGAGTTTCGTTTACAATTTTTAGAAATAGATGAACTTTTCAAAAGGTTTTAATTTAAAATTTTATAAAATTTCACTAATAAATGAATTTAATGTAATTAAATATTAAAAGTATTGGACTTATACAAGAATTTTAGTTAAAAACACTAAAACAAAATTGAATTTTTTAAAGAAGTTTTAAATGTTTACAGTAATTCAAGTATTTTTAAAAGTAATAAATATTCGGCGCGGAAATTCAATTACGTCTAAAAATTTGTTTCAATTCTCGTAAATTCAATTATTTTCAAAAAAATTCAATAAAATTGTTGTCAAAATTTCAAGTATTTTCATCAATACAATGATTTTCAATATTTACTGTTTTAATGAAATTTTCCAAAAGAATTTAATTGTTTAAAAAAAATTGAATAAAATTCTGCGCAAACATTTAATTATTTTCATAAATAATAAAATATAATTACTTATAAAAATAATTCAATTTTTCCAAAGAATTTTTGAAAATAATTTAATTTAATTAATAGTTATAAAAATAATTGTATTTTTTCGAAAAATTTTACTACAAATAAATTAAAAATAATTGCATTCTTTTGAAGAATTTTATTAATTAATAAAAATAATCGAATTCTTACGAAAAATTTTATTAAATATTTTCAAAATCATGATTAAATTCTTGTAAAGAATTTCTTTGAATCTTTTTTTTAATAATTTTTTTTCTTTAATAATTTTGATTGAAAATTTTTCAAAAAATTGAATTTCATGAAGAATTTCTTTCAAGTTTTTGAAAATAATCGCTTCTGTTAAAAATTATAATAAAATACTAAAGTATAAACAATGAATAAGCAATAAATACAGTATAACAATAAATTGTTGAAGTTTATTAAAATTGTTTTGAATATAATTGAATTCCTGTGAAAAATTTTATTATTTATAGAAATAATTTAATTCTTGCGAAAAATTGTACTATTTTTAAAAATAATTGAATTGTTTCTAAAATTGTTCAGGAGTTTAGAAAATAAATGAATTTTATCGAAAAATTTTACTTAATCCTTCAGTGAAATTTTATTAAAAAATTGACATTATACAATTTTTATCAACAAATTGGGTCATTTTCTAATTTTTAAAGAAAATAATTTAATATTTTACAAGAATTTTCTTAAAAATTTGAAAAATAATTGATTTTTTGAAATAAATTTTTTACATCCAATCTTAGAAATAATTAAATTGTTTAGATTAAATCACTTTTAGAATTACTTTTAAAAGAATTTAATGTTTGCAAAGACTTTACTAAATATTTAAATTGTTTCAATGGATATATGAAAATTTCAGAAAATAATTTGAATTTTTTCGTGAAATTTTATTAAAATTGTATTGAAAATAATTTAATTTCTGTGAAGAATTTTACTATTTGTGAAAATAATTGAATTCTTGCGAAGAGTTATTTAAAAATTTTTGAAAATATAAACAATAACAAATAAATATTTACTTAATAAGTGTAAATAAATTATTAATAAGTGAATTTGTCAGCTTTTGATTATGAATTTATTCAGAAATTAATATTTGAAAACAAAAAAATTTTATAACTTGCATTATAATAAATTGAATACCACGTTCCGCACGCGTAAAATTGGCTATAAATCTTATAAGTACGTAGGTGAAGTTTGCAACGTTTATGATCAACGATTAAAAGAAAAAAAATATTTTCCTACCAAAAAGAATAAAGATTTTTGTTCACAAATATTTTTGTTTTGTAAATCATCTTTCAAAAAATTAAACGTACTATTTTCTGTATAAAAATTTATAAAAATTTGCTTAATAAAATATTTCTTTTTAGAAATCGTTGATTATAAACGTTGTGAACTTCACCAACGTTTATAAGTTGTTAAATTTCAAAAGGGTTTTAAATCAAACTAAAAATAGTTGAACATTAAGAGAAAAATTAATTAATTTTTAATTAACAGGAATTTAAAGAAATAATGAAATTTCCAAAGACTTTGAAATTAAATTGTTCGAAAATTGAAAATCACTGTAGAAGTGTTATTTGGATTTTTCAGCAGCATGGCCAGCACAAGTTCGCGTTGTTCTAGTCCAAGAGGGGTTACATTAAGAATGCCTGTAGTTGTTCCCGCTCACATCGGTACTTTACTTCAAGAATCCAAAGGCTGGAGATTAATTCCAGAATCTGCAAAATTTAAAGGCATCCGCAATCCTTGTCTCATTTATGGCGCTGTACACTTTGTTCGACTATTCGGTAATTTTTCATTTTCCTTTTCAAGCTCTAATTCTATAAGAATTTCCATTTTTTCTTCTTTTTGTTAAATTAACATAATATATTTTTCTCTAATTTCAGTCAAATTGCCAGAACTGCTGCAGAATTCGGATATAGCTGATAAAAAATTGAAAGTTGTTTTAAAGTATTTAGATATGGTTCTAAGGTAAATATAATTTTCTATTCTTTTTTTTTTGTAATTCTTTAAAAGAAATACATAAGAAAATCTTTTCTCCTTAATTCATGAAATTATTTGAATTTACTGAATATTTGAAATTATTTTCAGTTATTTAGAATTACATCGTGAATGGTTCGGCGAGCAATATTACACGCAGGCTGAGCCAGAAACAACAGAGATGTGTGAAAATCACTGATTTTAAATGAATGACTAGATAGTGGATTTATTTTTATACAAATGAATACGTGAGAGCATAATGATTGATTTTTCTTTTTTTTTCTTTTTTTTTTTTTTGATGATGATGAAAGTTTCTTTTTAAATTGCGATTTCGCACAACAAATACAATATAAATTCACAATTTTAAAATAGTTTTTTAATTATTTTTTAATTTCAAGAAGAAGAATGTTTGTTTGTAACAAAACAGTACCTGCGGAAGAAAAGAAAAAAAGGATCACTTCAAACTCTTTCTTTTTTTTGATCTCGATATTGTTGTTTTCTGCAACGTTCACTCTCAGGATTAATAAAATTCTCCGTTTCTTACCAAAACAAACATCTTCAGTGCATTTTTTCCCCTCTAATTGTAAAATTCCAAAATTTTCCAATTATCAATATTTAAAAAAAAAATAAGAGAATTGAATTAACTTTTATGAGAAATTTATTTAAAAAAAAATACTTACCTTTTAATAAATTGTTTATTGTTATATTAATTATTGTTATTCAATAATAAAACTTATTAACTATTGAGGATAATTTAAAAAAATTAATTCTTTTGAATTTATTTTCAATGTAACACTTTATTTTTTGTAGCGAAAAAAAATGTTACAGATTAGTGTAGAAAATTAAAAAAAAAACAAACAAAAAATTCTTGGTGAGTGATAATTTAATAAACATTTTTCCACATATATGCTTTATCAGTTAATAAAATATATATAAATTTCTTTTTCGATAAATTACAAAAGTCTCATTTACATATTATTATTAAATTAAATAAAAATATAATCTTATAACTACAATATATTAATATATTAGGACGGATGCATGAACATTAAATGTTCGTTTATTATTATCATCGACGAATTTGCACCAAAATTTACCGAAAAAACGATAACATTTTTCTTTATTATTATAATTGTCATATTATTATTGTCATTTTTCAGGATTTTGCAAATACTGAAAAAATTAGTGTATTAAATAAATCTCGTCTCTTTCTCTCGATTAATTGCAAAAAATTATCTTAGTGAAGTATTAATTATCTAATTAAGTAGTTTAAAGCTAATCAGAAATATTCAATGTTTTCTGCAATTGTAAATTAAGTACCGAAAGAATAAGAATTCTTTTTTGTTAATTGCAATATTTAGTCGCTTATGTTTCGTTTTTTTTTTTTTGCTTTTATATTAATGACATTACTATTTTAATTACTTTTTTATTGCTATAATTTTTTTTCTTTGTTAATTAAAAAATATTTTTTACTCCTTATTTTTTGTTAATCACAAAATGTAGGTACTTTTATTACTTTTTGTTTTGTAATAGTGGCAAAAATATTTTTTAATCATTAATTTGTTAATTACAAAGTATTTCTTATCCATTTATCTATTTAATTAGGAAATATGTTTTAATCTTTAGTTTGTTAATTACAATTCTATTTATTACTCCTTCGAAATATATTTGAATCTTCAATATTTGTGAGATGGAAAACATTTTTTACTAAAATAGAATTTTACTTGTGAAATTTGTTTTCAAATATTTGAAAATAATTTTTTTTTTTCAAATAACACTTTCTTTAAAATGAAAGAGTTGAACAAATTTAATTTACAAGAAATTTGTAATACTGAATAATTGAAATAATTTTTTCCCCGGCCTCCGATCAAGTTAAAGACGCAAAAAGGTTGATTTTTTAAAAATTGTTATAAAATGCTTGAAAAAAAAATAAATTATCTTCAATTGCCACAAAATTTCAGTTATTAAAAATCCAATTGTATATTTCGAAAATTTAATTAGAAAAATTATAGGAACATAATTTTTTAAAGAATTGTCTAATTATTTTTCACAGTAGAAAAATAGAAATTAATTACATTATATGCTAAAAATATTTTTTTTTTTCAATATTTGAAAGAAAATTCGAAAAAGTAGCAATAATTTGAAAATAGTCGAAAAAGTCCTAATATCCAAGGCCTATTTTCCCCGAAAACCAATATTAGACAATAAAATTGATAATTTATCACTTAAATTTTGCTTTTTTGCAAAGAAACACGAAAAAATAAATTTTCTTTTAAAAGAATATAAAACTTGGTGAAAATATAAATTGGCGTATAACCAAAAACAAATTACAATAAAAATTAAAAATTGTAAATAAAAAAATACGATAAAAATAAAAGTCGAAAATAAAAACACAACAAAAATATAAAATCTTTTCAAAAACATACCGACTTTAAAAAAAAAATTTAGTAATTACTTAATTCACGAGTGACTTCTAAAAAAAAAGAGGAACAAAGGTAACTGAACGATTTTTTCTAAACATAAGTGTTAAAAAAATATAAATAGTTAATTTAGGAATTAAAAAAAAAGAAGAATAAATTCTAATTTCGTTTGCTTGAATTAATGAGGTACTTGCAGCAATGAGTGAGTAAATGCTTTTCGCCAGACACGTCTTGATGTGATGGACTGGCCGATTCCCTAGTGTAAATATCAAGCCCATATTGACCTTCCTCCGGGAAGCTAATGGAGAAAGTCACTACATCATCGTCTGTCACAGAATGCGTGACATACTTGGACAGACGTTTCTCCTCAATTCCATTCTTGTGCAGCGTCGCCATAAAGTCTGTCAAAGGCCGCGACATCCGAAATTGAATTTCCAATTCTCGTCCCGCAAACACCAATGCTTCCTGGAAAAATTTCACATTTCTCCTTTTTTTTAAATTCTCCAACGATATTCGTTTGTTTTACAAATTATTAATTTAAATACCTAATTACTATTGCTTTATGTACATTTAAAAATTAACCGAAAAAAAATTCATGTCAAATGTCAATTCTTTTTCGAAATACGTGAAAACAAAAATTACCCTATTTCTAAATTATTAAAAAGTTACTATAACTTACAACGACGAAAACTATTACAATTGTTTAAATGTGAAAAAACTTAGTTAATTATTACAATTGTTGTTAATTTTGTTTTTCCTTGACTTTTCCCCAATTCTCAAACAAAGTTTTGACTTTTTTCTCTTACTGTACAGAATATTCTAATTCGCTCTAAAAATTATAAGATACATTCTACTACATTTATTTACGAATTTCATTAGTTTTTAAATTATTCGAAAACATTAATAACTTCTTTTTTAAATAAATATTTCATCATTATTGGTTTTCCATAGAAATTAAGATGTGAAAAAAATTCAGATTGAAACCTTTTGAAATACAATAACTTTTAAGAATATTATTATAAAACATGGATGATATCGATCGCTATCTTTATGTTTTAAAATAATTTAAATTTCCACAAAATTAAAAAAAGGTTATTCACAAACATTTTAATAAAATCCTTCACAAGAATTCAAATATTTTCATAAGTAATACAATTTTTTACATTAATTTAATTACTTCAAAAAATGTAATGAAATTCTTTTTTGAAACTCAATTATTATCATAAATAATAAAATTTTTCCTAGAGTTTAAATTATTTTCAATACAATTTTATAAATGAACTCCTAGAAAAATATAATTCTTTTCAAACTTTTTTGGCAAGAATTCAATTACATTTCGCAAATAATGAAATTCTTCGATGAAATTAAAAATATTTTTACAATCCAGTATTTTACAAAAATGTCTCAAAAGAATTCAATTATTTAAAAAAATTGTATTAAAAATTCGCAACAAGAATTAAGTTATTTTCATAAATATTAATATTCTTCACAGAGTTGCAATTATTTGAAAACAAAATGTAATAAAAATTCGTTGCTAGAATTCAATTACTTTCATAAATAATAATAATCTACAAAGGATTTTAATTATTTAAAAAAAATAAAATAATTTCTTTGCGATATTTCAATTATTTTCAAAAATGATAAAATTCTTCGTAGGATTTCAATTATTTTTAACACAATTTTCAGAAAATTCATCAAAAAATTTTATTGAAATTTATCGAATGAAATAAATGAACAATTATCAATTAGTTTTAATAATTTTTGTCGAAAAGTTCGAAGGAAATTTCGAAATCCATTTGTTTACATATAATTCATTTTTTTTATAAAATAATTGAATTTTTGTAAACAATTTTATTTAAATTTTTTGAAAATAATTGAATTTTATTACTTTTCAAAATGATTGAATTCTTATAATGAATATTGTTATTTACGAAAATAAATATTATCCTGAGAATAATTTTATCATTTGACAGTAATCAAATCCCTGAAAAAATGCATAATGTACGAAAGTAATTGAATTACTGCAAAGAATTTAATGCCAAAAGTTAAAGCATTCGATGTTTTCGAAAAAATGTATGAAAATTCTATTTTAAATATTTGGATTTCTGTGGAAATAAATTTTTTTTTTTTGCAAAACAATTAAACGTTTGTGTAAAATATTATCAAAATTTTTGTTTAATAATTGAATTCCCATTGGAACTTTTATTAAAATAGTAGAATATTGAAAATCATTAAAAATATTTGAAATTTTGCCACCAATTTCATTAAAAATTTTGAAAATAATCAAATTCTTGTGATAAATTTTATTATTTATGAAAATAATTAAATTATGCGAAAAAATTTATAAACACTTGAATTTTTGTAAAATTTTTATTATTTTTAAAAATAATTGAAATTTTGACGAGAATTTTTTTCAATTTTTAAACACTTTTTTCAATTATTTAAATACAAAAATAAAAAGATTATTGAATAAATAGTTTCTCAAAAATTGAATTCGCATATAAAGAATTTTATCAACTAATTTTTAAATAATTAAATTTCCTATACGAATTTAAATAAAATTTTCAAAAATAATTACATTTTTCGAGGAATTTACTTAAAATTGTGTTAAAAATAATTGAAATTCTATGATGAATTTTATTATTCATAAAAATAATTGAATATCTGTAAATTATTAAAATAATTTTTAAAGTATAATTAATTTAATTTTTTTAGTATTTTTTACTAAAATTGTTCTATAAATCTATGATTTCTAATAAGTGATTAAATATATATTTAAAAAATTTAAATAAAACTAATTATGAATTCTGCAAATTAAATTTTGTCCAGTACTTTTAATAAAAATCCCCGTCTTTTCCCTAAATTCCCTGATTTCCTTGATCTGTAGTAACCCTGTTAATTGAAAAAAAAGAAAACTGACCTGATGCGTGATTGGCACGAGGCCAAAGAGTCTCGTGGCTTTAGTGGGACCCCATTCACCGCTCGCGCAATCCGGAAGTGGAACCATTACCGTTTGAAGTTCCTCGCAAGCGATCTTGAATTTACAGACGCTCTTAAATTTCATCGGCTCTCCTGTTAAATATTCCTTAGGCGTAACTGCATTTGCAAATACATCTAAGAGAAAAGCACCTGAACATGGAGCGTGCACACGAAATGCAACTAAATTCCCAACAACCGACTGTGAAAAAAGAGAAAGAAAAATTATTTTTCAAATTTACTTCTTATTTTTCTATTTTTCACTATTTTGAAGAAAATTGTCGATTTATTCAAATTTTCAAGTTTCTCTTTTCTTATTTTAAAAAAATAACAAAGAACAAAAGTTTCATTACAAAAATCTTTTTGGCTCCCTTTTTTTTAAATTCAATTATTTGCAGGAGAGTAAAAGGTTTTCTTTTCAATTTTATCATTCTAACAATAAATTACAGGTTCTTCATAAAGACAAAAAATTATTAGTTTCATTTTTTAAATTTAATTTATATCATTGAAAAGAAGTTTCCTTTTTTCGCACAAATAGAATTTTCAAAAACAAAACGTTGCAATTTTGATTTCTAGTTTCGCATGCAACATTTTTTAGTTACGTAAAATTAAATGAAATGTAAAATGTCATCGCATTTACCTGCATGACAAATCTTTTAAGTGACACTCCATCGTAATTGTCACCGTCGCTGTCATAAAACTTCAAATTGTAGTGAAAGATCAGAGAAGATTGCATGTGAGCTGGCATTGCTATTCTCACAGTCGCTGCACCTGTCGAATCCGTATACATTACGGCGTTTGTATTCGTGTCCGGAAAATAAAGACCGTACCTAAAACAAAAAAATTAAAACCATAAAAATAAAAATTATATTTATTTTGTAGTAAAAAGATACCGATTTTCTAAAATTCAAAAAATACATTAAAATTTCAAATTCAAATCAATTATTTAAAAATGAAATTAACTTCTGTCAGTTTAATTTTTCTTTTATTAAATATAAATTTTTTTCAATATCCATTAGAATTTTTGAAAATGTAATAATAAAATAGAGAAAAGGAAAAAAAATGGTAAATGATATTTTTTTGAAACGATTCTCACCTGAAGAACAAGGACCGAACGAAGGGCAACTCCTCGAAATCTTTCAAAGAAATTGGTTGCTTCAAAAGTTGCCATTCCTCCTGAAGGGGGAAGAATTCGTAAATGAATTCTCGAGGATCAGTGAGGAAATAATGATCGTCGTATTCATATCTATAAAAAAAGAGAAACCAATATTAAAATAAATGAGAATTCTCAAAATTTAATTCTCTATTTTACAGAAAATAATAAGTTTTCAATATTATAAAATAATGGAATGTAAAAACTCAACACTAATTACTTTCTAAATTTTCGGTTAAGATTGATAAAAAATACGATTATATTCAAAAACAATTTTTAAAAAGAAAAAACAAAATTTTTTTAAAATATAAAATTTCAATAGACAAAATTAAAATGATTTCAATTTTTAAAAAGTATTTTCTAAAATTGAATTATCCTCAAAAAATTTTAATTACATTTTTCCAAATAACAAATTTAAAAAAAAAATTATATTATATTTAATTATTCGAAAATTGAATAATTTTTGTTAAAGATATATTTAAAATTTAATCTTTAAATTTAAAATTTAAATCTTTCTACAGGAATTAAATTTTCAAATAATTTCAGTGATAAACCTTTTGAAATTTAATTATTTCTAAAAATTTGAACTGCTATTCTTCTAAATTCCAAATACATTTTAGAAGAATAGCAGTTCAAATTATTCAAAAATTTTATTTTAAGGATTTTTTTAGAAAAATACAATATTAATAATTTCTTGAAATAAAAATAAAAATATTTTTATATTTTTACAGCAAACTGCATTTTCGTACGATTCAATTAAAAAATATTTTGAAATTCAATTATTTCTTAAAATTCCTGTACAAATTTTCAATTGATTTCTAAAATTTATACAAATTTTCTTTAAAATTAATTTAATATCAAAACTCAATTATGAGAATTAAATTATTTAAATAGAATAATTTTTGTAAAATTAATCAAATTATTATTTTATACATTTTTCGTTATAATTCTTCAATTTTTTGTAGAATTTTTTATATTATTCAAAAGTTTAAATTTTCAAGGAAAGTAATCAAGTAATAAATTTTTATATTTAAATATTACACTGTTGCAGTGATTGAAATTTTGAAAGAATTTAATTTCACAATCTTTTGAAATTTAATTAAATCTAAAAATTTCTCTTTTGGCAACTTTTAATTACTATTTTTTAAAATTGAAAGTAATCTTCCTTTTTAAATACATTATTTTCAAAATTCACTTATTCAATAATTTAAATACAAAAATTAATATTACTATAAAATTCTAGAACATTAATGGAATTTTGGAAGACTTGCAGTTCAAATTTTTAAGTATTTAGAAATTTTAAGCAAATAAGGAACAATAATTAGTTAAATATTTATTTTACGAAAGTTGTTAAAATTGGAAAAATTGAATTTGGAAATTTTTAAACAATTATGTTTTTGAAAAATAGTAATTAAAATTTTTTAAAGAAAAAGGTACTTGAATTCTCAATAATAATTTTAACAAATTGAAACAATTGGAAATTTTGTAAAATTTTATATTTTAAGGAATTTTATATTTTCCTCTTTAAAAATTGTCTATAAATATAATTATATTTTTGAAATTATATCATTTTATGAATTTACAAAAATTATTCTATTTAAATAATTCAATTCTCGTAGTTGAATTCTCATAGGAATTGATTTAACAAAAATTTCAGTTAAAATTTTGAAAAATGATTGAATATTTAAACCGTTCTAACAGGGATTTTAGGAATGAATGAAATTTGAAAAGGTTTTAAATTAAATTCCTTGAAAATTTAACGGAAGCAAAAGTTTTGAAATATTTAAATTTTTGTTTTAAAAAATTATTAATAACATTATTTTTCTTTAAAAATTATTAAAGTTTTTCAATAATTTTATTTCAAAATTCTTAAAAATATAATTGAATTTTGGATGAATTACAGTTGTAAATTTTCGAAATAATTATATTTTATGAAATTTTTTATTGAAATTATTTGAAATTGTTAATTCCTCAGGAAAAATAAATATGAATAAATTTTTAAATTTTCGTTTAACAAAAAGTTTAAAGTTTTGAAAAATTTAATTCAGAAATTTCCAAAAATTGTTTCTTGCAAAAAAGAAACTAAAATTTTTTAAAAATACTTCTATTTCCGAAATTAGTTTTAAAAAATTGAAACAGTTAAAAATTTTGCCAACGTTTATTGAAATAATTTTTAAATTTGAATTCAAGTTGCTGTTAGAAATATTTTGGCATTTACTATACGAGTTGTTGAAATAATTAAATTTAATGAAGAACCGTAAGAAAAACTATATTTTTTAAGAAATTAAGAATTTTCATTAAATTTGGAAAAGCAAATTTTGAAAGTAAAAATAGAAAAGAAAATTGCATGCGCGCTAGTTTTTCTAGTTAATAAAATAATGGATAAGTAATTAGTTAATATTTAATAAATAATTAGTTTTGAAAACCTAGATTATAATTATTATATAAATAATTATAACTATCACAATTTGATTTGAAATAGAAATAAATTTTAAATTGAAATAAATACACTTGAATACGTCGATACTGAAATAATTGCAAATAAACGTGTAAGAAATGTAAAATACCGTAAACTGTCACTTTTTTCTTTCGGTTGACCGGGATTTGGAACCTCTTTAGCATTAACAAGATGACGAGCTCCCCAATTACACTGAACAAATCGCCAGGAACCAGCGACGTACACCGCATTCCAACTATTTCTGAATCTATTATCTTCAAAACAAACGCCAGGCTGATAACCCGCTGACTTACTGTATCCCTTAATTACCACGCAATGAAGTCCTGCGTAACTGAAATAAAACAAAAAATTCATCTTCTTTTATAAATTACAAAATAGTAACAATAGTAATTATAAACGAAGGAAACTAAACGAAACCATTCGGACAAATAGTTTTTAAAAAATTAATTAATTAACTAATGTTTTCATTTAGTTCCCATCATTTATCATTTATAAATATTTCTCGCACGTAAAAGATTGATTAGCAACAATAGTAAATAGTAAAAATTAGCAAAATTAAAAAAATAGGTGTAAAATATATGTTTTTATAAAATTGATGTCAAAAGAATAACTAAAAATAGAATTAAAGAAAAAAAGAATTTCTTTTCTAAAAAAAGAAAAATACCTGCACAATCGTTTAAATAGAACGTGGTAACTTTCTGTTCCGTGTTTAATTCCTCTCAAAAGTCCCATAGGCGTGTCTCCCCGCAAATTATCATCAAATTGCATTGTGTTCAAATTCTTTACCGTAATCCATCTGAATATTGTTCTCGCTTTTTCAATGTCTGATCCGCATTTTGTGACTAATTGACGAACAAGATCAGTGAAGGTCTTTTGATCTTCTTGTGCCACCTGTGAAATTGTTGTTAATTTTTGCAATTACGATTTTATAACTTCAATAAAATTAATTACAATTTTTATCATCAAAAAATTTTTTAGTGTGCAAAGGATAATTCAGTTTTAAGAAAATAATTTGAGAAAAGTAAATAAACGTAAAAAATGACAGAGAAAATAATTAAATCGAGATTGCCACAAGTCGGGGAATTCAGGGAAAAGTCAGAGATTTTTATTAAAAATATTGGAAAAAATTAAATTTTTAAAATTTACCAGAAAATTCTGAATTTATCTCTTTTTGTTTGTTTCAAACTATGAAATTACCAGGAATTCTGAAAAAACCTTCAATTTTTTTTCTATTTCTGACAATAATGTATTTTACATAACTTAATTCTATTGAAGAACTGTCATGGAGTTATTACTTATAAGTTATAAATCATTTAGTGAAGTATTCTTTGGAAAATTTAGATTTAAATTCTGTTGTAATTAGTTTCTATTTTAAAAATTTTAATGCATTTTTTTGAAAAAATTAAACTATTTTAATCTAATTATTTTTATAAAAATAGTAAATTTCTCTTTAGGAATTCAATTATTTTTAAAAATAATAAAACTCATCGCAGGATTTCAATTAATTTTAATAGAATTTTAATCAAATTCATCGAAAGATGTTGATTATTCTTAAGAGTTTTATTAAAATTCGTTAAAATAATTCAATTATTTAAAAATTTATTGATAGAATTCTTTATGAATATTCAATTTTAAGAAACATCCAATTTAGTCAGTAAATTATTTATTTTTATCTTTGAATAATTGAATTCTCGCTGGATTTTCAAATAAAAATTGATTTAAAAATAACTCAGGGAAAAAGTCAAAAGTTCTATCTAGAAACCAGGAAAAATCAAAATTAATTTTTTGTGGCAACCCTGTATGTGGGAGAAATTGCAAAAAAAATATCAATAAAATTCTTTACCGAAATTGCAATTTGGTCGATGTCTGCAAATTCAATGGGATCATTGTAGAGATGATATTTGGCAAGTGCTGGCGGATGAGGTGGAGGCGCTTGTGATGGATAAGGCTGCGGTGGTAATTCCTGAGCGTATTCCATTCCCTCATCGAGATACAAACTCTCCTGACGCATATATTCACTTCTCGCACCGTTTATTAATTCTAACATTTCCGAACTTTGTTTCTCAACTAAGGCAGCGGTCGCCGCCCTAAAAAAAGAAGAAGAAACAAAAAATAAAAATTTATAAACAACTACTAGTTCAAAATATTTAATCTATTATTAACAATACTAGCAAAACTACGAATCTTCTTATTCATTGTTACTTTCAAAACTTGCTTTTCCAAATTTAATGAAAATAATTAATTTCTTAAAAAATATAGTTTTTCTTACGGTTCTTCATTAAATTTAATTATTTGAACAACTCGTATAGTAAATGCCAAAATATTTCTAACAGCAACTTGAATTCAAATTCAAAAATTATTTCAATAAAAGTTGGCAAAATTTTCAATTGATTCAATTTTTTGAAATTAATTTCGGAAATAGAAGTATTTTTAAAAAATTTTAGTTTCTTTTTTTCAAGAAACAATTTTTGGAAATTTCTGAATTAAATTTTTCAAAACTTTAATACTTTTTGTTAAACAAAAATTTAAAAACTTATTCATATTTATTTTTACCGAGGAATTAAAGTTTCAAATAATTTCAATGAAAAACCTCATGAAATATAATTATTTCCAAAATTTGCAACTGTAATTCATACAATTTTCAATTATATTTTTAAGAATTTTTGAATAAAATTATTGCCAAACTTTAATAATTTTTAAAGAAAAATAATGTTATTAATAATTTTTTAAAACAAAAATTTAAATATTTTAAAACTTTTGCTTCCGTTAAATTTTCAAGGAATTTAATTTAAAACCTTTTCAAATTTCATTTATTTCTAAAATCCTTGTTAGAACGGTTTAAATATTCAATCATTTTTAAAAATTTTAACTGAAATTTTTGTTAAATCAATTCCTATGAGAATTCAACTACGAGAATTGAATTATTTAAATAGAATAATTTTTGTAAATTCATAAAATGATATAATTTCAAAAATATAATTATATTTATAGACAATTTTTAAAGAGGAAAATATAAAATTCCTTAAAATATAAAATTTTACAAAATTTCAAATTGTTTCAATTTGTTAAAATTATTATTGAGAATTCAAGTACCTTTTTCTTTAAAAAATTTTAATTACTATTTTTCAAAAACATAATTGTTTAAAAATTTCCAAATTCAATTTTTCCAATTTTAATAAAATTGGAATTTGCGTAAAATTTCTAAATACTTAAAAATTTGAACTGCAAGTCTTCCAAAATTCCATTAATGTTCTGGAGTTTTTAAAAATATTAATTTTTGTATTTTAATTATTGAATAAGTGATTTTTGAAAATAATGGATTTAAAAAGGAAGATTACTTTCAATTTTAAAAAATAGTAATTAAATGTTACCAAAAGAGAAATTTTTAGATTTAATTAAATTTCAAAAGATTGTGAAATTAAATTCTTTAAAAATTTCAATCACTGCAACAGTATAATATTTAAATATAAAAATTTATTACTTGATTAATTTCCTTGAAAATTTAAACTTTTGAATAATATAAAAAATTCTACAAAAAATTGAAGAATTATAACGAAAAATGTATAAAATAATAATTTGATTAATTTTACAAAAATTGTTCTATTTAAATAATTTAATTCTCGTAATTGAATTTTGATATTAAATTAATTTTAAAGAAAATTTGTATAAATTTTAGAAATCATTCAAATCAAAATTCAATTAATTTTCTAGAATTTTTTAATAATTTTATTCCAAATTTAATTTTTAAGGAAGCTAACAAAATTAAATCTCTACACATTTAACACAATTTTTTACACAGAGTCTACAAATTAACTTTCCTTTTTTTGACATATCAATTTAAACTTCAAAACAAAAGATTTGTAATAAAACAACGATAACTTCAGGTGAGGACAGATTATGTCGATTATTATAATTTTTTTTATTTTTATTTTAAATAAAATAGCAACAAAAGATTAAAATTTGTAAATATCTATTATTTTTTATTGAATAGTTTTTAAATAATAGTTTTTTTCTAATAACAATGAATCGAAAAAGAAATAAGAATTACCTTTCATGTTCGAGCATTTTTCTTGTCAAACTTTCCTTCTTTTTATCCCTACGAAGTGTCATATTTTTCTCAAGATCATCTTTTTCTTGTTGAAATTGATGACTACGTTTCAAACCTCTTTCACGTTCCCATCTTTCTGACAGTTGTTCCAATTCCTTCTCCCATTCGTCCTTTATATCGCAGGAGAAGAAAAAAATTAATTTTACTGTACTTTATTAATCTTTTTCTCTGATTAATTAAATAATTAAAAAAAAATAATAAATATAAATAATAGTTAATCAAATTAAAAAAGCAAATTTTTGGTTGCTTTCTGAACTCACTCGGAATTCTTCTCGAATTCTTCGATCTTCCTCCTCTCGATGATGTGCAAATTTCCTGTACAAATCATCCTCCTCCTTTCGATGCTTCATTTCCAATCGAGTTTGCTCATCTCGATCCTGAAAAAATTAATTTCAATAATTAATTAAATAGTACTACAATGAATTAATTTACCAACTAAAGAATTAATTGAATTTTTTTTTCAATTTAGTCGAGTTTTTAAATTCTATTCGATAATTTAAAAACAGAGGCAAACTTTTTTTCGATGAAAAAAAAATTAGATTGTAATTTCTGATAAATGAAACGTGACTCAATTATTATTACGATAAAAATAATAAAGTAATTTGTTGCAATTATTGTTTATGCGATTAAAAGGAGCGAAGAGTGTCATTCTCGTTAATTTTATCGAAATGAAATCTGCCGTCGAAAGGAGTTTAAATCACTGAGATGGGTATATACAACAATTTATTATCTCGCACGTGAGATTCACGTTTCTATTGTCATGAGTATACTAGGCGCAACAATAATACATTGTGCTCTCGTAGTTTAGCAATAATGTTCTAATTAGTCTTCAAAAGTGCAAAAGTACCGTAAGCGGAAATAATTCAGTTTTCAACGCTATACGAGGGGGATAAAAAAATAACGAACAAGATTCACTTTACGTGACGTTACTCATGACGTTTCAAATGTGCAGATGATATCAAAATTGGAATGAAAAAAAAATCTAATTTGAATTCTTATTATTTCACTTAATTAAGAAATAATTAGAAAAGTTTTTCATTACAAGTATTGTTAATTCGTGTGGACAAAAAATATTATAGATATTTAAATGCTTGTGTATAACAAAAGTTAGAGGAAAAAAGAAATTTTATTCTTACAAATAAATTAAAATTATGTAATTTTTTTTAGGGGGGGAAGAGTAGAAAAATTATTTTCTATTAAATAATTCCGAACGTTTAGAGTAATTAATTAAATGGAGAGTTTTAGTTAAATAGAGAATCTTTTAGAGTTATTTTCACGGTCGTGATAAGAATTCATAAAGTACATTGGAACTTTTTTTTTCATCATCATTATTATTATTATTATCGTCATCATCATGCAGCTAGTGTATAAGAATTAGGGCATGACGTGCGGCCAAGCACGCTTGAGTATGAGTGCAGAATGGCATCGGCATTTGTGCACGAGAAAAAAAGGAAGAATAAAAAAAAGAGGATCTCTTTCGTGAATAACACTGCCTGCGTACGCGAAAGTACCGCAATGAAAATAATATAATAAACAAGTGCAAACGAAAAGCAAATTTCGATTTTTTCCCTACAATTTCAGATAGATAATAAACTATTATATTTTTCAATTTTGTATTATTTTATTTATTTATAATATAATTTACTTAATTGAAAATCATTTCCAACCGATGCTTTGCATTTCTAAATATTCAATTGAATTTTTAAGATAAAAAACAATTTCTTTAATTTATATTCAATTTCTATTTTTTTATACGTAAATAATTTGTTCCTTTTCTTCATAATAAATAAATTCTCAGTTATTCAAAAGTCAATAATTTAGGAAATTTATCATTTTTCGCTCTTTCTTTCATTTTTATTCAAATTTCAAGTAATTATTTTATTTATTATTTATTTATGAATTATTACTATTGACGAGAGTTGATACAAAAAATTAATTTTTCCTAATTTCCAGGGACAAAATTTTGACTGATTCCCTAAAGCTAAAGAATATTCTGATTCACTCTAAAAATGATTAGATACTCAAAGAAATGTTCTATTGCATTTATTTACGAATTTCTTTAATTGCAAAATTATTCCAAAATCTTCTTTTTTTATAATAATTTAAACTTCCATAAAATTTTTGAAAAGGGAATTAAATTATTTACCAAAATTTTAATAAAATTCTTCCCAAAAATACAATTATTTTTATGAGTATAATACAATTGTTCACAGCAATTCAATTATTGTTAAAAAGATGTAATAAAATTCTTTTTAGGAATTCAATTATTTTCATAAATAATATTTTTTCTAGAATTTAAATTATTTTTAATACAATTTAAAATGAATTCCTCGAAAAATTTGTAATTATTTTCAATCATTTTTTACAAGTATTCAATCAAATTTCACAAATATTGAAATTCTTCGCTGAAATTCAAATATTATTTTCAAAATCTTTTATAATAAAATTTCTCAAAATAATTAATTGAATTATTTAAACAAAATGTAATGAAATTCGTTGAAGAATTCAATTATTTTGAAAAATAGTAAAATTCTTCACAGAATTTCAAGTCTTTTTAATACAATTTTTAATAAATTCTTGGAAAAATGTAATTATTTTAATGAATTTTAATAAAATTCTTCGAAAAAAATAAATGAGTAATTATTAATTATTTTTAATAATTTTTGGAAATGTTTCTAGAGAATTTTCAACTTCATTTGTTTACAATTTAATTTTACGAAATTTCGATTATTCGCAAAATCTTTAATTAAATATTTAGAAAATAAAAACTTGAAATAATTTTAAAAAAATTAAAATAAACTTTTTAAAATACAAGAATTTTGAAAAAATCATTAAATGGTTTTAATATTCAATTATTATCTAAAATTTTAACTGAAATTCATTTTTAAAAGCAGTTTTATTAGAAAAATGTTCGAGAATTCAATTACTTAAATACAAAAATGAAAAAATTATTCATCAAATGAATGTTTCTAAAAATTGAATTCTCATAAAAAATATTATTAATACATTTTTAACCAATTGAATTCTTTGGACGAATTGAAAAAAAAATTCAAGAATTTAACGGGGAATTAAATTAAAATAGAACTAAAAATATTTTTAATTCTGCAATGAGCTTTATTATTTTTTCTAAAAATAATTGAATTAATGCGAAGAATTTTGTAAAAAAGTTTCAAACAATTGATTTTTTTCGAAAAAAAATTTTGCGAATTCTAGTTTTAATAATTAAATTTCGGTGAAATTTTTATTATTACCAAAAATATTTATTAACAGTATCTAAAAAATTTTTCGATAATTTAATAATTGAATTTCCGAAAATATTGAAAAAAACTGAATTTTAAAACATTATAAGAAAAAAATGTTTAAGAATTTCTTTTTTCAAAAATATTTTATTACCCATACGTAATTTTTAAAAGGGAATTTTCATTTTAACTCTTCATTAACTCTTCAAGATTTTTTATTAAAATTTTTGAGAATTCAATTACTTTTCAAATTTGCAAATAAAATTCTTTAAACGTTTCTATTCAAAAATTTTTATAAAATACTTGAAAAAATCAATTATTTTCTACCATTTTAAACTAAACTTCATCTCTCAATGAATTCTATTTTTAATAAATGAATTTTTGGGAAATTTTTATTATTTTAACAAATAATTGAATATTCGTGTTGAACTTTGTAAAAATTGTTTTCAAATAATTGGATTTTTTGGAACTTTTTATTGAAATAAGAGATATATAAATTATTCAATTAATAAAATTATTTTGAAATAATTGAATTCTTTTACTTTAGAGAATAATTGAATTCTTGTGAAAATCATTAAAAAATAGTTGAAATTAAACCAAGACTTTTATTACTTTTGAAAATAATTGACTTCCTGCGAATGATTTTTTTTATTTATGAAAATAATTGACTTCCTGCGAATGATTTTATTATTTATGAAAATAATTGATTTACTGCGAAGGATTTAATGTCGAATTTTAAAACAATTTTTTAACAAATATACATAATTGAATTTCTGCAAATATTTGTAACTTCTCTAAAATTCATTTTTTTTAGTGTTTTTAATGAAAATTCTGACATAAATCCATGATTTTTAATAATTAATTAAATAGGTTGTAAATAAAAAAATTAAGATAAACTAATTATGAATCCTGTAGATTTAATTTTTTCCCAGTACTTTAATATAAATCGCTGACTTTTTCCTGTTTTCCCCGACCTATGGTAACCCTGTTTGATTATTTACCAATTTTTCCACGTTTTCATTCGAATTGGAAATAAAGAAATATTTCTTAAATTTTATAAATGAAAGAAAGCATAAGAAGAATTGGAAATTTTTGTTCAAACAACAATTTCCAAAATGTTTGCTTTCACATATAAAATCTCGTAGAAATAAGATTAAAAATTCTTTTTTTGATTTTTACGCAATTATTTTCTTGAAATTCATTTTTCCTGGCGAACAATTGATTTTTTGTTTTGACTTTTTCATTTTTTTCTCCCAAGAAATGATGAAAAAAGAAGTTAAGGAGAAAAAGGAGAGTAAAAGTCTAATTATTACTGTCATTATTTCGACTTGAATTGTGTATTTAGAAGTGTGACAAGGAGAAATTGAAACATTGCTAATTCCATTTTTAGGATGTTTAAGTGTGCGGAAAATGCACTTTCTTCTTCGTCTTCTTCTTCCATTGATAATGACTTTATGAAGAATCTAAAGCGTCTAGTATTTACGAGGCGGCAGCGCGTTTACCCGGTGCGCTAGTTAGTTAAAAGACAACAGGTGTGCCCCGCTATTCGCGAATGGAATTTCTCCTCGCCGCGTATTTTACCAGACCTTCTCTCCCACACGTGCATTTTAGCAAGTCACACAAACACAAGCGCTGTACATATATTCTGTATAAAACACTTGCAATCAGAAATATTTGTAATTCCGCTACAAAGTCTCAGTTCATTTATTCCATTCAGGTATACGCTTTTCTTTTTTTTCTTCCTTCTTTCATTCTTTCTTTCTTTCTTTCTCTTTTTCTTATTCCCTTTCTTTTCTTTTATTCTCATCGCGCGCGCGTGGTGCCAGATTATCAACCACGGAAATACACGCCATCGACTCACATTTGCTTTGACCCCAAAAGTTCACGGAATGGAACGATTTTTATGTATATAGATTGAAAAAAAGAAAGTGTATCAATGCAAAATTGGAGCAAAAAGTACCTGAAAAGAAAACAAAACAATGAAAATATACGATTTCGTAATATTTAATTATTTACCAAGTCTAGTGGAAAAATTCTAAATAATTATTAAAAATGCTTTTTTTCAAATTTAACCATTCGAATTTTGTATGAAAAAAAAATATTTTTACATGCCTCAGATCGAAAAAAAAGTCGTTTATTTAATTCGGCGTTGTCACAAAAATTCTGTTTTTTATTTCCCTGACTTTTCATACTAATTTTTAAATTCAATTTGTATTCAAAACTTCGATAATTTTCAGCTAGAATGTTTCGGAAGCACAACTACATTTTAAAATAATTTTTAAGAATGAAAAAATAAATTTTCCTAAAATATAAAATTTATTTCAATGGAATTTAGCAAAATTTCTAACAATTCAATTTTTAAAAATTTTTTTCAAACATTTAATTACCTGCAAACATTTTTAATTACAATTTTTTGAACAACAAATTTCTACAAACTTTCAAAATTTATTTATTAAAAGAAAAGAGTATTTTTTGTTCAACAAAAATTTAAAAACTTATTTATTTTTTCACAGGAATTAAAATTTTAAAAAACAATTCCAAAATCATTTTTAAATTTAATAATTTCAAACAATTGCAACTGTAATTCATTTTGAAATTGAATTATTTTCTACACAATTTTCAATTAAACTTCTCGAAATCAATTATTTTAAATAATTTTTCCAATGTTCTTCAAGAATTCAATTATTAGAATTTTTGAAAATGTGTAATTGAAAATTATTGAATTTTAAAATAATGTAATTGAAAATTATTGAATTTTAAAAAAATGTAATTGAAAATTATTGAATTTTAAAAAAATGTAATGAAAAAAAAAATTCTAAGAATTACTTTTTTCAAAAATATTTTTATTTTTAATCATTCGAATTTTGTCCAGAAAAAAATATTTTTACATGCCTCGGATCGCAAAAAAGTTTTAAAAAAAGTCGTTTATTTAATTCAGTGTTGTAACAAAATTCTGTTTTTTATTTCCCTGACCTTTCATACTAATTTCTAAATTCAATTATTCAAAACTTTGATAATTTTCAGTTAGAATTTTGCGGAATCACGAAAATAAATTATTTTATTGGTTTTAATTTTTTTCCAGTTTTAAAAGCAAATTTACATTAATTTTCATTTTTAATTTTCTCTCTAAAAAATTGTAATAAAATACTTGAAAAAAGAAAACAATTATTTTCTAAAATTTTCAATTTAACTTCTTCTCGAAATCGACTATTTTTAATAATTTTCCAAAAGTTCAATATGTAATTAAAAATATTGAAAATAATTGAATTTTGAAAAATGTTTTAATGAAAATATTGAAAATAATTAAATTTTGAAAAATGTTTTATTGAAAATATTTAAAATAATTGAATTTTGAAAAATGTTTTTTTTGAAAATATTGAAAATAATTGAATTTAAAAAAAATGTTTTAATGAAAATATTGAAAATAATTGAATTTTGAAAAATGTTTTATTGAAAATATTGAGAATAATTGAATTTTGAAAAATGTTTTAATGAAAATATTGAAAATAATTGAATTTTGAAAAATGTTTTATTGAAAATATTGAAAATAATTGAATTTTTAAAAACAAGAAAGAAAATAAATTCTAAGAATTACATTTTTCAAAAATATCTTAAGGTCACTTTTAGAAGCGAATTATCATTAATTTTCATTTTCACTCTTCAAGATTTTTGTTAACATTTTTGGGAAATCAATTATTTTCAAAACTTGCAAATAAAATTCTTAAAAAGTTTATATTTAAAAATGTTTATTGCATACTTGAAAGAAATCAATTATTTTCAACTTCTTTTAATTAAACTTCATCTCTAAATGAATTTTATTCTTTAAATTTGAACTCCTGGAAAAATTTTCATTAATTTTAGAAAAACAATTGAAATTTTGCAATGAAAACTGAAAAAAATGTGATGAAAAAAAAATCTCGTTTTTTAATTTTCTAAAAATATTTTAACACTATTTTCAAAAGTTAATTTCCATTATTTCCATTCCCTAATTATTTTTTAATGAATTTATAAATTTACACCTGAAGATTATTCATTAAAAATTTTGAGAATTCAATTATTTTCAAAATTAGCAAAATGAAGATTCTTAAAAAGTTGATTTTCGAAAAGTTATAAAATACTTGAAAAAAAGTTAATTATGATTTCAATTAAATTTTACAAAATTCCAATTGTAAAAAATTTGTTTAACTATGTAATTTCGAAAATTTAATCAAAAAATTGATTCAAAAATGGTTTTTTTTAAAAATTTTTGTCATTGGTTATATTTTTCAAAGTAAAAAAATCGAAATAATTGTTAAAAATCTGTTTAACTATCATTTCAAAAATTTATTTAACAAATTGATTCAAAAATTATTTTATTTTCTAAATTCGTCTTTAGTTATATTTTGCACATTAAAAAAATCGAAATAAGTTGACTTTTATACTAAAAATATAGCATTTTGTTGCAATATTAAAAAAAAAAGTCATAAAAGTCGCTTTCTTGGAAAATAGTTGAAAAAAGTGAACAAAAGTAAATATCCAATTCTTATTTTTACTTACAACATAATTAAACGAAAATTATAGTGAAAATATAATTTAGTAAAATTTAAAAAATATATTAAAATAAATAACGAAATGGGCTTAAAAATAAAAAATTTATTCATTTAAAAAAACCCTAAATATGAGAAATGGATTTATAATTTTCTGAAGATAAAAATGAAAAATGTTTACCAAATAAAAGTCGATTGGCTTTTCTCGTGCCTTGCTGTAACCCTTTTGAAGTTCCGTTTGCTTTAATGCGTGAGCGATGTGAAGTGCACTCGCATCAAATCTTCCATACTGATAACATCCATCTCCCGAAAAATTATTGTAGGGAGACGAATTACCGCCGTAATTACCGTGAGAATCACGGTTTCCTGGAGGTGAGCCATGACCATTTAAATGTTTACTGTGCACTGGGGAATCAGCGTTATCGTAACTGTTAACAAAGAAAATCAGACAAATTACATTTTATTTATCAACAATTCCCAATGTCTATTTCATAATTTATTATTATTATTTATTAAATTAATTTTTTACTGAAAAAAAACAATCAGTGTCTAAAAATAGAGTACTTTATTAATTAAAAAATACTTTATTAATCACTGAAAAAAAATTTCTTTGTGGTCAATTAAATATTATTTGAACCAATAATTTCAGTATTTAAAACAAATAAAAATATTTATAAATTTAATTGCCTCAAATATAAATTATTTGACTCAAGTAAATATTTCATTGATATTAGTCAAGTAATTCGTTATTTGAATCAAATATTTTTTGTTAGTGTTCACTTTTCCGTTCTTTTCCTTTTTTGGCATTTATTTTTCATTTTTAAGAGTAATTTCTATTTATTTTTGTACTTTTTTCTACTAATTATTCTGCAATTGCATTTATTATATTTTTACTACTAAAAGCCGTAAAATGGCATTTTTTGAGCATAAAAAAATTTTTCCCACCAATTTTGTCGTTTTGTCAATTTAGATAAATTTCCTTCTATTTTTACTATTGAACAGCTTTCATTAAATTTATTAATAAGCAACTTTCTATTTCTAAAGGGAAAAAAACACATTTTGCGGATAAGAAATTGAAAAAAAGTATTAATATGTAAACATAAATTTTTTCGATAAATTGTTTCTTGTTAACGAAATGCAATAAAAAAAATGGCACTAAACAATAAGTTTCAAAATAAATAACAATAAGTGCCACAAATAAAAATGACAAGTATCAATAAAATTTTATTAAATGATTAAAATTATTGTTTTTTTTTCTCCTAGGAAGGAAAACGGCGATACGGCTCATATATGTAAAACTTATTTCTTTATGAAAATAAAAATAAAACACAAATAGAAATTTTATGGCTAAACTAATTATACGACAAAAAAGGCGAGGTTCTGTCAATTATTATTGTTAGATTGTTCTCTCTTACGTAAATAAAACTCTGTTAATAACGTCAACGATAATTACATTCGCAGGAAATTGATATTAAAAAAAATAAATAATAATTATCCTCTCTCTTTTTTCAGAATAATTTGTTTTCTACTCCTTTCAAAATTGATGCTAAAAATATAATTTCAAATTCTATTCATTTATAAATATTAATTATTTATTTATTCATTTATAAATATTAATTTATTTATTTATTCATTTATTTATTAATCTATTTATAAATTATGTAAAATAAATATAAGAAATAAATCGATTTCAAAAAAAAATTCTATTGATAGATAATCGACTAGAATTTGAAAATAAAAAAATAATTTTTTTCCATTCCCCAAATTTTGTTTCTTTTTTCCTTTCAAAAAGAAAGGAATATATTTCGATCGAGAAAGTATTAAGAAAAAAAAACATTCTAAAACTGTTTTCTGCTTTACGATTTATGTAATTCCCGATGATAGTCGATTTATTTCTCTGTAAGAATAAAAAAAATGTTTAATGAAAAGAAACTTGTTTAGTGTTTACCCAATTAAATGTTAAAAAAAATAATTTTACCATAGGTGAAGAGATGACAAAAATAAAATTTATCTGAAGAATTCGAAAATAATAATAATAAAAAAAGTGGAATGTTTTCTATTTAAACGAAAGGTGATTAATGTTTTTATAATGATAACTGGTTAGTCAGGGTTAAGTTCAAATGCATACGATTTCAAGGAATTTTAATCCCCAAACGATTATCGAAATTGATGACGTTTTCAGACTGAATAGTAAAGCTAATTATGACAAATTGGATTAAAAAAGGTGTCTATTATTAATTATATTGTTCACAATATTACTGTTAATAATTTATTTCGAATTTAAAAGTTTATGATTCAATGCCTTATTTATTTTGTTCTTTTCTTCTTTTTTAGTATTTTTAATTGTTGCTGTTCATTATTGTTTACTACGTATTTTATTTGTTTTTTAAATAAAAAATTATTTTTTTATTTAAAAAATTATTTTTTACTACGTATTTTATTTGTTTTTTAAATAAATTCGAATTTCGATTTAACTTTTCCTATTTTTTACAATTTTTTCTTTTTCTTTTTCTTTATTTTTTACTTAATATTTTATTTGTTTTTCTAAATAAATATAACTTCAATTTAACTTTTCTTATTTTTTAATGGACATTTTATTTGTTTTTTTTAAATAAATTCAAATTTCAATTTAACTACTTTTAATTTGTTTTTTAAATAAATTCGATTTCAAACTTTTCTCCTTTTTACCTACCTTTACTATTTATTTATTTTACTATTTTATTAACTTTATACTAATTGAAAATTGTATCAAATTTAATTGTAATAAATTTTATTTTTTTACTTTTAAAAATTATTTTGAATTGTAATCATATTTCCGAAGAATTCTAACCGAAAAATTTGGAAAATAATTAATTTTTATATAAATTTAGAGTTAAACTTATTACTTGATCAAGGAATGAAATCTGGAAATCAAGGAAATACATAATGAAATTTTTGTGATAACCTCGAGTGAATTGAGTTTCTTTTTTTTGTTCACTGAGTCGACTAAAATGAGATTCATCATGCGTCAAATCTAATTTTTCGATAGCTACTTGTTTTCTATTTCTTTTCAGTCTTAAATCTGCTTTTTGTTAATATTCTACTTAATAAATTGTTTGCAAATTAATTTTTTATAATAATTGAATTTTTACACAGAATTGCATTAAAAATTTTTATAATAACTAAATTTATACAAGAAAAATAATTAAAAATTAGATAAAAATAATTAATACACTCTAAGTAACAAATTATATCAAATTTTTTTAAAATAATTGCACTTTTTCAAAGAATTTTATTCCAATTTTTAAGAATAATTGAGTTTTTAGCGGAATTTAAAATTATATTAAAAATAATTGAAATCCTGCGACGAGTTTTATTATTTTTTATGAATTGAATGTTTGTCACCGAATATTAATAAAGTTTGTAATTATTTCATTCTTGAAAAGAATTTAAAAAAAAACCTTTTTAAACAAATGATTTTTTACAAAAAATTGTTTTTAAAATTGAGTTTAAATAATTGAATTTCTTTGAAAATTGTATATTATTCATGAAAATAATTAAATTCTTTAAAAAAATGTTATTAAAATTATATTGAAAAAAATTCAATTATTATTGTAAGAAATTTTATTAGCAATTTTTTCAAATGTAATTAAATTCTTTTAAAGAATTTTATTAACAATTTTTAAGAATAGTTGCATGTCTCGCGAATTTATTTCAAAAATGTATTAAAAATAAATGAAATCCTGCGATGAGTTTTAATATTTACAAAAAAAATTGAATTCTTGATACGACTATTGTTAAACTTTTAAAATTATTTTTCTAAATAATAAAATTCTTGACAGATTTTAAATTATTTTTACTAAAATTTTAGATAAATTTCGCGAAATATGCAACTATAAATGATAAAAATATTTTCGGAAATTTAATCATCTTTAAAAACTATAAATTAGATTTTTTCAAACAACAAATTTTTTCAGTATTTCAAAATTTATTTATTCAAAACTTGAATAATTTTTGTTATATAAATATATGTAAAAACTTATTGTTATTTATTTTTTAACAGAAATTGAAATTTCAAAATAATTTAAATAAAACATAATTCAATCAATTATTTGAATGCATTTTAATAACAATGGTTGTAAGAATGCAATTATTTTTAGAAAATAATAAAATTCTTCTTAGAAATTCGATTACTTTGAATTCTCGCAACGATTATTATTAAAAACTATTTAAATAATTGATTTTTTTCAAAAAAAATATCATGAAAAT
This sequence comes from Leptopilina myrica (nomen nudum), assembly GCA_032872475.1. Classification (NCBI taxonomy): domain Eukaryota; kingdom Metazoa; phylum Arthropoda; class Insecta; order Hymenoptera; family Figitidae; genus Leptopilina; species Leptopilina myrica (nomen nudum). The sequence continues at coordinate 13,043,737 of CM065464.1, read as the reverse complement.
TCTATTTTAAATAATTGAATTCATGTGAAAATTTTTTTATTTATGAAAATAATTGAATGTTTGCGAAGAATTTTATGAACATTTTTTTTTAAATTTATTCAATTCATTTGGGAAAATTTTTATTAAAAAACATTTTGAATTACGAAAAATTTGTGAAAATAATTATTAAATGCCAAAGAATTTAATTGGATTTTTTGAATTTTTTTCCAATAACTTTAAGTATAAAAATTTTTTTATTTAAACTTTTAATAAATTTAGAGTATTTTTAAAACAAAAAAAATTTCGTGAAAAACATTCAATTATTTTTATATATAAAAAAATTTCTAGAAAAATTGTATTCTATAAAATTTCTAAAACAATTATTCCAAGAAACAGAATTTTTTTCAACAATTTTTCTAACAGTCATGGAAACTGAGTCATGAGCAACTAAAAAAAGGACAATATCATTCAAGGCAATCATTTATATTTTTATATCTTAATTTTTATCATTGGATGTATAAATTCTTTTGATCTTTTTACTAGGACAAAAAATAAAAAAAGTCCAAATTAAAATTATTTTGTTTTTCCTTTTTTCCGATTTCATTTACTTTGGATTTTTTGGTTTGGACTTTCTTGTCCCGATACCGAGTTGCGAGGCCTGAATTTTGAGAAATACCATTTCTTCAATAATTTTCTTTAGAAATAAAATTTTTGTTTCGATAATAAAATAAGTTTTGTTTGCTAATATAATTATAATAATTTGTTTTTGCGGAAAATTTCGATACAAACCTAGACGGATAAATTGTTCGTGGCGAGCCGCCGGCTCTTATTTGTTCATTAACATATCCACTTCTAGGTACGTTGAGTGCACTTCTTATTCCCACGCTTGAACCATCGAGTGTTCCTGGTCCCGGTTTTGGTACATGACTACTGCAATAGACTTCCTTGTCATTAATTTTATGTTGATTGTTATAATACGTCTTTAATGTCAATTTAGTGCCGCATCGTGAACATTTAAAGCAGCCAGCATGAAAGAAAGTAAAATCCTTTAATGGTCCCACCCTATCGACCTGATAGACAGTCTGCTGGCACCTGAGGCACGTGCTTTCATAAAAATTTGGCCGATACATTGCTTCTAACGGTATTTCTTTTCTCCACTTTTTTATTTATTTATTATTTTCCTCTTCTTCCTCTTGAAAAAAATGAACTTTTTTCCAATTTCGGAAAAAATAATCACAAAAAAAATCCAAAATTATTTAAATCAATTGTTTGCCATTATCGACACTCATTTTCAATGTTTTTTCAAAATAATCGTTTTGTCCTCTCATTTTCTTTCATTTCTCTCCTTTTCTCTAATTATCATCGTGAATTATTGTTCTACTATTTCAACTTCTTGGTAGATTGTGAATTTATTTCTCTCTTCACTTTCCTTCAAATGATATTCCACAATTGTAGTAATAATAATAATAATTTTTCTCCTCTCGCCTTTTGTATATAATGATCAGCACCTAAAAAAAAAGAATAAAGAACAGTTATTTGTTGAAAATAGAAAAATAACAGTTTACATTATAAAAGACTTTCGTTTTATATTCTGTGCAATAAAAATCGTTTTCCTTTTTCCTAAATTGAAAATTGTGGTTATTCCCAGAAATCATTTATAAACGAATGTAGATGAAAAAAAATAGTTTTTCTATCTCATAAAAAAAAAATTCGAAATGCTCCCAAATAGAAGCAAAAACTTCATAATTTTTGGAGTAAAAATAAAAAAGAAGAGGCAATTATTATCTAATAATTATTAATCACCAAGTTATCGTTACATTCGAAATATTCCGTAAAAAATTGCTTTCAAATTTACGTAATTAAAAAGGAACTTTTAATCAAAATTAATCTGACAGTCTGAGACAAAAAACTATTTCTTGGAAGCGCGTCAAAATTGTATTTTAATTTTTAATAAAATTAAAACAAAATAAGTAAAAAGTGAAAAAATTTACAATCTATTGTTTTCAAATTTATTTATTTCGTAAATAAAAATTAGACTAAAGTAAAATTTTTCTGAATAAAAATTGAATAATCACTATAACTACTTTTTTTTTATTGCTATGAGAAATTTTTGTTGAGCTATTTACAGAAGGTGTATAATTTATTTTTTCTCTCTCTCTCTCTATTTTTGAAAAGTTGAATGACTGGCTTTTACATTTTTGGCTCGAAATTATATTGAAATTCGAGTAATTTTTGTGGAGTGTCAAAGAACTTCTCACATAAACCAAATAAAACAGAAACTCAATAATATATTTAATGTTATATAGCAAGACCCACGCACGCCCATACACTTTAATATAAATATATATATAGGATATAAATGGAGAATGTATAATAAGTGACACAATCGTTTCGTATAATATTGCGAAGGTATAAATATGGTCGTAACTAAAAATGGATAATTGCTAGTCAATCACCTCATTTTTTTTCTTTTAAGATTCACGTGACAAAAAAAGCAAAAAAGGAAAACCTTAAATAAACTTTTTTTTAATTATTAACAAATATTACAAATACCTATTTCGTTAAAAAAAAATATTTTGAACACTGAAATTACCTCCTTTTTTTATATATTTACATTTACAAAATTATTTATATTTTCAATTTTAATGAATTTTAAATTAATCAATTTATTAAATAATTTTAATAACATTCGTCGTAAATATATGGAAATGGAAAAAATTTAAGAAGAACTCACCATTTTTTCTCGCATTTATGAAGAAAAGAAAAAAATCTTTAATTCGTTAACTGTATTTGAAAGGTTTTAAATTTAAACATTTTCAAAATTCAATTCTTTACAAAAAAATAGCAAATACTTGCAAACTTCTACAAACTTCCATTTTTTCCTGTATTTTATCAATTTTTTGAAATAATCTTCCTCTAAATAAATTATTAAAAAAAAAGAAAAGAATTTTATTAAAATTTTAAAAAAATATTTGTAATATTGTCAAGAATTTTATTAAAAATTTTAATAATTAAGTTTTGGAAAAAATTTTAATTTCGTTTAAAAATAAATAATTCTTTTTTTTAATTATTGAAGAATTAATCATTAAATATACATATTAAAAAAATTAAATTAATTTCAAAACAATTTGAACTACAATTTTTCAAAAAAAAATTTGTTCTTTAAAATTTTTAATGAAAACCATCAAAAATTCAGATTTTCGATGATTAGAATTTAAAACATTTTCAAAATTCAATTACTACTAAAAATTCACGCTTTTCTTTTTAATATTCATCATTAATTTGTAAAATTTCAACTGTAATTCATTTTTAAATCAATTTTTAATAGAAAATTTTACGGAGAATTCAATTATTAAAATTCAAAAATGAAAAAATTGTTAAATAAATGAATGTTTCTCAAATTGAATTCTCACAAATAATTTTATTAACAAATTTTTAAATAATTGAATTTTTCGACGAATTTTAATCAAATTTCCAAGAATAGATAATTTCGTTTTTCGAAAAATTGGGTTCAAATTGTATTAAAAATAATTGAAATTCTATTATAAGTTTTCATAAAAATGATTCAATCTCTGTAAAAAAATTTAATATTTATGAAAATAATTGAATTATTACAAAAAAAAATTGTTATTATTTACAAGGATATATTAATTTTCATTTTTGTATTTAAATAATTGAAATCTCTGTAGAAAATTCTAATAAAAATTGTTTTAAGAATGAATTTTAGTTAATATTTTGAATAATAATTGAAAATTAAAAGCTTTATATAATGAATTATTAGAATTAATTGTTTTTTGAAACAAAATAATTCAATTTTTAAAAAAATTTATTTTAATTTTTTTTCTAAATATTTAACACCGAACAATTTCTGTATAATCAAAATTACGTAAAATTAAGTTGTAAACAAATGGATTTGAAAATTGTATAAAAAGTTTTGCAAAAACTATTAAAAATAATTGATAATTGTTCATTTATTTCTTTCGAAGAATTTTAATAAAATTTTTTAAATTAATTAAATTTATCGAAGAATTTATTTGAAGTAGTATAAAAAAAATTTGAAATCCAATGAACAATTTTATTATATTTTTGAAATTGTAATTCAACGTTTAAGAAGACTTTTATTAAAAATTTTTTAAATAACTGAATTTTTTTGGGAAATTTTATTAAAATAGTGAATATTAAAAATCATAAAATTTATGGAAATAATTGAAATTTTGCAAAGAATTTTATTAAAATTTTTTAAAAATATTTTAAATTTTGCAAAGAATTATATTAAAATTTTTTTAAAATATTTTAAATTTTGTCAAGAATTTTAATAAAAATTTTGAAAATAATTGAATTTTTGGAGAGAAATTCCATTTCGTTTGTAAATAATTGAAATTTTGCCAAGAATTTTATTAAAATTTTTGAAAATAATTGAGTTTTTGTGAAGAATTTCATTTAGTTTAAAAATAATGAAGTTTTAGAAAGGAATTTTATTTCGTTCGAAAGTAATTGGAATTTTTGCGAAAAATTTTATTAAAATTAAAAAAAATATTTGAAATTTTGTCAAGAATTTTATTAAAAATTTAAAAAATAATTTAATTTTTGGAGAGGAATTTCATTTCGTTTAAAAATAATTGAAACTTTACGAATAATTTTATTAAAATTTTTTGAAAATAATTGAGTTTTGAAGAAGAATTTCATTTCGTTAAAAAATAATTAAGTTTTAGAGAAGAATTTCATTTTATTTGAAAATAATTGAAATTTTTTGAAGAATTTTATTAAAATTTTGAAAATAATTGAAACTCTGTGATGAGTTTTATTATAATTTATGAAAATAATTGAGTTCCTAAAAGGAATTTTATTGTTTAATGAAAGTAATTGAATTATTGCGAACAAATTTAGGAAAAATTTGTATATAATCCAATTCCTGAGAAATTTTAACTATTTTTTAAAACAAATTAATATTTCTGCTTTGAATTTTTGCAAAATTTGTTTTAAATAATTGAATTTCGGAGAATTTTATTATTTATAAAAATTAATGGAATTTTTGTTAAATTCTTCAATAATATTATAAATTACAAATAATGAAAAATTTATAAATATTAGTATACTATTTATAATTATTAGTTTTAATTTATAAATTGTATAAAAAATAATATTTAAATCCGAGGAAAATTTGCAGTTTTTTTTTAAATAATTGAACATTTTTGTAAATAACTGAATTGATGTGAAAAATTGTATTACTTATAAAAATAATAATTATTAAATATTTATTTAGGAATGAAGTTCTTGATGTTTTCGAATAATTGTACAATTAGAGAAATTCGTATATAAAAAATGTCATATAGCAAATTTTTTTTGAGTATTTAATAATTTTTAAAATGAATCAGAATTATTTTAAAAGAAATAAAGAAACATGTTGCGATAAAAAACATGAGGGTTGGATCAATATATTATTTTTTGTAGCAGTATGTACGCACTAAAACTCCTCTAAAAACGAAACATAAGTACTTGACAAAAATTATGCGATTTTAATTGAAAAAAAAATTTACAAAAGAAACGTTTCTTGAAAATTTTAAAATAATTAGTATTATTAAATATGAAAGAAGAATATTTTAATTAATATTATTATTAGTTATTATTTATTATTATTATTATTAATTATTTATTATTATTTATTACTATAATTAATTTCAACATTAAAAGAAATATTCAATTCAATTTACCTCATTTTCAGTTTAAATATTATTTATACGTATGTAAGTAAATTATTTAAAATCGTTTTACATAAATAAAAAAAAACAGAAAAAACAATAGATCAAAGCGAAAGAGAGTTCCACAAGTTTTCTCCATTCATAAACTATAATAAGGTATATATAACGAAAAACTATATAATTATGTTTTGAATGCAGAGAAAGAGAGAAAGAAATATTTGTCACAATTGAAATTATTTTACTCACAGTCATTTCTCATCACAATTTTACTCGAGCTGATTCTCCATTACCAGTTGTTTAATTACACACAACTTGCTATTTATAATTATCAAGAATCTAAATTATTTCAAAAATGACAAACCCATTTACATATTAAAATACACACGTACACACACAATAATAATTATAAAATGAATACAATCCTTTTTTTTCAAATTTTTCCCATCATTCTCTTTATAACATTTTGTATTTAAATGATTGCATCTTTAAATATATTATATTATAATCTTTCTTAAACATATATACCTACTTGTATTTTTAATTATCATATTAATATTATCGTTGAAAGAAATTATCTTAACCAGAATAAGTGTGTAATTTAATAAGGAAAAATATATTCGCAATAGTGTTTTTTGAATATTCCGAAAAGACCGAGATTTTTTTTTAATTTGTAATTACAAATTGAAATGAAATTCTCAGTCATACTGATTATTCGGAAATAGTATTTCAATAATTATTATTGGTTCCGAAATAAATAAAAATAAAATTATTATACTTCTATAATAGTGTCTCGATATTAATGGTGCAATTATTTTTTGAAAAATAACTCCTCATCCTTAATAATTGAACTTGTTATTAAAAAGGTTCATTTCACTTGATTGCGCAATTAAAAAAGTGCCACGCGGATGTATAAGCGCGCAGAAAATAAGAAGATACCAAAGACAACTTTCTCGTGTTATAATTACTCTAAAAGTCCGCACAGAAGACATTTAAAAAAAAAGAAGAAAAAAAAACCACGTGTATAATGTGAAAGTAATATATTTATCTAAAATTTACTTTAATTTTTTTGTCCTCTTTTTTTCTAATTTACATATGAAAGTAAATATAGCGAAAAATATTTCTTGGAAAACATAATTTCTATTTGAGCCAATTTCAGAAAATAATTTTTAGCAATTTGAAAAACATTTACGAGTAATAATGATAAACAAAAGTTAGGTTATGAATTAATTCAGTTCATTCGGTTTTATTAGTTTCCTTATTTTATTAATTTAATTTCTTGAATTAACCCTAAACATTTGACTAAAAGGACGAAATCGACGAAATCTAATGAAAAACAAGTTTAAGGTTATACACTGTTCTTTGAGAGAATGAGATTTGTTTTTCCGGGGGTAAAAAAAAGGGGGAAAAAAAGTATTACCTGGAATGCAGCGAGGTCGATACTGGACCACGGATCTCAGTTACACATCCGTTCATCTAGCAAGCTCCCCAGTAAGACACACCTTGAATATCTTTCAGATAAACCTTTGCTTCTCTATTTCTCTAATCCGTGACTCACGACGACTCTATTTCATATATATTTTATTTATATTCTCATAGAGCATATTACAGACCATCAATTTACAGCTTCTTCACTGTCACGTAAACGAGAAAAAAGACGTTATTTAAAAAAAACACAATATGTCATAACAATGAGTCTGTGAAACGGACAATTTTTCATAAAACACGCTCGATGGTACCAGGTACCCGATATATCAAGGTCATTGGTCGAATTTCTCGGCCACGCGTTGAAATTACCGAACAACGACGGAACGACGACACAAACACCGCACACAGTCGCGTCACACGAACGATTTCCGGAAAAAAGAAATGCACCGCTTTTTGCGATTATCGAATTTAAGAACAATTCAATTTCAAGTCAGGACCACTCCGCGATACAAAATACTCATTTCATAAATATAAAATGAATGCAAGACTCTTTTTATATATATTGTATATATGTGTATTGTGGGAGAAAATTTCTTTTTTCACTGAAGCGCGCCGAAACTTTCCTCTCTTTTTCCGCGGATCGACGATTTTTGAGAACTCGCGCGCTCTTTTATCGTCAGCGAAATCAGATCAAAACAAATATATAACACATAAAACGCTTTCTTTTCAATTTTCCCCTACGTTGACGAGCAAGGAACTATTACTCTCTTTTAAGAAGAATGAAAATTTGTAACTTTTTTTTTAGTTTATGAAAGACACTTTTTTTAAATTTGTTTCAATAATGTTTTTATGAATGGTAAACACACACGCGCGGTGACACACCTGTGTTAGGAAAAAAAACCACCTGTTCGTCCCGAAGTTTCGGAGTGATCTGAAGACAGGTAGGAAACCGGCCATTTTGAAAGGTGACTATAGATACGCTCCTGGTGGCAATCGGCTCAAGTAAAGTGTGGTGGGGAACCCCACCATTTATAATAACTTTTCAATTGTTTTATCTACATTATTGTAATTTGCAAAAAAAATCCTTTCTAACTATTTTATCTTGTATTGTCTTATTTATACCGTTGACAGACACCGAAAGATATGATCAGGTTCGATTTCCGATTTGTTCTTGTGGCGCGAATATTTTTTTAATTTGAATTTCACAAAGATTTTTTTTCTTTTAAAACAAATTTTCTTTTATAAATTATGTTAAAAATATTATTAACTTATGTATTAAATTTATAAATATACACATACATTACATATCTATTTATTTAATTTTTAATTTACTACTTTTTTCCTCAAAATGATACAAATAAAATTTTCTTACCTTACAGTTGGTACGCCTACTTTCGAAAATTAAAATTTTCTACTTTTGGACGAAAATATGGTTTTCCCCCAAATCCTCTTTTTTTATAAATGGAAAAAAAGAGAAAATTCTCTTATCTCTTTTCTTTTAAAAAGGCAATTGAAAGAAATTAAATGAGACAATTGGAAATAAAATTAACATCTATATTTTATTCAAAAAGTAAACTTTGTACATAAAAAATTCTTAAAAATTAATTAGAATACAAAATGGTATTTTAAAGAAAAAATAAGCTTAATATTTACAAGAGTTATTTACAAACAAAATTCGTTGCATTCGTTCAATTAAGTTTAAATGAATTAACTGCGTTAAATTAATTAATTAATTTAAGTCTATGAACTTAAATTAATTATTTCGTTAATAATTAAACGAGTGAATTGTGTACGACGTATTTTCTACAGCTCTCTCTGAAACCACTGGTTGCATCAAATTTCGATTCTGTAAATATTAAAAAGAAAAAGAATTAATAAATATTTTCTTTTTTTTGTAGAAACGAAAAAAAATAGAATGAAAAGTAAATTATGAGAATTAATTTGTTTTTTTAATTTTATCTATATGTAAAAATACAGAGTTGCCACAAAAATTTAATTTTTTTTCCTGTTTTGGAGACAAAATTTTTAATATTTTCCTGACCCTGAAGAATATTCTGATTCACTATAAAAATTATTAAATACTTAAAAAAAATTTGCTGTTACATTTATTTACGAATTTCTCTAATTGTAAAATTATTCGAAAACACCAAGAACTTCATTTCTAAATAAATATTTGATCATTATTATTTTTATAAGTAATACAATTTTTCACATGAATTCAGTTATTTAAAAAAATGTTCAATTATTTTCAAAACAACTAAAAATTTTCCTTGGATTTAAAAATATTATTTTTTACACAATTTTAAATGATTTTCTCGAAAAATGTAATTATTTTCCAACATTTTTTGCAAGTATTCAATTACATTTCATAAACAATAAAATTCTTCGCTAAAATTCAAATATTTTTATTTCTTTAAAAATAATCAACTCGAGAAATTGAAATTGTCATCAATTAACAAATAATTTATTAACTAAGAAATTCTGTAATTCCAAAATTAAAACAAAAATTTATAAACAATACACTATTATTTATAAATTTGTCATTACTTATAATTTATAATATTATTAAAAAATTAAACAAAAATTTCGTTAAAATTTCAATTATCCTTATAAATAATAAAATTCTACGCAGAACTTTTAATTTATTTCAAAAATAATTAAAATTTCGCAGAAACTCGATTATTTACAAATTTTTAAATAAATTTGTTTGCAACAATTATTGTCATACATAATAAAACTCATTACAGAACTTAAATTTAATTATTTACAAAAATTTTAATAAAATTCTTCGCAAAATTTAAAATATTTTCAAACGAAACGAAATTTTTCTTTAAAAATTAATTATTTTTAAGGAATTCAATATTATTTTCATAAATTAATGAAACTCATCACAGAACTTTATTTATTTACAAAAATTGTAATAAAATTCTTTGCAAAATTTAAATTATTTTCAAACGGAATGAAATTCCTCTCATACGTTTAATTATTTTCAAAAATATAATAAAATTGTTCACAGGATTTCAATTATTTTTTATACTATTTCAAATAAATTCCTCGAAAAATGTCATTAATTTGAAAATTTTTATTAAAATTCTTCGAAACAAATAAATGAACAATTATCAATTATTTTTAATAGTTTTTAAAAAAGTTTTCAGAGAATTTTTAAATCTATTTGTTTACAACTCAATTTTACGTAATTTTGATTGGACAGAAATTTTTCAGTGTTATATATTTAGAAGATAAAAAAATTGAAATAAATTTTGTAAAAAATTCAGTTAATTTGTTTCAAAATAAAATTATTTCTAATAATTCATTACATAAACTTTTTAATATTCAATTATTATCTAAAATATTAACTAAAATTCATTTTTAAAACAATTTTTATTAGAAATTTCTACGGAGAATTCAATTATTTAAATACGACAATTAATAACTTATTAATTAATTTAATTTTTTTTCAAAACTAAATTTTCATAAAGAATTTTACCAAAAAATTTTTAAATAATTGAATTTTGTCGACGAATTTTAATAAAACTTTCAAGAATAATTACAATTTTCCAGAAATTCGATTAACATTGTATTTAAAATAATTTAAATTCTATGATGAGTTTTATTTTTTATGACAATCATTGAATCTCTGTAAAAAATTTTAAAATTTATGAAAATAATTGAATTTTAGAGAAGAAATTTATTATTTATAAAGATATTTGAAATTTTGACAAGATTTGAAAAATTTTTTGAACACAACTGAATTTCTGCAAATATTTGTAACTTCTCTAAAATTCAATTTTTTTTAGTTTTTTTTAACTATAATTCTTCTATAATCCATGATTTTTTATAAATAATTAAATATAATATTTTAATAAAAATTCTTGACATTTTCCTAAATTTCTTAATTTCTCTTCCCTATGGCAAATATTTTCAAATAATTTAAGAGAAAAAAGCAATTACCTTTTTCAAAGAAATTAATTTTACTGAATTGTTTGCTAAAAGTATGAAAAATTCAAATTTAAAAAAATTCAATTTACAAGTGTTAGTCAATTTTTACAAAATGCAATTATTATCTAAAACTCTAACTGAATTTAATTTTTAAATAAATTTTAATTAGAAAATTCTACGAGAATTCAAATATTTACATACGAAAATACTTCAATAGTTTATTGAACAATTGACTGTTTCTTTAAATGAAATTCTCTTCAAGAATGTAAAATTTTTTTATTATTTATGAAAATAATGGAATTAGCGCGAATAAATTTATAAATAGAATTTATAAACAATTGAATTTCTGTGAAAATTTTAGAATTTATTTAGAAAATAATTAAAAATGTTTGCGTAGAGTTTTATCAAAAAAATTTTTTAAACAACTTGAATTCTTTCAGAATATTAAAATAGTAGATATTGAAAATCATTAAATTTGGAAAAATTTCTCCAATTAGTTAAATTTTGAAGTTAGAATTTTATTATCTATAAAAAGATAAAGATGCCTGAAATTTTGACAAGAATTTATGCAAATTTTTAAACGTAATTTAATTCCTGCGAAGATATTTGATCACTTTTGCAATCATTTCTGCAATTATTTGTAGCTTCTTTAAAATTAAGTTAAATTTTAATTTTAACTTAAATTAAAATAAAATAAAATTAAATTAAGTTAAATTTTATTTTAACTTCTTTAAAATTTAGTAATAATTTTTATGATAGTCTTGAAAGAATTCAATTATTTAAAAAGAAATTATTATATTGTCAGAAATAGAAAAAAATTGAAGATTTTTGTATTAGAATTCGTGATGACTTTCCTGATCTGTGGCAACTCTGAAATATATTCAATAATAAAAAATCATCATAATGGAAATGAAGATAAGTAATAATAAATTTTTCATTAAAACTCGAGAATAAAGAAGAAAACTTACGCATTTTTTGTGATTGGAGAGACAAAATGTGCAGACTTGTGGCCTCTTTGTCGATTCCTCCCAATCGTTAATTTGATAATTAAAATTTTCATTTTTCAAGCATGGTTGATCAATAGCACCGGCAAGTAAAACAGCACCCAAATGATTAATATAACTACTGGCCAATCTCAATGTTTCAATTTTCGATAATTTCCTGTCGGCAGGTTCGGTTGGAATTAGAGTCCTCAGTGTAGTGAACGCTGTATTTACACTGCAGAGTGAAGATTGGATTTCTTGAGATTGACACCTGTATTTATTTTCAATTATAAAATAGAGACGATTTCTTTCTTTTTTACAAAAAAAAGTGATTTCTCACCCGAGTGCAAAATTAATTTCCCTTCGCTTTAAGTTCAAAAATAATTTTTTAATCACAACTCTACTATTTTCATATCTTTTTCTTTTTTGGTTTTTTTTATATTTTTCCAAATAAATTTAAGATTTTTGTTCTTTTAGTAAATTGAGAGAACAAAAAGTGTATAGAATTTAAATATTTCCTTTTTGTCAAACACCGGATATGCGAAGATAACGATAATAATAGTCGAAAAAAATTCCCCTTTTTTGCATCACAATAAACTTTATGTTTCATATAATTAAAAAATTAAATAACGAAAAATCACCTGTGAGTTCTGTCTCGTTCACGAGCATTCGCCTGATATCGTTGCTTGGCAGGAATTTCTCTACTTTTCGATGTCATAATAAGAAAATTGATAATAATTCCCTCTCGAAGTAATTAAATGATGGCACAATTTTTTCAAATCCGTGAAATATTTGCAAAATATCCAATGATGACAGAATTTTATTTTTAATATAAAAATCCGATTTACCGGCTCATGTGTATTTTACACTCCATACACAGAGAGAAAGAGAGAGAGAGAGTGAAATATAGAACAAAAATTCAACACACAAGACTTGACGATTTATGAATGAGTCAGCCGGTCAACAGACTTGATGCCTCTGTGACGAGTTCTTCTTTTTCTCCTATACACACAACATTGAAATCCCCCACTTTTCTTTTTTTCTCTCTCTCTCTCTACACGAAAGCTGTTCACAATATTTCTATCCCACATTTTCTGGAGCACCCCCTCTGAATGCCTTCCTTTTTTTAACACACACGTGTTCACCGGATGTGTGATATGTGCCCTCAGATTACTGAACCGTATTTCTGCAACGAAAAGAGAGAAAAAAAAAGACATTAAGAATTAAAAACAAAAACGAGAAATATTCAATTAATCAGAATATAATCAGAGTGTTTGGAAAAAAAAATTTGACAGACAAGTGTTATTTTTATTTTTTGTTGGGTGAAATTAATTTCTTTTCTTTTTTTGCACAGATTTCGAAATTTAAATTTAAAAGTTAGTAAAATTATTGAATGGAAAAAGGAGGTGAAAAATTGATTTTTATAAAAGAATAATTTAACACGTGTCCTTCATATTTTTTTTTTTTTGCAATTTTGTAAAAAACTTACCAAAAAAGGATATTTTGTCTCATCTTGAAGAAAGTTTTTATTAGTTTTGAATTTATTTCGAGTTTCATTAATTAACAGTCATGAAAAAAGAAACTCTAGTGAAAATTTATTTTCTAAATGTTCGTATTTAATAATTTCAAATTCGAACATTTTATTGAAATTATGAATTTTCCTTTTCACAATTTAAACTTTAAATTTTACTCATAATTTTTCTTTTCACAATAAAAATTCCAATTTTACTTATCATTTTTCTTATTCGCAATTAAAATTTCAAATTACAATTATAATTTTAAAATATAAATTTCAAATTTTAATTGTTTACTTTCGTTTGACAATTGAAACAAAAATAAAAGCAAAAAGTACTTTTTCTCTAGAAAAAAATATTAAAAATGATAATTAAATTAATAAATATTCACGATTAAAATTTCAAATTTTGATTATATTTTAAAATTAAAATTTCAAATTTTAATTGACAATTGAAAATTTACAAAATGAGAAGAAAAACAAATCCTAAAATACTTTTTCGCTGAAAATAAATATGTAACTAAGAATTAAATTAATAAATATAATGTTAATTTGAAAATTTAAATTTTAAATTTTAATTGACAATTGAAAAAATACTTTTTTCTTTGAAAAGAAATATTTAATTAATAAATATTCACAATCAAAATTTCAAACTTTAATTGTAATTTGAAAATTTATAAAATTAAAATTTCAGATAATAATTATAATTTAAAAATAAATTTCCAATTTTAATTATAACTTTTAAATTTAAATTTCACATTTTAATTTTGTATACTTTTGTTTGACAATTGAAAATTTCTTAATCGAAAGAAAAATAAAAGCAAAAAGTACTTTTTCTCTAGAAAGAAATATTTAATTGATAATTAAATTAAATAAATATTCACAATTAAAATTTCAAAATTTTAATTTTAATTATATTTTCAAATTAAAATTTCAAATTTTAACTGACAATTGAAAATTTACAAAATGAAAAGAAAAACAAATCCAAAAAAATACTTTTTCGCTGAAAATAAATAGGTAACTAAGAATTAAATTAATAAATATAATGTTAATTTGAAAATTAAAATTTTAAATTTTAATTGACAATTGAAAAAATACTTTTTTGTCTGAAAAGAAATATTTAATTAATAAATATTCACAATCAAAATTTCAAACTTTAATAATTGTAATTTGAAAATTAAAATTTCAAATTTTAATTCACAATTTGAAAAAAATACTTTTCTTCTCTGAAAAGAAATATTTAATTAATAAATAAATGAAATATTCACAATCAAAATTTCAAATTTTCATTCTAATTTTAAAATTAAAACTTCAAATTTTAATTGACAATTGAAATTTAATTCCAAATGTAACAAAAAACAAAACCTAAAAATACTGTTTTCTCTGTAAAGAAATAGTTTTCCTTTGAATTTGAAATCGGAAAAGTTTTCCATGTTTTTGAGTGCAAAAAATTGTGCACGTGTTCTAGAAAACTCCCACATGACAAGTGAAGCCAGATGCAGAGTTTCGCATTACATCTAATAAAAACGAGTCAACGCAACGGCACACACACACACTCGAGTCGAGATACAAAAAGCTCCATCTGCTTAACTAATTAAGGTTTTCTATGGTTACTTCCGCTTCCAGGAAACTTCCACACACTATTCATTTTCCATTGTCACTGAGGAGACGATTTTTCAAAAAATTCCATTCTTTTTCGCACTTCTCCACCTCTTCCTCCTCTACAACTTAAAAAAAGAAGTAATAAAATCAAAATTTCATTCACTGAAGACAGAAAAATGTATTTCATTTGGAAAAATTATCTTTCATTCCTGTAACAAAACGTAAAAAATTATTTTTCCAAACTTTTTTTATTACATGAGTAAAAAATTATTATTTTCAAAATTTTACGAAACTTTTTTTAGTGTTAACTTCCATTAATAATATTTACAAAACGGTTCAAAAAAAGACGGAAGTAAAAATATTAATATTTTCAAACTTTTACGAAAGAATTTTTTTAAGCCTGAATTTTCATTATTAATACTTAAAAAACGATTCAAAAAAAATAATGAAAACCAAAAAAAAACATCCAAAACGTTCCAAAGTAAAAAAAAAAAACAGGACAAAATTTTCTTCATCGTAAAATTAATAAAAACATAGAAATTTGTATGAAATGTTTACTGTGATAAGTTACATAGATTCAATTTCATAGCTTACAATTTACATGTTCCAATGGTCTTTTGAAGACAGAAGACAACAAAAAAAAAAAGAAAAAAAAAGAATCGAAGTATTTGTTAAGCGCCGAGCATCAGCTTCTAGCAAATGCCTTTTTTATTTATTTATTTATCTTTTTTTTTAGAGATATACATATAAATTTATATATAATTCTAGAAAGTGATTTACATATTGGACAATAGAACCATGGAACATTGCGCATCTTTAAATTAACGTTTTTAATCATAAAAGAAAAAAAATCGTTTATTTACTTTGGTCACTCTCTTTTACAGTTTACAAATATCGACCAGCCACCATAACTTCTATTAGAAGATGCTCACATTTAATAACTCTTGAGTCATGAATAGTCGACAAAAAAAATATACAAACGTGTTAATATATATATATATATATATGTATGTATATATATATTTATATAATTGCATTTCCAATATTAAAAAAAATAACTTATCCGATACAGGTCATATTAAGCTAAAAAAAACAAAAAAGAAAAAAAACAAAATTCTATTCATTAAAATCGAGTCATCATATCATTTTGCGATAAACTTTGCTCTATTTCCAAATATTAAAAAGAATCCCCATTAGTTTTCTTCTTTAAAATAGAGACTAAAATATTCTATTTTTATAAATATACATAAATATTTATAAATGTATTCATAAAAAAAAATTTATATTTTTCTAAATAAATATATAAATATTTATATAAATTTATCACCACTCATTCATTCTCGAATTTTTCGTTTCTTTAAAAATTTCTCCGTTCGTTACGAATCAATTTTTCTTTCTCTTTTTGATTAATTGAAATTGATTTTGGTCGCGGAAAAAGAAACATTAGCAAACAATGTAGAAAAAAAAATAATAAAATACTTTCAGTCAAAAACATTCTAATTAAAATTTCCCCCCTAAATCTATAGTTACGAAAAATAATAAAAATTTGTCCCCCCAAAAAAAAGAAATGAAGTTTATACAAAAATATTTAGAAAGAGAAACAATAATTGTTAGAATTTAAATTGCCACTACTTATTTCTGCATAATTATTAGTGTACCTATAAAATTTTCTATGCTTTTTTTTTTAATTAAAAAATTAGTTTTAATTAAAAAATAATCAAAACTTAATTATTATGTCACTTTTAATTTTACTAATATTAATATACGATTAACTATTGATTTATTAATAACAATAATATCATTAATTATTCAATTAATTTTTTTTATCTTCATTATATTAAGTATTAGTATTTAAATAAGTTAATTATTGTGTAATTGATTTAATTAACGAATTTCTCAATATTATTAGTATTAATAAATATCACTAAATATATATTTATAACTATATGTATGTACGAATATAATTTAAAATGGTAAAAATCTAATAAGTACATTCTAATTTTTTTTTCTTACAAATCACAACAATAATTTTAGAACAGTTAAGAAAAAACAAAAAAAAATATCGAATTATTTGTACAAATAATTTTTTTTTAATCAATTTTTCTCAAAATAAACGGAATTTTTCATTTTATGATACAATAAATTACAATTTGTCACTTTATGTTACAATTGAAATCAAATTTTTAAAAAAGAATCAAATTATTATTATAAATATTTTAATTTGAAGATTTCTACTTTAAATCGTATTCAAATTAATTTAATTAATTAATTAATTAACTAAATGCAATCAATTTAAAAATCTAGTATTTGCTTTGATTTTCCATCGTTTAAAAAATAAAATAAAACAAAAATAGGTAAACAAAAGTATTAAAAGAAATTAAAAAAATAAAGAATACTAAAAATAATTACAAAAAATCAAACAAAAAAACTTAAAAACAAAAATTAGGAAAAGTAAATAGTAAATAAAAAGTTAAAAAAAACATTATAAAGCAAAGTAGAAAATAAAGCACAAAAAGTAAAAATTCATACAAAAAAATATCATACAAAAAATTAAACTAAAAAAATGTAAAAAGGAAAGTTGGTTAAAAAATTCAGGGTTGCTACAAAAAATAAATTTTGTTTTTCCTGACTTTTCTCTGATTTCCGTTATTTTTAATACAATTTTAATCGAATTCCTCGAAAAATATAATTATTTTCCAAAATTTTTTGCAAGAATTCAATTACATTTCACAAATAATGAAATTCTTCGCTGAAATTCAAATATTTTCAAAATCTACTATTTAAAAAATAATTATCAAAAGCATGTAATTGTTTTTAAAAAATGTAATAAAATTCGTTACAAAACCTCAACTTTTTTCGAAATAATAAAATTCTCCAGAGGATTTTTAATTATTTTTAATACAATTTTAAGTAAACTCTTCATAAAATGTAATAAATTTCAAAAATTGTATTAAAATTCTTCTGATGAAATAAATTCAATTTTTGTTTGCAATTCAATTTTACGAAATTTTGATCATTCGGAAGTTTTCTAATAAAATATTTAGAAAATAAAAACTTTTTCTTTAAAAAAAAAAATTCTATTTAACTTTCTCAAAATATAATTATTTCTAAAAATTCATTTTTAGCGAAAATTCCGTAAGAATTTTTAAATCTATTTCTTTATAATTCAATTTTACGAAGTTTTAATCTTCAATTATTATCTAAAATTTAAACTGTAATTCAGTTTTAAATCAACGTTTTTTTTAGAAAATTATACGGAGAATTTAATTATTTAAATACAAAAATGAAAATAAATGAATTTCTCAATGAAAAAAATTATTATTTTCAAAAATAATTGAATTATTGCGAAGAAATTTATTTAAAAAATTTCTAATTAGTTGAATTCCTGTAAAAATTTTATTGTTAATGAAAATAATAGAATTTTGGAGAAGAATTTTATTATTTTTAAAGATAATTGAAATTTTTACGAGAATTTAAAAAAATTTCCCATATAATTGAAATTCAAATATTTTAAAAATCTATTTTTTTTTAATTTCTCAAAAGAATTGAATTATTTTTATGAATAATATAATTTTTAACAGAATTTAAATTATTTTTGCAAAAGTTCCTTAAGGGTATTTGAACCATTATGACGTCACAATTGATGCAAACCATATATTTTAATACTGTGACGTCATAAAGGTTCAAATGCCCTTAAGAATTTTCAAATCCATTTGTTTATAATTCAATTTTACAAAATTTCGATTATTCAGAACTTTTTCAATGATTAAATATTCAGAAAATGAAAACTTGAAATTTAATTTTTTTTTAAATTCCGATTTTCAATGATTTTAATTTAAATATTCAATTATTGTCTAAAATTTAAACTGAAATTTATTTTTAAATCAATTTTTATTAGACAATTCTACGAGAATTTAATTATTTAGATAGTTACAAAAATAAATAATTTATGGAATATTTAAATGCTTCTTAAAATTTAATTCTCATAAATGCAACAAATTTTTAAAAAAATTTAATAATAATTATTATTATTTTAATTTAATTATGTAAAAATTGGAATTCCTATGGAATTTTTTTTATTTATGAAAATAATTCAATGTTTGCTTTAGAAATTTAACATTTTTTTTAAATAATTGAATTCTTTTGAATAATTTTATTAAAATAGTGTCGACATTGAAAATCATTGAATTTTGTAAATGAATTTTATTACTTTTAAAAATAATGGAAATTTTGAAATTTTTTGGAACGTAATTAAATTTCTGGAAAGAATTTTATTTGCATTTAAAAATAATTGAATTTCTGAAATTATTTGTAATTTGTCCAAAATTCAATTTTATCCCAGATTAATAAAAATCCCTGACTTTTCACCAATTTCCCTGACCAGTGTCAACCCTGAAACAGTAAATAATAATAATCCAAAAGCAACTTTTACAAAAATCAAAAATTTCCAACTTAAAATTGAATAAATTGATTGATAAATTTTCATAATAAAGTATTAAAAAAAAATCTATGAAATTTCATTCTATCGACGATCCTGTCAAAATCGACAGTCGAGAAAAGATTTAAATTAAATGTAAAAATAAGATTCAAAAAATAATATCTAAAAACATTTTTAAAAATATCAATATAGCTATAATATATATAAAAAAATATATATATATTATACTTATATTTATGTACAAATTTTTTTTTCTTCTCTTTTTTCACTAAAATTTCGTTGTGAAAAAAATGTTTTTTCTTCTTCTTCTTCTTTTTAAAGAGAATAATTTAATAAATTTTACAGCTGAAAAATAAGAGCAAAGTTTAATCGCATCTTTCTATGATTCCAGTTTAAAAAAAAAATCGATTCCTTTGTTTTTTTAACAAAAAATATTACAAAAGTAAATATTTCAAAAATATTTTACAAATGTAAAATTCTTTTTGTCCGCTTCTTTTTTTCTAGTAGAAAAAACAATCTAGTTTTTTTTTAAATCTCTAATTTAACATAATTATTGTGTGCTCACGACAATTTTTTTTTATTCTCATTTTATAGTAAAGAAAAAAGAACAAAAATGTTATTTTTCTTTCTTCATCGCAAAATGTCATTTTTTTTTATCGAGTGTGAACACTTTTGGTACTGACACCATGTTTTTTTTTAAATAATCACTTTTTTTTATATTATATCAAAAAGAAATTAAATAATAAAATAGGGGGAAAAAATGAGAGTGGATTGAGCTCACGATTTTTTTTTAATATGCGATAATCCATAGACTCGAAATTAATTTACAATTGCTAATATATAAATATATAAATACAGGAATATGGAAATATTTATATATTTATATATTTATATAATATAATATTAATAATATATTTTATTATATATATTATAGAATTATATATTACAATAGAATGTTTTTTTTTATTATATAATAATATAATAATTGTTTATAATATATATAATATATATATTGATTTATTATATATTTATATTTGAAAGATTGCTTTTTTCAAAGGACTTAGATCTACTCTGCTGAGCTAACACTCCAAGTTCTCACTTTTTGTATTTACACTAAACATGTTACATGACATGACGAGAAAATTTCGTCATGTCGTTTACACTCCTTTTTTGTTTGTTACGTACATAAACATTAAGAAAACATAAAAATAGTTTCTTAAAATCGAAGGAAACTAAAGACGCATGACGAGCGAGAAAAATAATCTCTGTACGTTAATTTTTGTTTCTCTTCGTCGCTTCTCTCAGTACATGTTATTTTTTTTTGTTTAGAGCTCTAAAATCATGCGTTCTTTTTTTTTGTAAATTACTCGGCTAGCTGTCAGAAGTTAATTATAATATAAGATTTTTGTTTTTTTCTTTTTTAATTTACGCTTTAAGGACGCGATCCACGTGCAGCTTCTTCCAGGGCACGAACCTTAAGCTCGCGCTCACGTTGTTGTCTAAAAAATAATTCTCGTTAGTTTGCGAACGAATTCTTTTTAATTTAATTTATTTAATTATTATTGTAATAAATAGAATTCTATTATTTTAATAGAAAAATGTTTGGTTTTTAGAAGAAGTTTTCAGGGGAAAATTATTATTTGAGAAGATAAAAATTTGTTTTAAAAAAATAAATTCTCCTTTCAGTAGAGGAGAAAATTTAATTTTATTTTGAGGAATTTTTTTGTTTTTTGAAACCTACCTTAGGTACTCTTCGTGATGAACAAAGACAGAGGCGTGAGGAGGAAGTCTATCTCTTTCTACCATGAGATGACGTTGAAGCTGTTCGTGATGGGCCGCCATGTCCGCGTACGGTCGACCAAGAAGTTCGGCTGGATGAAGACCCATCGTTGGATCGCGAGGTATCATTCCAGGACGTGGATAATTTGCTCCTGCGGCAGCTTCATGAAATAATTCACAAAAAAATGTTACAAAATTTCTAAATAATTAAACATGTAAATTACATTCAATAAATTAAAAACAGTATAAATAAATAACAAAAAACCAAAAAAAAAAAAAGAAAACAAATAAATAACAAAATACCCAAAAAGAAAGTATTTTCAAGAAAAAACAATTTTCCTTCATCACCTGGAACTACGAAATAATCACAAAAATTTAATTCCATCACCAAAAATAAAATAATTACCTAAACCAATTGACTAATTGTAAGTAACAAAAATTCTAATTCTAAAATATTATATTAACCGAATATAATATTAATATTATAAAATATTATATTAACCGAATATAATATTAATATAACAAAATATTAAATTAACCGAATATAATATTAATATTATAAAATATTATTTCAACAAAAAAGTATCTAATTCTCTAAATTAGAAAAAAGAAAAGTAGCCCCCAAAAAAATATATATTTCACTTGACTCTCAGAGTCAACGAGACTTTTTATTTGTTTCAAAACAAATTCTATTTGTCATGAATAACAATTTTGCTTGATTCAAATAAAACTTCTTTTGTATCCAATAGAATTTTTAATTCAAAACAAATAAATACCCCAAGTTGACTCTCAGACAAATAGTTATACTATTATTAAAATTAAAAAATTTTAAATAAATTAAACATATTTACGGTTTAATTAAATTTTTTCTCTGCATCTAATTTTTATCAAATCAGAAGATTAGAAGGAAAACATAATTTTAAGAAATTAAAAGGTCAAGAATAATAAATTGTTGAAATAATATTCTAATATTACATATTGTAATTACAATTTTTATCAAAATGAAAAAATCTAAATCCTTAATATCTACGTACTTAAATTTATTGAAATTAAATAAAAATTTTACTCAAATAGAACGTCGATGAATTTGAAAACAAAAATAATTCTAAAAAAAAAATAAGAATTTGACAAAGGTGAACAAATGGAAATTTCGGTTAATTGAAAAGTTTTCAATGTAAATCAACAAAAATATAGAAAAAATGTTCTATTTTTCTTAATTTGATGGTAAATAATTTTAAACTAGAAAATTTTACGCGTATTTAATTTTGCAAATTGAAAAAAAAATTATTATTTTCAAATATTAATTTCAAGCTTGGAATAATGTCAGATTCAAAATTTAAAAAACATCAATTTTTAACTAATTACTTTACTGTTTTCAAAAACTTTACTAAAATTCTTCGCAGAATTTCAATTATTTTCAAAAATATTAATAAAAATCTTGGCTAGATTTCAATTACATATTTTCATAATTAATAAAATTCTTTGTGGGAATTTAATTATTATTAAAGGATTCCTAATAAAATTTTTGCAGAAACTCAATTACTTAAAAAAATTTTGACAAAATTATTTAGGAAAATTGTATTGTTTTTATAATTAATCAAATTATTCACAAAAATTTTAATTTTAGAAAAATTCTTTTAAAAAAAAATGTAATTCAATAGTTTTAAAAAATTTAATTCTTTTCCTAAATAATGAAATTTTCTGTAAAAATTCAATTACTTTGTATAATTTTGATTAAATTCTTTATAAAAATCGAAATGCTTCCAATAGAATTTAAATTAAATTTATCGAAAAAAATTCAGTTATTTTCAATACAATTTTTTTGAAATTTTTCATTATTCTTCATGAAAATTAAAATTTTTTTAATACAATTGTAATTAATTTCCTGAACAAAATTTAATTATTTCCAATTCAATTTTAACTAAATTCTTGGTCAAAATTCTTTAATTTTCCTAATTAATCAAATTCTGTCCAGGAATTTAATTTTTTTGAAGAATTTTAGAAAAATTCTTTAGAAGAAACTTAATTACTTTGAAAAATTTTGATAAAATTATTTATATGTGAATTGAATTGTTTTCATAATTAATCAAATTTATTATAGTAATTTGTTTTTTAAATTTTTTTCCTAAATAATAGAATTTTTTACAGAAATTCAAATTAAATTCTTTATGAGAATTGAAATTGTATTCCACAGAATTTAAATTAATTTCCTCGAAAAAAATCAATTATTTTCAATACAATTTTACTTAAGTTTGTAAAGAGAATTTTTAATTATTTTCAGAATTTACAAAATTTTTGGCAGGTATTTAATTACTTTTAAAGAATTGCAATAAAATTCTTCGCTAAAAAAAATTCAATCACCTTAAACAATTTAGATAAAATTATTTTTTAAAGTTGGATGATTTTTATAATAATTATCAATCAAATCCTTTCTCAGAAAGTTTAGAAAATTTTATTCTTTTCCTAAATAATAAAATTCTCTGCAGAAATTTTACCATTTTGAAAGATTTTAATAAATTTTATTAATTATAAGAATAATTCAATTCTCATAAATAATCAGAATTTATTCTTTATAAATTTTAATAAACTTGTTATCAAGATTTCAATAATTTTCAATTTTGATAAAACTCTTCATAGGAATTTAAATATTCTTATTTTATTTTAATAAAATTTCTGATAAGACTTATCATCGTTTTAAACGTTTTGTTGACATTTTTCGCAATAAATTGAATTATTTTGAAAAATTTTGATAAATTTCTATATAGAAGAATTCAATTTGTCTTTCAGATCCGAAATAACGAAAGAAAATAAAATAAAAATTTTGAATTGAGAACAATTTTGTTTTTAGTTAATTTCTGGCATTTTTCAACTTCAAAGCATTAAATTAAATTCCCATCAATTTTATCATTCAAAACATGAATTCCATTAAGTTTATAATTCAAACCATTAAAAAGATTTCCATTAATTTTACAATTCAAAACATTAAAAAGAAAAATGATTTTAAAAAAATTAGGAAACAGAAAGCAAACGAAAATAACAAACTTCAAATTGCGGACAAATTACCGAAATACAGACGCTTATAAATGTTGGAAAGTTTCTTAATTTTTCCTAAAATTCTAAATTAATACAATTTTTTGTTTTACCTTAAAAAATACCTTCCTTTCCTCTACTTTTTTTTGTAATAATAATTTCACTTCTCTACGTTTTTTTGTAATAATAATTTTACATCTCTACGTTTTTTTGTAATAATAATTTCCCTTCTCTATTTTTTTTGTAATAATAATTTCACTTCTCTACTTTTTTTTGGTAATAACAATTTCATTTCGAGCAGAACAGATTTTTTTTTTATGAAAGAAATAATGTTTTTTTGAGAAAATTTGTAACTTTGTAAAGAAATAATTTGTCGATTGTCTTCGGAGGTGATTTGTTGATCGCTTTTTCCCTCTCTTCTTACCAGGCAAACGATTTCCAGCTGCTGCAGCAGCAGCAGCAGCAGCTGCTTCTTGCTGTTGCTGCGCTTGCTGTTGTCCCTGATGTAGATGCAAATGTGTGTGCGCATGAAAGTGAGTGCACTCAGCTGAGAGGCCAGCCATCTGTAATCGGACCATTGGATCGGCAGCCAGTGCAAGCCATTCATTTTGCTGGCACTGATGATGAAGATGATGATGATGATCCGCCGTCAAATGGCCGGCAGCTCCCGCTCTAGAGGCCGTTGGCCATCCTCCACCACTTCCAGATCCCGTCACTCCCGATCCTTGACAATATTTTTGCCATATCACACAATTTCATTCAAATACAGACTCCCTCCAAGTTTTCCAATTTTATTTATTTAAATCCATCTTTTCTTTACTTATTTACGTGACTTTTCCTCTTTTTTCTTAATTATTTACGTAACTTTTCATTTATTTACATAACTTTTCCTTTTTTTCATTTCTTTACGTAAATTTTAGATATTTAAACATTTAGACATTTTAACATTTTAGGCAATTTTAGACAATTTCTCTTTTTGATTTTAGTCAACATTTTTATTACAATTTCAATAATTCCCTCTCGATACCATCAAGAAATAATTAAATTATTATCTTATCTCTAAATTTCTGAAAATTATGCTTTTTGTTATTGCCCCCTCTAAATAAAAATTAACGTTTTATCGTTTCAAGTAAGAAAAATTCTAAATAAATATAAAAAAAAATTATTTTCCTTACAGTAAAACCTTGTCTGAATGCAACTCGATTTTCAAAAAACTATTACAGTAAATAAATAATCCTTCAACAATTGATTTGTGATTTAATTTTACAATATTTTGGAACTAAGTGAAAATAATTCTTATCAAACAATATTGACTGTAAAAAAAAAAATTTAAAACACCGTTGCATTCCAACGAGGGTTCGACTGCAAATGTACAAAAATTTCCTATTCTTTTCTCAGACAATAGAGAATTTTTTTCTTTTTTTCACGTAATTAAAAATAATTTCCCTCCCTTGAATAAATAAAAAAAAGTAATTAAAAAAAATTAGTTTCATCTTTTCTTTTTAAACAAAAAGAATTATTTCTACAGTTAAAACAATTTTTTTTTTCTCTAAAAAAGGAAAATAATGTTACTTTTTGTACTTTATTTCATTAAATAAATAATAAAAAAATGATTCTTTTTTTATAACAAAAAAAAATATATTTAAAATAAAATTTTTTAAATTAAATAAAGAAAAGAATTTCTATAGAAAAAAATTTATCTTAACCGATTTAAAAAAGAACAAAAAATTTGAATTCAATAAAGAAAAGAATTTCTATACGAAAAAAATCTATTTTAATCGATTTAAAAAAACAAAAAATTTAAATTGACTAAAAAAAGAATTTCCATAAAAAAATTTTCTTTAATCAATTTTCAAAAAGACAAAAATTTTAAGTGATTATAGAAACGAATTTCTATAAAAAAATTTCAATTTAGTAAAAATTAAAAGAATTTGATCAATTTAAAAAAAAAGAAAAAATTGGAATTGATTAAAGAAATAATTTCTAAAAGCAAAAAAATTCTCTTTTAATCGATAAAAAGAAGAAAAAAGTCGAATTGAAAAAAGAAGAGAATTTCTACAAAAAAATTTACTAAACATTAAGTTTTACCATTATTTTCCTACATTTATAAGTCAGCCTTTAAAAAAAAAAGAAAATAATACCAAAAAAAATTGTTCCCCTTCTATTTTCCTTCGATTATTTTTAATTTCGAATAAAATAAAATTATTTCCCTAATTTTATAAATAAGCAATTTTCGTTACTTCTTGATGGCACGTCAAATCACATTTTTTTTCTTCCTTTTCTTTTTAACACGAATCGAATGGTTGAAATTGATTTTTACCAATCTTATTTTATCATTCGTCCTCTCTATTATAAAACAAAAAAAAATTTCCTCAAAAAAACAAAATAAATGAATAAAAAATTTTCAAAGTATCTAATTAAGAAAAATGTCTTATTTATATTAAAAAAAATTGCAAAAACGAATATATACTTAAAAATTTCTGTTCAAAATAAAATGAAATATAGAAAGAACGAATGATAAATTTTTATTTTACCATATTTCTAATTTCACATCTCTGTGGTTAATTTTTTTGGTCTTCATATCGCAATTCGAAAAACTCAATTTTAATAATTACATATATAGGCAAAATTGAATAAATTATCGTTCACATCTCTGTTCTATTCTCAAAAAGAAAAAAAAATGAAAAAAATGCAAACAGAGATATTCAATCAAGATCAATGGGCAGAGTGAATAAAAATAAATTTACATTTCGATGCATATTTTCAAAGAAAAGTAAAAGAATAAAAAAAAAATTATTAAAAAAGCCTAAACTCTTGAAGGAAGTCGCACTATCATCTATAAAAAATTGCATTAATTTTAAAATGCATTCATCTTTTTTTCCATTTATTACAAATATTCTATTCTCTCATCGTTTTGTTTTCTATTCACTATTACACACACTTGGAAATCTATTCTGCTCGAGTGAAATTTATATTACAATATAAAAGTGGGATTTTAAAAAAAGTCCCCAAAAAAAAGACATTTTAAAAGTCAACAGTTTTTATAAATAAAAAAATTTCTCTCGTTGTTTTTCGAAAATTCAAACAAAATACAAATTTACAATTTTAAACATTTAACTTCATCAACGCAGTTTTACAGTTAATGTATTATTTTTATTCCCTTGCAATTTTTGGAATAAAAAGAAAATAATTCCGTTCTCAGACTCTTTTTTATTATTTTAATAGAAAAAGAAAAAATTCATTATTTGTATCCACACAAATAATAAAATAAAAAAAATGCGATATTAATTTTTTCATTAAAAGAATCATTCATTTTTTCTTCTGAATTAATAATTTCTTTGGAATACATATTTTTTTAATAGGACAAAAACTCAATTTCTTTTATAAAAAAAATTCTCAAATTCCTTTTAAATGAAAAAATTATATTTAATAAAAAAATGTTTTTCCTTTTCATTAAGTTATATTTTTCTTTCGTCTTATTAAAAAAAAAAAATTACATTTAATTCAAAAATTGTTATGCTTTTAAATTTTTATATTTTCCTTTCTTCCTATTCAAAAGAAAATTATATTTTGTAAAAAAAAAATCCTTACGCTTTTTATTAAATAACTTTTTTCTTTTTTCATGTTAAAAAATTTGTTATTTAATAAAAGAAATGCTTTACGCCTATTATTAAATTATATTTTTCTAATTTATTACTGAAAAAATTTATAATTTACAAAAAAATCCTAATTATTCTTTCAATAAAAAATGTAATAAAAAATATTTCTCCGTCTTAATTAACTTTTCGCTCATCTTATTGTTTTCAATTTCGATATTATTATTTTTATTATTATTATTATTATAATTAATATTATAGTTATTATGATAATTTTTATTATCACTATTATTATAATTATAATCACTATCATTATAATTATCATCATTTTATTATTATTACACTGCAAAAAAATGTATTTGACTTAAATAGATTCAATTAAAATTAAATTATCAAAAAAATATTTTCTTGAGTCGAATAATTTTTATTGAAATCAAATAAATTTTATTTGAACTAATAAATTCTGTATCTGAAGCAAATACCATTTTTAATTCATTTTAATAAAACTATTTGATATTCAAGTAAACATTTTTTTAATAATTTAATTTTAGTTCAATTTATTCGAGTCAAATAAATTTTTTTCTAGTGTAATAATATTATTTTCATTGTTATTAATATTGTAAAAAACAATTTTTTTTTGTTAAAAAAAGTAACTTAAAAAAAATTTGAAGAAACAAAACATGTTTCTTTCTTCTCTCTTTAAATAATAATTATAGCGATTAATGTACATATATATTGATCTAGTTTTGGAGCGAAAGGAAGGTATTATTTACACTATCATACCAACTATATGTATGTATATATATGAATATTAGTTTCTGTTTTAATCA
Organism: Leptopilina myrica (nomen nudum); assembly: GCA_032872475.1. Taxonomy (NCBI): domain Eukaryota; kingdom Metazoa; phylum Arthropoda; class Insecta; order Hymenoptera; family Figitidae; genus Leptopilina; species Leptopilina myrica (nomen nudum). The sequence continues at coordinate 13,014,924 of CM065464.1, read as the reverse complement.
TTCTAGACAGTGAGGAACTTGCCAAGCATGCTTCTATTGTTTTCCCCACTGTTTCCCATTACCAGGGAGATCGTTCTGCTGGATCTCTTGACATTTTGTAAAACAGACTTTTTAAACTATATAATAGACATTTATAATAATAAGAAGAGAAGCAAAAAGGACTTTCTAATTAAAAAAAAAAAAAAAAAAATTCTACAAAAAATTTCAATTGACCTTTAAACCTTCCAACCCATTTTTTTTTATTCATCGTCCTAAATACTATTCCCCCTATTTTCCATTAAACAAAATTAAATCTTCATTCTTTTTACCAGAAAAAAAGTTTTTTTTTAACAAAAAAAAAATTTCCATCTTTTTCTCTCTCTCTCCCTTTCTCTCATTTCGAAAATATCAAAAAATTTACATTTCAAACAATTAATTAACAAAGCAGAATATAAAATCTCGTGGAAACTAAAAAAGAACGAAAATAAATTGAAAAATATTATTATAAGTATTGTATTTATTAGATAAATAAACGAAAAAGAAAAAAAAATTGAAATTATTTTCGAAATATAACATTTAGAAAAAAAAATACAGCCACTCACTAATTTTTATTCACGCTACCCAATAGTTTGATTGACAAGTGTGAAAATCACTAAAATGATTTTTGAAAATATATTTTCTTTTTTGTATAAAAAGCAAATACATGCAAAAAAAAAAAAATTGTGACAATTTTTTTTCCTTTTTCTTTTTATTTTTTGAAAAAAAAACGTTCCGGAATTCCACAGAGACAAAAGAATTTGAAAAGAAAAAAAAAGTGACGAAAAATCGTGTATATTTTATATTTCTAATAATAAAATTAACTTTCATACTTTTCTAACACCCATTATTGCAAAATAAAATACATATATCTATTTATGTAAATCAGGAGATTAAACTACGAAAGAGAAAAAGTGTATGACCTGATTTTTCAATTTTCACGAGAAGAAAGTTTATAATTTCATCCTAAGAATTTAATTTATTTTCCTGTTTATTTAAATATATAATAGAACAATAAAGAAGTTAAATTTATGTTATAGTATTAAAGGAGGAAATTTCTCCTTTTAAAATTATTATCCAATTTCCTTGAGAAAAAAAATTATTACCATCAAGATACTTTTTTTTTATTCGAAATATTTAATATAATGAAAATAAAATTATTAAAGACGAAAAATGATACTAATAATTAAATACATTGAAAATATCAAAATAATATTTGAAAATTATTTAAAAAATGATTTTTATTCGAAAATTTTATTTTTATTGAAAAACAAATAAAAGCAGAAAATAATATTCAAAATAATGTTAAAACTATGAAAATAATATTCGTAAATTATTAGTGAGAAAGACGATTAAAAATATTCAAAAAAAACAATTATCACTTGTTTACAATATAATTATTACTTTTTTTAAATGTAAAATAATGATTACTGTTCTTTAATTGTAAAATAATTACAACTTCTTCAGTAATAAAATAGTTACTACCTTTTTAATAATAAAACAATTATTACTTTTTTTAAAAAACAATAAAACAATTATTTTTTTAACAACAAAATATGCACGTTTATCTCACAATGATAACAACAATAATAATAATAATAATTTCCGCTTTTTATTTTCAAAGTGTTAGTGAAATGTAAAACACAGTAAACAATTTAGAAAAAAAACGATATTCATTTACAAGGTAGAAACATTATTATATATATGTGTATGTTTTGTTGCATAATTACAAAGATTTATATATTTGACCTTTAAAAAAAATTTTTTTTTTAATAAAAGATTTAATCGTTTGAAATATTCGCAAACTGTGTATTATTTTAAATAATTTTTCTTTGTTGAAAATAAATAGAAATAATAAATTCTCATTCTCGAACGTAATTAGTATCTAATTATTAGTATTTAATAAGTAATAAATTATCATTAATTAATAATTATATTGCTACTGCAAAAGGAAATGTAATTTTTTTTTCCAATTACACAAAATAATATTTAATTCAATGTTAAAACTTCAAAAATAATTATTTACTTCTCATGAAAATTATTAGAGAAAAATTAGGTGCCCACATTTCAAATTATACTTTAGGTGAAATTTCTACTTTGAATGATCAAAAAATGTTTTTTTTTCGATCATCCAATTATTATTACACACACACTATGAAACAGATACTAAATTACAAAATACACAAATAGTCGATTAAAAAATTTCCAAATATTTAATTTTCATTCTATTTTGTTTTTTGAGATTCAATGATTGAAAATGAAAAAGGCAAACACTAAAGAAAATAGTTTGGAAATTTTAAAAAGGACAATTCGATCTAACATGCAAATAAAAATCCCTTTTCTTGATGGATGCGTTTCACAATTTTTGGCTCAGTGAAAAAAATTATCGTATTTTTATGTTACCAAATTTCCAATTAATAGAGTTGGAAATTTTGCAATTTACAAATTTTTTTTATTGTAAATTCTTTACGTAAAAAAAATACTTATTCGGAATGTATTTTTTTTATTAAATAAATTTGAAAAAATGATAATTTTTTGAGTAACTCTGGAAGAATCTAAATTAAGACTTCGCACTCGGTAATTAATTTAAAGCAAGTAGCAAAAAGTAGATTTAAGACTCAGAAAAAAAAGTAGTAAACAAGTAGCTATAGAAAAATTAAATTTAACGACTGAAAAAACTCGTTTTACTCTACTCAATGAGCAAAAAAATAAATAAATAAAACTAATAATTTCAATGCAAAATCTTTTGAAGTTTTATTATTTCTGCAACTCTTCCAAAATTTAACAACTTTCATCGAAAAATAAATATATTAATAATTTTTTTTTTAAACATTAAAATATTCTTATACTTTAACAGAATAAAACTTTCAAAGAATTAAATTTAAAAACCTTTGAAAATTAAATTATTTCTTAAAATTTTAATAATAACGCTTCGATTATTTACGAAATAATTTTCAATTATTTTCTAGGATTTTAATTGGAATTATTTTCAATCAATTTCTATTAGAATTTAAATGTGACAATTCAATTATTATTTAAATAGAATAATTTTTGTAAAATTTAATTTTTCTCTAAATTTTTCGTACTAATCTTAAAAAAAACATAAAAAGAAATGAATTCAACAGAAAATTTTTATTCAAATTTTAAAAAAATATCATAATTGAACCCAATCAAAAATTAATATTCCAATTTTTGAAAATAATTTATCACTTCGAGAAATTTTGTTTAAATTGTGTAAAAAATGAATTGAACTCATTCTAAGAATTTTCTTAACATTTTTTTAAATAATTGAATTATTTAGAAAATTCTATTAAAATTGTATTGAAAATAATTGAATTTCTACGATGAATGTTTATATTTATAAAAATCATTAAATTCAATCGAAGATTTTTATTCCAATTTGTAATAAGTAATTGACTTTTGAAAATTAAAAATAAAGAAATTCTTCGAAACAATTTAATTATTTACTAAAACTCTAGTCAAAATTGTTTTCAAAGACAAAGAGTTTAATTTTCTAACAATAATTTAAATTAAATTTTAGTAGTAAAAATATTAAATACATTTATTACAATAAAATCGATTATATTTAATAAATTAAAGAAATTTTTTTTTAAATTAAATTATTTTCAAAAACTTTTATCAAAATTAAATTTTTATCTTCTTTTTTTTAAAGGAATTTAATTTTCATTTACATTTTGATAGAATTCCTTGAATCAATTAAATTATTTTACGATTCTTTTAAAAACATGAAAAAATAAGTTTAAAAAAAAAGTTTTAATTACTTTCAAAAATTTTAATGGAATTTCAATATTTAAAAAATATTCAAAGAAATTGTACAGAAGAATTTAATTTGTATTTTCAAAAATGTTGATAAATTTCTTCGCAAGAATTCAATTATTTTCATAAATAATAAAATTCTTCGAAGCAATTCAATTATTTTCATAAACAATAAAATTCTTCGAAGGAATTCAATTATTATTTTCAAACATTTTAAAGAATTTCTTCGCAAGAATTCAATAATTTTCATCAATAATAAAATTCTTCGATGGAATTCAATTATTATTTTCAAACTTTTTGATAAATTTCTTCGCAAGAATTCAATTATTTTCTTAAATAATAAAATGTTTAGAAGAAATTTATTTATTTTTAACTTCTAAATTAAAAATTCTTTGCAAGAATTCAATGACTTTCAAAAGATTTATTTTAAAATTGAAAATATCTAAATAGAGAAATTATCAAAAAATTATTAACTATTAACAATTTAATATTTGATTTTCTAAACTTGAATCAATTAAAAATCATAGTTTTAACTGACAATCAGTGACTGACTGTTTGCTACCGAATCACTTGAAAATAACTTATTGTCAGTGAAAAAAATGACTGAATTTCAGTAAAAAAAAAAGAACTTACTAGTTAATTAACTTCACTAACCGAATCAGTTGACAAAATCAACTGAAACATCAGTCAATTTTAACTGACAATCAGTTATTTCCAACTAAATGATTACTAGAAATATTACTATTTGAATTAGTCATCAGGGACCGTTACGAAAAATTAGTTTCGTTTTAGTTTCTGAGATGACACAAAACTAAATTAACAAACTGAGTTTAGTTTCTGAGATGACACAAAACTAAATTAACAAACTGAGTTTAGTTTCGTGTCGATTTAAATCTAAATTAATAAATTCAATTTAGTTTCCTGTCGATTCGAAGCTAAATTAATAAATTGAATTTAGTTTCGTGTCGATTTAAATCTAAATTAATAAATTCAATTTAGTTTCGTGTCGATTCGAAGCTAAATTAATAAATTGAATTTAGTTTCGTGTCGATTCGAAGCTAAATTAATAAATTGAATTTAGTTTCGTGTCGATTTGAATCTAAATTAATAAATTGAATTTAGTTTCGTGTCGATTCGAAGCTAAATTAATAAATTGAATTTAGTTTCGTGTCGATTTGAATCTAAATTAATAAATTGAATTTAGTTTCATGTCGATTCGAAGTTAAATTATTCAATTGAGTTTAGTTTCGTGTCGACCCGAAACTAAATTAATAAATTTAATTTAATTTCCTGTCGACTTAAAACTAAACCAAAAAAACTAAATTAAAATTGAAAAACATTGAATTTATTTTAGTACACATCAAAAATAAATATTTGAGAATAGAATTATAAAGGGAAAAAAGTGAACACGATTTTTATGCATTTAAATCTTGAAATATTTTGATTTTTAGTATTTTTTTGACTGACTCTAAATATTTAAGTTTTTCGGAGTTAAGTTTCAAGTCGAACACGAAACTAAATTAAGTTTTTCAATTTAGTTTCGAGTCGACAAGAAACTGAATTAGGTTTTTCAATTTAGTTTCGAGTCGACAAGAAACTAAATCAAGTAAATTGTTAATGTAGTTTCTTTTTAGAATCGGTCCCTGGTTTTAACTGATTCAAATTTCGAAGAAGCCCGAGTCTCGACATCTTTTCCGTTCCATTTACAAAATCAGCACCAACCCAATAATTTTCCACTGAGCCAAAAATGGAGAACTGAAAAGAAAAACGATTGCCCGAAAATGAAGGACCTTTAAGTCCCAATTTCCCTACAATCGTTTCGTGGAAAACCCCCTCTCTCTCTCTCTCTTGGAAGAAACTAAAAAACCATCTAACTGTATTAAAAATCAAAAATACAATAATTAAATACAAAAAAAAAACCAAATTTACCTAATCTCTCCAATCGTTCCCGCTCCAATTGCCCCGGCGGCGCTCCATACAATCCAAACTGATGCAGTCCCTGCGGTGGTCCCGAAGGTCCCGGCGCAAGTCCCGCCGCCGCATATCTCCTATGAATCTCCAGCCAATGCGGATCGACAGGCGCCGGCATCGGTCTCGGCGTTCCCTTCAACAATTCCTCCTTCAATCTATCATTCAATTCACGCTCCCTCAATTCCCTGAGTTCTCGTTCCCTCTTCTCCCGCTCCAAGTGCTCCAGCTCCAATCGCTCCCTCGCGCCCGGTCCATACATATAGTGAATCATTGGATCAGGCGGCGCCGGATGCCGCGCCGGCGAGAACGCCGCATGCGGCCTCGCATACTCCGACAATTGCCTCAGAGCCGGCGTGTCAGCATAGCTGCCAGGTCGCGTCGCGTATCTATCGTAAGGCGACACCACCGGCTCCATTGGTCCCCGACTCGGTGGCTTACAAATCTCCGGCTGCTTCTCTGGCGTCGACATTTTCCTCTGCTGTGCCGCTACTCGATCCCTCTCCTCTCTCTCACGTTCCGCCTGCTTTCGCGTCCTCTCATCGCGTTTACGCGCGAGTTTCGAGTCAGGTACTGGTTTAAACATAAGATCGGTCCTAGTGCACGAGTTATCGTCACCGCGATACCAGTGACGTAGAAATATCGCCGATTGCGAACGATGACACTCGGAATCGTCGATTCTTGGCTCGGGACTTGGTCCACGATTTGGACTAGGCGATGCCTCCGGCTCGTGCTCGATTTCGGGTTGGATTTCGATTTTCGGCTCGGGTGGTACGGGATGATGGGGTCGGTGATGATGGTGAGTGGGTGGTTGGGGAGCTGATGACGAAATGAGACAAGAGGCGGAGACTAATGAGGAGGGTTTTCGTTGAGTGTTGTGGGAGGATGAGTGGGACGAGTGGGAGCTGTGGGAGGAGATGGCGAGGAGTTTGTCGTGATGGAGGTTCTGTTGGTGAATGGGCGCGTGATGGTGGATCATGTTCTCCTCCTCGCGGACAGGTACGTTGGGAGTTGTCGAGTGGTGCGCTGTGATGAGGTTGGGATTCTCGGGAGTGCGTTGGGGCGAGGGGGGTGGGATTGCGTGGGGCACGGGACCGTAGGGATAGGGAGGGAAGGAGGGATAGCCGCTGACGGGAGGATAGCCGGGATAGTGAGGATGATAGGGGTGCATTGCGGCGAAGAGCGAGGGATGCATTAGGGGATGATGGGGGTGGAAGGGATGGGCCATGTGGGGACTTGGTTGTTGGGAGGGATGCATTACGGGCTGAGCTAGCGAAGTGGGAGGTGGCGCGAGAGTGGGGGACGCCGGGACTTGCATTGATTGCACTTGATTTGAGTGGATGTGTTTGCTGGGCGTCGAGGGTTTACTGCCGTCTGGGTCCTTTTTGATGTTGTCAATACTGGGCCCGGGGAAGCTGGTTTGGAAACCGGGGACTTTCACTTCTTTGAGACTTTGCAGGGGGTCCGGCTCGGGGGGGATGATCTCTTGTTTCACTAGGTTTTGGGGCTCCATTGGCGGAGTGCCGGCGAGATTGTAGACCTTGTCCTGTGGCATTATGGGCTGAATTGGTTGGAATAGGTTCGGCGCTTCGGGTCGCTGGTCGGTGTCCGATGGATTGTCCTGGAGGCGCGACTCGATTCGGTCGCGGATTCGGTCCATTCTCTCGGGGTGGCGCTCGTCGGGGCGGATGTTCTCGTTGGGCATCACGGTGAGGCCGAGCGGTTGTTGGGGCGAGCCGGGCATCATTTGCATTTGGCTCATTGTTGTTGTGGTCATGTTCTGCGGTATGTTGAGATTGAGAGGCGGTCCGGATATACTTTGAGGTAATGCTTGTGCGTTGGGTATACTTTCGGAGTGTAGAGAGAGGTTTTGTGCTGGTCCCATGTTTTGTGCGGTTGTCATGTTCTGCGGTAAACTCGGTGGTATTTGAATGTTTTGAGAGAGATTTTGAGGCACGTTTTGTAGATTGGTGGCGTATTGCATGTTGAGAGGGAGGGGTTGACTGGAAGGTGGTAATTGGGGATTGGACAGGTTGGGCGGTACGGAAGACGGACAGAGTGGAGGTCCGATTTGTTGGGACAAGTTGCGAGGTACATTTTGACTGATGTCGGGAATATTGAGAGGCGGTAGTTGAGGTGGCGGCGGTGGAGGTGGTGGTGGTGGTGGCGCCGTGACTATCGCTGCTGGCGTGATATTGACTTGCTCGGGCTCCTTTGCTTCCTCGGGTGGTGTGGCGGCCGGCTCGATTGGCAATGGTTCGATTTTCATCGGTTGGGTCATTTGTAATGGCACTTGTTCGACTTGTTCTTTCATTTCGGGCAGCTCCTCGATGGGGGGTTTCTTGTCGAGGGCGTGAATAACTGGAACTGATATTGGCAAGCTCTGGATTGGCACCGGAAGTGGCGGCGACACGGGCGTTGGTTCGCGGATTTCTTCCGGTGTTGTTGTGGTCGCTGGACTCACGGGTTCCTCGATTGGCGCTGGAGGCGCGACAGGAGGCTCTACCGTGGAATCTCCCTCTGCCTCTCTCTCGGGCTCATCCATAAGAGAATTACTGTCAGTTGTGAGTGATTCCGAGGGACTGTCGGGTCGCTCTCCGCGTTTTCGTTTCTGAGAGTCCTTCTCCTCCTCGACTTCCTCGACGGCGACTCGCTTCTGGCCCTTCTTCGGCGTTTCGGGCTTATTGGAATTCTTCTTCTTCGTCTTCTCGCTGCTCTGTTGCTGCTGCTGCTGCTGCTGTGACTGTTGCTTCTCTTGATCGGGTGTGTCAGTGCCACCAGTTCGTCTGGGTCTAGCCGGTCTCGGTATTTCCTTGGCCTTATTTCTAGTTCGCATTCTACCAGGACTGTCGGGAGACTCAGCTGGCACTGGGCGGAAAAGGTAAGGCGGCGCAGGAGGCAATTCTCCTGACTTTTTCAAGTGACCTCTGCATTCTGCGCAGAGCAACAGCCTATCCTTGCCGGTGACTTGGTAGTCCTTCGAATTCGTTGAGAAACAATGCTGACACGAGTGATTTACACCGTTTGTATTTGTATCCCTTGAGTCGCTGTCCTCTTCCGAATTGTCATCTTCAGTCACTGAACTAACTTCACCACCGGGATTGCCATTGTTCGCAATTGCCGGAGTGCCGGCAGGAGCACTTTCCGGCTCCGAAGCTTGCTCCTTGACGTTCGTTGTACTTGGAGGCACGTCTTTTGGTGGAACAGGAGCCTCCTCCTTCGGTGTGCCGGCCCTTGAATTCCTCGTGTTGCGTATTCGGCGCAGAGAACCTTGAGCTCTGCGTCTTCGATGCGGTCGATTATTGTTCGCCCCTGGCGTCTTCTTCCACAAATAATAGAATTCGACGAGCTCTGGCTGCAATCATAACCAAATGGAGAATTAAATAAACACGAAAATTCCTCAGAAACAAAAAAATATTCTAAATGGCTAAAAGCTTTCAGGTGTCTCCAATTTTATTCCAATTTAAAAAAAAAACCAAGAAAAAAAATTACCGTATCTTTGTGTGGCAATAGGTCTTTCCTAATGCGAGAGAAATTTTTCCCAAATTGTCGAAGACCTTTAACGAATCGTTTCTGAAAATAGAAGATACATTTCCATGAGTCTGTTATTGATAATTTGAAATGTATAATGTTTGTTTTTGCTGCGAAATAAACGTACCGTTTCTTCTTCAGACCATTTTTTATCGATGCCTTTTGGTACAGGACACTTGACGAGGGCTTGTAATGCTCTTGTTGGATCATAGCCAGAATCGTGAAGGATATCAAAGGCATTGATGGTTGTATCGTCACGGGAAGCTGCCACACAACCATCATCGGTCGATCCTCCATCACACATACCAGCGAACGCGGCAATTGAACGAGCCGCACTCAGGTACATGAGAAGATCGAGATCCAATGCCATTGCTGGGACCCATCTTAACTCTTCGCGTTCCTTGGAAAACTCAGGATCAGGAAGCAGCTCACCAGAAGGAATACCCGGCCGATACTCAGGCAATCGGGCCTGACAAGAAACCAATTCCTGTACCCAAAATTCGGGATTTTGTGCGGTTAGCACCATTGCCAAAGCAAGTTAGTTTACGCACCTACACTCCGGCTTGTTTGTTTTGTTTATTTTTTTTTCTTTTTTGCAAATTTCCTACTATTCTACTTTTTTTTAAATTAAACATTTAGACTAAATTTTTTTTTATCAAATTTCAAAATGATTTAATCAATACTGAATGATATTAATTTTCTATATTACTTAAAAACAATTACATTTAGAAAGTGAGAAAAATTCCTTCTTTAACGAAATTCATTACCGAAATATGTAAAACAAATTGATAAGTTTATAAAATATTGATGTTTACACTTTATTATATTCATGAAAAATTGTATTACAAATTGATAAATTCTTTTGAAATGATTTATAAAACAATAAACGAGATTAATTAAATTTCTCCGAGTTAACACTTTTGTTTTATATTAGATAATAGATAATTACTTGAGTGAAAAATTCTTTGAAAATTAATCATCATTCAAACTGATTAGCCACTGAATAATTCAATTTTTCAACTAATTAATATTAATTCGTGAAATATCGTAAAGACAAAAAAATTTTTTTTTAAACATTTACTTTGTATTTAATTAGATTTCAACAATTTAAATTGATTTTAATTAATTTCAACTATTTACTTTATTTTTTATTTATAATTTTATTATTTTTTATTATTATTATTATTAATGATAATTAATATTTATGTTTCACATTTAGATGATTTAGTTAATTCCATTCTTTTTACGATTTACAATTATTTACAGTTCTATAAAAATTAATTGTTATTTACATTAGAACATAATTTATTGTTATTATTTATGTATATATATATTAAATTATTAATAATTAGAAATTTCTTAATTGTAGAATAAAATAAAATTTTTTCTTCTATTTTTCTACTGTCAATATATTAAAATCAATTATAATGATATATTTCACCGTGACTGAAAACCACCATTTACTATATAATAATAATAAAGTATAAGTTTCATCGTATTTACGAAATTTTTTTTTTTTGCTTGAAACAAAAAAAAGTGCCACTAATTATAAATTTAATTATTTTTTATTCCTTTTCATAAATACAATGAGACGTAAAGAAAATTCATTAACACTAAGGCAACAATTCACTAAAACTAAAATTATTTCTATGTAATAATAATAATAATAAATGTAAGAGAAGTGTATCTATATTTTTTATATTATTATTAAAATTGCAAATCTTACTTACTAGAAAATTAAACATTGAAAGAGAGTAATTTTTTTTGCCAAGTATCAAACAATAGAAATTTGAATTTAAAAAATTGGAAACAATTTTTTTTTTTTTTTTTTTTTTTGATAAATTTTAGTAAATTTAATAATTAATATTTTAATTATTTTACAATATTGTTTTTCATCCTAAATTTGATTTTTTAATAATCATATCAATTATAGTACATATTGAATTCGTCTCTGTAATTGAAAACAAAAATTATTATTTCTATTGTTTGCGAAAAAAAAAATTGCAAATCCCATGTATTAGAAACCTTGAAAGTTATTTTTACAAAATGTAATTTTTCTTCTTAATAAAAATAATTTTTTTTCCAGAAGTTATCGACATTTTTTTCTTCATATAAATTTTTTTCAGATTTTAATTTCAAATATATATTTTTATACATTTTTATAAATTTATAAAAATTTTTAATTCAGTACGAAAATATTTTTAATTTCTTCACATAGAAGAAAAAGGCTTTTAATAAAAATTATTTCAACTGTAAAAAAGAAAAAAATTTATTTTCAAATTAATTGATAAATATTAATAATTAATAAAATTAATAATTATTGTGTCACTTAATTATTTTCAAAATTACTAATAATCGATATTAATAAATCAAAATTATCGAATTTCAAGAAAGCTAATAATGGGAATTAAATAGTTTAAAATAAAAATATTTTTAAAAAGGGTTGAATTTAATTTTTTATAATGAAGAATATTGATGAAAAAAATTATTGATAATAATGATAATAATAATAATAATAATAATGATAATAATAATGATAATAATAATAATAATGATAATAATAATAATAATAACAATAATAATAATAAAAAATAAATAAATAAGTACAAAAAACAAGCCTTGAGTTAGGTACGTTGTGCGGCGATATAGCTAAAGTGGCAAAAGAGTTTTTGTCAAGGAATATGGCAAACCTGGTGCGATGAACCAACCCGAATCTCTCCCTGGGTGCCGGCGGACATCTCCCCCTCCTCCAAAGCTCCGCCGTCTTTCTCCAGTGTTTCGACTGGCTTCACTCTTCCCTTTTAGGTAAATTTCTATCATCCACCCCCTGAACCGTACATATGTTGTCTAATCAGTTTTTTTTTCTTTTTACTTTCAATAATGATAATTGACTTTAAAAAAAAAATTAGAAAATTCAATGACAATTTTTACATGCTCTTAATTATATTCCGAATTAATGATTTTTTTTCATCATCATTTAATTCGTCATTTTTTTTTTTGGTTTATTCAAACAGAAAATCTATAATAAAGAATTTCAAGATGTCCAGTTATTTTATTCTTTTTAAATATTTTTATTCTTGTAATTATTATTAATTATAATTATACTTATTATTGTTATTATTAATATCATTATTATTTGCATTTAGATAAAAATTGTTTTCATTTTTCTTTATATTTTGTGATAAATAATAAAAATATAAAAAATAATAATAGAAATTTATATATTTATTCGGTATGAAATAAATAAAAATTAAAGAAATAATAATAATAGAAATAGTAAGAATAATAATAATAATAATAATAATAATAATAATAATAATAATAAAATAATTTGATAAAATATTTAAAAGAGTAAGAAAAAAATTTGTTTGAAGTTTATTTTTTTAATTTAATTTTTCCACTGAGTGTTTAACAAATTTAATACAAAAAGGTAATTTTTAATTTAATTTTCAGAAATTTGCAGTGAATGAATTTGCAAAAATATTATATTAACATTATAAATTATTGTATTTTGGATTTTTATTCGACAATTAAAATTAAACTTTATAGATTTGAGATAAAAAAAAACTAGACACCCTGATTCTGTTACAAATAAATATTATAACTATTAAGCAAAATCTGACAATAGATGCAGACAGGTTTGCATGCAGATTTGCATGTTTTTCTTTTCTCAAAAATCTCGATAATTAAAAATAATTAAAAAGAGAATTTTTTTGAGGGCATAACATTTTTTTACATTATTAAAGTAAATGCAATTTGTTAAAAACTTATTCCTGCATATTGTGGAATTTTAATTTTTTTTTAAATATACTTTTGCAAACAATAATTATGTTTTATCTTCTAATGATATTTAATGACAAATTTTAATAGTCTAAATACTAAAAGTCTAAAGGTAAATATTTTGATTAACGATTTGTTTTAATAATTAAAAAAATATTTTCACTGAATCGAAATTAAAAAAAAATCCGTTTAATTAGTTTTATAAATAAATATAAATTATTACGGACTAAGAAAAAAAAACGAAACATAAATATGCACGCAATAATCGTTACTTAGTATATATCAACTTTAGTTATCTTCAAGTAAATTGAAAAACAATGTTATCATAATTATAGTAACTATTTCGTTTCTTTTATATTATTTATTTTTTTTATCTATAAATTCTCTTTAAAACCAAATTATTATTCGAAATAAAAGAAAAGTCATAAAATTTTAATTTTTTAATTAGACCCTAAAATTCTCTCTTTAAATTACAAAATTACTATTTAATTGAATTGAAAACACATTTCTATAAAAAAAAGTCTGTATCCATAAAAGAAAATTAAAAAAAAACTACGTGAAATATTAATTAAATTTTTACAATCATTTTTCAAATTTTCAATTATACAACTCAAATAGAATACAAAAAAAAATTAGATTTATTGCCCTATTATTAATTTCCATAAATTCGACAATAAATATAATTTTCCAAATTATTACAATGTATATTGAATTCTTTTAACCTCGAAAAATTCTCTAAATACATTTATTAAAAAAAACGAAAGTAAAATAAAAATTCTGGCTTTCACCAAAGCTTAAAATACATTTTTCGATTTATAAAAAATAAAATACTACCTGTAAATATTTACCAATAAAAACTTTCATGTTTTATCAAAACGAAAAACTTTCAATTACAAAATTTCGTTTTTTAAATTAATATGCACTTTTTTTTTGATAAAACGATGAAAATTTGCTACAAAAAGAAAAAAAAATCCATAAAGCTTTTAATGTAAAAACAAAACCAACTATAGAAAAAAAAATGAAAAAAAAAACTCGAAGTTTGCCATTTAAATTCGATAATTATCACATTTTTATACACAATAATTAATAAAATCCAGTCTTCATAGCAATATTTTGTCTCTAATTGCCACTCGTATTCGATGCTTGCTTTTTCTACAAGGAAAGTTACATAACCAACAAGAAAAATTATCTATTATTGCCTAGAAAGAAAAATTGAAAAAGGATCAAAAAAAAAATTTTTTTTTTTTTGATCAAGTGGTCTTAAGTCACGGCGAAAGTTTCTAAAATAATTTGTCTGTGCATGTTTGTGTGTGTGTATCATTTTTTTTTTTCAATGGTATATATTTTGCCTTGAAAGCAAAGCATTGAGAGACGTCGCAACTTGTGACAATCGGGATGACCGAAAAAAATCTTGTCTTTTCAAAAAGTCGTAAATAATTCACTAACACAAGCGAGAATGCAATATAACCATTTAACCAATAAGGTGCCTCGTGCACCATGACAATAAATAACGCTTCACTGAAAGGGGGGCCCCCGTCAAAACCAATAAAAAAAAACAGCCAGCAATTAAAAAAAAAACGAACCCGAACCATCTGCGAGGAATGTAAAATTTTAAAGATAAAGAATTTTTCATTTACTTTTTCCCGTACACCTGATTGTCGCAAATGCGAATGCAAAAGCGTGCATTAAAGTTAAAAAAAAAAATAATAGGAAAAAAAAGAAACGGAAACTTATTCCGAAAGCACTCACCCAGAAGTCACAAGTGTGCCTCAGTCTTGAGATGTTCGCATTTTGTTTGGAAACCAATGTCCGGTCGCCATTAAATTCATGAAAAAGTTGATTTTTACACGACACTGAACTTGTGAATGATGAAATTAGTTAGGTCGACGACGACCTAATTACGGTTGAGAATGGTTTTAGAAATTATTTCCTTGTAAATAACGTCAACCACAACACCCGAGGGAAGCCATCTTGTACTGCGATTGACTGCGATGACTGCGATTTGTTTCGCTTTTCTTCTCGTGGGGGTGTGTTCCGATTCCGTTTCGTTCCTATTGACATTCAATGTCTGTGTGTGGTAACTTTAATCCCTTTCGTTGTGTGCTCCTAAACATATGTATGACGTGCATTCTCTTCACTGATTCACCAGATTCACCGCACACCACCAATACAAACAAAACATTACAGGACGCCTCGATGTTCAGGAGCGTAGCAATTTAAAAAAGCACCCATTGGCTCTTGTCACAAGAGCGCCAAATTCCTTTTTAAAAATTAATATTTTCCCCTAATTGCTCAAAATTACGAATATAAACCAATTTTTTAAATATTTTTTTTCAATTTAAAGTTTTTTTTCTATTTGTAAACTATAAAAAAGTTTTCCTACACTTTATACACACCTGATGGGTAATTGAAAACCTCCTCCAAAGAGTAATTATAATTCAATTTACTTACTGAATTTAAAATCAAAAAATCATTTTCAGAAGAAGAATTTCTTCAAATGGATTTGAATAATGTCAATTAATTTTTTTTGTTCACTAAAAGGTGTTTTTTTTTGAAATGTAAAATAAATATTTCCTATAAATTTCATAAATTTGAAGGATTTGAAGAAAATGTCAGGTGCTTAGCAAGTTCAGTTGGTGCCCTGTTCTTATACAAATTGAACAGATTATTATAAATTATGAAAAATATTAAAAGAAAGAAAAAAAGTACAGGGAATTGTTACTAATACTACTGATAGTGTACTTTTTCAATTTATTATTTTAACTGATACAGTAAAATAAAATTTGTTCGGAAACAGAAAAAGTAAGAGGGGCCCAATTATTGGTGATACGGTCATTGTTGTTTATCAATTAGCGTAATTAACTCATGGGATTTTATCTTTTTTCAAAAATTACAAGCGCTTATTTAAAATCAATTAATTCGATTTCCGTTGCTAATTATTGCGTGAAAATGTCAAAAACAGCGATATTATTATTAGCTGAAGGAGCTGAAGAAATGGAGGCAGTGATAACGGCAGATGTTTTACGACGTGCCGGGGTAAGAAGAGGTTATGTTCTCAAATTAAAATCCAAATGAACTTTAAATTAATAATTATATGATTATTAATATTTAATAATTATTAATAATCGTTGTCGGTATTTAAAGTAAATTGTCCGTTGCTTTTCGTTTTTTTACCTTCTTTAAATATTTTCAAAATTTTAAAATTATTGTATTAAAAATTTACGAATTGTTGTAAAGAATTTTTCTAATTTTATCAAACAAATTCAAAAATAATATTGATTTCGTTTGAAAAATATTTAAGAATTTGAATTCTCGTGAAGAATTTTGTTTAAATTTTTGAAAATTCTAAAAAAATTCTTTGAACTTTTTTTTAAATAATGGAGTTTTTTAAAATAATTTTTAATTTCTATTCAAAAATTTCAAAATAACTAAATTTTATGAACAATTTCTTTCAAGTTTTTTAAATAATCTTATTTTTTAATAATTTTAAATTTTTATTAAAAATTTTCAAAATAACTAAATTTTGTGAATAATTTTTTTCAAGTTTTTAAAATAATCTTATTTGTTAATAATTGAATTTCATTAAAATTTTAAAAAATAGTTGGAAAATGAAACTTTAAAATTTAAAATTAAACTTTTTGGAAAAATATTATTAAAAATTAAAAAACATTGAATTATTTTATGAAATTTATTAAAATTATAATAAAAACAATTGAATATTTCGAATGAATTTTACTATTTATAAAAATAATTTCATTGTTTTTAAAGAATTTATTACAATTTTAGAAAATAATTGAATTCTATTAAAAAATTTTATAGCGAATTAAGAAAAATATTGATTTCTTTCGTGAAATTGTTTTGAATTTAATTGAATTGTTTCGAAGGATTTATTAAAAGTTTAGAAAATAATTTAATTTTTCGAAATAAATATTGAATTTTTTCATAAAATTTATAAAAATAATTTCAATGTTTTTAAAGAATTTATTAAAATAATAGAAAATAATTGAATTCTATTGAAATTTTTTATAACGAATTAAGAAAAATATTTATTTCTTTTGTGAAATTATTTTGAATATAAATGAATTCTTTCAAGAATTTTTTAAAAGTTTAGAAAATGATTGTATTCTTCGAAAAAAAATTATTGAAAATTGAAATGAAATTGAATTCCTTTTTAAAATTGTTATAAAAATTGTATTAAAAAAATCGAATTGTTTCGAAAAAATTATTAAAAATTGAAAAAAAAAATTTTTTAATTGAATTCTTTCATGAAATGTTATTAAAATTGTATTAAAAATAATTGAATATTTCGAATGAATTTTACTATATTTATAAAAATAATTTCAATGTTTTTGAAGAATTTATTAAAATTTTAAAAAATAATTGAATTCTATTGAAATTTTTTATAACGAATTAAGAAAAATATTGATTTCCTTCGTGAAATTGTTTTGAATTTAATTGAATTGTTTCAAGAATTTATTAAAAGTTTAGAAAATGATTGTATTCTTCGAAAAAAAATT
Source organism: Leptopilina myrica (nomen nudum) (assembly GCA_032872475.1). NCBI lineage: Eukaryota > Metazoa > Arthropoda > Insecta > Hymenoptera > Figitidae > Leptopilina > Leptopilina myrica (nomen nudum). Next base: position 12,997,336 of record CM065464.1, on the reverse strand, counting down.
ATTGAAAATTGAAATGAAATTGAATTCCTTTTTAAAATTGTTATAAAAATTGTATTAAAAATAATCGAATTGTTTCGAAAAAATTATTAAAAATTGAAAAAAATTGAAAAAAATTGAATTCTTCCATGAAATGTTATTAAAATTGTATTAAAAATAATTGAATTCTTGCAAGGAATTTTATTGTTTGTAAATATAAGTGAAATGTTTCGAAATATTTATTAAAATTTTTAAAAATATTTTATTTGAATTCTACATAAAATATTTTTAAAATTGTATTAAAAATAATTGAATTTTTACAAGGAATTTTACTATTTATAAATATAAGTGAATTGTTCTGAAGAATTTATTAAATTTTTGAAAATAAATGAATAAATAAATAATTTATATTAACATTTGAAGATTAAAATTCTTTCGAGAAATTCTTCTAAAATTGTTTTGAATATAATGGAATTTTTGCAAAGAATTTTACTATTATTTACAAATAAATTTGAAATTTTTTAATTGTTTTTGAAAATAATTGAATTTTTGACAAGATTGTATAACGAATTAAGAAAAAATACAATTCTTTCGTGAAATTTTTTAGAAAATTAATCTATTATTATTAACATATTTATGTATTAATTATTTAATTATTTGTTAATTTATTAAAATTTTTGCTATTTTCATTTTACAATTTAAAAAAAAAACACTATTTTTTCCTTTTTTGTTTAAAAACTGAAGGAACATAAAAATAATAATAATATTCAACTTTTGCAATTAATTTCACATGTAAAAAAATTGCGAATTAAAAGCCGAAAATGATTTTTGTTTCTTTGTTAAAAATAAAGATTCAAGTTACAATTGCCAGCATTGACGATGAAAAATGTGTAAAATGCAGTAGAGATGTAAAAATTTGCACCGATTCAAATTTCACTGATGCCACTAAAGATAAAAATTACGATGTTGTCGTGTTACCTGGTGGAGTTGGTTATAAAAAATTGGCCGCTGTGAGTTTATTTTTCACAATATATTTTTTACGTTAAACACAATAAACTGATTTTTAATGCTTTATTATCTAAAAAAGAAAGAAGTTAATTCTTTAATTGAAAAAAATTAAGATGTTAATTCATTATTTTTAACAGTCTCAATGTGTTGGAACTTTATTGAAAGATCAGGAATCAAAAAAGGGAATTATCGCTGCAATTTGTGCAGCTCCGGTTGTTTTGAAAGCCCATGGAATTGCTAAAGGAAGTAAAATTACTTCCTATCCATCCACTGAAAGTGATTTAAAGGACGATTACAAATATATCGAGGATCAAAAAGTCGTGACTGATGGTATAACTTTTTAACGCCAATGATTTTTTTTTTATTAGAACAAAACTAAATCACCTCATTTTTGGATAATTTTTCCCAATTTTTTAATGACAAAATTTTTCTATTTTCTAAATTTTTGTATGGAAAATAATGTTTCAAATATTAATTTCAGGAAATATAATAACGAGTAGAGGACCAGCGACAGCTTTTGATTTTGGTTTGGCGATTGTCGAAAAATTATTAGACAAAGAATCTGCGCTCACTGTAGCAAAAGCGATGCTCTACACAGATTATAAATAGATCTTTGGGAAAATGATTCAAAATCGTTATAAAAAAGACAATTTTCTTCATAGTTTTTTTTCAAGGATAAATTCAATTTAACCTGAATACGAGAATAACTAACAAATTCGTATAGCTAACGAATAATTAATATTAATATTAATTATTAATGGATCAATATTAATATTAATTATTAATGGTTAAATATTATTTATTAATATTTAATATTAAAAAGTAAAATTTGTACAAAAAGAACGAAAATTCTTTTGGAAATAAAAGTCTACAACATAATGTTTATATATACTTTAAAATATTTATTTTTCATATAAGAATTATAAATTAAAATAATTGTTTAAAGTACGAAATGATAAAATTGGATTTTTTTAAATGAGAGAAAAGCCCAAGTTTTTTTGTAGGAAAAAAATTTTTTTCTTTAGACACAGAGGGAGAGGGGGGAATAATTATCTTTTGTTTCAAAAGGAAATATGTACACCGTATAACAAATATAACATACAAATTCCTTATACTAATTTTTAATTAGAAACGATTCACGTTTCCAAAAATTCATTTGGCAGGTTTCATATTAATATTTCGTAGCATGCACAAATCGCGTGCAGTTGCTTTTCGGCCCGCTGCTGTTTGAATGTCGTACAACCTCAATAGTAAATCAGTTGTGAAACATTCCGGCAGTGCTTTTAGAAGACAAGGCACCTGTAAATTTATTTTTCATTAATTTATCAATTTTTTTTTTACTTTTTCAGGGTTACCATAAATATTTAATTTTATTTTTCCCTGACTTTTCCCTAATTTCCAGACAAAATTTTAATTTTTTCCCTGACCCTAAAGAATATTCTGATTCACTCTAAAAATTATTAGATAATCAAGAAAAAATGTTTTATTACATTTATTTACAAATTTCATTAATTATAAAATTATTCAAAAACATCAATAACTTCTTTTTTTAATTAATATATTTAATCATTATTATTTTTCTGTAGGAATTGAAATTCTTCAAAACATTCAAATTCAAACCTTTTTAAATTGAACAACTTATAAGAATATTATTACATTCTTGTTTTGTAATAATTTAAAATACCATAATATTTTTCAGAATAGGTTAATTATTTACAAAAATCCTAAAAAAAATCTTTCCCAAGAATTCAATTATTTTTACAAGCAGTAAAATTTCTCAAAAAAATTAAATTATTTTTAAAAATTTAATAAAATTCGTGGCAATAATTCAATGACTTTCATAAATAATAATAAATCGATTATCCGTTAATTCATTTTTAAATCAATTTTTATTAGAAAATTCTAGAAAAACTGAATTATTTAAATTGAAAAATAAATAATTTATTGAATAATAGAATGTTATTTGTTAAAATTTTATCCTCATAAAGAATTTTATCAATAAATTTTTAAATATATGAATTTAATTTGACAAATTTTAATAAAATTTTTAAGAATAATTACATTTTCGAGGAATTTGATTAAAATATATATTGTATAAAAAATCATTAAAATTCCGCGATGAGTTTTATTACTTATGAAAATAATTTAAATTTTCTTAAAATTTCCATAAAATAATTGAATTTTGCAGAAGAATTTTAAGTTACTTGGAATTTTAACAAGAATTTTTTTTTAATTTTCGAACACAATTGGATTTCTGCGAAGAATTTTATTACATTTTAAAAATAATTAAATTCTTTTCTAACGAATTTTATTCAAATTTATTTTTATATAACTGTATTTATGTGAAGAATCTTATTATTTATATAAATAATTGAATTCTTACTGTGAAAATTTTATTACTTATGAAAAAAATGGAATTATTTTTAATTAATTCATTAAAATTGAATTCCTACAAAATCTAAATTCAATATATAATTGAATTTAGATGAAGAATTTTTTTATTTACAAATATAATTGAAATTTTGGAAATATTTTTTTTTATTTTTGAGAATAATTGAATTTTTGCGAAGAATTTTATTAATTTTGAAAATAATTTAATTCTTCTAATGAATTTTATACAAGTTTATATAAATAATTGAATTCTTTCAACAAATTTTATTATTTATAAAAATATTTTTGTATAATTGATATTTTTCGAAAAATTTTATTAAATTTTGTATTTTAAATAATTGAATTCCTGTGAAGAATTTTATTACTGCTGATGGAAATAATTGAATTAGTTTGAAGAAATTGATTAAAAATTGAATAATTGAATTCTTGTGGAATTTTGTCAAGAATTTCATTAAAATTTTTAAGAATAATTGAATTTTAATAAAGTATTGTATTATGTATAAAAATAATTGTAATTTTGACGAGAATTGTTTTAAAATTTTTGAATATAATTGGAATTCTGCGAAAAATTTTTGCAACTTCTGAAAATAATTGAATTTCTGTAATCATTTGTAACTTTTCTAAAATCTAATTTTTTTTAGTATTTTTAATTAAAATTCTTTTATCAATCTAGTATTTATGAAAATTGTAAAAATCATTCATAAAATAATTTTTCAATTATTCATTAAATAATTTTTACAAGTCATATTTTATGATAGTTATAATTTATTTTATTTAATTATTAATTATTTATTATTAATTATTAATGTTATGATAGTTTTTGAAAATTTGAGTTATTTAAAAAGAAATTATTGTCAGAAATAGAAAAAATGGAAGATTTTGTATTAAAATTTGTGGTAATTTCATAGTTTACGAGGCAAAGAGAAAAGAAATTCAGTTTTTTCATGAATTTTAAAAATTCAATTTTTTCCAGTACTTTTAGTAAAAATTCTTGACTCTTCCCTGACCTATGGCAACCCTGTTTTTATACAAATTGGTGTAATTTTTTATATTCTAAATTTGATATTTCTAAATTGGGTAAATAAATGAAAATAATTTTCACAATAAAGCGGAAAGAATATCTCACCAGAGTTTGCGGCATTTCCTGTAGAACAATTCGCGTTCTATCTTTTCCACATTGCACCATTAAACGCAAAAATTGTAGAATAAAATGCGTTTGCTGTGAGACCTCACCATTTCTACCGGCGAGGTATGTGAAATTATTGAAAATTTTATTCAGCGCCGATAAAAGTGGATCGCGTAATAAAATCATTTTTTGTCCATTCGTTGGTAATTGCGATTGCGGTGAATTTGATCCAAATATTGGATTTGAATCGCCAGCTTCATTCAGTCTTAAAATTTTATTTGCCGGCACACCAAGTGCATCCAATTCATCGGCATCTAAATCATGTCGTGTACGTTTTCTACTATTACCATGCTGTGGATTTGTATTATTATATTCGAGCGTTGAAAATATACAATAAACGCACAATTTTGCCAATACAAATGATTGTGGCTCAACTAATTCTTCACTTCTGCAAAAAAAAGGACAATTAATTTACAATTTTTCCATTCTTTTCAATAATGTCTTTATAAATCAATTTTCGATACTTGGAATTCCTCAGTATTATTTTTTTTTAATTATCAGGGTGTCTACTATTTTCATTAACAAAATTCCCGGCTTTGTACAAATTTTTCCTGGCTTTTTTTTCTCATTAACTTTAAATTTATTTGATTTCGAGTATGAATACATCTACAAATGGCTTCAAACACTTTTATTAGAATTTTTATGAATAATTAAATCCTATTGCTGAGTTTTTAAAAAAATTTTTTAAAATAATGTTTTTTTAATAATATTAATTGAAAATCTGAAAAAATTGAATTATGAAGAATTTTTTTTTAAATTTTTCAATTTTTAGAAGCAAAAAATTGATTTTAAGCTTTAACAGGGACTTTATATTTTAAAAAATTATAACTACAATCACTAACTTCCCTTGATTATTTTAGAAAAACTTTAAATAATATTACTCAAAAATTCTAGAAAATTAATTGAATTTTGGAAGACTCAAAGTTCAAATTTATAAGTATTTCGAAATTTTTAAGCAAATAAAGAACAATAATTATTTAAATATTTCTTTTATAAAAGTTATTAAAATTTGAAATATTTAATTTGAAAATTTTTTAAAAATTAGGTTTTTGAAAAATAGTAATTAAAATTTTTTAAAGAAAAAGGTACTTGAATTATCAATAATATTTTTTACAAATTGAAACAATTGGAAATTCTGTAAAATTTTATATTTTAAAGAATTTTATTTTTTCCTCTTTAAACATTGTCTATAAATATAATTATATTTTTGAAATTATATCATTTTATGAATTTACAAAAATTATTCTATTTAAATAATTCAATTCTCGTTGTTGAATTCTAATAGGAATTGATTTAACAAAAATTTCAGTTAAAATTTTAGAAAATAATTGAATATTTAAACCGTTATAACAGGAATTTTAGGAATTAATTAAATTTTAAAAGGCTTTTATATTAAATTCCTTGAAAATTTAAGGGAAGCAAAAGTTTAAAAATCTTTAAATTTTAATTTTCAAAAATTATTAATAACATTATTTTCTTTAAAAATTATTTAAGTTTTTCAATAATTTTATTCAAAAATTCTAAAGAAATAATTGAATTTTGGATAAATTGCAGTTGTAAATTTTAGAAATAATTATATTTCATGAGGTTTTTCATTTAAATTATTTGAAATTTCATTTCTTCGGGAAAAGTAAATATAAGTTTAAACATTTTTTTTTAACAAAAAGAATTAAAGATTTGAAAAATTTAATTCAGAAATTTCAAAAAATTGTTTCTTGAAAAAATGAAACGAAAATTTTTGAAAGATACTTCTATAAATAATTTAAAAAATTGACACAATTGAAAATTTTGCCAACTTTTATTGAAATAAATTTTGAATTTTAATTCAAGTTGTTAGAAATATTTTGGCATTTACTATACGAGTTGTTGAAATAATTAAATTTAATGAAAAACCGTAAGAAAAATTATATTTTTTAAGAAATTAAAAATTTTCATTAAATTTGGAAAAACAAGTTTTGAAAGTAACTACGGAAAAGAAAATTTCACGCGCGTGTAGTTTTGCTAGTTTCTATTAATTCCATAATTTTTTAAAAATTTATTTACATGCTATATTTGAATCAGTGACTGATTTTTTTACTATTAAATTAATTATTCTTAATTAATTCAAATTTAGGGAAGAGTATAAATATCTATAAAAATTTTAATACAAAGCGATTTTTTAAAAATGAGAATTTTCCGGTTAGTAGACACCCTGAAATTATTAATAAAATCATGAATTCAAAGAAAAAAAATACTTACTGTAAGCTATTATACAAATACTGGGGAACAACATTATTGATAAGATCAAGAGTACAATTTTCAATGTCGAAATGAAAAATGGCAAAAGTCAAATCAACAGCCCTGTCAAGTTCCTCTTGATATTTGTATTTTAACGTTGCCTTCACTAAATTTGAAACAAACCAAAGAGATCCTCCTGTATTTAATAAAGAAACGAGAGCTTCCGCCGCTTGAATATTAATCCAACCACGATGATGAATATCCTGCCATATGGATTCCAATTGTTCCAAAATTGGTTGACGCGATATCAGACTTTAAGAACATAAAAGAAGAGAAAATTACTTTACTTTTAACGAAAATTGCGAAATAAAGACATATGTACTTAAAAAAAAATCTCAATTATTTTTAATTAAATTTTCTAGAATTTCAATTATTTAAATTATTTTTAAAAGAGTTGCGTTTACAAATTTTCATAAATAGATGAACGTCAAATGGTTTCAATTTGAAATTTTATAAAATTTCAAACTTAAATGAATTTAATAATTAGGAAAATAAAAGAACTTGGATTTGTGAAAACAATTTTAATAAGTCAAATTCTACTAAAATTATTCACATTTTTGAAAATATGTTAAATTAAATATTAAAAATAATGGATTTATAGAAGAATTTTAGTTAAAAATACTAAACAAAATTGAATTTTTGAGAAATAACAAATAATTGCAGAAATTCAATTCTTTTAAAAATTAAAAAAATTCTTCACAAAAATTCAGAAAAATTCGTGTAAATATTTCAATTATCTTCATCAATAATAATTTTTTTTTCTAAAATTCAATTCTTTTGTAAAGCTTTAATAAAATTCTTAACAAAATTTCAATTTAATGCTTTTCAAAATCTATTTTAATAAAATTGTTCAAAAGAATTTAATTATTTAACAACAAATTTAATAAAATCTTACACAAACATTTAATGAAAGAAACAAACATTTAATTTTAATTACTATAAATAATATGACATACACAGAAATTCAATTATTTACAATTTTCTTCTAAATTTTTTTTTGCAATAACTTAATTGTTGATAAAATTCTTGATGAGATTTCCATTTTGAAAAACATTAAATTATTCAATAAATTATTTATTTTTTATCTAAATAATTGAATTCTCGTAGAATTTTCTAATAAAAATTGATTTCAAAATGAATTACGGTCAAAATTTTAGATAATAATTGAATATTAAGAGAATTATACCACAAATTTTTAGAAATAATATAGAAACTATAAAATTTCCCAAAAGAATTCCAATCTTTAAAAGAATTTTAATACAATTCTTCGCAAACTTATTAAATTTTTTTCAAAAATAATAAAATTTTTCCAAGAATTCCATGATTTCAAATGCAATTTTTATTACATTTTGTAGAAAAGAATCAATTTATAGAAGAATTTTTATAAAATTGTTCCAGAAAACTCAATTATTAAAATTTTTTTTACAAAATTCAATATAAGAAGTGTTTAAAAAAAAATCAAATTGTTATCCATAAAATTTCAATTTAATTAATTTTAAAAAATTGTAAGAACTCAATTATTCTCATAACTAATAAAATTCTTTGCTGCAATTCAATTATTTTCATGAATAATAAAATAAATGACATTCTTTTTAATATAATTTTAAACAAATTGTTTGTGAAAATTCAATTTTTTAAAGTAATACTTTAAATTTCATTAAATAATTTAAAATATAATTTCCATTAAATTTCTCAAGCCAAATTAAAATTGTTTAGAAGAAATTTTATAAAATTCTACGCAAGAATTTAATTATTTTCATAATTATCGCAGAATTTCAAATTATTTTCTATACAAATTTAAATAAATTCCACGAAAAATGTAATTGTTCTTAAAAAATTGATGAAAACTCTTAAATAACATTTTATTATTCTAAGCAATTTTGATAAAATTCTTTATAAGAATTCAATTTTAAGGAATTTTCAATTATTCAACAAATTTTTTCATTTTTGTATTTAAATAATTGAAATACTGTGAAGAATTTTATTATTTAGGAAAATAATTGAAGTTTTGCAATAAATTTTTATTTCATTTCTTTAAAATAATTGAAATCCTGTGAAGAATTTTATTATTTCAAAAAATACCCTAATAAATGTAATTTGACTAAATTATTGCAAATTTTTTGAATTTCAGCAAAACATTTCATTATTTGAAAAATGTTATTAATTGCTTACAAAAAATATTTGAAAATAATTATATTTTTCGAGTAACTTTATCAGGAAGAGACAAAATTAAATTTTTATGTCAATTTTTATCTTTTTTTCACCTTTCGAAAAATTGAAATAAGGTTGCATTTTATACCAAAAATATCGTATTTTGTAGCAATATTTGGAAGAAAAGTTAAATAAAAACCTAGCAATTTTTGAAAATAATTAAAAAAAAAGACAAAATATCCAAAGTCTGCACAAACATAAACTTAAAAATGTAAAAAAAAATATATTTATCACCTGTGAGAGACGGTGAGAACTTTCTTCGATTGCGTCGGTGGCCGGACATCGTATTGCATTTTTCGTATTATTTGAAACATTAACAATGATCTGAAAAAGAAGATTTTCTATGATGTATTAAAAATTTTTTAATTTATAACATTTTTAATAAATTTTGATAAAAATGTAACGCGTGCTCTGAGAAAAAAAAGTCAAAGCTCGTTACAAATAAACAAGAAATTTACCTCTCCTTGTAATATTCCTGTGACTCGTCGCTCGTAGCGGGAGTTAAAAATTGTTGCACCATATTCATTGGCTTCAAAAGTGCATCCTGATTAGTAATGCTCATATGTGCGCACAGCCATGTTGTCGCACAAACTGGTAAACAACAAAAACCATTACGTAAACGATCTAGCGCACGTTTAACATCACCGGCACTCAAACCACCGCATTCCCATCCAATAAGTAATTCCTTAACAACGCCCATTGCCGCTTGACACGTACCATCCCAATTCATTGTACTTGTGACAAAATCATTTTCACCCGAATAAATATGTTGTAACAATGAATCAACAACACTTTGATCAATATTCTGCAGCATTTTATGCGGTGATTTTGGCTTTCCACGCTCTGGCATACACTCACGTACCCATTGTTCGAAAAATGAATCGCCACCTTCCTCGAGTACATCGCAACCATATGTTTGTACAATTGAATAGAGCATCAGGAATGTAACATCGAAAATAATACTTCGCGTTGATGTTGACTTATCGTTAACTGGTTCATTTGCCTGTTTACTTGCCTCATTAAACTTTATCATCTTCGTCACAAATGCCTTAAGTTTACCCTCAACCGATGCAACTGCCATTATTAAATCAAAACTTTTACCAGCGAGAATTTGATGTAACATACTTAATAGGGCATCCTTTATTTTTGCATAATCGGCATTTAATGTTTTTAATAAACCACTTAATGTTTGTTCGGCGCGCATTATCACTTTTGGAATTACCGACGTTGATGTAATTGGCGTTTCGAGTTTTTGCAGTGCAACTGTCATTCCTTCTCTGTGGGGGAAAAAAAGCAGAAAAATATTATTCTCCTCAATTTTTTCTTTCTAACAAAAATAGTTGTCACTATTTTAATTAACATACCTTCGGCTGCTTATCTGTTTCGCTTGTTTCTCCGTGACTAAATTCACTTTCTGTAATTTATTCAATATACTCTCGATGCAATTACACAAATATGTCGCGTCAATTTTATCCAATAATGGCGTGAAATGAAGTAACAGTTCAAAAGCCTCCAAAATATCCTGTGAGTATTCAAATTTCTCATCGCCTAAACATAAATATATATATTTAATAATTGAACCTCAATAAACTCTAATAATTCAAGATTTAAATCTTTATTTTATGTTATTATTATTATTAAGGTACCTATTCGGTAATCTATTCGCAGTTTGAAGTTAAAAATTATTCAAATTCTTGAGAAGAATCCTACAGTTTATAAAATTAAATTGTTTTAAAGATTTAATAACATAACTAGCAAATATTACGCACGCGGAACGTAATATTCAATTTGCTATTGTTATGCAAGTTACAAAATTTTTTATTAACAAACATAAATTTTTCAAATAATTTCATAATCAAAATTTTAAAAAATTACTTATTAAGTACAAAATTATTTATTACTTTTCATATTTTCAAAAACTTTAATGAAAAAAAAAAAAATTTCACGAAAGAATTCAAATATTTACTAAAATTTGAAACAAATCTTTCTAAACAATTCAATTATTTTCAAAACAATTTTAATTGAATTCCTAGGTTGAGTTCAATTTGTTAAAAAAATTTTAACACATTTCGAAAAAATTTCATTTGTTTCTAAAATTTTTAAAAATCCTTCGAAATAATTAAACTATTTTTATAAATAGTAAAATTCTTCACAAGAATTCAATGAATTTTATAAATAGTAAAATTCTTTGCAGAAATTCAATTCTTTTCAAAAACAAATTTAATAGAATTTCTTAAAGGAATCTTCAAAAATTAACATAAAACTCATTTATTTTCTAAAATTTTCATAAATTCTTTGGAACAATTCAATTTCTTTCATAAGTAATAAACTTTTTCGCCAGAATTCCATTATTATTAATACAAATTTAATCAAATTTTTCTTCATAAAATTTAATTATTTTTAAAATGTTTAATTAAAATTATTAAAGAAACTCCATTATTTGACAAAAAATTCAAAGACATTCTTCAAAAAGAATTTAACTAGAATTTTTAAAATTTAAACGAAATTCTCCGCGAGAATTCAGTTATTTACCTAAATAATGAAATTCTGTGAAGGAATTCTGTTATTATTAAATTTTTTGATAAAATTCTTTGCAATAATTAGATGATTTTCAATACATTAGTTTTAAAACTGAAAATATTTGAATAAAAAAATGAAAAAAAAGTTAAGAAACAAAAAAGCAAACAACTAACTTCAATCGAAAACTTTTATTAAATATTTTTAAAAGTAAATGGTATTCTGATGAGAATTTTTATTAACATACTATTAAAAATAATTAAATTCCTGCAATGAATTTTACTATTTAAAAAAAAATAATTCATTTTTTCCGAAGAATTTTTTTTACAATTTTTCAAAATAATTGAATTTTGTCGAAAATTTTGAAAGTAATTGAATTTTATGAAGAATTTCTTTCAAGTTTTTGAAATAATTATAATTAAATACTTTATTGTTAAAGTTTATTAAAATTGTTTTATATTATATATTTAATTATTTATAGAAATAATTTATTTTATGAGAAAAATTTGCTATTTTGAAAAATAATTCAATTGTTGCTAATAATTTATTAGAAGTTTGTAAAACAAATGCATTTTTTCGAAATTTTTCTTAAAAATTGAAAACATTTTTACTGAATCCTTCAGTGAAATTTTATATTAAAAAATTGACATAATAAAATTTTTATAAACAAATTGTGTCATTTTTAAAATAAATTTTACAGACAATCTTAAAAAGAATTGAATTTTTGAGATTCAAATTCACCGACTTTTTGTAAAGCATTTATAAAAAAAAATTCAATATATTTGAATTCCTTTCAAGAATAATATTATCAACATTTTTTCAAATACTTAAATTCTTTTGAGAAAATGGAATTAAAATTGTATCGAAAATAATTTAAGGGCATCCGGGAAAAATAATGGATTCGTGATCGACGTCTCATTTAAAAAGAAAAGAATATTTTGAGTCAGGAATTTTTGGTAAATGCACTGAAAAAAAGTATTGAAGCAAGAAAAATTTTCCTGGTTGAAGCAAATCGTGAGATTGAATACGGCCAGGACGATTATAATATTGATTCAAGAATATCGTTTTCTTCTACAAAAATATATATATTCTTGATCCAAGAAAATATGAAATTCGACCAAGAAGTTAATTCTTAATTTGAGTTGATACAATTATTAACTTATATTAATCTTCCCATTTTCTTGGCTCAAGACTATGGATGTTGAATGAAATAAATAGTTATTTAAAGAAAATAAAAAAATGATTTGTCCAATGCTCAAAATTACTTGACACAAGAATATAAATTTCTTCCAATAAGAAAATATGGATTTGTTTCAAGTAAATTAGGTCAAGAAAATGCATTTACTTGATTCAATGAACTTTTTTTTTCAGTGTACACTAGTTTACATTATTAATGGACAAAACTTGACTTATTTAAACTTATTATTTAACCTCTTAAAGAATTTGTTTAAAAATTGTTTTTATTAGATTAAAAGATAAATTTAAGCTCAAATATCAATAAAATAATTATTTTTAAGATATATAATAAAGACCTACATAGAAAATTTTCAAAATAATTAATATGCTTAGAAAAAACATTGACATACTGAAAAGTAACGACTTCGTGGACTCATCTATTTCTTTAAAGGTAATCATTCAAAAAATTTATGTAATTTCAATAATAATAATTATAATAATAATAAGAACAAGAAAAAGCTCACCATTTAAAGTTGCTGCGTGCAATTCTTTAAGAATAATTGGAACCTTCAAGAAGATAAAAGCCCCCCAATGGGATTCGCTAAACGATCCAGCGACACTGTGTAAACTCATTAAACTAGCGCGAATAAGTTCACAATAAAGTCGCGCATTTGTGTAATTTTTCAATCTTTGCACCATTTGCAATTGACTGACAAACGTTGCCGTTTCTGTACTTGAATTTAATGAGCCCTGAACTGCCAGCAATGATTGTAAACAATGTGTTATTGGTTCCATGTCAATTCTCGTCGAGCAATGTGACATATTTTCAATTTCTAATGCACACAATTTTTTTAATGTCTCATCCAATGTAATTGTTGATTTCACATTATTACCACGATGAAGTACTTCGATTTCTTGACATTTTTTAACAACCTCCGCATATAAATCTGAAGCAAAAAAAAAGTGTTTGTAAAATAGAATACAAATAAAATCGATGGTAATAAACATGATGGCCAAAAAATTTAATTAATTGTTTTCCTCTAATTTTCCCGTTGAAACTTTTAAATTACAAGGAATTTTAATACAAACCGTTCAATTTTTTTTTTACTATGTTTTACAATTTTTTGTAAATAATAGAAAAATTTCAAAAAGTATTTCAATTTGAAAAAATTTGTCTGGCAACCGTGATAAAAAAATAAAAATTGAAAATACCTTTATCGTCGTGTTTCGCTAAGTACATCATGGCGCAAATAAAATTGGAATTGAGCATTTCTTTGAGAATACTGGCGGGTTTATCGATTAATTCAGATGATTGTGGAATTAGGGGATTATTTTGTGGCGCTTTCGATAATGCGTGTAAATAGCATTGCAATAACCAATGTACAACCGACAATACTGCTGCGGCAAGAAGATCCTCCTCTGGTTTTCCACGACACGTTATTCCAATGTGAATTGTTTCCAGGAAATTCAATAAACTCAAAATGCAATGTGGCTTATGAAATGCGTCATATTTGCTAATTCGTTGCAAAACGGCCGCATATGAAACAAGCTGAATATATATTTTTTTAAATTATTAAAAAAAAACTTAAAGCATTAGCAGAGTGTCTACTATTTTCATTCAACAAAATTCCCGGTTATTTCCCGGTTATGGTCTAATTTTTTCCTCGTTTTCTTCTATCATAAAATTTAAATTTAAATTTGATTTCGAACATAAATAAATAATAATTTTAATTGAAAATTTGGAAAATAATTTTTTCTATTTTTTAAAAATAATCTTGTCTTTTTATAATTATAATTGGAAATTTTCTTTTTCAAGTTTATTACAATTCTATTGATAATAATTGAATTTCTGCAAAGAATATTTTACTATTTACAAAAATAATTGAAATCCTTCCAACGAGTGATATTATTTATGAAAATAATTTAATTCCTGTGAAGAATTTTATTACAGTTTTGAAAACAAGCAGTGATAAATAATTATTTACTTAGTAAGTAATAAACATTAAATTTGCTTAGGAAATGATAAATATCATTTATTTGAACATTCAGAAATTTGAAATTATAAAAATTTAAGAGAAGTTCAATATTTATAACTATTGAATAATAATAATAGAATAATATAATTTTTAGAAGCAAAAAATTTATTTAAAACTTTAAGAGGGACTTTATATTTTAAAAATAAAATTATAATTACGGTCACTAACTTCCCTTGATTATTTTCAAAAAATTTTAATTAATATTCTTTCAAAGAATTAAATTATTTTTAAAAAAATGTAAAGAAATTTCAATTATTTCAAAAATTTTCAATTATTTGTTTAGAAAAATTAAATTATCTTGAAACAATGGAATTGAAAAATTTCAAAAATTTTTTTTTTTCAGAATTTAAAAAAAAAATTTGCGAGAATTCAATTTTAATAAAAAATTTGAAGTGCATATCGTTTTTTTTTAAATTAAGTAATAAAAATTTTAATTATTAATCTTCGCATTAAGAAACATGAGTTCTTTAAAATGTGACTATAAAATCCAATTATTAATTAATTATTAAATTAAAATACTTTGAAAATTCTATTTGTTAAAAAGTTTCTAAAGAAATTCTTTAACAAATTAAATTACATACTTTCAATCGAATTTCACAATATTTCTATTAACTCCATAATTTTTTAAAATTTATTTACATAATTTGTTTGAATTAGTGCCTGAATTTTACTATCAAATTAATTTTTTTTAACTAATTCAAAGTTAGAGAAGAGTATAAATATCTATTAAAATTGAAATAAAAAGTAATTTTTTTAAAAACAAATTAAAATAATACAACTTTTTTTAATTTTGGTGAAAAATTCCCGGTTTTTTCCGGTTTTCCCGGTTAGTAGACACCCTGATTAGGTATTAAAAATAAAGTTTGAAATATTATTAAAAGATAATAAATAAATAAGAAAAAAATTTGTAATTACCTGAGAACTAAGCGAATGTTTGAGGTAGGAGAGTACTAAATGATTTGGACCCGGACCAACTAATGCTTGTTGAAGTATACAATCGGCTAGATTATAAACATCGCCACTCACACCACGTGGTAAAATCTGTTAAATAAGAAATAATTTATTATCATATAAAGAAAAAAAATGAAATTAAATTCATTGTCGTATTTTCTTACAGTTTTTATATTTATTCCCCACTGCAAATCGCTCCAACGTTCACGCCAAGCTCTTAATAAAAGAGCTTTAAGGCTACTAGTTTTGCTGGTAACTTTGTCCATTGTCAAAAGAGTATTACACATAATGTTTCACTAAGACGTCTCTGTAATAAGAATTATTCAACATTTATAATATATAACTAACATTTCTTCTTATTATCACTCTTATTGCTACACTATTCTCGGTACTTAAAAACAATTTTTTGTACAAAACTTTTATTTTAGAGTAGCTACAAAAAATTTATTTTCTTTTTCCCTGATTCCCAGAAAAATTTTCGACTTTTTCCCTGACCATAAAAAATGTTCTAGGTTTTACTCTCAAAATTATTAAATACTCAAAAAAAAATTCTATTACATTTATTTACAACATATTAATAAAGTCTTTAACTGTGAATATACTCGTAAACATTTAATAACTTTATTTTTAAATAAATATTTAATCATTATTATTTTTCCATAGGAATTAAGATTTTCAAAAAATTCAAATTTAAACTTTTTGAAATTCAATAACTTTTAAGAATATTATTATAAAACATAAAGACATTGAGTTCTCGAAGTGACTGCATGTCTTCATGTTTTATAATAATTTTAATTTCTATAACATTTTTGAAAAAAAAATTATTTACAAACTATATTAATAAAGTTTGTAATCCGCTAATCCGTTCGCAGTTTGAAGTTAGTTGTTTGCTTTTTTGGTTCTTAACTCTTGTTATAATTTTTCTTTTCAAATATTTTCAATTTTAAAATTTATGTATTGAAAATCATTGAATTATTGCAAAGAATTTTATCAAAAAATTTGATAATAATACAATTCCTTCTAAAAATGTTATTAAATCCTCGTGAAGAATTTCTTTGAATTTTTTTTAAACTAATGGAGTTTCTTTAAGAATTTTAATTGCAAATTTCGAAAGCAATTGAATTTTATGAAGAATTTTATTAAAATTGTATTAAAAATAATTGAATTCCTTAGAAGAATTTTATTACTATTTATTATTTAATTGAGTTGTTCAGAAGAATTTATTAAAATTTTAGAAAATAAATGAATTTATGAAAATATTAAAAAATATTTGAATTCATCTAAGGAATTTAATTAAAATTGTTTTAAAAATAATTAAATTTCTGCAAAGAATTTTACTATTTATAAAAAAATAGAAATGTTTCGAAGAATTTATATTCAAATTTTGAGAAATAACTAAATTATTATGAAGAATTAAACAAAACAAAATTTGAAAATAATAAAATGTTTTTTTTTCTTTTTTATAAATATTTTAACAATAATTGAATTATTTTTAAAGAATTTAAAATTTTTGTTGAAATAGAATTTAATGGAAATTTTTTAAAATAATTAAATTCTTTCGTGCAATTTTATTTAAATTGGATTGAAAATAATTTAATTCCTTCAAAGTATTGTAGTATTTATAAAAATAATTGAATTGTTTCGAAGAATTTATTAAAATTTTCGAAAATAAATCAAATTTATTAAAATATTTAAAAATATTTGAATTCATCCAAGGAATTTAATTAAAATTGTTTTAAAAATAATTGAATTTTTGTAAAGATTTTACTGCTCAAAAAATAATTGAATTGTTTAGAAGGATTTATTAAAATTTTAGAAAAATATGCTAAATAATAATATTCTTCACAGGAATTATTTTATAAAAATGTAATAAAATTTCTTTACAAGACTTCAATTATTTTCCTAAATAATAAAATTTTTCGAAAGAAATAAATAAACAGTTATCAACTATTTTTTTTTAATTTTTCTAACAGTTATTAATTTTTTAGAGAATTTTCAAATTTATTTGTTTACAAATCAATTTTACGAAATTTTAATTACTCAGAAATTCTTCAATCAAATATTTGAAAATAAAATAGAAATAGAATAAAAGCTTTAATGCTGCTAATGTTCAATTATTATTTATAATTTTAACTGTAATTCATTTTTAAAACAATTCTTTTACAACATTTTTTGAAAACGTTGAAGCATTTTCTATAATTTTAATAAAATTTTGTTAAACAGTTCAACAATTTTTTTAAGTCGTAAGATTCTTAGTGAAATTTAAATTATTTTTATAAATAATAAAATGATCTAAAGTGCAATGTTTTTAGCTTCTTTTTAACTAAAATTCTTCTACAAATCCACGATTTTTAAAAATTAATTAAATATACAATATTGAAAAATTAAATAAAAATAATTATGAATCCTACTAATTTAATTTTTTCCAGTACTTTCATAAAAATCTCTGACTTTTCCTTGATCAACTCTATTTTTCTGACTTTTCCCTAAATTCTGATTTTTCCGACCAGTGGCAACCCTGTTATTTGGATTTACGAACAAATTACGATTTACTAAAACAATATTTAAATAGCACAAAAAGTATAGTATATATTTTTTAAAAATTCGATACTTTCTACAATGGTTTATTTCAATTTAAATATTTAATAAATAAAACAAGAATCGTTTTAGGAAGAAAAATTGTTAACATTTAGGAAATGTCAACCGATACCTAAAAGTATTTTTCAGAAAAAAATATATCTTTTAACACTCACGGTTATTAATTTATAAAGTTTAAAATAATGTATATTTCTTTTAATCAAAAAAGGAATAATTTCGGAAAATATATGAAGAATATCAAACTAACCTAAAAAAAAGTGTAAGTCGTCGACGTTGTGTATTTATTGACTATATGTAAATCAATAGAATAAAAAACTTACCTTCTATTGCCCTCGACAATTAACAGTGAAATTTCTGCAGAAAACATATTTTTTATTTTGTTTCAAAAAATAAAAATTACATTTATTAAAGAATACAACAGAAACAGATGCAAAGGCATCAGTAAACACGGTCAACCATTTTATTTTTGTAAAGGAAGTGAATCAAGTGTGAATGTAAAAAAGGGGATGTGGACGTATCATGGACAAGTTTGTTGTCGACCAATCGTGGCATTCTTTCTAATTCACTGATTGGTCAATTTTTAAACGGAATAGCCAATGGCAATTGTCGATATTTTTTTTAAAAGCCACAATTTTGCGAATTAAAAGGTCAACAAAGTTCACGTTCATGTAGAGATTTATTGAATATTAATTATTTAAGATTTAAGATAATTAAGGAAAAAGTTAATGTTTTTTTGAATTATAATTATGTCGTGGTTAGTGAAGACAGCTTTTCAAGAAGTTGCAAATTTTATACAACCAACAAGATCTTGTCTCGAAGGTTCGTGTTATATTTTGAGGTTATGTAGACTTGTTTTTCTTAAAAAAAATGAAATATTGAACATTTTCTTTTCAGTTTCGGTGAGAAATAAAGCAAGAAAAGTACTTGCAAGTGTAAAAAGTGGAGGAAACTGTAATGCGAAACATAGAGGAATTAAAAGACACGATGGAACTTATGTTTATGCTGGAACGATATTAGCAACTCAGAGAAAAATGAGATTTCATCCCGGTCTAAACGTAAGAAATTTTCTGAAAAATCTAAATTTACGAAAAAAAGAGATTTGTTCAATTTGAACGTATTTTTGTTTAAGGTTGGAATGGGTAGAAATGGAACTCTCTTTGCAATGAATCCTGGAAAAGTGGTAATAACATCCGAGGCAATTGATCCAAACTTTTCAAATCCTTGGGTGAAAAAAAATTACGAAGGTCGTGAGGGTCAAATTATTTATAAGAAACACTTTAACATTATTCCCTTTAAACAACACGATCGTTTTATTCTCAAAGATGCTGTTTAATTTTTTTTAAGAATAAAATTTAGAATTAAAAAAAAAACAATTTTTTTATTTTTAAATTCATCAACTTCTTAAAGATTGCAATTTTAATAAATTAATAGAAAAATAGAAAAACTAATAATAGGAAATAAATTTCAAAATGCATTCGAATCAGCCCATTGAAGTGATTGATATTGAATTTTCTCGCTACCGTCTTGAGAAAAACTGGCAAAGACTTGTGTTTTTCTTACACTCGATCCAATTCGACAAACACTGACGAATTCATTGACGGAAAATACGTCAGTTTTTTCTTTACAGTGAATTATAAATTGCGAATGAAACATAATTGGATCACCTGAAAAAAATTAATGTTTGAAAAATTATTTTTCTAGTTTCAAGAAAGGGGGAGAAAAAAATTGAATGGAATTTTTCACATACCTGGATATGCGAGAAAATCCCCTCCATATTTAATACCACTGGTAATGAAAAATTCCTTTTCCCATAAATCTTTAAATACACAATAACGAAGTTTTTCTTCCTCTGTACTTGGATAATTCCAATCGATATCTTTTGCGTCTTCCTCTGTCGCCCACGGATATTCTGGAGTAAAAATTTCATTTTTTTTGTAATTTCAAAAATTAATTTTTAATTATACTTGGGTTGTCAAGCTTTTACCCTTTTCATATTCTCTGACATTTCCAGGTTTTCTAGGTTTAAAAACGGAATTCTTCCAGGTTTTTAAAACCACGTTTATTATTAATAAGAAAATTATTGGAAACCTCAAGAATTCGATTATTTTTAAAAGTAACATAATTCTTCGCAAAAATCCAATTATGTTCCAAAATTGTCAAAAATTCCCGTCAAAATTTGAATAATCTTTATAAATAATAAATTTTTTTTCCAAAATTCAATTATTTTCCAAAATTTTAATAAAATTCTTGTCAGAATTCCAATTATTTTTAATATACAAAATTTTCATTAAATTTCTCGAAAAATGCAATTACTTAAAAAAAATTTATTAAAATGATGCAGAAAATTTCAATTATAATTTAAAAATTTGTTGATTCTTTATGAAAATTCAATTTTAAAAAAAGTTCAATTATTTAATAAAATATTTATTTTTAGAGTGAAATAAATGAATTCTCGTAGAATTTTCAAGTTAATAAATATTTTTTAATACGACATTCAATTACAATCAAAAATTTTTACTGAAATTTATTTTTAAATCAATATTTATTAGAATATTCTACAAGAAATCAATGATTTAAATATAAAAATAAATAATTTATTAAATAATTGAATGTTTTTTAACATTGAATATTTATAACAAATTTTATCAGATTTTAATTATTATGTTTATTATTATTATTTATTGTCAAGAGACAAATGAAAAGAAATATTTAACAATAATTTCATTTTTCGTGAAATTTGATGAAAATTTTGTATAATAATAATAATTGAAATTCTGCCAAGAATTTTATGAATATTTGATAAAATAATTGATTTTCGGAGAAAAATGTTATTATTTATAAAGACAATTTAAAGTTTGACAAGAATTTTTGTAAATTTTTAAACATAATTGGATTTTTGCTATGAATTATATTACGTTTGAAAATAATTGAATCTTTCAGACTAATTTTATTAAAATTTCGGTTTAAATAATTGAAATGTTTCGTGAAATTTTATTCAAATAGCAAACATTGAAAATAATTGAATATAAAAAAATTTTGAAATTTTTTTAAATTTCGACAAAGAATTGATTAAAATTATTTTGAAAAAAAATAAATTGTCACAAAAGAATTTAATTGAAATTTTTGAAAATAATTTAATTCTTTGAAGAATAAATAATAAAAGATAAAAAAAAATAATTGAATTTCTAAGACGAATTTTACTTAATTATCTAAAAATAATTGAATTTCTCCAATAATACATATTTGCTTCAAAATTCAATTTTATTTTACTGCTTTAACTAAAATTCTTCTATAAATCCGTTATTTTTAAATAATCAATTAAATATATTTTAAAAAATTTAAATAATTTTAGAAGAATTTTAATTGTTCAGGTTTTTTAAAAATCTAGGTTTTTAAATGTATTAATGAAATTAATTTAAAATTGAAATTTTACAAATTTTGAAATGAAAATCTTTTCATGTTCATCTACTTATGAAAATTGTAAATACAATTCGTTTAAAATTAAATTAATTTTAAAATATTTAAGTAAAATTAGATTTCAAGAATAAATACAATTAGAAAACAACAATTTCCCTGGATTTTGATCAAAATTCCCTGACTTTTCAAGGTTTTTTAAAGTTTCATAAAATTCCCTGACATTTCCAGGTTTTTCAGATTTCCAGATTGCATGTGAACCCTGATTTTAATATCTCATTTTCAATTTCATTTCATTTAGAATCAAAACAAAAACTTCAATTATCCATAAATAAAGACTTTATTTAATTTTCATTTCTTCGATCACAGAAACTATTAACTTAACAAACAGTAAAAATAGTTAAATTTTATTCCAATAACAAATATAAAAAAAATTGAATTTAAAAAATATTTTTGAAATCAATTAAATTTCTACGAAGAGTTTTATTAAAATTATTTTGAAAAAAATTAAATTGTCACAAAAGAATTTCATTGAAATTTTTGAAAATATTTTAACTCTTTGAAGAATAAATAATAAAAGATAAAAAAAAATAATTGAATTTCTGAGAAGAATTTTACTTAATTTTCTAAAAATAATTGAATTTCTCGAATAATACATATTTGCTTCAAAATTCAATTTTGATTTAGTGTTTTAACTAAAATTCGTCTATAAACAAAATTTAAATTATTATTTTTAAATAATGAAATATATATTTAAAAAATTGTAATAATTTTAGAAATTTTAGTTAAGGTTTTTTAAAAATCTAGGTTTGTAAATTTTTTAATAAAGTTCATTTAAAATTGATGTTTTACAAATTTTGAAATGAAAATCTTTTCAAGTTCATCTACTTATAAAAATTGTAATTGCAACTCTTTTAAAATTGAATTAATTTTGAAATATTAAAGTAAAAATTAGATTTCAAAAATAAAATTTCCAGGATTTCGATAAAAATTCCCAGACTTTTCCAGGTTTTTTCAATTTTTATTAAATTTCCTGACATTGCCTGGTTTCCAGGTTGCGTGGCAACCCTGAAATTATAGTATCTTTTGCAAAATACTTTCTCACCTGTATTTGTTTGAATAAGAGCCTCCTCTCTTTTCAGTTTCGCCAACTTTGACATTTCTTCGTCAAATAATGTTTTCCTATCAATTTCGATGTTTTCTAATTTTTTCTTCGTTTCATTATCCAGTGGCTTTCGTAATTTCTTCTTTGACGTTTCTAATCCTAAAATTTTACGTCTTTTACCGTCAATAATTTTGTCCATCATACATGTCACCTAGTTTATTGCCAAGAGAAAAAAAAATTAGTCTTTTTATTCTTAAATCTTTTTCTCTATAATAAAAAATCACCTGTTTTTCTTTTTCCTTTCTAAGGCATACTTCCTGTTCTAAAAACAATTTCTCCCTAAATTCGAGAAATAATTTTTCTATATCTTCACTTGGTTTTTGTTCCATACGTGGATAGTGAACTAAACGGGCAATTCCTTTGTCAATTAATAATTTTGCTTCCTCGGCGAGTAGAGAGAGAGGAAGACCTGATAAAATACTTTGTCTTGGTAATTTTGGTAAGCAACCAATTAAATCACCAATTATTCTATGTTCTTGTCGTAATTTTAGCCAATCTACAGCAGGAAAAAGGTATTTTTTTTGTTTAAATTTTGTGATGATTTATTTTCTTTATTTTTAATATTTTTAATTCGTTTTTAACAATATTAAGAATCTTTTGACCCTTTTGACAATATAAACATAACCTAGAAATTTTTTTCTAAACTTTATAAAAGTCCGAATAAGCTATTATTTTAAGATGGAATAAATTATTGAATTAGAAACGAAAAAGAACATTCGGAACATAATTAAGTATAATAATTTCGAACATTACACATTTCTTTTTTAAATTATTTACCTTTTGCATTCCAGACAAGAATGTTATCGTTCGAAAGAGTCAATTTAATCGGGTTTGACATGTTTTTAATGCTATTTTTCTAAGTTAATAAAACACTTTTTTTTACCACTATAGTATAAAATTGAAACAAACCAAGTTTTAATAATTATTGCAATTATTGTTGATTTTCTAATGTTTCTATAATTTTAAATCACTGAATAAATTTATTATTTTCTACTACGCATGTCGTCAACGCAGCATAGAAATATGAAAAGAGCTTAACATTTAGGTGTCATTCATTGTGTCGGTATTTTGAAGTTCGGCGCCATTTTTTTCTCCACAAGGTTGGCAACACTGTTCACAGCGTATAGAATTAGATTAGAGAACAAAATGGCGACGAGAAATGATCAATGTCGTGAAGGATAACTTGAAATCCGCTCATTTAGTGTAAATCTTAACGTTAATTATATAAAATTTGCATTAATTTAGTATTGCTTTGTCTGAATATCAAGTTTTTGGTAAAATTTCGATGAGCTAATAATCAAAAGTAACAATAATCGACAATTATATCAATGGGCGTCATAGGGATAAAACAATTATAATTCATAATCTAGTATATAATATTTTCTTCTTGAATTTTGATTTTTGTGTAAATAATTAATACATTTTATAAAAGAATTGTAAAATCGAAATAATTATATGAAAATTCAAATCAAAATTTGACACGTCGAAATAACCTAACCTGAAACATTGCTTGAGAGCCATCTAGTGGTAAAATATCGAACTGCTATTTTGTTTGAAAAAATTTTGATACTTTTCTATTATTTTAAAACTGAAAGAAGTTAGTTTTTAACAATGCGAAATTTTTATTTACAATTGCAATTTTTTTTCGTAAAATTTAAAAGACGAAAACGACTTAAACAAGACCAAGAGGCCTAGAGAGTGACTAGAGATTGACAGATTTAGCAAATGGTAAGTGGTAAAAATTTTCTAAACTTATTTGAAAAATTTTCGAAGGAGTAAATTTGAAAAAATTAAAATTTAACATTAATTGATAATTTTGTTATTTAATTGATAAAATTCATGAAAGTCCTGAAAGTCTTTGAAATTAGCAAATTTTTTCAAAATTGCGGAAACTATTGGCGCCCCCAGGCGACAAGTTTCTCAACACCTCAAATCAGCTGTTTTGGTTTCCCTCATACTTTATTTCCCCTAAACGAAAAAACTGAAATAAACAAAATTTCGTGAATTCAAAAAGAAACAATTATCGTGCGTTTTTAATATAAAAAAAAGTAAGCGAATGTCAATAAATTGATCATGGACGGATGTGAGCAGGAAGTTTCGTGTCTATCAGAACAAATGCAAATGTGTTCCACCAGTGATTCGAATCTTAATATTGAATCATCAATTGATTCACGTGTTATGGAGAATAAAAGAAAATTCGACAATCGATTAAAAATGCAAACGAACAATAGAAAACTAATAAACGTGCCGGAGAAAATAATGTTCATTATCGATGCAACAATCGAACAACAAGCAACGCAATTTGAATTAGGTCGTGGCGATAAATTCCCACCATTATTTATGATTAAACGAATTGTCGAGATATTCATCAATATAAAATCATCAATTAATCGACATCACGAGTACAGTTTATTTATATTAAATGGAAATAAAGTTCATCGCATTAGTGGATTTACAAATAATACGACTGAATTTTTACATTTGATTGATGAGATCGAGGAATTTCCCGAGGATTCGCTGTCTTTTGATTTGAGTAATTTGTTTAATTATGTTGACGATGCATTTAAGACAAGTGTTAATTGCGTTACACGTGTTATATTGATTTACTGTCGTTCTCATGCCGTTCCCAAATTTTCAACGAAAACAAGCTTCGAAGGACTGATGAAGAAGCAGAATTTCTTTTTAGATATTCTTTATATACACGAGCATCCAAGTGAACAAAATAAATGTGATACGATTTATGCGCTATTAAATGCGTTGGATGTGAAAAATTCCGCGTACATTTTTGAAGTCGGAAGAAATGCAACGAGACTTCACGATCATATGGTGAAATTAGTGGCACATCCATTTCAAAGACCATTCCAAAGGGATGCACATTATTCACTGCAAAATCATTTGGCTTTTTCGCAAAAGGAACCGCATACAAGTGTGTGATGATTGGACATTAAGAATTCTTCTAAAAAAATGTGATTTTATGTTAAAAAATATTGAAAAAAAACGCTAAAGTTTACTGTAATTTAAATAAAAAAGAAGATTATGAACACTTGGTTATAAATTCACGAAAAATTTAAGTTCTAAATTCATCAAATTAATGTTAATTCAAAAGTAATTTTTTTTTAAACTTGTATTGTTTAATTATTATTCATAGAAATTAATACTCGTTTTGAAATTCAAATATTCGTCAATGGAATAGTTAAATTCCGTTTTCTTTTGTTTATTGGAACAATTTTCGAGATTTCAATACAAAAAAAAACAAGAATTGAAATTAAGGTTTAAATTTCGTAATGTTTGAAATTTTATACTCTTGGTGAAAAAAGTTGTTCGTTTCCCTTGAATATTTGAAATTATCAATTCATTTTTCTTTTGGTTTGGAAATAATTTCCGTTTCTTCGCAAAACAATTAAAAGACTATTTTTACTGTTTGTTAAGTTAATAGTTTCTGTGATCGAAAAAATGAAAATTAAATAAAGTCTTTATTTATGGATAATTGAAGTTTTTGTTTTGATTCTAAATGAAATGAAATTGAAAATGAGGAATTTAAATCAGGGTTCACATGCAATCTGGAAATCTGAAAAACCTGGAAATGTCAGGGAATTTTATGAAACTTAAAAAAACCTTGAAAAGTCAGGGAATTTTGATAAAAATCCAGGGAAATTGTTGTTTTCTAATTGTATTTATTCTTGAAATCTAATTTTACTTAAATATTTTTAAATTAATTTAATTTTAAACGAATTGTATTTACAATTTTCATAAGTAGATGAACATGAAAAGATTTTCATTTCAAAATTTGTAAAATTTCAATTTTAAATGAATTTCATTAATAAATTTAAAAACCTAGATTTTTAAAAAACCTTAACAATTAAAATTTTTCTAGAATTATTAAAATTTTTTAAAATATATTTAATTGATTATTTAAAAATAACGGAGTTATAGAAGAATTTTAGTTAAAGCAGTAAAATAAAATTGAATTTTGAAGCAAATGTGTATTATTGGAGAAATTCAATTATTTTTAGAAAATTAAGTAAAATTCGTCTGAGAAATTCAATTATTTTTTTTTTATCTTTTATTATTTATTCTTCAAAGAATTAAATTATTTTCAAAAATTTTAATGAAATTATTTTGTGACAGTTTAATTTTTTTCAATATAATTTTAATAAAACTCTTGGTAGAAATTTAATTGATTTCAAAAATATTGTTAATTTCAATTATTTTCAATGTTTGCTGTTTGAATACACTTCATGAAACAATTCAATTATTTAAACCGAAATTTAAATAAAATTAGTCTGAAGAATTGAATTATATTCAAGTGTAATATAATTCTTCGCAAAAATCAAATTATGTAAATAAATTTTAAAAAATTATGGAGTTAATAGAAATATTTTGAAATTCGGCTGAAAATATGTAATTGAATTTGTTAAAGAATTTCTTTAGAAACTTTTTAACAAATAGAATTTTCAAAGTATTTTAATTTAATAATTAATTAATAATTGGATTTTATAGTCACATTTTAAAGAATTCATGTTTCTTAATGCGAAGATTAATAAATAAAATTTTTATTACTTAATTTAAAAAAAAACTATTCTCGCAAATTTTTTCTTTAAATTCTGAAAAATAAAATTTTTGAAATTTTTCAATTCCATTGTTTCAAGATAATTTAATTTTTCTAAACAAATAATTGAAATTTCTTTACATTTTTTTTTTGAAAAATAATTTAATTCTTTGAAAGAATTTTAATTTTAATTTTTCGAAAATAATTAAGGGAAGTTAGTGACCGTAATTATAATTTTATTTTTAAAATATAAAGTCCCTTTTAAAGTTTTAAATCAATGTTTTGCCTCTAAAAATGTAAAAACGATATTCTATTATTATTCAATAGTTACAATTATTGAACTTCTTGAATTTTTATAATTTCAAATTTCTGAATGTTCAAATAAATGATATTTATCATTTCTTAAGCAAATTTAATGTTTATTATTTTTTAAGTAAATAATTATTTATCACTACTTTTTTTCAAAATTGTAATAAAATTCTTCACAGGAATTAAATTATTTTCATAAATAATATCACTCGTCGGAAGGATTTCAATTATTTTTGTAAATAGTAAAATATTCTTTGCAGAAATTCAATTATTATCAATAGAATTTTAATAAACCTGAAAAAGAAAATTTCCAATTATAATTATAAAAAGACAAAATTATTTTTAAAAAATAGAAAACATTATTTTCCAAATTTTTAATTAAAATTATTATTTATTTATGTTCGAAATCAAATTTAAATTAAAATTTTATGAGAAAAGAAAAATGTAAAAAAATTAGGCCATAACCGGAAAAAACCGGGAATTTTTTTGAATGAAAATAATAGACACCCTGAAATTTGTTATAAAAATTCAATGTTAAAAAACATTCAATTATTTAATAAATTATTTATTTTTATAGGTAAACAATTGATTTCTTGTAGAATTTTCTAATAAATATTGATTTAAAAATAAATTTCAGTAAAAATTTTTGATTGTAATTGAATGTCGTATTAAAAAATATTTATTAACTTGAAAATTCTACGAGAATTCATTTATTTCACTCTAACATTTTACTAAATAATTGAACTTTTTTTTAAAATTGAATTTTCATGAAGAATCAACAAATTTTTAAATAATAATTGAATTCTTCTGAAACATTTTAATAAAATTTGTTTAAGTGACTACATTTTTCGAGAAATTTTGATAAAATTTTTGTATATTAAAAGCTATTGAAATTCTGATAAGAATTTTATTAAAATTTTTGAAAATATTTAAATTTCGGAGGAAATTTTTATTATTTTTAAAAGATTATTTAAATTTTTACGGGAATTTTTGGAACATAATTAAATTTTTGCGAAGAATTGTGTTACTTTTGAAAATAATCGAACTTTTGAGGTTTCCAACAATTTTCTTATTAATAATAAACTTAGTTTTAAAAACCTGGAACAATTTTGTTTTTAACCTGGAAAAATCAGGGAATTTGAAAAGGGTTAAAGCGTGGCAACCCTAAAAATTTATGAAGGAAATAATTTATTTTTCATTAATTTTACAATACATTAATTTGAACTGAACGGTTTTTTTACACAAACAAAAAAAATACGATTTCATTACAAAAAGAGAATTTTGTTTACAAAAAAAAATTGTATAAAAAAAGTGTTGTTACTAACATTCAAACGGCATGTTCCGTTTTGATTGCCGATCTAAATGTATAATTAATATTGTGATTGAAATAATAACTGTAGGTACTTAAATTGAGAGGAATTTCAGATTCCTCCGTGATTGCCGCATAATAATCGAGAAATGATTCGTACAATCGCTTTAAATTTAATTCGGCACTGTTGAAATAATTTAGCTTAACCTCACCGTTCTTGTAGCAAACGGAAGAATGGGGTAAACTCTCGCAATGTTTGAGTATTAAATCTTTCACCATATCGGTTAATTTGACAACGTGCTTTTTATGTTTGCCACGTTTGTCAGTTAAAATTTCGCCGGCAATCATTTTTTGTTGGACAGTGTAAAATCGTCCCTGACTGAGATTCAATAAATTGAGGAGAAATTTACGACAAACGGCAACACGCTCATCGTACAGTGGATGATTGAAATAATAATTCCAATCGTCACGTTTTGTGTCCGTTGTCAATGGATCTTGACGTTTTTTCTTCATTAATCCAGTGGCGATTATTGTATTTTGCGTCACGTAGTCGCCGCTTTTCCAAAATACTTCGAATAAAGCACGTTGACTGTCACCGTCGACAAAGCGAAAACATTCCTTTTTACAGCACGCATCCTCGACGGGGACGAATTTTTTTTCCGGAACACTGGCGCCCGATTTTGATGTATACGCTTGTCCCTGAAAAAAATTAGTTTCTTTTAGAGAAAAGAAATTATTATCGATAAACTAGAGAGAAAAGAAAGGATAAGCTTGACAGTTATATATAGAAAAGAAAACTAAGAAAATATTCCACGTGAAAAATACTTTTTTAGGGGGATCACAATTTTTAGTTTATCAACAATTTAGAATAAAAATTCAATTACTTCTGAAGATTACAATTACAGGGTGTCTACTAATCGGGAAATCCGGGAATTTAATTTAACTGGGAATTTTATACAAAACCGGAAATTTATTCACCAAAATTTAAAAAAAGTTTTATTATTTTAATTTGTTTTTTAAAAAATTACTTTTTATTTCAATTTTTATAGATATTTATACTCTTCTCTAACTTTGAATTAGTTAAAAAAAATTAATTTGATAGTAAAATTCAGGCACTAATTCAAACAGAATATGTAAATAAATTAAAAAAAAATTATAGAGTTTATAGAAATATTGTGAAATTCGACTGAAAATATGTAATTGAATTTGTCCAAGAATTTCTATAGAAACTTTTTTATAATTTAATTTTTCTAAACAAATATTTGAAATTTATTTACATTTTTTTGAAAAATAATTTAATTCTTTGAAAGAATTTAAATTTAAATTTTTGAAAATAATCAAGGGAAGTTGGTGACAGTAATTATAATTTTATTTTTAAAATATAAAGTCCTTTTTAAAGTTTTAAATCAATATTTTGCTTCTAAAAACGATATTATTCTATTATTATTCAATAGTTACAATTATTGAACTTCATGAATTTTTTATAATTTAAAATTTCTGAATGTTAAAATAAATGATATTTATTTATTTCTTAAGCAAATTTAATGTTTATTACTTATTAAATAAATTATTTATTTTTCACTGTTTATTATTTTCAAAAATTTTAATAAAATTCTTTACAAGAATTACATTATTTTCATAAATAATAACATTCTTTGAAGGATTTCAATTATTTTTATAAATAGTAAAATTCTTTGCAAAAATCAGGGCGTCTACTAACCGGGAAATAAACGGGAATTTAATTTAACCAGGAAAAACTGGGAATTAACCCGGATTTTTATACAAAACTTGGAATTTTTTCACCAAAATTAAAAAAAGTTTTATTATTTTAATTTGTTTTTAAAAAAATTACTTTTTATTTCAATTTTTATAGATATTTATATTCTTCTCTAACTTTGAATTAGTTAAAAAAATTAATTTGATAGTAAAATTCAGGCACTAATTCAAACAGATTATGTAAATAAATTTTTAAAAATTATGGAGTTAATAGAAATATTTTTAAATTCCACTGAAAATATGTAATTGAATTTGTTAAAGAATTTCTTTAGAGACTTTTTAACAAATAAAATTTTCAAAGTATTTTAATTTAATAATTAATAATTGGATTTTATAGTCACATTTTAATGAATTCATATTTCTTAGTGCGAAGATTAATAAATAAAATTTTTATTAGTTAATTTAAAAAAAAAACGATATGCACTTCAAATTTTTTATTAAAATTGAATTCTCGCAAATTTTTTTTTTAATTCTGAAAAATAAAATTGTTGAAATTTTTCAATTCCATTGTTTCAAGATAATTTAATTTTTCTAAACAAATAATTGAAAATTTTTGAAATAATTGAAATTTCTTTACATTTTTTTTTGAAAATAATTTAATTCTTTGAAAGAATTTTAATTTAAATTTTTCGAAAATAATCAAGGGAAGTTAGTGACCGTAATTATAATTTTATTTTTAAAATATAAAGTCCCTCTTAAAGTTTTAAATGAATTTTTTGCTTCTAAAAATTATATTATTCTATTATTATTCAATAGTTATAATTATTGAACTTCTCCTAAATTTTTATAATTTCAAAATTCTGAATGTTCAAATAAATTATATTTATCATTTCTTAAGCAAATTTAATGTTTATTACTTATTAAGTAAATAATTATTTATCACTGCTTTTTTCAAAATTGTAATAAAATTCTTCACAGGAAATAAATTATTTTCATAAATAATATCACTCGTTGGAAGGATTTCAATTATTTTTGTAAATAGTAAAATATTCTTTGCAGAAATTCAATTATTATCAATAGAATTTTAATAAACCTGAAAAAGAAAATTTCCAATTATAATTATAAACAGAAAAACATAAAACATTTTTATGTTCAAAATCAAATTTAAATTTAAATTTTATGAGAAAAGAAAACCGGGAAAAAATTAGGCCATAACCGGGAATTTTGTTGAACGAAAATAGTAGACACCCTGAATTATAATTCTTCCTGAAATCAATTATTTTGTACAATTTTTCTATTTAATAATAAAAATTAATTAATTACCTATAAATTAATTTTTTTATTTTGAAAAATAACATGTAAAATGATTTGAAAATTTACCAAATTCCGAGCTGTTTTCACTCTATTTCTCTCCCATGATTCCTCATTTCTGGTGCGTTTCAAGTTCTTTAATGTTTTCACGGAACCAGCTCTTTTTAACGACATTATTGAATTTTCAAATTAACGTAAAACAGTCTTATTTCTCTGAGATCTAAATTTTCTATTTTGTCTAATGTGTCAAAAACACGATTTCCTTTTCGTCTTCACCATTAAAGTGAGCGATTTATTCCTGCAATAATAAAGAATTTGAAAGTTTCCTGAAAAGTAGAATAATATTTTCTTTTACATACAAATAGATTGCAATATAAACATGCGTAAATATGTAAAAACGGATAGTAAAAAATAGCTATTTATTGGGGTTTAATTAAACAAAACTATGGTGCTAAACAAGAAAGTATAACCTCACTTTTTTTTTTTGAAAACTTGAACGTTGGAAACGGTTGGGATAATTCAAATCACTTAATTCGATTTTAGTGTTTATTGTTTGGAATTTTTAGTCTAGTTTCTGGTAATTATTATTTTTTTTTTTTTTTGCTAATTTACAGCGTGTATTTTATTTAAATACAAAATGAATAAAAAAACGGGAATTGATTAACACTACCGCCGCAAGCGTTGCGGAAAAAATAGGAACGAAAATGAAGAAAGTTCAATTGGTAATGTAGGGAATTTTTATCTAGTGTCGATAATGCAGAGAAGGGCGGAATTTTCTTTATCGCCGCCATGATTATTTTTTACTTGCAAGTTTGTCTTTTCGCCACCAATTGTACGTTCAAAAAATTATTGTTTCAGTGAAGGAACTTTTTGGATTATAAAAATTGTTTATTTCTATCTTCTACAATATTGTGAACTTTGAAGAAAACTTGTGAAATTTCGGAATGAAAAAGTATAGAAAGATTTAGGACAAGGAAAATAGTGCGTGCGGAGAATTTTTAAGTGCGACAACGATCTTTTACATTTTTGCTTTCAATAATATATTTAGCACGCGGCTTGTAATATTTTGTGAAAAAATTGCTTATTCTCTGTTTTTCCTTCTTTCGGAAAAAATGATGTTTGATCGCTGGATTTTTCTTGGAGATTTATATTTGAAAGGACGATAATATTGTTCTTGCGAGAATTTCCACGTGGTTGTAATGCAAAAATCGCTTATAAACTGTAAGTACCTATAATTTTGATTTCGAACAATTCTTTAATTTTATTCTTCTGTTAATTAATATTTTTCCTCTCTTTTTCCCTCTTTTTTCTCTACTTAATGTGTTTGTTTTTTCGTACTCGAATGATATTTCGAAACATGTTCAGAAAGTTTATCTTTCCTGGTGAAATTTCTGCCACATTTTAATGGACAAGAGAAAGGTTTTTCTCCCGAATGAATTCGTTGATGTCTCACTAAATTAGATGCGTGGGAAAATTTTCTTTTACAAATTGAACAATCATAAGGTTTTTCCCCCGTGTGTTTTCTTCTGTGTTTATTTAAGTCGCCTGTGTGTGTAAATGTTTTCTTGCAAAATTCGCAAATTAAAGAACGTTGGGTTTTTCCCACACAATAATTATTATTATTAGTGATAGATGGAATTTTTTTGCTATTTTCCTTTTTCTTCGATCTGTAAGTAAAAAAAAAGTGAATTTCGTATGAGGGAAAATGGAAAAGAAGTTGTTTTAATAGAGTTGAGTGGTGTATTTATTGTATATTATTGAAAGTAGGAAGGAGAGTTTTTAGGTTATTATTTCGAAAACTTACGGATTTGCTAAAGGTGCTGTTTTATTTTCATTGGCAATGTTTGTTTCCGTATTCGTCGAGGCATCGACGAGAATAATTTCTCTTTTTTCACGGAATATTAAGAAATTGTTCTCCTTAGAAATATTGGAAATTAATTGCTTCAGGGGGAGGGAAGCAACTTTTTCCATACACGAATTGCATATTGTGTTGTATACCTGCTGAAACAATTCAAATTTTATGCAATTAATAATCAGTAATGGAATAAAATGAAATAAAATGGAATACAATAAAATAAAATGGAATAAAATGGAATAAAATGGAATAAAATAAAATGGAATAAAATAGAAAGGAACAGAATAGAAAATACAATAATAGTTTGTAAAATAATTATAATTGATTGAGAATTTTTTCTTCTTGTCGCACATTTGGAAAATTTATTATTTATATAGAAGAATGTGATGCATTGAGGAAAATTAATCTTTTAAAGCAATATTTTATTACAAGCCCATAATTCTAATTATGCACTTAATTTCCTTTAGGTACTTCATTATACTATATTATCCTGCGTTCGTGCACCTGTTGCATGTATCTACTTGATACTTGCGACTTGAATGTATTACCTACGCAAGCTGTAGGAAATTAGCTCTGTAGATTTTAGATGGCCTAAAGCAATAGTTAATTGAAGATAAATCTTTTTCATTTTTTCTCCTTTTTCTTTTTCTTTTTCTTTCTCCTTTTCTTTTTCTTAATATTTTGCCATACAATAAAACTTGACTAATATGAAATGTCAAGGGTGCGCGCGGGTATGGGAACATTTTGTCGGCAGAATTTATAATGAGCATCAATTGTTTTTATACGGGAGGTAGAAATTTTTTTTTTTCGCTATGTATTTTGAAAATAAAAATTACGGAAAAAATTGCAATTAAAGTCTTTGAGAGCTGAGAGATAAAATAAAATAAAATAAAAATAGTCAAAGAAAGTGTAAAAAATGTTTAATTTATAAAAACAGAAATTCAGGAAAAATAGAATTTTCCGGGAAAATGAAAGAAAAGTCAAGGATTTTTCTTAAAAGTACTGGAAAAAATTAAATTTTCAGAATTTGTATAGGAAAATTCGGAAAAAAGTAATAAAATTCTTGAAAGAGATTCAATTATATTTTTTGAAAGTTTTAACGATTATCTCGTCAAGAATTCAATTATCTTTATAAAAATACATAGCGAGATTTTTCGCCAAACATTCAATTATTTTTGAAAAATTTAAATAAACTTTGCAAAATTTCAATTATTTTCTAAAAGTTTCTCCCAAGTGCAATAATTTTCAATATTTACTATTTTCGTAATATTTATAAAAAAACATAATTATTGAGCAAAATTTTTGATACAATTTTACGAAAACATTCAATTGTTTTCATAAATAAAATTTCATTTTAAAAAAATTCCCATATTTTCATCGCAGAATTTAAAATATTTTTAATACACTTTTATTCTAAATAAATTCCGCGAAAAATGGAATTATTTTGGAAAAAAATTCATTACAACTTGACGAAAGAATTTAATTTTATGAAACATTCAATATTAGTCAATAAACTAATAAAATTCGAGTCGATAATTTAAATATTTTCGTAAATAACTTTTAATTCGTCACGGAAAATTAATTATTTAAAAACAATTTTTCAAGTAATTCTGCAAGAGAATTCAATTATTATTTCTTAAAATTCTCGTCAGGAATATTAAATTATTTTTATAAATAGAAAGCGAAATTCTTGTCGAGAATTAAATTATTGACAAAAGTTTTAGTAAAAATTCTTGACAAAATTTCAATTATTTAAACAAAATTTTAGTAAAATTCTTGACAAAACTTGAATTATTATTTAAACAATATTTTAGTAAGAGTTTTCAAAAAAAAAAAAATAACTTTGTTTTTCCCTCGCTTTGCAGATAGAATTTAGACTTTTTTTCATGAATTTTTTTCTCTAAAGGATATTTTGATTCATTTAAAATTTATTTTTTTACGAAAAATTTTATAAGCAACTTTTTAAAAAAAAATTTAATTTTTTTAAGGAATTTAAGGGCATTTGAACCATTATGACGTCACAATTAAAAAACTCATGCTTTTCACACATTGTGACGTCATAGTGGTTCAAATAGCCTTAATTGAAATTTTACTAAAATTTATTATAATTAAGAATTTTATAACAACTTTTGAAAATAATTGCAAACTGTTTGCGAGGAATTTTATTAAAAAATTTTAAAATAAATAAATTCCTGAGAAGAATAATTTAAATAACAATTTATGAAAATAAATCTATTATTAAAATTTAATAAAATTCTTGACAAAATTTTAAATTATATGAATTAAATTTAATAAAATTCTTCGCTTGAATTCAATTACTTTCATATAAATTGTTATTTAAATTCTTCTCAGGAATTTAATTATTTTTAAAATTATATTATAATAATCGACATAATCTGTCCTCACCTGAAGTTAGCGTTATTTTTTTACAATGTTTTGTTTTATAGTTTAAATTGATATGTCAAAAGATGAAAAGTTTATTTGTAGAATATGTGTAAAAAATGTGTAGAAAATTGCGTTAAATTTGTAGTGTTTTCATTTGTTCCTTAAAAATTAAATTTTGAATAATATTACTCAAAAAATTCTAGAAAATTAATTGAATTTTGGAAGACTTGCAGTTTAAATTTTGAAGTATTTTGAAATTTTAAGCAAATAAAGAACAATAATTATTAGTTAAATATTTATTTTAAAAAAGTTATTAAAATTTGAAAAATTTAATTTGGAATGTTTTAAAAAATTAGGTTTTTGAAAAATAGTCATTAAAATTTTTTAAAGAAAAAAGTACTTGAATTCTCAATAATAATTTTAACAAATTGAAACAATTGGAAATTTTTTTAAATTTAATTATATTTTAAAGAATTTTATTTTTTCCTTTTTAAAAATTCCTTTAAAATTTTTCCTTAATTCCTCTTTAAAAAATAATTATATTTTTAAAATTATATAATTTTATGAATTTACAAAATATATTCTATATTTAAATAATTCAATTCTCGTAGTTGAATTCCCATAGAAATTGATTTAACAAAAATTTCAGTTAACATATCAAAAAATAATTCAATATTTAAACCGTTTTTACAGGAATTTTAGGAATTAATTAAATTTTAAAAGGTTTTTAAATTAAATTCCTTGAAAATTTAAGTGAAGCAAAAGTTAAAAATGTTTATTTTAAAAAATTATTATTAACATTATTTTTAAACTTTTTCAATAATTTTATTTAAAAATTCGAAAGAAATATTTTAATTTTTGATGAAATACAGTTGCAAATTTTAGAAATAATTATATTTCATGAGGTTTTTCATTGAAATTATTTAAAATTTTTATTCTTCGGGAAAAATAAATAAAATATGAATAAGTTTTTTTTATTTTTGTTTAACAAAAAGTATATTAATGTTTTGAATTTTATTTCAAGTTGCTGTTAGAATTTTTTTCGTAAAAATGGAATTTTAATAAATTAAAATACACTTTTTAGGGGTCAGGAAAAAAGTCAAAATTCTGTCAGGAAAGCGAGGGAAAAACAAAGTTATATTTTTTTTTTTGGAAACTGGAAAATATTTTTCTTTATTCTACTTACAGAAATTTTAAAATTTTTCTCCATATGTTTTGATGTCTCATCACTTACATGAAGAAAGTGCTTCTGATTGCAAATTCGACACTGTCCTATTATGTCTGTTATCATTTTTCAATGATTTAAATTATCTTTTGTCGCATTTATTATCAATTCTTTTCTTTTTTATTTTTCAATTAGTGCTTGAATTATTGTTTTTATAGTGTGTAAATTTTTTACAAAATTATTTCATACGTGATTTCCTATTACGTATACAATATTATATAGATATTAAATATTAGATCTTTTTCTATTATTATTTTTTTATTTATTATTTTATTATTATTTGATTTTGATGTAATTTTTTTTAAAATCGTCGTTGTTAAGGGAGAGGAACAGATATTTTCTGTCATCACTACTATAAGTTGAAGAAAGATTAAATAATTTTATTTAACTTGGTGAAAGAGTGACGTTTACAGGATAAAGCTTGTCGGTTTGATAGAAAAAAAAAGAGAGAAAGAGAGGGGTGGGAGACCTGGGGAATACCCGAGTATCTTGTATATTTCCACTTTGCGAATATATTATAGATAAACAATTAATTGTTTCGGATTTTACGATCCGTTAATTTCGTAATTTTTTTCAGAGTCATAATGATAGAACTATTTTTATTTTTAAAAATGTTTAGACGCAGGTGAATATAAATGATCTTTGATAGTATTTTTGTCATTGTTTTTTTTAATAAAGAAAATGTTGGGGGGGAAAAATTATTAGAAACGCAAAGTTTATTTTATGGATAATTAAAATTGTTGGGTTTAGTTTGAAAAATGTTAATTTTAATTAATGTTAAATTCGTAACAAAGACATCTATTAAGGTTTTCTGTAACTAGACGCGAGATTATCGACTTGCAGAATTTTGCAGAGTCTCGTCAAGTGGCTCCCTCATTTCGTCTGTATTATTTACGAAATTATATATACGCACACTGGAAAAAAAATTTATTTGATTCAAATTACCGATTATTTGACTATTATCAAATAAATATTTATTTGAATCAAATAATTTTTATTTGAATCAAATATTTCAGTATTTGAAGCAAATACTATTTAATTGATTCAACTAAATATTTATTTGATAATAGTCAAATAATCGGTTATTTCAATCAAATAATTTTTTTTTCAGTGCAATCCGTATATTTTCGCAAAACGAAAAGTAATTTAAAGAAAAATTTATTAGGGTCAGTCCATTATATTTCACCTAACGCCGATGCGGCCTATTTTTAAAAAAATCTCATAATTTGTAAAAATGATGTTTAATATCCATAGAATTCATTTTTGAGAATTATTTTATATAATTTTTTAAATTAAACTTAGAATTTTAATTTTTAAGTTGAGTTTCACAGAAAAAAGGTTAGATTGACAGTTGTGAAAATTTAATAAAGAAGCATGGAAATAATTTAGATAATACAACTTTCTTGATTGATATTTGTTAAAAATGGGCTTATTTACTTGAATAAATAGATTATTATGCAAACATACCTAAAATAATAGATAAAAATTGATTTTAAAATTTACCTATGAAATGTCAAAAGTCACTGCATTTTAATTACATTTTTCTAAAAAGTTTATAAATATTAACAAAATTTAATACTACATAATGTAAAGTATTTTTAATGTACTTTTATAATATGTGCTAACTTTTTAATTTTATAATATAGAAATATAAAAAATTTTACCTTTAATATTGAGTGTTTCATGATTTTCAGAGATTTTAATCACTTATTTCTTCTCAGGTGCAAGACGAAAAAATCCATTTTTTGTCTTAATATTTAAGTTTGACCTTCTTTTCCATTCTATTAAATTTTGGTGATGGATAATGAGCTACTTTTTAGTTTAAATTTAGTTTAAAGAATCTGCTTCCAAAAGCGAGTTTGTTGGTTAAATAGCAGGTAATTTTATAAAACTGAAGTTGGCTATCACAATAGTCTTGCAAAAACCTACTTGTATTTAACCAAAAAAATGCGTTTTTTCAGCAGATTTTTTAAACTAAATTTAAACTAAAAAGTAGCTCATTATCCATCACCAAAATTTAATAGAATGGAAAAGAACGTCAAACTTAAATATTAAGACAAAAAATGGATTTTTTCGTCTTGCACCTGAGAAGAAATAAGTGATTAAAATCTCTGAAAATCATGAAACACTCAATATTAAAGGTAAAATTTTTTATATTTCTATATTATAAAATTAAAAAGTTAGCACATATTATAAAAGTACATTAAAAATACTTTACATTAAGTAGTAATAAATTTTTAAATATTTATATACTTTTTAGAAAAGTGTAAATAAAATGTAGTGACTTTTGACATTTTATAGGTAAATTTTAAAATCAATTTTTATCTATTATTTTAGGTATGTTTGCATAATAATCTATTTATTCAAGTAAATAAGCCCATTTTTAACAAATATCAATCAAGAAATTTGTATTATCTAAATTATTTCCATGCTTCTTTATTAAATTTTCATAACTGTCAATCTAACCTTTTTTCTGTGCAACTCAACTTAAAAATTCAAATTCTATGTTTAAATCAAAAAATTTTATAAAATAATTCTCAAAAATGAATTCTTTGGATATTAAACATCATTTTTACAAATTATGAGATTTTTTTAAAAATAGGCCCCAACGGCTTCAGGTGAAATATAATGGACTGACCCATTAACTTTTCTATTATTATTATTTTTTGCTATTTTCATCTTATTTGTGAATTTTGACTTAAATTTGAATAGTTATCTTCGACTATTTAGTTTCATTTTTGACCTTTTGATAGCAAAGAAATATTTTAGTTTAGAATTTCGATATGAGAAATGCTATTGTAGATTCGCCATAAGGGAAAATATAAATTTTTTCAAAATGTAAAAGAAATTTTCAGTTTTGACATTCTCTGTATTATACTATATAGATTTAAAATCATGCGGAGTGAGAGTGTTTGATAAAAAAGTATTATTTCCTGAAGTCATTAGAGAGCAAATTTATGTAATATTGTGTATGTATTATTAGTCGTAAAAAGTGATAATACGACGCTTCTGAACTATGCACCTGTCAAAGTTTTCCATGTTTCTAATAATTTTTTCTTTTCCCATTACTTTTGTCTGCTTGGTAAATTAATGTATACGGTATAAAATTATTTCAACTCTGATCGGAATATAAAAGATATTACTTATGCAAGTTGCTGTCAGCCCTTTGACTCTTGAATGTTACTGCCAAGTTACTGCATCTTGACTGCGCCTCTCTAGAAATTGCATATATTTACCTTCAAATAGTTTTGAGCTGATGCTCATGAAGGAGCTCTATGATCTTAAGTGCGCAAATTTTTTTTTAGCTATATTATATTGTCATTGATTTATTTTTAATCCATATATGTTTTGTTTCAGGGTTGCTGCACTTTTCCTCTTTTCA
The DNA here is from genome assembly GCA_032872475.1 of Leptopilina myrica (nomen nudum). Lineage (NCBI taxonomy): Eukaryota > Metazoa > Arthropoda > Insecta > Hymenoptera > Figitidae > Leptopilina > Leptopilina myrica (nomen nudum). The sequence goes on along the minus strand of CM065464.1, from coordinate 12,956,389 downwards.
AATTCCTTGACTTTTCCAGATTATCCGAATAGGTTAAAAAATGGAATTTTTCCAGGTTTTTAAAACAGCATTTATTATTAATTAGAAACTTATTCGAAAACAGCACTAACTTTATTTTTAAATAAATATTTAATCCATATTGTTTTTTCATATAGAAATTAGAAGTTTTGAAAAATTCGATTTTTTTATTTCTCCTTCAAAGAATTAAATTATTTTCAAAAATTTTTATTTTTTTAAATTTGTTTTAATTTTTTGTTCAAAATAATTTGTAAAAATTGAATTATTTTCAATGTCTACTATTTCAAAAAGTTTTAACAAAAGAAACCAATTATTTAAAAAGAAAATTAAATAAAATTGTTGGCAGAATTTCATAGTAGAATTTTTATCAAATTTCTGGAAAACTGAAATTATTCCTAAAAATCTTATTCAAATTTGTAAAGAGAATTCAATTATTTGAAAATTTGTTGATTAAATTCTTTATGAAAAATCAATTTTAAGAAACATTCAATTATTTAATAAATTATTTATTTTTATAGTAAAAAAATTCAATTATTACTTTCAAAAATAATTAAATTTCTGCAGTAATATCGAATTAGGGCAGAAATTCAATTTGTTTTAGTGTTTCAACTAAAATTCCTCTATAAATTTATTATTTTAAAAAATCAATTAAATATATATTAAAAAATTTAGCTAATTTCAGAACAATTTAAGTTATTATTATTTTTTTTTTAAATCTATTTCGATTTATTTATTAATCTATTTCTATCGATTCTTCAAAATTTCTAATCAAATTCATGTAAAATTAAAATTTTACAAAATCTCAAATGAAAATCATTTCAAGTTCATTTAATTAAATGAAAATCGTAAACACAACTCTTTTAAAATTGAATTTTGAAATATTTAAGTAAAATTAGATTTCAAGAATAAATACAAAAAAGAACAATTTTCCAGGATTTCGATCAAAATTTCCTGACTTTCCCAGGTTTTTTCAATTTTTATAAAATTCCCTGACATTTCCAGGTTTTCCAGGTTTCCAGGTTGCGTGGTAACTCTGTGTTTGTAGAAAAATCGACGGAATTGAATTTCAGTAATTAATTTTTCTCCTATAGTGTTATTTTTTAGCTTCTTTTTCGGGAATATTTTAAGACAGTTTTCAAACTGATCTTTGATCTTAATATGGTAAAATAAGATGCCTTCTCACAATCAGTGAATTGATGATCCTTTTCGAAAATCTTCCTTTCCTGGTATTATATATTATGTGCGTTATTGAAAGTGGAATTATTAGGTTTCTTTATTTTCTCCCCCACATTGTTTCACGTGCATCTTACGGAGAAAATGTCAGACGTGGGCATTGCAATTGGTTCCGTCTTATTCTGAGAAAATTTTATAGCTGTGTAATTTTCAACACTATGCAGAGGCATGACTAAAGGGAGGCGAATATAAATCTGCCGCAACTTTGAGCTATGATGACGATGACGACTGCGGTCGTTTCGTTGTTGTCACATGATACTAGAGACTAGTCTGATGATTACTGGATATTTACAATCTCATTACCACTTGAACTTGCCCGAGGAAACATAAAGCACAACATATATTGTATTGTTTTCTTAAAGAGGAGGAATAGCTATAAGAGGATTGTTGCCATCTGCAGTATCAGTAAATTTTCGTCTTGGATGGTGCTTGTCATTGTAGTTATCAATCCAGATCTGCATCATTATTAAATTCTCTACTATCTTGTATATGTTATGGTATGACAGTTTAAATTCAGATTATCCTAATGCTACTGAAAGCTACTTTTCTGAACAAATAGTCAAATTTAGATTTTTAGTTTTCACATTTCCATTTAAAAACAGTGTTAAAAACTAAAATCGTTAATGAAAAACGACCGCCAATAAGATAATAGGAAATAATTTTACCGACATTTACTCTATCAATAGTGACTGATTATAAATTGTGTTTAACCTTTAAATTCCCCGTTTTTCCCGGTTTTAATTTCTTATCGAATTCTAATTCATTTCATTTCGAACATAAATCTACAATTTGAAAAATAATTCAATTATAAACAAAGAATTTTTTCAATTTTCTAAAAAAAATCTTGTCTGTTCATAATTATAATTGAAAATTTGATTAATTCAATTTCATTAAAATTTATTGATACTAATTGAATTTCTGCAAAGAATTTTACTATTTATAAAAGCAATTGAATCCTTCAAAAGAATGTTATTACACATTTATGAAAATAATTAAATGTTTGTGTAGAATTTTATTAAAATTTTTGAAAATAATTCAATTGTAGAGAACAATTTAATTATTTATAAAGACAATTGAAATTTCGGAGAATTTAAAAAAAAATGTTAAACATAATTGAATTTCTGCGGAGAATTTTATTACTTTTGAAAATAATTGAATTGTTTATTTTAAATTTTATGGAAATTTATGAAAATAATTGAATTCTTGTGAGGAATATTTATCAAAAATAATATTGAAAAGAATTCAGTAAATCGGAAAAATTTTGCTATTTATGAAAATAATTGAAATAATTGAATTTCTTAGACAAAATTTAATCAAATTTTTAAAAATAATTGCATTTTTCGACGAATTTGATTAAAATTGTATTAAACATAATTCCATTTCTGCAATGAGTTTTATTATTTATGAAAGTAATTGAATTATTGCGAGGATTTTATATAAAAAGTTTCAAATACTTGATTTTAAAAAAAGAATTTAGATAAACTCTATTTTTAATAATTCAATTCTTATGAAACTTTCATTCTTTTAGAAAATAATTGAATACTTTTTGGAAATTTTATTAAAATAGTAGACATACAAATTATTAAATTAGGAACAATTTTTGAAAATAATTGAATTCTTGTGGTGAATATAAATGAACTTTTGTTATTTATAGAAATAATTGAACTTTTACAATGAATTTTAATAAAATTCCTAAAAGTAATTTAATTTTGTCCAAGTTTTACTATTTAAGAAAATAATTGAATGTATTGCGAATAAATTTTTTAAAATAAAATTATAATTATACACTGAGAAAATATTATACTTGAATTAAACACCAAAATAATGTTAGACGATTTTGTTTAATTGAAATTAGTTTGTAAGTTTAATCTCAATATATAGAAAATATCTACTGCATTGATTCAAAAGTATTATTTGTTTGAATAATTATATTTAATTCAAACATATTTTCTGTTACGGTTTAAACAAAAATTATGTTTAAATATTTTATGTTTGAATCAAACTTAAATGTTAACTACAGATAATTTAAAATCAACCACAATTTATGTTTGATTTCAATATATAATCTCTTAAACTGAACCAGAAAATATGTTTGATTTAAACAAAATTTGTTTGAATCAAATAATTTGTTTTCTCAGTGTACGGTGACTAACTTCCCTTGATTATTTGGAAAAATTAAAAAAAAATCTTTAAAAGAAGTAAATTATTTTTAATAGAATGTAAAGAAATTTCAATTACATCAAAAATTTTCAATTATTTGTTTATAAAAATTAAACAATCTTGAAATGACAGGATTAAAAAATCTTATTTTTCAAAATTTTCAAAAAAACTGCGAAAATTCAATTTTATTAAAAAATTTGAAGTGTGTATTTTTTTTTAAATTAAGTAATAAAAATTTTAATTATTAATCTTCGCACTAAGAAACGTGAATACATTATAATATCGACTCCTTATAAAATTTAATTATTTATCAGTTATTAAATTAAAATACTTTGAAAATTCGATTTTTTAAAAAGTTTTTAATGAAATTCTTTAATTCTTTATTCTTGTCATTAAGGCTACTTTTTCCTATTTTTTTTAAAACTCATAATGGAGTGCGAAACCTGCAAATGATGAATCGGTTTAAAAACGCTTCTGATGTTCTGTGCCGACAAGGAACCTAGTAGGATTTTTATTTTTGGGTTCTAAAACTATATAATCATGGAGATTGGGTATAGTAAAAATTTGATTAATAAATATTTGTCTTGAAGAACTGAATGGAACGCACTGAATGTAGCACTCAGTTTCATTAAGAATCATATAGCCAGTATCTTTACAGTGAACTTGTATAACACAACTCTTTACGCAGCTGAACGCTGCGTCTCTTTATGTTGAGATTGCGTAGGTGCGCTCGCGGTAAATGTGCGTGGGCAAACACTATCACGCACGCAATGTTGAAAATCTTTACAAAAGATCCTTTACAAAGACTATATTCAATTATGCTCCTTCACTTGTCATGATATTCGAGTAATCACACCGTTGTTGCGCGCATATAACCGCAAGAATATAGAGAATGTGCTTTTACCTCTTCTCATTCCAGGAACTTTTAAGATACTATCATTTAACGTCTCATAAAATATATATATATATCCACACGAAATAATTGAGAAATCCTATAGTCTGTTCATAAATAATCTCTATTCCAATTATAGTTCTCATGTCAAATCTCACCACGGATAATGATAAAGACTTTTTTTCGAACCTTTTTAATCTATAAGACCTTTTATACAATATATACGATATGGTGCGGAGTTTATTGACGCTTATGGAAAAGTAAATTTGCTTTTGCTTCTTGGTTTTCTTTTAACGTCCATTATGAAATGTTATTATGGTTCTAGTAATTCTACGATTTTTTGTTTTGTTTTTGGTATATTAACAGCTTTTTTCTTTTGCAGATTGATGAATCATGTTGCTCCTGAAGTTTGCCTGGACTCCTGTCTTCTGGACTGTGTGTCAGAGAATTGTCGATTGCTGTTCAGGACACTGGGTAAGTAAACTTTTTTGTGTTTTGAAGAAATTGAGCTGAAATTTTGTACTGCTGTTAAGTTAACAATTCTGTTTTTATTTTTTTACAAATGTTTATAATAGGGACCGTCACGAAAATCAAATTTTGATTTCGTTACGATATTCCAAAACAAAACGAAATTATTAATGTATTTTGATCTTGTTTCTGTAACGAAACAAAATTCAATTCCTATTTTGATTCTGATACTGTAATACTGCAAAATTTACTTTCTATTTTGATTCTGATACTGTAACGAAACAAAATTCACATCCAATTTTGATTCTGATACTGTAACGAAACAAAATTTACTTCCTATTTTGATTCTGATACTGTAATACTGCAACTCGGTTCTCTTATAGAAACAGAAGTCGATTCGAATTCTATTTCAGATTTCGTAAGTAAAAACGATATTATCTTCTGATATATTTGACATTTGCAACAAAATTTAGGTTCAATCACACTTCTACATGCGCAGTATTATTTTATCAAAATTAAAACAAGAAAGAATTTTGATTTTGATATTAGAACCAAAACGAAATAGAGTGAAATTTTGATTTTGATATTGGAACCAAAACGAAACACAGTTGAGTTTTGATTTTGATATTGAAACCAAAACGAAATAGAGTGGAATTTCGATTTTGATATTGGAATCAGAACTAAATAGAGTGAAATTTTGATTCTGATACCCATATTCGAATCAAAACAAAAGTATTTTTCAATTTTGTTTTGATTCCGTGACGGTCCCTGGTTTATTTGCAGATAGAAGAAATTATTGTTCTAGGTAATTAGTTCGCTTCTTCAATATTAAAGACTCGCGTATATCCAATAAATTAAAACTCGCTGTTATTTTGTTTAAAATCGATTTGCGATCCAAATGTATATATATTGGCAGCTGCATCAGTGTCGTGTATATATATATATATGCTTTCAATTGAAAACGTGTAGCAAGTGAAATTATCGTTTTGCTCAAATGCACACTAAATACCTATAACTGATTCACTGTACACATAAGGTTCGAGGGACATCACGACGAGATATGAGAATTTAGAGAGTGGATGGGCGCAAAGTGCCCTGATATAGTTAGAGACGAATGCGCGTTCACTTCTGTAGAACGAAATTTCCTATAATTTGCAAGCAATCAATCGTTAATTGCCGTATGAACTTGCGATCGTCCAATGTCGAATTGAAGCAAACGATAAGCGACAAGAGAGCAAAGAAACAAAAAAAAAAGGATGAGTACAATTTTCCCCGCTGGTGTTCATTTCCGAATTTTGTTGCTTATAGACGATTTGCGCGCGCTTTCACTGAATTCGTGTGTCTATAATGCTCTCATCTTTATAGTTTTCAATAAATAATATCGGGAGAAATTTTACTTAATTCAGTAAAGGATTTTACTTCTGATTGTTGAGGATTTTCTGGTAATTTTGCAGGGGATTTGTTCGATTTCTTTTCGACCTTTTTAAGAAAATGTGACTCTTCGATTTTTTTGAGTAAGATTTCTTTAACCATTAATAACTTTCTTTTTAAGTAAATATTGAAATTTGAATTATTATTATTATTATTATTATTTTCCATAGGAATTACGATTTTCGAAACATTCTAATTGCAATTTTTTAAATATTAAAAAAAAATTTTTCCGAAAATTTGATAAAAAATTCTTTTAAAATAATTGAATCCTAGTGAAGTATTTTATGAAAAAACATTCAAAATAATTTATTTTTCTTATGAAAATAATTAAATTCCTTTGGAAATAATTGAATGTCTAAAAATTATTCCCAAAAATATTAAGAATTATTTTTAAAAAATAACTCAATTCATGGTAAAATATTTTATATTATTTACGAAAGTTATTGAATTATTTTTAATTGTAACTTATGTGGAATCTATTTTTATGAATTATTGCGAAAATTTTAATAAATTACTGCATCAATTTCCATTAATTAATTACCTTGAAAATTTTCATAAATTACTGAAGTAATAATTTCCAATTGAGATTCAGACTACAATGTTTTTATAAATTAGCGAAACAATTTTTATAAATAACTATAATTTTCATAAATTATTAGAAGAAAACACCATCTTACGCCAAAACTGTTCAAACAGTGAATTTGTTAATTTTTATACTTATTTACAAGAAATGTAATTAATTTTTCAGTAATAATTTTGCTTGAGAATTCTTTTTTGGATAAATGCTTGTTTGATTCCAAACAATTTATAAAAAGATTTAGATATTTTATGAAACTAAAAAATCTCTCTTTAAATTTCTTTAAAGAATTTTATAAATTATAAACAATTTTTCCTGATCGCGATGAATTTTTCTTTCTGGACCCTTTATTTTAAAAAAACCTATATTCACATTTAACATAACGATAAATTTTTTTTTAATTTCCTAAATCAAATCCTGATAACTTGAGATATATAAAGGAAATTTTAACAAATAAGTAATATTTAAAGTAAACTTAATAATAATAATGAAATTAAAAAAGTTGATAGCAAAAAACAGTAAAATATAGTTAATAGTGTAAAAACTAGTATTTCTGTGTAATAACTATATTCAGTGTTGCCACAGGTCAGGGAATTCAGGGAAAAGTCAGGGAAAGTAAAATTGGTCAGGGAAAAATCAGGGATTTTTACTAAAAGTACTGGAAAAAATTGAATTTTTAAAATTCATGAGAAAACTGAATTTTTTTTCTTTTTGCCTCGTAAACTATGAAATTACCACAAATTTTAATACAAAACCTTCAATTTTTTCTAATTCTGACAATAATTTCTTTTTAAATAACTTAAATTTTTAAAAACTATCATAATATTAATAATTAATAATAAATAATAAATAAATATTAATAATAATTAAATAGTATAATTAATAAAATTCAATTATTCAATTTTGAATCAATTTCTTTAAAATAATTTAATTATTTTCATAAGTAATAATAAAATTTTTCACAGGAATTCAATTATTTAAAAAACAAAATTTAATAAAATTTTTCGAAAAATATCAATTATATAACAATATTTTTATAAATAATAATATTCGTTGTAAGATTTCAATTATATTTATAAATAAAAAAATTCTTCATCTAAATTCAATTATATTTAAAAATTTAAATAAAATTCTTGGCAAAATTTTGTAGGAATTCATTTTTTAATGAATGAATTCAAAAAATAATTCCATTATTTTCATAAGTAATAAAATTTTCACAGGAATTCAATTACTTAAAATAAAAAATTTCCTAAGATTTTTCGAAAAATATAAATTATTTTAAAAATTCTTCACCGAAATTCAATTATTTTTATAAACTGGAATAAAATTCTTTGTAAGAATTAAATTATTTATAAAAATAATAAAATTCTTCACATAAATACAGTTATTTTTATAAATTTGAATAAAATTCGTTGGAAGAATTAAATTATTTTTAAAATGTAATAAAATTGTTCGCAGAAATCCAATTGTTTCAAGTATACTACTGTTTTAAGGGATGGAAAAACTGAAAAAAATTCTTCGTAGATGTATAGTAAATAAACCAGTTGACTGATAATGTATCATATAAAATAAACAATCAACCATTACAAAATTAGTAATGTAAAAACTTGAATAACTTGAACAAATTTTAACAGATTTCCATTCAACTTGGTAAAAAGAAGTTTTTAAGGTTGCTGAATAAGAATCTAAAATCGAATATTTAAGTTTCAAAATATCGGATCCAATAATTAATTCAATTATTTTCTTTTAAAATCTAGTTGAAGTTCTGTTTACATTTACCCCGAGTTTTCGAATTCTCGGGGTAAGTGTAAACACTTAATTATTTATTACACATCTTGTAGTGGAGCTGAGGTAAAAATATTGACGTCGTACGTATTTTTAAATTTGTAAATTTACCTATGAAACATCTACTGTTTACATTTACCCCAAATGACCCTAAATAATGAAATTCTTTTCCAAAATTCAATTATTTTATGGAAATTTTAAGAAAATTTAAATTATTTTCATAAGTAATAAAATATTAAAATTTGTCAGATTAAATTCATATATTTAAAAATTTATTGATAAAATTCTTTATGAGAATTAAATTTTAACAAAGAACATTCTATTATTCAATAAATTATTGATTTTTTAATTTAAATAATTGAATTTTTCTAGAATTTTCTAATAAAAATTGATTTAAAAATAAATGAACGAATAATCGATTTATTATTATTTATGAAAGTAATTGAATTATTGCCACAAATTTTATTACATTTTTTAAAAATAATTTAATTTTTTTGAGAAATTTTACTGCTTTTAAAAATAATTGCATTCTTGCGAAGAATTTTTTAAGAATTTTTGTAAATAATTAACCTATTCTGAAAAATGTTATGGTAATTTAATTTATTACAAAACATGAAGAAGACGATCACTCCGAGTCGAAGACTCGCGGAGTAATTGCCATTCTCATGTTTTGTAATAATATTCTTATAAGTTGTTCAATTTAAGAAGGTTTGAATTTGAATGTTTTAAAGAATTTCAGTTCCTACAGAAAAATAATAATGATTGAATATTTGTTTAAAAAAGAAGTTATTGATGTTTTTGAATAATTTTACAATTAATGAAATTTGTAAATAAATGTAATAGAACATTTTTTCTTGATTATCTAATAATTTTTAGAGTGAATCAGAATATTCTTTAGGGTCAGGGAAAAAGTAAAAATTTTGTCTGGAAATCAGGGAAAAGTCAGGGAAAAATAAAATTAAATATTTGTGGCAACCCTGTAGTAGAAAACTACTAATTCAGATTTAGAGAGTATTCTAACTTGTTGATGTGAACGTTTTGGAAATCTAACAGAAGCAATAAAATACGTTGTTATAAGGTCAATTTTTTTCTATGGGGAAGAGCGAAAAAAATATTGATGACTATTATAAGTTACCTTATCATTTTTAAGGGTCATTTTTGGGCATAATGCTTAAATGTGAAAGAGACTGAAGAAAAAAAATGTATAACTCCTTTCTTATTGTTTTGCACTTGCATTGACACACACACACACACATATATACAGACACTCGCTTTCGGTTGTACATGTATATATGGTTTGTTGTGTTAGCCAAGTACATGTGCATATTTGTGCCGGTAAATTGCTCCTGCCTCGGACAGAGTTTATTCTAGTAACACAGTTTTCGGGGGGAGTATTCGCGAGAGTTTGTTTGGGTTCATCTCGTTAAAGAGAGTGGGCGGTATACACACTATATACTCTCAAAAAGATGTAGAAGTTGCAGTTTATGAACATCGCGCACGAGGGGTAAAAATGAAGCGCGCAGGGAACAAATCTCAAAGTTACGGATTTTTCAACTTTCCCTTCTTCCATAAAGTTTAAAAAAAAACACGCACGACTTTATAATCTGGAAATTATTTGTTATTTTCCCCGCGCAGTTTTCCTGAATTTAAAAGAAAGATTTTTGTTAGGGTTCCCCTTCAGTTATCTTAGTTTGGAAAAATGTAAACAAAGAGTCTTTTAGTTGAGACGCATGACTATTTCCGAAATCTTATTTGACATAAAACCGTTTACCATAAATTTCATTTGACAAAAAATTTATTTTGTATAAAAAACATTTTATTTGAAATTTATTTGACATACATTTCATTAAACATACAATTTATGTTGCATAAATGGCATTTAATATGATATCCATTTGATATATACTTCATTAGACATAAAATTTATAAAACATATGTGTCATTTGACATAGAATTAATTCAACATATATTTTATTTGATATAAAATTCATTTAGCATAATTTCCATTTAACGTAAAAATACAATTCACTGGAATTTTATTTCACATAAAAATCTCTTGACATTTGTTTCTATCGACATAAGTTTTATTTCACAGAAAATTAATTTGAGGTAGAATTTGTTTAGCATATACGTCATTTGACATAAATATACATTTTGTAAATTTTATTTTGTCCTAAAATTCATTTGTCATAAACTTCATTTGTTATAAATTTCACTTGCCATAAATTTCATTTAATATAATTCTCATTTAACATAAATTTCATTTTCATAAAGTTTATTTAACACAAAAGACATTGAACATAATTCTCATTTGTCATAAAAGTCATTTGACATAAATTAGATTGGACATAAAAGCCATTCAACAAAATTCTCATTTGACATAAAAATTATTTTACACAAATTACATTTTACAATAAAAATATCAGCGCGAATTTTAAAAGTAACCAATTAGATATTGTCAACAACATTGTGATTCGTCAATTTTGAAATTCGCGCCTTTATTCTCATGTCAAATGATCTTTATGTCAAATGAAATGTATGACAACTGAATTTTATGTCAAATGAGAATTATGTGTAATGACTTATGCGTCAAATGAAATTTATATCAAGTGAACTTTATGTCAAATGAGAATTATGTTAAATGAGATTTATACCAAATGAAATTTATATCAAGTAAATTTTATGTCAAATGAGAATTATGTTAAATGCCATTTACGCTAAATGAAATTTATATAAATTAAATTTTACGTTAAATAATAATTATATTAAAAGATATTCACGTCAAATGAAATTTATGTCAAGCTAATTTTATGTCTAATGATATATATGTCAAATGGATTTTGTGTCAAATGAGAATTTCGTAAAATGACATTAATGCCAAATGAAATTGATGTCAAATGAATTTTATAACAAATAAAGTTTACGTTAAATGAATTTTATGTCAAAAGAAATTTATGTTAAATGATTTTTGTGTCAATAGAAATTTAGGTTACATAATTTTTATGTCAAATAGGAATTAAGTAATCTGAGTTTTATGTAACATAATATTTCAGTTAAATAAATTCTATGACAAATGATATTTATGTTAAATGGTTTCTGTGTGCAATGAAATTTATGTCAAATAATGTTCATATTATATGAATTTTAAGTTAAGTAGTTTTATATCAAATAACTGTTTGGTCAAAAAAGATTTCGGGAATAAGCATGCGTCTCAAACAAAAGAGTTTTCTTAAGTATTTTAATTTCTTTGCGGATAAAGAAAGAAATCATGTTTTTAGATATATACTTTTTTTGCATCTTGCAATTATCAGATTTCTCGCCTTTTTCTTTTTGTAAAACTTACGGTTCTGCCTTAGAAATTGTATTCCTTGGTAGATTTCACGGAATAAGGGAAGTTACAAAAGAAAGACATTTTCTTAATTAGTTCTTCTTCTTCTTCTTCTTCTTCTTTCACCCTCTTCTTTCTTCCCCCACCCCCTTACAAAAGAAGAGATAGTTTACAAATTGTACATTCATCAGGTTATTTAAATGAATTAGTGTTTCATTTACTAATTTGCTGAGGGAAAGTTTGTCCCAGAATTTATATACATATATATATAAAGAAACAGTCCAATGTTTACTTTATGAGCAAGTTTTCACGAAAATTTATATTACAATAATTTGAAGCTGCTAAGATAACATTGTTATAAAATTTAATTACATAACTTTTGACAATGAGTTTCTCTTTTAGGAAATACTTTTATTTTATTAAATTAAATTTAAAAAAAAAAAAAATTTATTATATTCTCGCTCGAATCGCTTATAATATGTAGCAATAGAAAGTTTTAAGAGTATCTGACATTAAATTATGTTATAAAGACTGGTTAAAAAAAAAGAAGTGAGATTGTATATGTATATGCGCGGGAAAAGGGAGAAAAAAAATGGCGAGTAAAAGGAAAAAAGGAGGCAAAAGGAAAAATGAGAGTAAAGAAAAAAAATACAAAGAAAGAGAAAATAAAATAGATAAAAGAAAACAGGAGTAAAGGGAAAAAGAGGAGAAAAAAAAGTATATAGAGGAAGAGAGAGAAAAAAAAAGAATTCAAAAGGCAAAGGTAACTTAAAATGAAAAATAATTCAATAGCTAAAGCGCATGAAAAAAAAGAAAATTGAATTAAAAAATGTGTGTGAGGAGAAAAAAATTAGGAAATTTAAGTCAAAAAATTTTTTTTTAAGTGAAAGAATCACTATTTCTTAAACATTACTCTGTTTAAATATTTCTTTAAAAATACTATTTTTCAATACTATTTTTAAATTCTATTTTTCAATACTATTTTTAAATAATATTTCTTTTTGAAATTACTATTTTTAAATCATATTTTTATTTTTATAAATTTCTACTATTTTTACATACTACTTTTGTAAATTTCTACTATTTTCAAATACACTATTTTTTTTAAAATTTACTATTTTGACTACTAATAAAAAGTTACTGTTTTTAAATACATTTTTTCAATACTATTTTTAAGAAATTACAACTTCTGAATACTGATTTAAAAAAAATTCTATTGTTAAATACTATACATTTTCAAAAGTTTTTAAATACTTTTTTTAAAAAGTAGTATTTCAAGTAAATAGTAATTTTTCAAAAATAGTTTTTATAATATTTAAAAATAGCAATTTTTAATACTATTTTTAAATATTGTTTTTTAAAAATTACTGTCTATAAATATAATATTTTAAAAAAATTCAGGGAGTCCAGCGGTCATATATTATTAGAAAAAAGTCAGGGAATTTCAATCAAAATCAGGGTTTCTAGAAACATATAAAAAAATTAAAAATTTTTATGAATTAAAAAATTTATTAATCCAACAGGATCATTAGATATTAATTTTTTGTAAAAAAAGTTAGTATTTATATTTTTGTCCCGCAAGAAAGCAGAAATAAAGTTATTAAATATAGTTAGGGAATTTATTTTAATCCTTGCTGGACACCCTGAAATTACTATTTTTAAATACTATTTGTTACAAATTATTATTTTTAAATACTATTATAGTAAAAAATTACCATCTATAAATACTATTTGTAAGTAATTTGAGGAAATTACTTAAATTTAATTGTAAATATAATTTTAAGAAATTACTATTTTGAAATACTGTTAGTAAACAATTACTATTTTTAAATACTATTTGTTACAAATTACTATATTTTTAAATACTATTTGTTACAAATTACTATATACTTAAAACTTAAAATATAGTAATTTGTAACAAATATATTTGTTACAAATTACTATATTTTTAAATACTATTTGTTACAAATTACTATATATTTAAATACTATTTGTTACAAATTACTATATATTTAAATACTATTTGTTACAAATTACTTTTTTTAAATATTATATGTTACAAATTACTATTTTTAAATACTATTTGTTACAAATTACTTTTTTAAAATACTATATGTTACAAATTACTATTTTTAAATACTATTAGTAAACAATTACTATTTTCAAACACTACATTAAAAAAATAATATTTCTAAGTACTATTTTTAATTTTCATTTCGAAAAAATTGCAAATGGCTTGTGTATATAATCAATATTCAATGAAAACTGATGATAACTAATTGAACAAGTAACTTTACACTATAATCCTATAAAGGATCGCGGAACTTTTTGAAAAGTTTTCAAAAGACGCCGAAACTTCTTATCGCCTTTTCCTCTTTTTTTTTCAAGTAAAAAAGCCACTTGAGATATTTGCGAGGTTAACGGGTACAGATATCAAATTGCAACTAGTAAACTTTCATTGGCTGGAAGTAAAAAGCGGAGATAAAATTCGGTTTAACTTCCGTTGCTCGTCTCGTGATCGGATCTTCTTCGTCCAACACACTATATATATATACACATATACTCTATGGATGTAGAGTTGGTGACGAGGAGTGAATAGGGGGTGGAAGGCTGTTAGTTTAGTTGAGGAAAGAGGAAGGGGGTAAGGGGGGTGGTGGGTTAGGTTAAGGGTTGGGTAGAGCGGAAGTGCGGCAAGACGGTAGTACCGGCTATATGGTCCGTGGGTGGGCAGGAGAGACAGGCAAGGAACTAGGGTTGTGTCGTTGAGGGGGGGTGAGGATGGAAACGCAATAGGGGGTTTAAACCGGGACTAAGACAGAAGAAGGAGGAGGAGGAGGAGAAGAAGAGGTTCGAGGGAGAAAGAGAGAGAGAGAGAGACGAGGCAAGACGACGACCACCACCTCCTCACCCCTTGGCTCTCTTTGCTACGCCACGCCTCGCCTCACAATGCACCGGATTAGCGATTGTATTGATCCGCCCTCCTAGGATAGTAGTCCCTACTATCCCCCATTTCTTCCTTGCCGAAGGAGCTACGTTTTGGTCGAATGCATTTCGAGAGGGCGAGCTTGACACTCGGTCTTCTTGCTCCAAAACCCGTCACTAGAAATATCCCCTCATTCCATTTCTGCACACACACAGAGAGAGAGACACACACTTGTCCTTTGGGGGTCTCTTCACATCCTCTGCCTCCTTTCTATTCACCAACACCACTGACAAATTACATGTCCATTCCTTGAATTAATCCTTTGTACTCGACGTGTCTCTCGTTGCTTTTTATAATACGTTAACTAAAAGTCTTATCGGTATTTATCAATTATATTTTCTGATAAAACGAAATTCTTAATTTCACTCTTCTTTTTTCGAAAACATTATTATATACTTAAATGAAATACAAAAATAATGTTAGACGATTTTGTTTAATTAAAATTAGTTTGTAATTTTAATCTCAATATATTATATATATAGAAAATATCTACAGATGCATTCATTCAAAAGTATTATTTAAGCTCATAAATTATAATAAAAAATTTTGAATTATTGAAATTATGGATTTTAAAAAAAACAAAATAATATATCACACTAAAAGTATTATTTGTTTGAATAATTATATTTAATTCAAACATATTTTATGTTACGGTTTAAACAAAAATTATGTTTAAAAATTTTATGTTTGAATCAAACTTAAAAGTGAATTATAGATAATTTAAAATCAATCACAACTTATGTTTTTGATTTCAATATATAATCTCTTAAACTGAACCAGAAAATATGTTTGAATTATATAATAACTTAAATATGTTTGACTGTATAGCAAAGATATTTTAAGTTTGATTTTAACAAAATTTGTTTGAATCAAATAATTTTTTTTCTCAGTGTAAACCATAAATTTAGACAGTAAAGGAATTTAAAAGTGTTGCTAAATCTCTTTTTTCTCTGATAATGTTTATTTTCCCATTAACCATTTTAATATCGCGAGGTATTAAAAAGTGTTGCAGAATAAATTAACACAAAAAAGATTAAAATAATCAATTTTGGTGTTATTTTTTACAATGAATGAAATTTTAGTTTATTAAAATTTTTTATAACTATAAAACATGAAGATATCGATAACTCGATAACTGATCGATTTCTTCATATTTTATATTATAATTAAAGATGACTAAGTAATAAAATCATTATTTTATATTAAAAGAATACTTCTTTAAAATTATTTTCATTATTTCAATTCAAGTATGTTTTTCAAAACTTTTTAATTACAATTTTACTTTACATCTATTATTTTTAATAAACAGTAATTAGTCAATTTCACGAAATTTCAATTAATCCTAAATTCTTTAATTAAATGCATATTAGAAAATAAAAACATCAAATAATATTTTTAAAAATTCAATTCAACTTTTTAAAAATATTAATTTCAAAGTTCAATTATTTTCAAAAAGTTCACTCTATATTTCTTTTAATATTCAATTGTAATCTAAAATTTTAACTAAAAATCATTTTAAAGAAATGAAAATCAATTTTTATTAAAAAATTCTACAAGAATTTAATTCTTTAAATGCAAAAGTAAATAATTTATTGAATAATTGAATGTTTCTGAAAATTCAATTTTCATAAAGAATTTTAGTAACAAATTGTTTAATAATTCAATTCTTTTGTCAAATTTTATTAAAACTTGCATGAACATAATTACTTTTTTCAAGTAATTCAATTATAATTGTATGAAAAATAATTGATAAGCTGCGATGAGTTTTATGAGAATTTTCAAATTTATTCCTTTACAATTCAATTTTACAAAATTTCAATTATTCGGAAAAACTCTGCAATTAAATATATATTGAAAAATAAAAACTTGAAATAATTTCAATAAAAATCCTATTAAACTTTTAAAAAGAATTAATTCTACAGAATTTTTTGTAAAAAATATGAAAAATTAAAAATTTCAATGATTTTAGTTTGAAACTTTTTCAAAATTTAATTATTTATAAAAATCCACGTTATAATGCTTTTAATACTTAAGTATAATGTAAAATTTTAACTGAAATTCATTTTTAAAACCATTTTTTTAGTAAATTCTACGAGAATTTAATTATTTAAATACGAAAATAAATAATTTATTAATTTCATGTTTTTTGAAATTAAATTCTCATTAAAAATGTTATGAACAAATTTTTTAAATCATTAAATTCTTTTGACGAATTTTAATAAGATCTTTAAGAATAATTACATTTTTCGAGGAATTTGATTAAAATTGCATTTAAAAAAATTGAAATTCTGCAATGAGTTTTATTATTTATGAAAAAAATTAAATTTCCTAAAAGAATTTTATTATTTATAGAAATAATTGAATCCCTGAAGAAATGTTAAATAATTTATGAAAATAATTGAATTATTGTGAAGAAATTTATTTAAAAAATTTGTAAATAATTGATTTTTTTAAAAAAATTTTATCATTTATGAAAATAATTGAATATTTCTTAGAATTGTATTGAAATTTTTTTTTAATAATGGAATTCTTTTAGAAAATTTGATTGAAATAGTAGATATTGAAAATTATGGAATTTTAGAAAACTTTTGAAAATAATAATTGAAATTTTGACAAGAATTTGATTAAAATTTTGTAAAATAATTGATTGTAAGAGAAGAATTTTATTATTTATAAAGAGAATTGAAATTTGTTAAATTTTTAAGTTTTATTTGTAAAACTACATAAATTTTACTATATTAGCGAAATTTTTAGTTATTGCAACAAATACTTTCGCTATTTTAGCGATAGTTATCGCTGTTCCAGTTAAAGATTTTTTCGTGTTATAAGTTTTGTACTATTATCGGTTATTTTCACTGTTAACTCTAAAGTATAAAATTGCAACGAATTCACTGTTGACTTAAAAGTATAAAATGGCAACGAATTGATACCAAAAATGTGGATCAAATAGAAAATTAATCCAAATTTTCGGCATCATTTTGATCCACTTTAGTATAAATTTGATACTTTTAAGAAAACAGTGATTATTTTATAAATTTTATAAATAAGAGATGGTATAGAGCAGGGGTCGTAAAGCAAATATATACTTTCTAAATCTGATTTAGTAGAATTCTACTAAGAATTAGTAAAATTTTACTAATTTTTTTAGTAGTTTTCATGAACGACTTTTCACCTTTTTAATTAGTAGAATATTAGTAATTTTTAGTAAAATTCTACTAATGTTTTAGTTGAATTCTACTAATTGAAAGTCACTTTTTCACTAAATGAATTAGTGAAACTGTTTTATCGACTATTAATAAAACAGTTCTACTAATTGTTAGTAGAATTCTACTAATCAATTAGTAACGCTCTACTAACAATTAGTAAAATTTTACTAATTTGTTAGTAAACTTTTTGACCATTTCATTAGTAACTTTCTACTAATTCAGATTTAGAGAGTAGGGAAAATACTTTTGTTGTGACCGATCGTTTATGTAATACACTAACTACTGTACGGTATATATGCTGGAAACATGATATGAGAATGGCACGTAAATTAGAAACTCGCATATAGTGAAGTTCGAGAGACGTTTTGCATTGAACGTTGCACGCGTCATTTGAAATTCGGCGCACGTAACGCGGTATCCTTTAACCATCCGACACAGTAACATCTGTCGAGACCTTTAATTTCGAAATCCTCATGCTTCACTATCGTCACGAACATCCCTGTTATCCTTTTAGACTTCTACCCCTTTGCTCTCTGCTTACATGTATATATATACATTAATACGTACATATACTACTGAAGTGCTTCTCTTAATTTCTTTTCTGGACACTAATTGTAAGTTTGTCATAAAATAATAAACATAATATTTAGAGTTTCTCTCTCTCTTGTTTTTTTGACGTATGAAAAAGCGTTGCCAAAATTACCTGGTACAATAGAATCTTTACGCCAAATATTAAATTGAACAATTTATTAACAATTAATATCAAATTATTATTTTCAGGGAAAAGCTGGAAATGTCAGGGAATTTTACGAGGGGGTAATAATTACTGGTTAAAAGGGTGTACACTCTAATACACTAATTTTTCGTAGATTATTAAAAAAAACTTAATAAATAAAGTTGTTCTGAAATTATAGTTACATTTTTAAATGTATATTTCATTGATTTTTTTAAATAATGGATTTATAGAAGAATTTTAGTTAAAAAGAATAAAAGAAAATTAACGAGAATTATTGTAAATTTTTCAACGCATAATTGGATTTTTGCAAAGAATTATATTACTTTTGAAAATAATTGAATTTATTCTTGAGACGAATTTCATTAAAATTTCTTTTTAAATAATTAATTTCTTTTGTTAAAATTTTTTGAAATAGTAGACATTGAAAATAATTGAATTTTGACAAATTATTTTGTAAAAAAAAATGAAAAATTGTTGAAAATAATTTAATTCTTTGATGAAGAAATAAAAAAATGGAATTTTTCGAAAATTCTAATTTCTATGTGAAAAAATAATATTGATTAAATATTTTTTTAAAAATAAAGTTAGTGGTATTTTCGAATAAGTTTGTAATCAATGTTGTTTTAAAAACCTGGAAATATTCTATTTTTTAACTAACTTGGAGAAGTTAGGGAATTTGAAAAGAGGAAAAGCGTACTGGCATAACCTTGATTTTGAAAATTTTCTATTGACAAGATTCACAATATTGTTTTTATTGTCAAATGAAGAAAGATTTTTAATTTTTATGGAGTTTCTCTCTCTCTCTCTCTCTTTTTATATATATCTATAGTTTATAGGCGCATATATATTATTCTCCAAAAAATTCATTTTACGTCAGTTTCAACGAAAAAGAAACAGTTTGAGTGAAAATAAATAATAATTAATTAAAATGAATTCGAAGAAATGTTCCAAAATGTTTCAAATTCTGATGAAACTAAAAAAAATGTTTTTTCTGAATCTGAAGGTATGGATATAATATTCTAATTGTAAACAATAAAAAAAATAAGTTGACATTTTGTTGAAAAATTGTAATTTATTAAAAAAAATTTTTTTTTCCTTTTTCAAAAAAATTCAATATTTTTTACAAAATTATTATTTGAAAATAAAAATAATGCAAATAATTTCCTTTTTTTACTAAAATTTGCATAATTTTCTATATTTCTTTAGAAAGAAAGAGAACAAAATCTGCATAATTTCGATTTGTCAATCTTTTTAATTTTTTCACAAAATTTTAGTTTTTTATTGAAAAGAAATAAAACAATTTGTATATTAAAATTAACCTTCCATTTTCACATAAAATGATAGAAATAAATTTTACTACAGATAAAATAATCTAATTTATTATAAGTATACTTATAAAATACCAAATCAGGTTGTGATCAGGGCCTTATAAGGCCCTGGTGTGGCCTTTTTTTAAAACACCACTTCAGGACCTGATCAGAAAAAGTGTTTCATTTCCAAATCAGGGCCCTATTTAACCTGATCAGGGCCGGATGACTACCACGTTTCAATTTCTACACGGGAAGTTAGGGAATTTGAAAAGAGGAAAAGCGTACTGGCAACCTTGATTTTGAAAATTTTCTATTGATGACAAGATTCACAATATTGTTTTTATTGTCAAATGAAGAAAGATTTTTAATTTTTATGGAGTTTCTCTCTCTCTTTCTCTCTTTTTATATATATCTATAGTTTATAGGCGCATATATATATATATATATAGTTTATAGACATATACATCTGTTTAAAGCAGTCATGTATATATATACATGTTTCACAAAGACAAAAGAGAATTTTTATGACTATTTTATATGTGTTTTCATAAAATTAATACTGAGTTTAGTTTCACGGTCATAAACTAGATCCAGACGGTAGTAAAACGCGAAATGGCGAAGGACACCGCTGTCTAGTCTGTGAACCATTAATGGGTCATGGGGCTATAGAGCAAACTGTATAATGCCCGATTATACATTGATAAGGGCATTTGACCTAGACTATTATGCGCAAGTATAATGCTTCGCGCGTTTTATGTGTATTATAGACATTTTTCTTTTCTTTTCAATATTCCAAAATCATTATTTTCTCGTTTAATGATTGTCATTCATTGTTAGTTCTCTCTCTTTCTCTCTCTTTCTCTTACATATAGAGATAAGAAAATGGGAAACTTTTGCTGAGTTCTTAACAGCGGCCTCGATGTAGAGCAGAGGGCTGCATTTCCCCTTTTACTCATCTTTTTATAAAGCATTCAAGTCCCATAAAACATCATTTTCCCTGGAGCATTTGTAAGCTTCTCCCTATCGTCATTGATATAGTCAAGTATGCCATGGCCGCTCACACAAAATGGCTGCCATGAGAAATTTTTCAAAAAAATTCCATAAACCCAGGAATCATTGACAAAAAATTGAAAATAAAGAAAACAACTAGGGTCATTTGGGGTAAATGTAAACCTTAGATGTTTCATAGGTAAATTTAAAAATTTAAAAATAAGTACAACGTCAATATTTTTACCTCAGCTCACCTACAAGATGTTCTGAGTATTGCCAATAGTTTATTTTGACAATTGACAATGCCATAGTGTAAGTTATCTTTTAATGCAAAAAAGGTTGAAAATCAAAGTTTTACTGTTTCAGTATTTTGTCTCGCATTTGCATAAAAATAAATTAAAAAATCAAACTAAAATTTTTCACTCTTCCTTATTAGGTGCCTTAACAAAAATTGACTTTGATTTTTAATTTTCGTCAATTTAGTTAATAAATAGTTAAGTGTTTACATTTACCCCGAGAATTCGAAAACTCGGGGTAAATGTAAACAGAACTTTAACTACATTTTAAAAGAAAATAATTGAATTAATTATTGGATCCGATATTTTGAAAATAAAAAATTCGATTTTAGATTCTTATTCAGCAACCTTAAAAACTTCTTTTTACCAAGTTGAATGGAAATCTGTTAAAATTTGTTCAAGTTATTCAAGTTTTTACATTACTAATTTTGTAACGGTTGATTGTTTATTTTATATGATACATTATCAGTCAACTGGTTGATTTACTATATACATCGACGAAGAATTTTTTTTCAGTTTTTCCATCCCTTAAAACAGTAGTATTCACGTTTCTTAGTGCGAAGATTAATAATTAAAATTTTTATTACTTAATTTAAAAAAAATACACACTTGACATTTTTTAATAAAATTGAATTTTCGCATTTTTTTTTTAATTTTGAAAAATAAGATTTTTTATTCTGTTATTTCAAGATAATTGAATTTTTATAAACAAATTATTGAAAAGTTTTGATGTAATTGAAATTTCTTTACATTCTATTAAAAATAATTTACTTCTTTTAAAGAATTTTTAAAAAAATTTTCTAAATAATCAAGGGAAGTAAGTCACCGTATAATTATAATTTTATTTTTAAAAATTTATTCGCAATACATTCAATTATTTTCTTAAATAGTAAAAATTGGACAAAATTAAATTACTTTTAGGAATTTTATTAAAATTCATTGTAAAAGTTCAATTATTTCAAAAAATAACAAAGATTTATTTATATTCACCACAAGAATTCAATTATTTTCAAAAAATTTTCTGAATTCAATAATTTTTATGTCTACTATTTTAATAAAATTTCCAAAAAGTATTCAATTATTTTCTAAAAGAATGAAAATTTCAAAGAAATTGAATTATTAAAAATAGAGTTTATCTAAATTTTTTTTTTGAAAAATCAATTATTTGAAACTTTTTTTTATAAAATCCTCGCAATTATTCAATTACTTTCATAAATAATAAAACTCATTGCAGAAATGGAATTATGTTTAATACAATTTTAATTAAATTCGTCGAAAAATGCAATTATTTTTAAAAATTTAATTAAATTTTGTTTAAGAAATTTAATTATTTCAATTATTTTCATAAAAAGCAAAATTTTTCCGATTTACTGAATTCTTTTGAATATTATTTTTGAAAAATATTCTTCACAAGAATTCAATTATTTTCATAATTTTCAATAAAATTAAAAAAAACAATTCAATTATTTTCAAAAGTAATATAATTCCCCGCAGAAATTCAATTCTGTTTAACATTATTTTTTGAAATTCTCCGAAATTTCAATTGTCTTTATAAATAATTAAATTGTTCTCTACAATTGAATTATTTTCATAAATTTTAATAAAATTCTAAGCAAGCATTTAATTATTTTCATAAATATGTAATAAAATTCTTTTGAAGGATTCAATTACTTTTATAAATAATAAAATTCTTTGCAGAAATTTAATTGGTATCAATAAATTTTAATGAAATTGAATTAATGAAATTTTTAATTATAATTATGAACAGACAAGATTTTTTTTGAAAAATTGAAGAAATTCTTTATTTATAATTAAATTATTTTCGAAATTGTAGATTTATGTTCGAAATGAAGTAAATAAAAATTTGATGAGAAAATAAAACCGGGAAAAACGGGGAATTTAAAGGTTAAACACAATTTATAATCAGTCACTATTGATAGAGTAAATGTCAGTAAAATTATTTCCTATTATCTTATTGGCGGTCCTTTTCATTAACGATTTTAGTTTTTAACACTGTTTTTAAATGGAAATGTGGAAATGTGAAAACTAAAAATCTAAATTTGACTATTTGTTAATCAGAAAAGTAGCTTTTAGTAGCATTAGTAGCATTTCTTAAAAAGTTAATATATCGATATTATTTAAAATGAATCACTTATATTTCTTGTTGGAAAATTTTTTTTTACAAAAAATAAAAAAATTGTCACGCGCACTGAAAGAAAAAGGAGAATAGAAAAAAAATTGAAAAATTGATAATATAGCGTCCCAATAGAATCAAAATATGTACATATATAGAGATGTTCATCACATTTTCAAAAAAGTGAAGTCTATTTTAATTCTGTTGGAATTATCGGTTTTTTTTATACTGCTTTTTATCCATAGAAAGTTTCCGATAAAAGGAAAAAAAAATTTATTGGTATTTCTGCACTCAAAGGCGTTAGATATATTTTTTTTCCTTGTACGGGTACATTAAACTTAT